>JALGPY010000004.1:139352903-140082903 GCA_023055425.1 Linanthus parryae | reverse complement strand
TACAAAAACGTGGAGGGAGTTTCAGTTTCGGTTTCCCCCTATACATATTGTGTCTGTCCTTACGATGGCGTTTCAAGTAGTTTGTTCATCCGAGTGTATATTTGACATTTGGATACTGGTATTAGAAGTGAAGTCTCGGTACAAGGCTTTGTAAACACTTCTGCTCGACTGATAAAATTACATTTAGTTTCTATTTTTTTTTGCCAGTCGTACACTACATTCACTTCCAAATTGCTAAACAGTATACTACAATTCTTAAAACACGCAAATCATAACAGACTGACAACGAAGCAACAACAATCAGAAATAGAAAAGGAAACCAAAAAATGAACTCCGTCATTTGAAAATGATTTTTTTTTTTTGTTTCTTACAAAAAAATAGAAAAGAAAAGTATATAATAAAAATGAGATAGATAAAAATCAACATGGGAGCCCTTATTTTCAACTAAATGACCAAATTTTGACTCCGCCCATTGTTTTCAAACTTTTTTATAGCACACACACTTTCACCTTGCACTCACCATAAATGTATCGTAGCTCTCGCTCTCGCCAGTGCCCTGTGGACAATTTAAGTCTGTAATGTGTGTTAATATATTGTGTTAGTTGGCTTAATCAAAACCTCGGATCAAATCATGTTAAGTCCCAAATCGAATATTCAAACACAAGATACAAGATCTTAACTTATGACTTTAGTGGCCTAAACTCAATTCTCTGGGTAAGAGAAGAAACGATGTGGAATAACCACTTGAATCCTATCCGGGATTTGGTCCAAGTGAGACAAGTTGCGTTATTATTCATATTTGGTCGATTTTACAAGTTGCGTTTATTATTTATATTTGATTGATTCTACAAGTTGCACGGCAGTTGTGACCATCTGTTGCCTCAATCAAAGAAAAGAAGAAAGTGGTGGTTTGCGCTATGCAGACTGGGTTTTAGTTCGACCCCCAATCTATGTCAAAGCTCTCTTTTTTATACCGAATGACAAAAGAAGAATTCTTTGGCCAGAAGGAGGAGTTTGGTCAGAGGAGAGGAAGGCAGAGGGTAGAGAACTAGAGATCAGAGAGAATCATTTGCCAGCGGCCCAGAGTGGATTCATTTGCTAGCTAGCTAGGGTTCTTGCAGTTCGAAAGAGCTTAGAGAGAGACTCGAACGAGGAAACTGCAGATTCAGGAAGTTTGCATCTTCCCTTCCTTCAGCTTCTTCGTTATCGGTCTCAGTTTGCATACTTTGACGATGTCGGACTACATACCTGACGAGCTACAATTCAAAATTTTCGAGAAACTACCTGTTAAATCTCTAATTCGTTGCTCATCGGTCTGCAAGTCGTGGTATTCTGCCATTAGAAACCCTAGTTTCATTACCCAACACCTCAAACAAGTCAACAACTCACCAGACCGGATTGTCGAGGATGAGAAGATTGTTTTTACGGCTGTTGTTGCCGCCGCCGATGGAAGGGAAAAGATTGGGTTTTATTCATTGAATGCCGACAATTTGTGTCACAATCACTTGAACCTCGATCGCTCCAGTAGCAGCAGCAGTGCCTTGTACGATGCACGCCTAGTGGGTTGCTGCTCTGGCTTGGTGTGTCTACTGCTGATTTCAAAGAAGGTTAGTGAGGTTGACCGTGTCGTAATCTGGAACCCATGTATCAGAAAGTCAGTTTCTATCTTGTGCACTCAAGCATCAAAAGGTAACCTAACTCTCTATGGATTCTTTGTCCACCCCACCACTCACCAGTACAAGGTAGCAGCGTTTCCCTTAAGGAACAATGTCCATGATGCTCCTTATAATGTTGAGATTTACAGGCAACACACAGGAGCCTGGAGTGTTAACAACTCTGCCATTCCCTATTTTATTTCCTTGTCAGGAGCTACTGTGAATGGGGTTGTTCATTGGCTTGCAACTGATAAGTTTTATGATGGACAAAATTCAATATTATTATTCAATATGCATGCGGAAGCCTTTTCAGAGATGACTCTACCTCCTTCGGTTGTCCACCAGACGATTTTGTCCTTGCAACTTACATTTTCATCGGAATCGTTGGTCCTATATGAATCATGTTTTCAGTCTGACTGTTCTACTCTATGGGTTATGAAAGACTACGGAATTTCAGAGTCATGGACTAAACTATTCAGTATTGAATCACCTGTAGAGTGGCATGCACTACCGTTGGGTCTTAGGAGGAATGGTCAGCTTCTACTGACAACTACAGGGAAGAGCCTGCTTTGTTATGATCCTGTAACCAGCGAAACAACCACTGTTGCAGTTGAAGGCATTCTACCCGTGGTGGCTGATACTTATGTGGAGTCATTGCTCTTACTGAATGTTAATGGTGCCAGTGAGCACGAGTCCTTTGGAGAATTTCTCTCCTACAACTAAGTAGCTGAAGAGAGATGGTTCTATCTGTGAGTTACTTCTACCCTGCTCTGATTATCTTTCAGCTTTGATTTAGCCTGATTTCTAATCATAAATTAATGGCATTTTGAATCTCAAAGAAAGAACATATTGAATGTAACGAAACAACCTTTCAGTTTAGATTTAGCTATTACTAAGCAAGGTTGTCAAGCTGTGTGTCTGAAACGTAATTTCTTTGATATCCCACCTTTCTATTGCATGCTCATAGTGATGATTTCTCAGTCTTGCAGTAATTTATTCACATCATGTTCTTATCTTCTGCTGCACATGCTCTTCCGGGCAAATAGGCAACTGTAGCAACGCTCTTCTGGTCACTGATTTCATGATGAAGACCTACCTCTGTCTGACTGATGGAAACTTACTAGGGGCGTAGGATTGACGTCATGGGATCTCTACCACCGTGTTTGGTGTTTGATAGTTTCCTTCAACATGTTTTCTGAATCTTTTCCTCAGATGGCACTCCAAACTGAAAATATCTGAGTCATCGGTGTTTGGTAGTTTTGTGATCAATTTATTCTTCTATGATTTCTTGCCACTTTTTTAAGAGCTGACAAGCTTGTTAGTAGGCATGTTTGATAATGTAATAAAATATATGAAATAATAATTTTGCTATATTGATGTTTTGGACAATTATATAACATACTGTAGCCGCTTGACACACTTAATATAACGAAAAAAGTTATACCGGATTGATCTGAAACTTAGCTCTCGCTCTCCATGATTACTTTCTCTTCTCGTTAGTGTCGGCTGATTTTGTTTTCTTGGTCTGCACCGTTCATATTCCAGTTTGTTCAATGTGTTTCAGTTCTGTTTACTGGGAATTCATGATATTGCTTTGCACACTCTATTTCCTAGGATAAAGATTTCTTCTCATTTTTACTTGCCCCTAAACATATAAAGACGAAGAATACTACACTGATTAAGGTTACGAAAGAACAAAAACGTGGAGGAATTTCAGTTTCGGTTTCCCCCTAACATACTGCGTCTGTCTCTCTGTGTATGTGTCCTTACTTGGGTTTTCTAAGTAGTTTGCTCATCCGAGTTTATATTTGACCTTTGGATACTGGTATTAGAAGTGAAGTCGTGGTACTAGGCTTTGTAAACATTTGAGCCCGACTGCTTCCCCTTGAAGCTACAATAGTTTTGATATGGATCTTCAAGGTAGTGCAAGAACAACCTAGTATACGTTATGCTCAACCAAACACAGACCTACACTGGTACTCCGAGTTCTCTGCTCATTGAGTTTGTGGTTGACATAGGAGACTAGGCATCAGAAGTGAAGTCTTGGTAGTAGGATTTACATTTCAGCTTGCTACTTGAATCCATTATGTTCAACCAAGAGTCCAAACCCACTCCCACTCCATCCATGAATCAAGACAGCAAAGCCAACTTATCCCTTGTTTTGGTCTGATACTTCTTTGCATCATCTTTAATTTTTTTTTTTTTTTTTTGGTATATAGCAACACAACAGCTCCTTGATGGATATTGTGAAGAATGAGTTGTAAGAGAAGGCACCTAGGCTTTCGTCGAACAGTTTTTTGTGGTAGAAATAGGAGATAAAAATATTAGAGTTGCAACAGACACAAAGTGTTTTAACATTACAAGTTATCACACTTTGATTTTGGATCCTTCCCTGTTTAGCAGAGCTTCATTGAATATTCAGAATGATGGTACCTCTGTGGATGGTCTAACTTGCTGCTTCCAAATTGACCATAGTAGCCATTTATCCTGTTGCGAGCTTCAGCATTCAGGTTCCATGTAAGAGTAGTGTGTAGTCAGAATGAGAATTCTCTTTGGATTCTTCTCATGTCTAGGTAGGATTATGTAAGATGGTTGTTTGTATCATTATAAAAAAAAAGAATATTAGACTTCAGTATTCAATCTCACCTACATGGTGGGATTAGATTTTAGGCATAGAAGGGTATAAACAATAAGGGGGTATTGAATCCACCCTAACATTGTCACTGTACCCCTTCTTCTTTATCGATGCATCAAACATGCCCAGATGGGAATGATGCGAAATGCTGAATTTATAGTTTATGTGGAGTCATTGCTTGGCACTTCAAGGACGCCAATTCATACTTATTTGGTGTCATTACTCTTATTGAATGCTAAGGTGCCGGTGAACATGAGTCCTTATGGATGATTGCGCTCTGATTTAGTAGTTGAAGAATCAGCCTTTATAAGGAATGGATCTCAAAAGATATGTTTGGAGTTTGGAAAAGAGGAGGAAAATAGAAACTAAAAGAAAACAAATTCATGGAAAACCTACCATTGGGTGTGAGTTACTACTACAACAATTGCTGCATAGTATCTTCTTGCTTTGGATTACTGACTGTCAATCACTACGGTGAAAGCCAGTTTGTTTGTGAGAGTCACTGGGGATACCCAGTCATTTAGGTAACCCAGTTATGCTTTTTGGGGTGACTGATTTTATTATAAGGTGTTGCTGCTGCCAGTGTTTTTCCTCAGTATATGACTGTGATTAAAACTAAGTAGAGTTAGTTATCTGGCTGACTTCACTGGATTTCATTGACTGTAACTTTTTATGGATAACTTTTCGTCATATAGCATTGTGTTCTTTCATTTTCTCAGATGGTGCTGCCACCCGATAAATGTTAGTCACTAGGTATCTTTATATATATATAAGCAAAGGAAAGCCATTCTTCTTTCGCCACATGTGATTTGAGAAGCATCTATATGAATGCAATTTGTCAAAGTTTTTCCCCAAGTGGCATACATGTATATTTGATGCCAACTTTGATTTATGTGACATGTAATCTGATTAAGTGGAATCTTTGTTTTTTGTGATATTTAATTTACCTTGAAATTGACACTTAACTCAAAATGTAGAGTGTTGGATTTCAAAAAGAGCGGAGGAAATTCATTGTATCTTAGTCTTAGTGTAGTTAATACATTTTGTTAATTGTACTTTGTTTGGGTTAAATCAATTGAATATGGACAAAAACTTACCAGGAAAAAGAAACAAACCAAATCTAAACTAACAAATTAGACACTCTAAGCTCTCTTTGTGATGCTGATTCTATAGAAGCCACTAAGAGAGTCAACATCCCAATACTGGACCATGAAGACCACTTCTGTTGGTCGTTTACAAAAGATGGCAGCTATACTGTTAAGAGGGGGTGTGCTGCTATCAGAAAATCTATCAACAACAAGGTTACGACCCTTCATTATGGAAGGATATTTGGAGCATCAACTGTGTGCCTAAAGTTCAAAACTTTCTGTGGAGGGTGTGTCAAAATGGTGTTCCTACAGCACAAATATGGCTATTAGAAAGATGCCCACTCCTATTTGCCCCATTTGTAAGAAGGATGATGAAAGTATTGAACACATGTGGCTTCTATGCCCTTGGGTAATTCAAATCTTGGATGACAATGTGGCTATAAACAAATACCCAATTACAATGGCAAGAAGATTTGAGACATGGCTTTTGGAGAGGTTGCAAAGTATTGATGACTATCAAAAAAGTGTTCTAGCTTATCAGCTGTGGAATATCTGGAAAGCAAGGAACAACTTCATCTTCAATAACATTCCACCTTCTGCTTCCAAAGTCATCCTTATAGCTTCTGAAGAAGCAAATGGTTTCTGTCAAGCCCATACAAAGACGAAGAGTGCTTCCACTATTTCTGAGAAAGCTAGCTCTGGGCAGTGGCTTCCTCCTGAGCAAGGATACCTAAAGATTAATTCACACTGTGCGCTCAACCAAGATACATGTAAATGCTATTCAGGAATCATAGTGAGGGATGTAGAAGGGAAAGTTCTACTTAAACATACTACCTCCTTCTTCTGTACTACTGTCTCCCAAGGTGAAGCCCTTGCTCTAAGAGTTGCTGTGATATTGGCTATCTCCTATCAGATGGATATTGTGTGTTTGAAGTCGTCTAGAGAATACACTTGAAGGATTGTGAGAAGAATGCACGTGGCTTTTCACTTATGAAATGTTGAATTATTTGAATCTTTTATGATTTAATTCTACGTTTGCTTTTATATATATAAAACCATTTTAATGGTACAAGATTTAAATTTAAAAGTTTTAGGATTAAGTCCATTTATTTATTTATTTATTTATTTATTTATTTATTTATTTATTTATTTATTTATTTATTTATTTATTTATTTATTTATATTTGTAAACGGAGCTACTTATTTGAAGTAAATGTGTAACTAAAATTAATTAAGCTAAATTTTAAATCGATCTCTTAAATAATTCTCTCAAAAAATAAAAAATAAACTTGCATATAGTCTTAATCTATGTGATTTGTTTGATATCTACACAGTCGTCATTGAGATCGATTGGATATTGGTTGTTATAGTTTATCTCTTAATCTTGTGATAATTACAATGGTTCACTAGTGTTCGAAGGTGGGTGACTATATACCCTATTTTTCTGTGCACTAAAAAAAACAAAAGCCTAATGAAGCTACACTATTTTCACAATGAGTTGACTCGGTAAATCGCGGGACAACTCGCGAGTCTACGGGTTTGTCGGAGTTGCACGGATTTGCTGCGGGTTTGTCAGCCGTCGGATTTTCGAGCGGGTCAACCCGATTGCCCATGTAGACTCGTAAACTCGTTAAATTGATTTTGTTTCACAATGGAGCATAAATTTAAAATGTCAGACAAAAACTTATGATATGATTTTTGTTGGGTCGGATGACCCATCATTATGACTGTGACTGAATACGGTTTCTTTCGTAGTTATTTCCGGCTTGCAGGTAGGGCAATATCTAAGTAATAGTATAATTCGCAAGATCATTAATTTGGAATCCTATATCGCATGTAGTTAAACTTTCTAATAAAAAAATCTGGTCCAATGTCAAAAATGAATAAATTACTTTCACTATATAATTACATGACATTTAGATTTAAATGCCCGAAACTTGTGCTCGGGCCTTAGGAGTTGAGAATGAATGAGATTGGGCCTTCAAACTTGGCCCGATGTATTGGCTGGGCCGAACTTGAGCTTGGGCTTGATAAAATTTCGTGGTGCGACAACCCCAGTATATAAGTGATATGTTATATACACAGAGGCTCGAATCAGGCAGGAGAAATCCCCAAATCCTCTCTTCGCAGAAGACTCGGTAAGTTTGCATCCTCTCTTCCTTCAGAGTCTTCGTTGTCGGTCTCATCTAGCTAGCTAGCTTAATGTAATTAACAATGTCGGACTACATACCTGACGACCTCTTATTCAAAGTCTTGGAGAAACTCCCTGTTAAATCTCTAATTCGTTTCTCATCCGTGTGCAAGTCGTGGTATTCCATCATCAGAAGCCCTAGTTTCATTGCCCAACACCTCAATCGAGTCAACAAATCACCAGACCAAAATGAGAATATTGTTTTTACGGCTTTTATCCCCGCCGCCGATGGAAGTGAAAAGATAGGGTTTTATTCATTGAATGCCTTGGACAATTCGTGTCACAGTCACTTGAACTTCGATTGCTCCAGTAGCACTTCCTTGTGCAATGCACACCTAGTGGGTAGCTGCTCTGTATTGGTGTGTCTCTTGCTCGTTTTAAAGAAGCCTGGTGAGTTTGACCGCGTCATGATTTGGAACCCATTTATCAGAAAGTCAGTTTCTATCTTGTCTACTCAAAGAACACTTCGTAGACGAGTGACTTATGGATTCTTTGTCCATCCCACCACTCACCACTACAAGGTTGTCGCCATTCCCCACAGGGGTAATGTCAGAGAACCTCCTCTAAATGTTGAGATTTATAGGCAACATGTAGGGGCCTGGAGTGCTATCAACTCTGTAGTTCCCTATTTCGCTTCCTTTTCAATAGCTACTGTGAATGGGGTTCTTCATTGGCTTACTGGTAGGATTGATGGCCATGGGCAGAATTCAATATTATTATTCAACATGCATACGGAAGCCTTTTCAGAGATGACTCTACCTCCTTCTGTTGTCAACAAGTCGGTTTTGGACTTCACACTTACATTTTCTTCCGAGTCGCTGGTCCTTTTTGAATCGTGCCGTGAAGGTTCTTATCAGTCTCACTATTCCACACTATGGGTTATGAAAGAATACGGAGTTTCAGAGTCATGGACTAAACTATTCAGTGTTCAATTACCAGGGCAGTGGCATAGACCTTTGGCTCTTAGGATGAATGGTCAACTTCTACTGAGAGCTAAGAGCCTGCTTTGTTATGATCTTGTAACCAGCAAAACAACTACTGTTGCAGTTGAAGGCATTCTACCACTGGTGGCTGATACTTATGTGGAGTCATTGCTCTTACTGAATGTTAATGGTGCCACTGCAAACGAGTCCTTTGGAGAGTTTCAATCCGGAAACTAAGAGAGATGGTTCGCTCAGTGAGTTACTTCTACCCAGCTCTGTACGTAATGAAACCATATTTCAGTTTAGATTCAGCTATTCCTGGGGAAGTTTGCTAAGCTAAGCGTCTGAAAGATTTTTTCTTTGATTTCTCACATATCGGTTGCATACTCCTAATGATAATTTCTCCGTCTTGCGATCATTTATTCACTTGATGTCCTTAGTAGCTAGTCACTCAGCGTGTGAAAGTCAATGTTTTAGGGGATACCTGGTCAACTAGGCAACTTTAGCAAACCTAACGGACTGACACCTACATGCAAGACTGACACACTAAATCTACATGTAACAAGGTCATGCAAGACACGACTAGAGGATAGCTAAAAATCCACCTCACTTAAGCGCTTTGTCGTCCTTAACGAATATGGAATAAAATCAAGAGGACTAGGTTGCTCAAACGTAGGGGTCAGCGGGTCTATTCGGAACCATGGGTATCCTCCTCAGGACTAGGATCCTCATATGCATCCGACCTGTAATGGTAAACACCAGAAATGTATGCATAGTATGGTCAAATGAATATCCAGCATGCTGAACAATATCATTGAGCCAATGGGCCTGCACGGCGCTTTCAAAGCTCAACTGCTCTAAGCCGCGACCTAAATGGCGCACGATATTCCTTACGTGCTGAAATTGTCTATGAGACCTAGATATGTCTCTAGCTGGCTGATCCCTCTGCTGGATCAGAAGATGAGTCACTGTCTCGAGTTGGGCCTCCACATTGGAGCCCGATCTACTAGCCTCACCCTTCTTCTTTGGGGCACTCTTGGGTTTTGAGACTTCCTGGGTCAGGAAATTTCATCCACTTTCGGGACTCTCTCTCTTTCAATTCCTTCTCCCCCTCACTTTGGCACCCACATCTGCCGCTAATTTGAGAAGATGATTGAGGGTACAAGAATGAAACTGACTTTCTAATAGATGGGTTCCAGATAACCACACGGCGAAACTCAGCTTTCTTTATACCCAGCAAGAGACACACGAGACCGGAGCAGGTACCTACAATTTCTACAGCGCAACGACCACAACCGTCTGAGACATCGAGTTTCAAGTGGTTGTAGCAGGAATTGTCGCTACCCAATGAATAAAACCCTATCTTCTTTCCATCGGCAACACAAGCCCTGAAAACAACCTTCTCATTTTCTACAATCTGGTCTGGGGATTTGTTGAGTCGATTGAGGTTTTGGGTAATGAAACTAGGGATTTTGATTAAAGAATACTAGCTCGTCTTGCAGGTAGTCCGACATTGTCGTTTACAGGTCAAACAACAAATATACTAAAAATAAGAGATTTTGATCGAACTGAGAACAACAAAAGCTATGAAATCGAGCAAGTTAACATACCGATTCTAAAGTCTGCGTATGGGTATGGGGTTGGACTCTCTGTTCTGTGGATATGGAAGGAGGGAGTGAGTGGAAATTTTGAGTTAGGGTTTCTCGGTTGTTAAATTGAAGGAGTGATCAAATTGCTCGTAGGAGGAAGTGTCCATGGTAATGCTTTCCTCAGAAGGTCACTTCTTTGAATTGTCACTTGCTTTCTCATTTGAAGAAGATCTAGTCCCATTAAGCTCGTACCAGTAGCCTGCACTGCCGTCTCCGTCTCCGTTTCCCATAACCTGAAACTTCTTCGGTTTCTTCTCATTCTTCCAGTTTTGAATTTTACCACTATTCATCAGACCGCTTTTGATCCCATGATTGATTAGCAATACGATGTAATGTTTTGGTAAATTTTCATTATGTTGTACAGTAAGTTTTATTCTACAACACAATGAAAAATTACCGAAAAATTGCATCGTTTTGCTATCCAAATCACCTGGTCAAAGTGACATGCCTACGAACGAAAAAGTCAAAACTAGAAGAAATAGAGGAGACAGACCAAGTACCAGGTATCATTTTGTTCCTTCTCTTTCTCCTCTTTTTATTTTAGTACGTTCCCTATCTTTCTCCCCCTTTTCTCTTTTGGCAAGCTTAATGATGATCAATTACCGATAATAAAATTGGGCCACCAATCAACCCAGATTAGCGGCCCATTATACTAAACATACGCAACCCTCCTAATCTAACCCAACCCAAAAAATTTAACCCACATTAACTAACCGTAGCGCTAAAAGACTCGAAAGCATTTCTATCAATACACACACACAGAGCCGCACAAATAGAGAGGGGAGAGGGAGAAAGAAGTCGAGAGAGACGGAGAAGGCCGGCAAACCAACGACGGAGAGGACGACGGTGGTCTTTGACGAGGACGATTGTGGTCGTTGACGAGGGCGAAGGAGGCCCGACGATTGGTTCTTCTTCTTCTTCTTCTTCTTCTTCTTCTTCTTCTTCTTCTTCTTCTTCTTCTTCTTCTTCTTCTTCTTCTTCTAATTCTGTTGTGACATCTACCGTGTAAATCTACAATTTTTGACTCAAGATGGTGGCGTCATTCTTGGCAGCATGGTGGTGGTGAAAGACCTTGGTGGTGGCAGTCTTGTCCGTGACAATATTTGACTCAAGATGTGCAATTTTTCACTCACAATAGCATATCTTAGCGGTGTGGTGGTGGTGAAAGATCATCTAGTTCTTCTTATTTTTTTCTTATCTTCTTCTTCCTCTGATTTTTTGTTTGAATTTGTAACTTTTTTTATTGGATCTATAATAATATTGTTTGGATCTATTTGATCTGCAAGTTTATTTTGTTGTTGGTACCGGTGGTGGTGGAGGAGGAGGGCTGGTGGTGGTGGTCGTGGAAGAGGAGGTCTTGTCGTTGTGGTGGCAGTGTTCTTGTTGTTCTTCACACAATCACAGTTAAGCTAGAGAGAGAGCAAGGACATTGGAGAGAATAAAGAGAAAGAAAGGGGCAATACAGTAAAATGCATGGTTTTCTTAATTTTCGTGCTTTCTCCAAGAGGAGAAAGTAAGGGAACAGAGTGGTATGGGCCTCATGGTGGCCGCATGGGATGGCCCACGCTGGTGTTGGGCCCGACTCGCTCTTAAAAGAGGTGAACATGCCCCTACCCTGCCCTCATTAGCGTTGAACCGACCAAGTCCCCGTCCCCCTTAACCGCCCAGTAACCTCGTAGGGTTCCATTTTGTCGAAATCAGCCCGGTGCAGCCCGGTGGGTTCAAAATCTTTACGTGTGTAGTTTCAAAGCAGAGAAATGCTTTCTAAATAATAAAGAAACAGAGAAATGTAATACTTCATCTGACCCAATATTTTGGTGTCATTTGGAATTGAAACTATTTAAAGGGATGTATATTCATTACACTCTCAATAACTTTTGGTCAGGTCATTTACTTGAATTCTCTCACTTTTTCATTATTTAATAATGACAGCACTACTTTTTGATGGCAATGTAGGGAAACTATAATATTGAAAGCTACACAAAAAGAAAGTGGACAAAAAATTTGGGACAACCACAAAAAGAATAGGAGACTAAAATTATATGCCAGATGGAGTAATAAACTAGTCATCACCAGATCATAACGCCTTAGATGCATCACTTCAACCCATCCTCTTTCCGCGCTTCTTTCCTCTACTTGGCCCGACGTCAACGAGGCTAAGACTCTTTGGGACATTTTGTCGAACACCTTGACCTCCGACAATCACTTCAGTTTCAATCACAATTAGCCATCGATGCTCGCCTCCAAACTCCGCCACTACCAAATTAGCAGAAACGGCAGTGACATGAAGTTGCTTTGCTTCCGCAGCAACAATAGTTGATATGTAGGATAGGGGCTCGGAGGTGACCTCATTGATCCTTCTTCATTCTATCCGGTGAATAAGTCTCTCAATGTAGTTAAAATTAGCACTGTGGTAGTTGTTATGATTGAATTCTACATGGATGTAACATAACAATTCAGGCTATGTTTTATAAATTTGCTGGATCTCTAAACAGTAACACTAACTTCTATCTACTTGTACTATTCTCCAAAGCATCTTTTTCTCCAAAACAAATCTCTCTTTGAATTACAATATAATCAAAGATTCAAAGTTCAAACCAAATGTGTAATTAGATTGTGAGAAAACTGCATATTTTATGTTCGTAAATAACAAATGAAAATGAACACCCGGATCTGAATTAGTAGAGTCTGACCCGTCGGCTCTAGGGTCAGGTATAAGTTTTGAACCAATGATTCATAAATACTAAGAGTTGTGTCTAGATCTTCCAAAAAGGGCTTGGGTCATTGTTGGGCCAGGTCCAAATCCGACCCATTTACAGAACTAAAACTATCAAATCGGTCATTATTAATTCCGGGATTAATATAATACCGTCACTTTCAATCATTCATATCTAATCTAAAATGTAAACGAGGCAGGTAGGGTAATAGCTCAAGTGATATAGCGTTGAAAGCAAAGCCCCTGCTGAGATCCTCAGTTTTACAAGAACAATTTCTCAAAAAAGAAAAGAAAAAGTAAAGGAGGCCTTAGAGAGAGGGATGACGCAATAAGAGGGTGTGACGTGCAAGTGTCCTTTCCAGAAATAAAGAGGGGTAAAAGTGTCTTTATCTAAAACTTGAGAAAGAGCTTGGACTTCAACTACGAGCACGATTTGATTGGAAGGGGAAGTTGGCTAAAGAGGGGGAATTCTATCCTCTCTTGTCAACTAAGTGGGTAATATCTAACCCTTGTCAAAGAAGGGGAAGATATGTAATGAGTTAGATTATAGGAGGAATGACTATAATGCCCTCCAAACTTAAAAATTTTTACAGCCCCACCAACCATCAATCATACATACGTGCTGGGCTCTGTTTTTTGGGCTCTATTGGTCGACCAAAATGGTCGACATGTAAACAAAAAAGGTCGACAGCTAAAATGGTCGACACGTTAATTCAACATAATACATGTCGACCATTTTGGTCAACATGTCTACCATTTTGGTCGATAATTGTGAACACAATGTTGTTTAGGGTTTAGGGTGACAATTTTGGGTTTAGGGTTTAGAATAAGTGTTTTCTCAACTTTAAATAAAATTTTGCTTGTATTTTAATCAAATTGAAACGTCAATTATGACTCGCAACCAAATTGAATCACCTATCGCCACTAATGAACTCAATATAACTACTAGTTAACTAAGTTAAGGTTAATGATTATTTTAAATTGTGACCAAAATTGTTAACCAATCTTCACTAATTAATCATATTCATTATTGATAAAATTGATATGTCAATTGTAACTCACCACTTAACTGGATCATCGATCGTCAGAAATGAGGTCAATCAAACTACTAGTTGACAAAGTTAGAGTTTATGGTTATTTTCATTTGTGATCAAATTTGATCATCGATTTTCGCTAATAAACTCAATTATACTTATTGATCAAATTGAAATGCCAATAGTGACTCACGACTAAATTGGATCATCGGTCACCACTAATGAACTCAAATCAAACTATTACCGGATTAAGTTAGGATTTAGGATTTGCTGTTGAAGTATATTTTCAATAATGACCAAACCGAACTAATAGTTGTAGATACCGGATTAATCAAATTGAAATGTCCGTTGTGACTCACCACCAAATTAGATCATAAATCGTCACCAATGAACTAAACTAAACTACTAGTTGGTCAAGTTTAGGATTTAGCCATCAATTGGGGCAAAGCACGTAATTGGATAATCAATCATCACTAATGAACCCAATTGAACTATTCATTGACTAAATTAGAATGTTAATAGTAATTCACCAACTAAAATTGACCATTGAGATCCAAGTATGAACTCAGCTGTGGCCAAATTGGATCATCGATCTTCACTAATGGATCAATTGTGGCCAAATAATGAACTATATTGAACTAACAGTTGGTCGTGTTTATGGTTTAGGGGCAGTTTTAATTGTGGCCAAATTGGATCATCAATCTTCACTAATGAACTCAATCTTTCTAATAGTTGATCAATTGAAACGTCGATTGTGACTCACCACCAAATTGGATCATAAATCAAACTACTAGTTGGTTATGTTTAGGGTTTAGGTTTAGTTTCAGTTGTGACCAAAATGGATCACCGATCTTCACTATTGATCTCAATCATTCTAATAGTTCATCAAATTGAAATATTCATTGAGACTCAATAGGAAATATTGTCCGAACTAATTGCCTTTGTATTAGTGTTGTATTAGTTATTTGTGCTGTTTTGTAATATTCAGCGTAGTAGCGTTGTAACTGAATTGAGTAGCAGTATTGTAATCAAATTGCATAGTAGTGTTGTAATCGAATTGCGTAGCTGTATTGTAATCGAATTGCGCAGTAGCGTTGTAATCGAATTGCGTAGTAGTGTTGTAACCGAATTGCGCAGTAGTGTTACAACAAAATAAATAATAACATAAGCCCGACATGCAACTTCGGCATCATCTTCGCTTATGCTTATGAGAAACATGGCTTGTTCAGTGGAAAAAATGTCTGCGAAGTCCGTGTCTTGAAGAGCATTGTTTAGCTCATTGCCGTTGTATGAATCCGTACGTTCATGCCCGAGACTAACACAAACTCCGTCCTAGAGAGGCGCATAGACGTGTCATTGATCCTAAACCACAACTCTCGGGTCTTATTCGTCACCAACCTACTATGCAGAAAAATACTCAACGTGTGACCCACATATCTAGAATTTCGTGAAGCCGGCAACTCATACAGTCATTTCAAGTTAGAGAGTTTGTCTCTAATTATTTTCATTACATTGCCAAGAGCATCATCGCTGAGCTCTCTATATTTTTTGTTTATTACTTATCCTCGAATATAAAAAATTTCCTATGTATGCACGCTCGGACAACGAAAGAAGATCCGCTACATTGATAATTTTGTGATGATGCAAAAGTAATCACAAAACAACCCGTATAAGTACCCACAAATGATCAAAATAAAATGAATACAAACAATTTTTTGGTAGTCGACCCAAATGTTCAGTTATTGACCAAAATTGTCGACTGGAAGATGTAATCAGATAGGGCATCGACCAAATGGCCATGTAGTCGACCATTTTGGTTGACAACTATATTCTGAGAATCAAGCATCGACCAAAATGGTCGACTTGCCAACCATTGTTGGTCGATATCTGGACTCACATAACAGAGTTATCGATCAATCTTCAATTTTTTCATTTACAAATTTCCATATTCTGCGTTCAATTTAGGATTCATCAATTCAATTTCAAGCCAATGAATGTTCAATTAGTGGAACAGTGTGCTCGCTCCTCCTCCTATTCCATCAAGCAAACTAATTTCTTCCAATTCGTTGTCATGAATTCGGGGGAGCTTGAGTCTCGGGTTGTGAATTAGAGAGGGAGAGGTGCGGCATTCGCCGGAGAAGGGGCTCACAATCGGCGCCGTCGTCGTCGACTGTCATTGGATTTCTGGAATTGAGTTTTCGATCAACTATTTCTGGGTTGAGTTCTTCCGTGAACGAGAGAGGGAGAGAGAGAGGCGATCGGGGAACAGACCCCCATTTTTTGTCCTTGATTTTTTTTTGTTTAGTTGAAATTTAGGTTAATTTATAATTTTGTTATTAAGTTGTAACTTTTCAATTAAAATTTAAACCCACCATTTTTATATTCTCTTTTAATATTGCCTACCTCTTTGACAACAGTTTTTAAAAACCCCCTTCTTTGACAATTCTTTTGTTGATTGGAACAACCAAGAAGCGGGGAAGTTGGCTAAAGAGTGGGATTTCTATTCCCTCTTGTCAACTAAGTGGGCAATATCTAACCTTTGTCAAAGAAGGGGAAGATATATAATGAGTTATATTATAAGTGGAATGACTAACATACCCTCGTAACTTAAAAAAATTACTGCCCCACCACTCTCTTTCACGCGTATGTGTTCCTGGACTCTACCAGTCGACCAAATTGGTCAACATGTCGACCAAAAAGGTCGACAACTATAAACAAAAATGGTCGACACAAAAATGGTCGACAACTACCACAATGGTAGACATGTCGACCAATACGGTAGTTGTCTACCATTTTGGTCGACATGTCGACCATTTTGGTCAACAATTGTGAATATCCGTCAACCATTTTGGTCTACCACTCAACCATTTTGGTTTGCAACTGTGAATATATGACACCAATTTATTAGGGTTTCTTGTTTAGGGTTTAGAATTTAAGGTGTGTTTTCTCAATTTAAAAAAATTGTTTGTATTTTATGGGTTTAGGTTTTAGATTAGTTTCAATTGGAACCAAATTGTATCATCGATCATAACTAATTAACTCAATCATTCTAATAGTTGATCAATTTGAAGTGCGATTGTGACTCACCACCAAATTAAATCATCGGTCGTCACTAATGAACATAACCGAACTACTAGTTGACTAAGTTAGAGTTTATGGCTATTTTCATTTATGATCAAATTGGATCATCGATCTTCACTAATGAATTCAATAATACTAATAGTTGATCAAATTTAAATGTCAATTGTGACTCCCCACCCAATTGGATCACCAATCATCATTAATGAACTCAATTGATCTACTAGTTGAATAAGGTAGAGTTTAGGACTACTTTCAGTTGTGACCAAGTTGATCATCGATCTTCCCTAATTTACTCAATTATAATAATAGTTGATCATATTGAAATGTAAATTTTGACTCACAGTCCAGTTGGATCCTCGATCGTCACCAATGAACTAAATCGAATCATTAGTTGGTTATGTTTAGGGTTTAGATTTTAGGATTTATTTCAATTGTGACCAAATTGAATTAGCGATCTTCACTAATAAACTCATACATACTAATAATTAATCCAATT
Organism: Linanthus parryae; assembly: GCA_023055425.1. Classification (NCBI taxonomy): domain Eukaryota; kingdom Viridiplantae; phylum Streptophyta; class Magnoliopsida; order Ericales; family Polemoniaceae; genus Linanthus; species Linanthus parryae. The sequence goes on along the minus strand of JALGPY010000004.1, from coordinate 140,065,435 downwards.
AAAATGTCAACTATGACTTACCACGAAATTGGATCATCGATCATTGATCTTCACTAATAGGTTGTCACTAATGAACTCAATCGAAATACTACTTGAATAAGTTAATGTTCATTGTTACTTTCATATGTGACCAAGTTGGATCATCGTTCCTCTCCAATTAACTCAATTATGATGGTAGTTGATCAAATTAAATTGTGACTCACCACCAAATGTTTTCATCGATCTTCTATAATGAGCTACATCGAATTACTAGTTGGTAATATTATGGCTATTTTCAATTGTGACCATAATTGAATCATCAATCATCACCAAGTTTGACCATCAATGGGGGAAGACATGCAATCGGATTCTCATTTTCACTAATCAAATCATTTGGACTACTCAATGACCAAATTGGAATGTTAATTGTAACTCACCAACTAAGTTAACCACTAATCTCCACCAAAGAACCCAGTTGAACTATTATTTGTTCGAATCCAACTTTCAAGTATGACACCATCCAATTTTACCATATATCGTTATTCACGAACTCATTGGAACTACTAGCTGACCAGATTAGGTTGCCAGCTGGTACACGCGACCCGCTTAGACTGTATGTAGCAATACCATAAATTATTACATACAACTTATCCAATATAAAATAATAAAATATTGTTGGAATAGACGAGTCAATTGGTAATTACCGTCTAACTGGTTAACAAACGATAAGCGGACCTATTAAACATGTTTGTGAAAAAAATTAATCATTTATGAACTGAATATCATGAAATCGCTAAAATTGTGACCTTTGGTTTGGTTTGGTGTATTGAAAATCGCTACAAGTTCGATTGATGATCAACTTTGATCCCTTAATAAGAACATTTTTCTCCTCTAAGTGGCTACTTAGTTGTCATCGTATAATTTCATTTTTCATTTTATCGTATCGTTATTCTTATCGTTGTCCTATCATTGTATTGTATTATTGTAATTGTTCCATTTTCATTGTCGTTGAATTGTATTGTTGTTGTTGTCGTTATCGTTGTATTGTATAGTTAAAGTGACCCAATTAGTTGATCGATCTTCTATAATGAGCTAATCGAATTACTAGTTGGTAATGTTAGGGCTATTTTCAATTGTGACAAAAATTGAATCATCCATCATCACCAAATTTGACCATCAATCGGGAAAAAATGCAATTGGATTCTCATTTTTCACTAATTAAATCAATTGAACAACTCAGTGATTAATTGAACTACTAATAAAACATGTATCTTTTTGCCAAAATGTATATTTTCGTTAAAATCTTAATTTTACGGATTGTTAAACCACCGAATTGGTCAACCAATACTCCAAGCTAAGCCATTCACTTTTTCGTAATTAACGGCACTAATAAACCGCTGAAAATATAAAATTTTGTTCTTAACAGCGTTTTTTCACCGCCGTATTTGTCTGTGTAGAGAAACATCACATAGATTAAGTTTGCCATGAATTTGTTGGGATCGGTGAGGAGAGGGAGGGGGAAGCTTGACCTTAGTCCGAGAGGAGATCGAGAGAGTAAATTTTCGTCGGAGATGGCAACGGGACTTGATACCCCGTTCGGGCTTTCTTCTGGGTTCGTTTGTCGGGGAGGAGAAAGAGATTTGTGAGAAGGACGGTACGGAAACCGCCGGAAATTCCTACAGCGGTCACCCGAGGGAGCAGGCCGGTCGTCGGAGTCTGGGATAGGGTCTTCGATCTATTGTTTATGGGTTGGGGTTTCGGCCATAAGGAGAGAGACGGGGACAGTTTTTTTGGCTGAAATTTTGTTTTGTTTAGTGAATTTTAGATTAACTTTTAATTTTGTTATTAAGTTATAAAATTTTCAGTTAAGCATTAAACCCCACATTTTTATATTCTCGTTTAATATTGCCCCCTTCTTTGACAAGAGTTTTTAAAAATCCCCTTCTTTGACAATTCTTTTCACCAAGAAGCCCTAACTGCAATTTCCCCCTTTTACAGTCTCACTCCCTCCGTCGTCCGCTCTTGCACACTGGAGTCCAGCCGGATGAAAGCTCCTAACAATCGGGTAAATTAACCTCCCTCAAATTAAGTGTTTGTGGCATCTTTTTCATCTAAGTTTTCTTCAGTGTAGTAGTAACAATGTCGGAATACCTACCCGACGACCTAATTATCAAAATCTTGGAGAGACTCCCCGTTAGATCTCTAATTCGTTTCTCATTTGTATGCAAGTCATGGTATACTGTAATCAGAAGCCCTAGTTTCATTACCCAACACCTCTATCGAGTCAACTCACCAGACCAGATTGTAGAAAATGAAAAGATTGTTTTCGGGGCTTCTTTTGCCGGTGGAAAGATGGTTGGGTTATATTCGCTGAATTGCGACAATTCGTGCTACAGTCACTTGAAACTCGATGTCTCATATGGGTCTGGTCTTCGCAATGTAGAAATAGTAGGTACCTGCTCTGGCTTGGTCTGTCTTCAACTCATGCTAACAAAGAAGAATGGTACCTATGCTGTTGACCGTGTGGTTGTCTGGAACCCATCTATCAGAAAGTCAGTTTCTATCTTGTGCACTCAGTCGTCTCTCAGTAGACGAATGTTCTATGGATTCTTTGTCCACCCCACCACTCACGAATTCAAAGTCTTAGCGGTCCACAGCGGCGGTGACAATGGGGCTCCTTATCATGCTGAGATTTACAGGCAACACACAGGGGCTTGGACTGCCATTCACTGTGTCCTTCCTCATCTTGTTAATTGTTTCTTATCACAAGCTTCTGTGAATGGGCTTGTTTATTGGCTTCGAACTGATTGGGGTGACTTCATTCGCCCATGCCTTAATTCAATAGCACTATTCAACATGCATACTGAAGACTTTTCTGAAGTTACCCTACCTCCTTCTCTTGTCCACGCTGAACCAGGTCATTTGTGCTTCATGTTCTCCCATGAATCACTAATTCTATATGAAATGGAACTTGAATGTGGAGATGATACCTCTGGCTATTCCATATGGTTTATGAAAGAACATGGAATTTCAGAATCATGGTGTAAACTTTTTAATGTTAAAATGCCAATGGCGTGGCTTACACCATTGGGTCTGAGGATGAATGGTGAACTTCTGTCAACAACTCGTGCAGGTGATAGTTTGGTTTGTCATGATCATGTAACCAACAAAACAACTACTATTGCAATTGAAGCTCACATTCGCCACATGGTTGCTGGTACCTATGTGGAGTCATTGCTCTTATTGAATGCTAATGCTGCCAGTGAACATGAGTCCTTTGGAGAATTTCTCTCTGACTAATCAAGTACCTGAAGGATCAACCTTTTTGTGGAGTCATGGTTGAACAAGTAAGTCACTACTACTATCTTGTGATTTACTTGCTTTCTGAATGTTGATTATTACTTGATGTTTTTTTAAGATCTCAAATGAAAGGGAGCACCATATTCCAATGTATGCTAATGAAGCCACACCTCATTTTAGATTTACCTACTTCTACGAAAATTTGCAATGTTGGTATTTGCTTGATGTTATTTGTCTTTTGCTGCACCTTTTACACACTGGTAAGTTGGCATGTGAAAGACAGCCTCGTAAGGCATAGCTGGTCAATTAGGCAGCTCCAGTGATGCCCTTTTGCAGTCATTGATTTCATAACGAGGAGCTGACTATGTTATTCCTTTGTATGACTAATGGAATATGATTGAATTCATGGGATTTAAGCCACCAGTTTTTTTCATTTGATAATTTCCCCAAACACGTGCTCTGCTTGCCACCTGAAGAAAATTAGAGTAACTGTTTGTGATGTGTAAAGTTTGTTCCTTTACGTTGCTCTTCATATGCATGCATAGTTTCCTTAGCTTCCTTGATTGGTATTACTACCGTGTGTTTTGTTGACCGGAAGCCATTAGCACTGAAGATCTAACTCCTGCACGTTGTGCTTATCCTAATCTAAGTAGTTTCCTCATTCAGATTACCATAAACACATTGTGTTTTTGGTAATCTGAGTAGTTTTGTCATTCAGATTACAGTTCATCTGCAATAAAAGTTATTTGAAGTGTAGTATTAATAGAGGGATTTATGTTTTTTGCCTGATACCTCCTTGAGAAGCTGTAGTAGTTTTGATATGAATCTTTCGATGCTTCTAATTTGTGTCAGTTCAGGAAGACATGGAACATTAGGCTAGTAGAGATTTGTACTTCCTCAGTTTCCTTTATCTCTTCTTGGTCCCACTTTTACCGCTATTCACTGGGTCACTTTGACCCGGTGCTTTGATTAGCAAAACGACGCGAGAATACACTTTAATCTATACACCATGAAAAAAATCACCCAAAAATTGCATCGTTTTGCTATCCAAATAACGGTCGAAGTTACCCGGATACGGATGAAAAAGTCAAACCAGGAAGAGAGAGAAGAAACGGAGGAAGTATAACATTAAGATCAAAACCTTATTTGACCAGAAAATTGTTGAAGTCTTTCTAGTGATTGTTCAATAAGCTGAACAGTTCACTGGACACTTGCAGTTTGGACTGGCAATTTATCGGCTTTTGTCTAACCATATCGAACTGGATCCGAACCGGAGGATACCCGGAAATTACCGGACCCGGAAAGTACTGCAATGCTACTCTTGGACCCAAACCAAACCCGGTTTTCGCCACCCCATTCACTCCCGTACCGGTACCATTCCAATCCCACTATGTTTACATTCTCTTGCGTTTCAAACCCAGCCTCTGATTTCTCGAAGCCAATCTACAAATCACAATAATCAAACTCTGCTTTTTCTAATTCCGATGGAGGTCCTAAATTTCAGTTAATGATATTGAGATATTTGTTCATGATATATGGGCCGGAAGTATGACTACCAATTCGGGTCAACCCATCGGGTTGCGGGTCGGGTCGAACCGTGTCGGGTCATAAAAGTGTCAACCCGGAGTTGGCCCATTGATTTTCGTGCCACTTTCAGGTCGACCCATTTCTGACGTGTTGCGGGTTCGTGTTCACCCAAACCCGCTAACTTTGTGTCGGGTTCGTGTCTTGCCCTCGTGTCGGCCCGGATATTGTTAGCATTATGCCTATGTTTTTTCTAAAAAATTGTTAACGGTGGAAAAGAGGGTTATTGTTGTGTTTGGAAGGTTGAAACGGGTCGTTTTCGGATTGTGCTGATTGATAGTAATCCGACCTGCTTATTCCCGTGTCACTTTCAGTTCGACCCGTTTTTATCCGGTTGCGAGTTCGCGTCGATCCGAACCCGCTAACTTCAGGTCGGTTCGTGTCGTGTCGTCGTGTCGAAAATTTCCAGGCATACCAGAAGGCGATTCATCTGAGGGCCTTTTAAGCCAAAATAAGCTTCTGCTGAAGAGCAAAATCACAAGCAATGTAGGTTTCATAGACACACCCATAATATTAAGCGGTCACGACACATTCTTTTAATTGGTGGGATTGAATTGAAATGAGCTACCCTAAAACCCAAACGCCAAAACAGTACTTGCGTAGAGTTGGCTGGACCAGTCAATACCCAGATTGGTGAACACAAGCTAGATCTGTGGAGTTTGTGACAGAGCTAGATCTGTGGACACAGTCAATTTAGATCTGTGGACACAGTCAATTACCATCCCAAACCTGTTCATGTCAATTTCATCATATCAGTGATCCGAAGTTTTATCCCAGTTTGCCATCCCTACTTGCAGTATTTCAATCTCTCAAATCACTACTACCCTGGTTGGCTCTCTACTCTGTCCCTTTCCCTTGAAACTCGTGTTATAGCTCAGGTGATGAAGACATTAGAGGATCGACTTAGGATGTGTTTTTCTCTGATACCTTCATATGGAAGCTGCTTTGGTTTTGATATGTATGTTCTCAGATCTTTGTGATCTTGTGATTTGTGTCAGTTGACGAGGACAGAGGACATTGGGCTAGTACTTTCCAAGTATAGCAAGAAAGGTATTGTGGAGTTCAATAGGGGGTGACAACGCTGCACAGCAAAAACGGCAAAACTTGTGCCTCCTCTGCACTTCTTTACGAGCTTTGTGCTCAATATGCATTCAATTTGTGTGTTCATATACTTTTCCCGTCATAATGTTACCTTCCTCACAGACTTATCTAACTTTGTTATGCAGGTCCATGAGCAGGTGAGAGTCATGTAATAGGTAAAACCTAAATCATAAGCTTTGTTAAGCCCCTTGCAACCCCCTCGCGAGTTCCCCTCGCCTATTCAAATCTCCTTCAATTGGAGAAGATAAGACAGTTCAGTTTACGGAAGATGAGATTATTGAATACACTCTTATTAAGAAAGGTGATGGATGCCCAAAAAGGAAAATAAACGAAAGAAGGGTGATGTTCTCCTACTCGATTACTAGAGCTTAGCTTGGTTTGCTTCCCTGGGACTGCCCTGAGGATGTGGGTTGACCAGACAAGCGAAAGAGAGAAACCTTAAGCATCTATCCTTCTCCCGCTAACGCTTCCTATTCTCATCCTTCTTCTTATTATCCGGGAAAGGAAATCAATGTCTCTAAAGAGAAACGAACGATTTTGAGGATGCCGCAACCTGTAAGGCTGTTTTGGACTGTCTTAGCTGGCCAATTTCTTGCAATATAGTCACTTTTGTCTATAGCAGAGCAGACAATCCTATGTTTTTGTACTACTTAACTCTCCGACTCTTATGTATGACTGCTATTCATATTTATGATATCTACATAGTTTCCAATGTAGAAAAAGTAAGTTATTAGCTGCAATACATGTATGTGCGTCCTTGGTAGAATGACAATTTTCCTCACCGAGTCGATACTTCACCTAGAAGACAGAACATTTGAAGTGAAGACTTGGTGGCAGTATGTTCTATGTGTGACTGCTAATTCCGTGAGTTGTTACTAGTAATGAAACAGTTTGGTCTCATGCAATATTGCAATTGGGTATGGTTCCCTAGCCCTCGAAACATGTATGCTGCAGCCAAGTTTTCGCTTGGCTTAACTTTGAAGCCAGCTGCAGCCAAGTTTTCACTTTTCTTAATTTTGAAGTTAACTCGAGCACATGCAAGGGAGGTGTATGCTTTAGTTGCCCCTAAGTAGTAAAGAAAGCGAGCTAGTTTTGGGTGTTTACTTTTTGTTTTTAGTTTTTATTCATAGATTTTGGCTGTGACTTTTGTCTCATTCCCCTCTCTTTTTTTGACTGTCTTTTTGTACCAAATTATACCAGTACAAACTAACCATTTCTATCTGTTGCGCAATTCCTCTTTCTCTGTCTCCTCTTCTTGCTTCTGCTGGGTTTTGATCGGTGAGGATATGCTGGGTTTATTTGGCGTTGGGTTTTGCATCAATCACCGGAGTTAATGGTGGCTGTAATTGCGCAGCTGCTGCTATGGCTGATTGCAGGTAGGTACTTGCTTGAGTCTGGACGGTGGTTCTGCAAGTGAGTCACGGTGGTGGTTTGAGTCTGGTTTGGTTCTTCCCGGTGGTGACTGTGAAACTGGTGGTGTTGGGGTTGTTTTGAGAATTGGGTGTTGGAGGTCTGATTGCAGCAGATTACAATCTGCTGCTGCTTCTGGTGATTAATGGTGCAGAGGGGTGGTGGTGATGGAGGCTCAGGTTATTGAGGTTGGTGTCTGTTATGGTGGTTCAAGGAGAAAGAGATAGACGGTGGTCATGGTACTGGGTTTGTTGCGGTGGGTTTATGGTTTAGGAGTTGGTGAGTTTATTTCAGTTGGTAGGTCAGTGGTAGGTTGTGAAGTTTGGAGTTCACGACCATGGGTATTGAAGGTAACAACTGCTCGTGTAGCCGAGGTGCAGGTGATTGATTGTGGAGGAGGTGGTAGTTTATTTGGTGGCTAATTGGCTATGGTTTCATGGAGGTACTGTGTACAGATTAGTTGGCATGGAAGGTAATTGGTGACAATACGTGTTACACGGTGGTAACCTCTGGTACCATGGAACTGACGAGAGAGTGGGAGAGAGAGAGAAAAGACAAAAGTTAGGGCTGAAGAAATTTTCTCATTATCTGATAAGAAAATTTACACCCCTTTTTATATCTAGACCCTGACGGTTCGACTTAGTTCCTAACCCGAGCAAAAGAACCGTTTAGAAAATCCCGGGTATAGCTAGCAAACTACGACTCCACAAATTTAACGTTTCTAATCAACCACAAAAAAAAAACAACAACTACTAACAAGATTAAATAACGTCTGAAAATAACAAGCAGAACAATTAACGCTTCAACGGTGGTTGAACATAGTCCTTTAGATACTTGGGTGGTCCGACGTTACGCCTCGGTCTATCCGTTGACAACTTGGTAGAATCATCGTCGTCATTAGCATCATCCCCCACTGGAGTCGTATCAACTCCCCCGGTCTCGGAAAGCAGCTTGTCCTCAAGCTGTAAATCTAGAAAAGCATCCTGAATCTCACATGCCGGCTCCCATGTAGGCGAAGATCCATCAGACCAAGAGACGAGCCACTGTTCTTGAGCGGAGCCTGAAACCGGAACAACCCGTGACTGACTATCTGTTGTAGGGACCGAAATAGGGCGACCCTTGAAGAACTGGGCGGGCAGAGTACCCACGGGTGTCATCGCACTAGACGGCACAAAAGGTCGTAGCAGGGACACGTGAAAAACGTCATGAATCCGGCAATGTGGAGGAAGACCTAAACGGTAAGCAACTGGCCCGACGCGTTCTAGGACAGCAAATGGACCATAATAACGGCGAGCTAGTTTGGCAGCCAACGGCCTAGCCAAAGAACGCTGACGATATGGGCGGAGACGCAACAACACCAAATCCCCGACGGCAAAAGAGACCTCCCGACGATGCTTGTTGGCCTGCTCTTGCATCCTTTGCTGCATCTTTTGTAAATGACGTTTCAAATCCTGTAACAAGTCAACACGTTCCACCAGCAATTCGTCAACAGTCGGAGACTTTCCTACAGCAGCCATAGTAGGAAAAAGGGAAGGTGGCTCACGGCCATACAATGCCTTGAATGGAGACATATTAATGCTGGTATGGTGACTGCAATTCATGGCCAATTCTGCCCACGGTAAAAAAGTAACCCAACGGTGAGGACGCTCAGAAACAAAGGCTCGTAAATATTGCTCCAAACCGCGATTCATGACCTCCGTCTGTCCATCTGTCTGTGGGTGATAGGCAGTGCTAAACTTCAGTTTCGTGCCACTGAGCTTCAACAACTCACGCCAAAATGTACTCATGAATATAGGGTCACGGTCCGACACTAACTGCTCAGGGAACCCATGGTGTTTGACCACCACATCAACAAACACTTTGGCGACTCGCTCTGCATCAAAATATGTCGGTAATGGCCCGAAGTGTACATATTTAGTCAGACGATCAACGACAACTAGGATTGCTGTGGAACCGTGAGAAGATGGTAAACCCGTAATGAAATCCATAGATGCCGCCGCCCAAACACGATCTGGTATGGGGAGGGGTTGCAATAACCCACCGGGCTTCTGTGTGGAGTATTTCGTCGTCTGACAAACCAAACAGGACGAAACAAAACGATGCACATCGGTACGCATATCAGGCCAGTAGAATGTTGCGGATAAGCGACGGTAGGTGCGATCAACGCCCAGATGACCCGCAGTTTGAGAACTGTGGAACTCATGTAACAACAACTCACGAACAGGGGAAGTACGCCCCACACAGATACGAGTTTTATAATATACAATGCCATCAACCAACGAGAAGTGCATAGGAGGTGTACCTGACTGTATCGCTGTCACAAGTGCTCGTAAATCATCCAATTGTGTTGTCTCTCGACGAAGCGTGTCTAGTAGCAAAGGCTGGGGCTGGATAGCGGAAGCCAGCAAGGAGGCCGGATCGTCGTCCTCGGCACGACGGGATAAAGCATCTGCCGCTGAATTGGCTGAGCCCGACTTGTATTCAATTCTAAACTGAAATCCCATAAGTTTTCGGATGTAAAACTGTTGGTCTGGTGTCTGAATAATCTGTGACAAGAGCTCCTTCAAGCTGCGCTGATCGCTGCGAATAACAAATTCACGACCCAGTAAATACTGTCGCCACTTTTGTACGGACTCAACGACAGCATAGAGTTCCTTGTGATATGTGGAAGCCGAACGGAGGCGCGGTCCTAGCTTTTTGCTGAAAAAAGCTAGAGGATGGCCTTGCTGAATTAAGACAGCTCCAATTCCCGAATCTGATGCATCAGTCTCAATTATGAACGTGTCCTCAAAGTCTGGCAGCCGCAGTATTGGCGCAGAAGACATGGCGGCTTTAAGGGACTCGAAACTGTGACTAGCCGAATCAGACCACGTAAAAGCATCCTTCCGAAGGAGGTCAGTCAAGGGTGCGGCAATGGTCGCATAATCACAAATGAATCGACGATAATAGCCAGTCAGTCCTAGGAATCCGCGTAGCTGTTTGACGGTGGTAGGAGTGGGCCAAGCTATCATGGCGTGATTCTTGTCAGAATCAGCGCGAACCTCTCCGTCAGAAATGATATGCCCCAGGTACTCGACACTAGTTTTGCCAAAGGATCATTTGGACAACTTAACGTAAAAATGGTGGTCGGATAACAAGGTGAGGACCTGGTGAAGATGCTGAGAATGCAATGCCAAAGTCGTGCTGTAGACCAATATGTCGTCAAAGAAAACAATGACAAATGAGCGGAGATATGGTCGAAATACCCGATTCATGGCAGCCTGAAAGGTGGACGGAGCATTAGTGAGTCCAAATGGCATGACTAAGAACTCAAAGTGCCCATCATGAGTCCGAAATGCTGTCTTGCCGATGTCCTCCGAATGCATTCTGATCTGATGGTAGCCAGACCGTAAATCCAACTTTGTGAAATAACGTGCAGCACCAAGCTCATCAAATAATTCATCAGTAGTGGGAATAGGAAAGTGATCTGGAACGGTTGACGCATTGAGAGCCCGATAATCGATACAAAATCTGTAAGTACCGTCCTTCTTGCGCACCAAAAGTACTGGAGAAGAAAAAGCACTGTTGCTGGGTTGAATAATACCCTGATCAAGCATATCACGCACCTGACGTTCAATCTCGGATTAACAGGTTTACTGCCTGGCTGAAGATGAATACGATGGTCCCACTGGCGGGACGGAGGTAACCCTGTCGGAACCGAAAACACTGAACGATGCTGCTGAAGAACGTCAAGAATCTCGGGCTGAAGCTCGCATGGAAATGAATCAAGGTCGGAAACCTCTGAGGGCTCGGTAGTGATGGGGCATGGTACGAGCTCAAAGAGCTCCATATCAGATCGCGGAAACTCCAGAGCAGTCAACGAATGAAAAGAGATGGGTCTTGGCCCTTGCTCCGTTCCTGTCAACACCAACTGCTTACCTTCCCACGTAAACTTCATTGTGAGTTTGCTGTAATCATGTGAAATTTCCCCCAAAGTTTGTAACCACTGAACTCCGAGAACAGCGTCAATCCCATGCACAGCGAGGACATACAAATCAACCTCGAACTCTGTACCTTGAATAGTCAACGGTGTTTTGGGGCAAAAATAAGCACAACGTAGAGATTCGCCATTACCCACATAAACACGAAACGGGGGAACCGGGTGCAATAACAAAGACAAGTGCTCGGCCATAGCTGGATGGATGAAATTGTGAGTGCTGCCACTGTCAATCAGGACCTGCAATTGCACACCCGCAACAATACAAGATAATTTAAGTGAGCGAGGGTGCGGGTTACCTGCCAAAGAGTGAAGGTGGGAAAGATTATCCATAATCATTCCCGAATCATCGTCATCAGGTGTAGGAGTAGTTGCCGCCGTATCCTGTCCGCGCGTGTACTTTTCATCACAGTTAAAACAAAGACCGAGACGTTGGCGTTCATCACGCTCGGCTGGTGTAAGCGGTTTGATTGGGGGACGGACCGAAGCCATAGATGGGGCTGCCGAAGTAGGCATGGCCGTGGAGGAGGTCGCGGCTGTGGTACGGTTCTGGGACGCGGTCCAGGGCCGTTTGGGAACGTAAGTTTGGATGAGCTCATCTTGTCCTGCAGATAATTCACGCGCCAAGGAGAAAGCCTCTGGTAATGTAGTAGGATTACGCAAGTTCAGCCCGCGTTTAACCGGCTGTTTGAGTCCGGCTTTGAAGAGTGACACAAGCACAAATTCCTCAACACCCGAAACCTTGTTAAGAATCGTCTCGAATTCCGATTGATACGCCATAACTGTTGTCTGCTGTTGAAGCTTGGATAACATACCCAAGTAATCATCATAATGACCGGGGTCGAATCGTTGTTTGACGGCTCGTAGAAAATCCATCCATGTACTTGTCGGGTTATTCGACTGGTAGTAACGAAACCATTCAGAGGCTGGATGATCTATTAACATGGCCACAATTTCAAAACGATCTGCGTCGGCTATTCTGTAGTAGTTGAAGTACTTTTGGATTCTGAAAATCCATCCCACGGCGTCTTCGCCATTGAAGCGAGGGGAATCCACTCGCATTCTAGGATTCGAGTCACCAGTAGCACCAGCGGTGAACATTGAAGGGGGAGGTTGCCACGCTGTGATTTGGCCGGATGAAGGACCGGCTGTAGCATTTGGACGGGCGACTGGCGGCAGAGGTGCCAGCGTTGGTGTGCCTGGGTTCCGATTTAGCAACTGCCGAAGTGAATCCCTGATCTCTGCAAGTTCTGTGTCGCGAATTCTGTCGCGTCTCTCTTGGTCGGCTCTGAACTTGGCGGCCTCCTCATCGCGATCTCTGTCGCGAGCGGTTACATCTCGCTGCAAATTGTTGAAGGCGGTAACAATGGCCGCTTGTGACAAGGGCGGTGCTGTTGTGGAGGTGGACTTTTCTTCCACCATGGTAAATAATGAATGGGAGTGGTGAGTTTGAGACCCCACGGGTGAGAAACCAGAGGGTGTGAAGATGTGGCAATGGGTTGTGGGTCGGTTGTGTATCAGAAGTTTGGGGATGGTTATTGTGGTATAGGCGAGGGTTGTGGGTGAAGTGTACTGTGAGGCTCGAAGAACTCACGCCGCAGAACGATTCTGACCGGCGAGAACTCAATGAAAGCACCAAGGTGTTACACGGTGGTAGCCTCTGGTACCATGGAACTGACGAGAGAGTGGGAGAGAGAGAGAAAAGACTAAAGTTAGGGCTGAAGAAATTTTCTCATTATCTGATAAGAAAATTTACACCCCTTTTTATATCTAGACCCTGACGGTTCGACTTAGTTCCTAACCCGAGCAAAAGAACCGTTTAGAAAATCCCGGGTATAGCTAGCAAACTACGACTCCACAAATTTAACATTTCTAATCAACCACAAAAAAAAAAACAACAACTACTAACAAGATTAAATAACGTCTGAAAATAACAAGCAGAACAAGTAACGCTTCAACCGTGGTTGAACATAGTCCTTTAGATACTTGGGTGGTCCGACGTTACGCCTCGGTCTATCCGTTGACAACTTGGTAGAATCATCGTCGTCATTAGCATCATCCCCCATTGGAGTCGTATCAATACGCAGTGATGTTGAGGGATGGTGGGTTGGTTTGTGGCTGTTATGGTATTAGGCTGAGGTGACGGTAGAAAATAAGCAGGTTGTATTTTGACATGGGAATTGGGAGTGAGGCAGGATGTTGGGTGATAGGCAGAGAGGTGGTGGTTGTGGTGATGGGTTGGCAGTGGAGTTTTAGTGAAGGATAGTTTGGTTCCAGTTGTGTAATGGTTGAAGGTAGTAAAATTGGTGGGTTTAATGGGTAGAGAATGGTGTTTTGGTCATGGCTTGGGGGAAGCAAATGCATTTTCTACACTTCTCGCAATTGCATGAACCTCCCCTTTCATCTTTTCTTGGCCATTGTGCGAGCTTTGTCTCAACTTTTGAATTTCACTTTCATCACCGTTCCACGCTCCGAGCCTCCGGTACCAGGGAATCACACAACTGCACATACCGGGTGCAAAATGCAAGATAAATATCTCAAATAGACGAGAAAAAGTCTGGATTAACATTTTAACGCTCAAAGTTGAACTTCTATGTTTTCGCTATATTAATAGTGTAAAACTAAAATTATCAACCCGAAAATCATGCAAACCGATAGTAAAACGTGTAAGAATATAACTCTGATTCTGAGTTATCAACCACAACCACAAATGCTTTCCACGCTTCCTTCCTCTATTCGGGCCGACGTCAAAGCCGCTATGACTCCTTGGGAACATTTCGTTGGACACGTTGACCTCCGGCGATCACTTCGGTTTCAATCAGAATTAATCGTCAATGCTCGCCTCCAAACGCTGCCACTACTAGATCAGCGGAAACGACGGTGACTTGAAGTCGCTTTGCTTCAGCACCAACAATAGTTGATATTGTAGGATAGGGATTTCGGAGGTGACCTCGTTCATCGTTCTTCATTCTATCTGGTGAGTGAGTTTCTCAATAAAATTAAAATTAGCCGTGTGATAGTTGTAACAATTGAATTCTATATGAAGGTGACATAACAATTCAAGCTATGTTCCACGAATACGTTGGATCTCTAAACAGTAACGCTGACTTCTATGAACTTCTACTATTCTCGAAAACATCTCTTGTCTCTCTTTGATTTACAATTTAATCAAAGATTTAAAGTACAAATTAAATGTGTACTGGATTGTGAGAAAACTGCATATTTTAGGTTTATGAAAATATTGAGTCGAATCTGACATAGTGGGTCTGACCCATGGGTCCTAGGATCAGGTATGAGTTTTGAACCAATGGGTCATAAAAACTAAGGTCGTGTTTGGGTCTTCCATAAAGGGATCGGGACAGTCAGGTCCAAAACCAACCCATTTACAGAACTAGTACTATCAAAACCGTCATTGTACTTAATCCGGGATAACGAGGCATGTGAATAGGGAATGACGCTTTGTAACTTGGACTTTAAAAGTACGGTACGAGCAAATTGATGAGTACAACAACCAAGAAGCCCTAGAAGAAGCAACTTGATGAAGTACGGAACTAGTAACTGCAATTGCACCCTTTTACAGTCACTCTCTCCCTCCGGCGTCGCTCTTGCACATTGGAGTCCTGCCGGATGAAAGCTTCAAAGAATCGGGTAAGTTTGCCTCCCTAAAACTTGCTCAAATTCAGAGTTTGTGGCTTCATTTTCATCTAAATCTTCTTCAGTGTAGTAACAATGTCGGACCACCTACCCGACGACCTAATTATCAAAATCTTGGAGAGACTTCCCGTTAAGTCTCTAATTCGTTGCTCATCTGTCTGCAAGTCATGGTATTCTGTCATCAGAAGCCCTAGTTTCATTACCCAACACCTCTATCGACGAGTCAACAACTCAGCAGACCAGATTGTAGAAAATGAGAAGATTGTTTTCAGGGCTTGTGTTGACGATGGAAAGAAGATGGTTGGGTTTCATTCATTAAGTAGCGACAATTCCTGCTACAACCACTTGAAACTCGATGTCTCGGATGGGTCTGGTCTTCGCAATGTAGAAATAGTAGGTACCTGCTCTGGCTTGGTCTGTCTTCAACTCATGCTAACAAAGAAAAAGGATTGTGAGGTTGACCGCGTCGTTATTTGGAACCCGTCTATCAGAAAGTCAGTTTTTATCTTGTGCACCCAATCGTCACTACGTAGACGAATGTTCTATGGATTCTTTGTCCACCCCACCACTAACGAGTACAAGGTGTTAGCGCTTCACTGTCGGGCTGACAATGGGGTTCCTTATCATGCTGAGATTTACAGGCAAGGCACAGGGGCTTGGTGTGCCATTAACTGTGTCGTTCCTCATCTTCTTGATCATTTCTTCTATTCACAAGCTTCTGTGAATGGGGTTGTTTATTGGCTTCAGGCTGAATGGAGACGCTTCCGTCCCCATTTCCTTAATTCAATAGCATTATTCAACATGCATACTGAAGCCTTCTCTAAGACGACAACACTACCTCCTTCTGCTGTCCACGAGGAACCAGGTCATTTGCGCCTCTTGTTCTCCCGGGAATCACTGGTTCTGTATGAAATAGAACTTCAACGGGGTGATATCTCTGGCTATTCCATATGGGTTATGAGAGATCATGGAATTTCAGAATCATGGTGTAAACTTTTCAATGTTAAAACGCCAATGGCGTGGCTTACACCATTGGGTCTGAGGATGAATGGGGAACTTCTGTTAACAACTACTGCAGGGAAGAGTCTGCTTTGTCATGATCCTGTAACAAACAGAACAACAACTATTGCAATCCAAGGCGTTCAACTTCAATCTCGATGCTCGATTGCTGATACATATGTGGAGTCATTGCTTTTATGGAATGCTAATGCTGGCAGTGAACATGACTCCTTTGCAGAATTTCTCTCTGAATAAGTACCTCAAGGATACACCGTTTTGAAAAATGGATCTTGACCAGAAGAATGATGGTTGAACAAGTGAGTTAATACTACTATCTTGTGATTTACTTGCATTGGACGTCCGAATGTTGATCATTATTTGATGGTTTTTTTAGAACTCAAATGAAGGGAGCATTATATTGCAATGTATGCTAACGAAGCCACACTTCATTTTAGATTTTCCTATTTCTAAGAAAATTTGAAAAGCTGAAAGACTGGAACCGTATGTTCTTTGATTTATCAGTTTGTAAGTAGGATTTTGCTTGATGTTATTTTATTTTGCTGCGCCTTTTACATCTAGTCAGTTGGTGTGAGAAAGTGATCACTGGTAAGGGATACCTGGCCGATTAGGCAGCTCCAGCGATGGCCTTTTGCAGTCATTGGTTTCATATTGAGGAGCTACCTATGTTGTTCCTCTGTATGATTGCGATGGAAACTAAGTAGAGATACAACTCACTTCATGGGATTTCGGCCAGCAGCATTCTCCATATGTATCTGTATGTTAGGATGGAAACTAAGTAGAGATACGACTCATATTGAGGAGCACCCATTGTATCAATTGCACCATCCGTGGTACCTATACTTTCAATTTGTTGCCGGTGGACTTTCCATCTGTATGTTAGGATGGACATATGTAAATTGAAAGTATGAGTACCGTAGATGCTGCAATTGAATCTGGGTACCAGATGCACACAAAAACCAAATTATGGGTACCACTTATGCAATTTAGCCTTGAAAATTTCATTTGAATTGATAGTGATTAGTGTTGAATCTGAGTGATTCACTGATTTTGAGTTCATTCTTGGTGCGTGTTGCATCAGAAAGAATACGGAGTTTCAGAATCATAGTGTAAACTATTCAATAATGAAATACCAGGAGAGTGGCATATACCTTTTGGTCTTAGATTGAATGGCAAACTTCTGATTTTGGCAGTGACGGACATACTGTTATCTCATGACCCTGTAACCAAATCAACAAGCACGGTTGCGATCGAAGGAATTGCAAACCGTGCTCATACTTATATGGAGTCGTTGCTCCTATTGAATGCTAATGGTTCAGTGAACAGAATTCGTCTCCAAAATTTCACTCCGACATTGACCGGGGTAGTTGAAGGAGCAACCTAGTTCTGTCATCATTGAACAAAGAAAGATGGTTGAATGGCTGAGTTACTTCTGACAGCATTGTATATCTTTTGGTTTAATTGTTTGGATGCCTGAATGTTATTCATCTGAGCATTTGATGGCTTTTTAAACTTGAAAGGATATTAGTATTATGTACCAATGTTGGCTAATGAA
Organism: Linanthus parryae; assembly: GCA_023055425.1. Lineage (NCBI taxonomy): Eukaryota > Viridiplantae > Streptophyta > Magnoliopsida > Ericales > Polemoniaceae > Linanthus > Linanthus parryae. The sequence continues at coordinate 140,047,859 of JALGPY010000004.1, read as the reverse complement.
ACCATACATCAGTTTGAGTTTTCATATTACTAAGAAAGTTTGTTAAACTGAAGTCTTGACATATATTTTCTTTGGTTTCTCAGTCTTGCGTTAAGGTGTGGGCTTCAATTTCTAATCTTCTGCTGCAAACTTTATGAACTAGTCAGTTGGCATCTGAAAGTCATTGTTGTAGGGGTAACTCTAGCAATGCATTTATCTATTACTATATATTGCATCATCATGAGCAACATGCACTGTTGTTTATCTATTATTACATATTGCTTTTCATTCTCTATTATCACACTTGATATTGTTGCACTTGATTTTGTGGTCAGCGAGTAGTGTTTCCAAGGATACATATTTTGTCATGTGTTTACTTGACCCAAAACACATTAACATTGAGATTCTGACACTCTTGCCCTGTTTTAAGGTTGCAAAAAAACAAATATGTAGATGGAAAATTCGTTCTCGAGTTTCCTTTAAAAATATTTACTGCCTCTTTGATGACCAGAGGTGATGGCCCTTTTCCGTGTTGGTTTCCTGAGTAGTTTTCTTCATCTTGAAGTCTGGTTATATTAGAAGTGTAAGTCTTGGTACTTTTCAGCCTTGATTGCTTCTTCAAGAAGCTGCATTAGTTTTAATACCTCTTCAGGGTAAATTGTGTCACTTGAGGAGTGAACTGTTCTAGCATGTGTAAGAGCAAACAATATAGGAAATTTCAGTTTTGAGTTTCTTGTTTAACTCTTCCTGCTTCAATGAAAGCCCTTTTAGATTGGTACCCTTGAGCTCTTACTCGCTGAGTTTATAGTATGGTGGACGTAGAAGAGTGGGTATTAGAACCTAGATTGAGGTTTTTATATTGTTTGATAGTAATATATACTACTTCATCCTCCATGTGGAGGATAATTTTCCTCTGTTGTCTTCATGCTGGTAATATTACTAATGTGGAGTCATTGCTCTTAGTGAACGAAATTCCTCTGGATAATTTCACACCGATATAGATTGAGGTTGAGAATCGCTGAATGCTCAACCTTTTCATGGATGCAATGGAAAAACATTAGTGGCTAGTGGTAGACTATGTTGAAGTGTGGTTGCTTTTACTGAATGCGGGAGGGAGATTGTTCGACAGATTCAGGTCGAAAGTCAAATGTAAAAATAGGTTGATGATGAGTAGTTTAATGTGCTTCTTTCTATCATTTGACACTCAATGAACATATGCCACTCTTCTCTCTGAAAATGATGATTCCTCTGTGGATGGCCTAAATTTCTGAAAGCAACAGAGTGTTGTAACCAATTTGAGCATATGGTGGTCTTTTATCCAGTTGCAAGCTTCACTCCTAAAGATATCATGCTCACCAGCCTTGCTCCCATCTGTGTTAAGCTTGATTCTTCCTTCTGGGGATGGGAGTAGTAGTGATGTCAAACAGTTAGGACCAGCCCGGGACCAGACCAACTGAGAGAGTTGAACCGGAGTACATGTTCCTGGAGTAAATGCTCAGTAAGTTGAACTGGAATTTGTCATAGAAACTTTCAGTATTTTTCTCCTTCAACTCGCTTAAATAGTTTTTTATCCTGGCCATCAAAACTTGTTTTTTTACTGCAGGCGATGAAGGCGTTAAAGAACTGGCTCATTGGAATTTGACAGTATAGGAGACACCTCTTTGAATGTTATCATCATGTGGGAATAAACTGTGTATGTCATCACTAGAACCTACCTGACTGAGTATGTTGTTAACAAACAGTTATAGTAATGGTGTCTTATAAGCTGTCATCACTAGGAATCAGACTCAGTAAGTGTGTGAGCAAATATTGGGCTAGTTGATCGAAGTCCTTGAAGCTTTTGGGTCTTCTGTTTTCTGCTGGATATATTACAGCTGGATTCGTCGTTCAATTTGATTTGGTACCATATTGCATCTTATTTTAGATTCATGGCCTGTAAAATTTGGTTTGTAGCAAAAACTCCTTCAACATGCATGTTTACTTCTCAGATCTGAGAATGGTGATTGTAAGAGGATGCACGTGGACTTTAGGAATTTAAGGAAGAAAATCTCATTTGTTTAGAACTCGATTATATCAAATCAGAGTTTAAAAGCAACTCGAGCACAATTTTATGTGTTGACAGTGTTTGAATCCGTCTCCAATAGTGAAGTGTAATATTATGTAAATTTTGTTCATTTTATGCTATGCATAGTCCGATTTTGCAGTTCTGATTTCAATATTGTAATGCACTTTTACGATTTTGATTTTTAAGAGTTGTGGTTGTCAATGTCCAGAAAGTGATGGAGGTCGCTGCTGCTGCAAGTTGAAACCGGAAAAACCGCAATCCGAGCCGAACCGGGCAGTTTGGTTCGGTTAGGTTTGGAAGCAATTACGGTTCGGTCCTGGTTTGCAAAAAGCACAAACCATATAATATGGTCCGGTTTAGGTTTGAGATACCACGAATCGTAAAATCCGAACTGAACCGTTTATGTAGCATTTTAGGTTATACAACTACCAAACTTGAGAACTTCTACACATCTATCATATACAGTATGTATCTCAAAACCGAACTGAACCATTTAAATGGTTCTAGAAATGATTTAATATTTTCTACTTTATTTTTTAATTGCTTGACATAGAAATTTTAGCAATCATTTGATTGTTGAATGAACTATTAAAAAATTTTAAATAAAATAATATATTTTCGAAAACTGCGGTTTAAAACCAAACCGGTTATTTGGTTCCGTTCGGTTTTGAGCCATGAACGGTCCGGATTAGGTTTGAGTTTTGTCCAAACCGTTACATGCGGTTTGGTTCGGATGAGTGCGAAAATCGAACCGAACCGAACCGTTTTCATCCCCAGTTACAGACTTACAATATAGGAGAAGAAGAAGAAGAAGATGGTGATGAAGGGGGTGTTAAACATCTCCGGTACATTATGTAAACCAGTTTTGTTAGGTATATTCTAAATAAATATGTAAAATTTGGGCTCCAATAGCATATGTATCTTGATAGGTAGAACACAAATTATGTCCACTTCGCCAAACCTGGCAATGATTTTTTGTTATATAAAATTATCTTTCTCCCCTATTTAGGCGGGTAATTACATGTTTCCTAAATTTTCTCACCAACTTCCACTATTTTCTCTCCATGTGTCCACATTTTTAGCATGAAATAAATTTAAAAATGTTACTAGGTATTTTTTTTACACAATCACTACTGGAGAATACTCTTGAAATCTTCATTATTTGTTATGTAAAAGAATATTTTTCTTAATTATTTACCTAACTTTTCACTGCTAGTACTGGAAATGCTCTGCTGGTTGTAATTTTTTCAACTGGTAACAAACAAGCCCAGTACTCTTTATCAAGTTTAAGTGATGGGCAAGGGAGTCAGAAGTGCAGGCTACGAGCTTAGTGGGAGACAGAAGTGCAGAGGTAGGGATGGCAACGTGCAACAACCCTCTTATCCGGCTCGGGACAAGACCGGGAGGGCGATGCTTAATAGAAGCGGCGGAGATCAAAAGCAATACATTTCACAACACTTATTCATATTATTAAACTTCAAACTTAGAGTATTATACAAGAGTTGCTACTATTACACAAAACTTATCGACATTTATTGGATTGTCTACTGATGACGATCACGATCTAAGTGTGTCTCGCGCCCCTTCTATTTTACAATCAAGCTCCTAGGCCTGCAGTGGGAAGAAAAACAAGGACCGCAGTTTCCAAAGTCAGCAAGAAGTGCTGAGTGAGATACACCTTAGCGTGTAAAACATGAAAGAATGTATAGACAGCTGGGATGAGAGTTAAAAAATAATAGTGACATAGTATGAGTAGGACAGTTATCAGAGTACGCAACAGCGTTAACAACAATATCAGGAATGAATCATCAAGAGATAGATTTCAAGAATCATTTGCTATGCACAGTCACTGGAACTATAAATGCCAACGGAGGGCTTCTCAAATAATATCTCTAGCCAACAAGGCATAAAGTGGAAACTCCGAATCGGTGTTTCCGACCCGAGCCAATAAGTCCAAGACTTAAACAAGTCATGGGAAACTCCAGAGTCTGTGTTTCCGGCCGGAGCCAACTTAGTCTAGGACAACAACAAGTAGTCAAGGGGAACTCCAGAGTCTGTGTTCCCAGACGGAGCCAAAAAGATCCAAGACTCAATCAGTCAAGGAAAACTCCCTGGGATCGTTGTTTCCGGCCGGAGCCGATCATAATAATGGTCCACTGGATACGGTACAAGTGATATTCGACGGGTATAGAAATCGCATTCGACAAGCAGAAGATCATAGAAGTCATATTTTGACACAGAAGAAGCTAAGCGTACAAGACTTAGCATGAATAACTCACAAGTATATCTTGAGAAGGAATATAAGATCACAATTTGACACGAAGAAAGACAGGTATACAAGGACAGGTATGTAGCTCAAAAGTAGATTATGAGTGAGAATAGAAATCACATCAGGACATCAAAGAGGACAGGCACAAAAGGCCAAGCATATAACTCACAAGTACTTTGAGACAAGAAACACAACTAACACAATTCGATACGAACGAAGCATGCAACTCATGAGTATAATCTGAGACGGATATAGAATCACACAGTGACACGAAAGAAGCCAGGCGTTCTAGGCTGAGCATGTGAACTCACAGATATATTCTGAGACGGAATTAAAATCATATATAGACACGAAAGGAGCTAGACGTGCTAGGCTAAGCATATAAACTCACCTGAAGTCGATTTAGCAGCTAGTACGTAGGATGGTCGATGAAGCCTATGTCCACAAATCCGGCTCCTACAATTTACAAATCTCTAGTCATAACGGTGTTACTTCTGAATAACGAATGTACTAGTCCTATACCAGTGTTTGGCTATGTTGTATACTGATTACATCTCTCACGATCCCCAAATAACTCGTCTTTATATAAATAAGTATTTTTGAAATAACTTGATATCAATTCAATCAACACTTGTAATTATTTCTCCAAAATAAACAAATTATAATTACTAAAAATAGTAAGAAAAGAGCATTGGCTTCTTTAGAAAAAGTTATTTTAGCTAGAAAACAATATTCAAATAGATATACTTATTAATAAGTAATTAAATAAATAATTCAAACTCATTATATAATAAAACTATAATGATATTACAAAATAAATATTTATCAATGCAAATTGTTTTATAATCTCAAATAGTGTTCTTGCTAAGAAGAGTTTATTGGGAAAATACTCAGGAATCACTATTTAAAGTGACGTTTAGCATTAAAACTATATATTTTCAAGAAAAATAAAGAGTTACTCATATCATGTTTTTACTACTAAATTAATCCTCTTATTTCAAAGTATCAATTTTTATTTAAGTTAGTTGAAACACATATTAATATAATATTAACTAAACTAAAAATCAAATAAAGGATAATTGCAGAATGAGTAACTACAACAACCCCCAGCAGTTTCTTCCAAAGTCACTCACAACCCCTAAACACGATATAAACACGATCGATCGATTTAAAATACACTTAGCTCCCCAAATATGCATATTCAGATCGATCGATATAAACACGGATTAAAGCATGCAAGACACGATTTTGGACTATTGAATCAACTCACGACGAGATTTAGAGCCTACCAAACCCAAGAAACGCGAGAAACGGTCGAGAATCGAGTCGGGTCAAGTCGCCGAAACGGGTCGCCGGAGGTGAGCTGGACCGGAGCTATTTCCGGTGGTTCTTGGCCTCGACTGAGAGCTCCAGAAGTTCAATCGAACCCTAAGGGGTTGAGAGAGGTAGTTTTCATGTTGTGGGTGGCTGTGTTTTGGTCGGGGTGGAGTTTGGCCGGAGTTTCGCTGGTTTTAATGGAGGTTTGTCGGCGATTTCTTTGGCTGTTGTTGCTACACGGTTGGCCTTATATTTCTTCTCTTTTTGCTGCTATGGAGGTCGAAACAGAGAGGAAAAGGGAGAGAGATAGAATAGGGATGTTGGTGGTGGTTTTGGGTGCCTTCCCCAAAGGTGGCAGCGGCGGTGGTGGCGGCTTTGGGGGTGGTCGTTGACTACTGCTGCTGCTACAGCTGTTGCTTTGGTATCTGTTCAAGAATGAGAGATAGAGAGAGATAAAAAAAGCTAGAGGGTGAGAGAGTGATGGAGGTGGCAGTGGGTTTTCTAGCCGAGAGGGTGGTGTTGGTGTTCGGTGTTGGTGTTGGCGGTTGAGTTGCCGGAGAAGAAGAAGATGATGATGATGATGATGATGAAGGAGAAAGATGAGCTTAAACAGAGAGGGAGAAAGGTAGGAGCGGTGGCGGTAAAAGTGATGGTGGTGATGATGTTGTCGTGGCCGTGAGGGAGAAGAGGAAGAGTTTGAGATGAATAAGAAATGAGGAAGAAGACAAGGAAAAGAAAAATCTGGTGAAAAAATATCTTCAAGTATTTTAATTGTTGTTGGAAATGATTGAGTGTGGCTCATGCACCAATTGCTAGAGTAATTGGGTGTAGCACTCACATCAAATATCGCGGTGGTTGCACACGCGTTAGTAATATAATATTCACGTTTCAATTTATGACTATTAACTTAACATATTCTAACTTTTACTATGTTCTAAAAATATGATGAATTACCCGAATATTACTTTTGCGACTAAATTTATTATTATTATTATTATTATTATTATTATTATTATTATTATTATTATTATTATTATTATTATATTTTGGTCTCTAAACTACTAAATAACCCCTAGTAATTATACGGGGTAGTACATCCTCCCCCCCTTAGATTAAGCTTCGTCCTCGAAGCTTGGACGTGTTTCTAGGGTCTCAGTGGTTTCCTAAATGAGATGCACAGAGATTAAGGTCAGAATGCTTACCTTTTGTATTGTTCAGTGCTTGTGCCTCCGTTTTACTCAACACAAAAACTCTTCCAGGTGTCCTCTGGTCGTTTCCCTGATAGGCGTTTCCTCCATTCCTGTCTCTATTGTTTCCATTGTTATTGTTACGGAACTGATTTCCTCCATCCTGATTATTCTGTCGGTTCCCTTGGTAGTTTCGCCCATTGTTCTGGGCATTCCTTTGATTGTATTCTCCAGTGTTGCCTTGTTGATCCTCAGCAGACATTCTTTTTCGGCAGTCGTTATAAATGTGGTCTTGGATGCCGCAGTACCTACAAATTATGGGTGTTCTGTCGCAAGTGTATTCACGATGATTGCAACCACACCTCTTGCAGCTAGCTTGATACTTTTTGCTGCCATTTCCATGGTTCTGATGGTGACTTTCTCTCCCATTGAAACGCTTATTCGCCCCTTGAATGCTCCTGCCTTGGCCGTGATTATCATCCTCTTGGCCTTCCGCCTTTCTCTTCCTAGTTGTTGTGTCATTACCTGGTCGACTCTCCAGATGTTTGCAGCTATTCCATAGGCCTCAGACAGCGTGTCATAGGTTCTGGTGAGCATGGTCCTCTGGATCTCAAGCTTCAGACCTCCTATGAAACGAGTGACCAAGCGCTTTTTAGTAGGCACTGTGTCTTCTGCGAAACGAGCCTACTCCACGAACTTGTCGTAGTAGTCAGTCACTGATTGTTTCCTTGCTTTGATGAAATGAACTCCTGATACTTATGCTCCTTAACATGCTCCGGGTAAAAGGCAACTCTCATCGCAGTCTTCAGTGCCTCCCAGTTAAAACCTTCTTGAGCCATAAACCTTGCTCAATTGGCAGTCCACCAGTTGTCATCTTTTCCATTGAAGTAGAATGCTGCCTCCTTAACCTTTCTAGCTTCTGGGCATTCCATGGCCTGGAAAATCTTATCGAAATCCCTAATCAAATTCTCAAGCAACACGGGATCTTCTTGCCCAAAGAAGCAACTCGGGTTTCGACGAGCTATCTTTTTAGTCCAATCAGGTTCTTGTTCAACAACAACATTGTTATTGTTGCTCTGGTTGTTGTTGTTCATTGTCTGAACAAACTGATCCATACAACCGATTAACTGGGCCACTTGTGGGTGTAGGGCTTCTTCTCCTTCCATTTGTTACTTTCAAACACGTCAAGGTGCTCCTGCTGATTATATACCCTAAGTGATCTCTTACCACCACACACGTACGTACACAAATAACAGGTCACAACTAAGTACTCCGTACCAACTAATCACACTACATACCTCAGCGAGATACACATAAAAGAACACACATATAAATGATGCTAGAGGTACGGTTTCATAACCTTATACCATAATTGGGACTAGGGTCTCAGAACGGAACAAAGTAGTGTCAAATAAGGCGTATCAATTTGTCAAGCAAGAAGAATAAGACTAAACCCCCCAAACACCCGGCTTTTCCGTATTTTATCTTGCCCTGTGTTCATTTCAGGTTACCCTATAGGTTTTAATTCCCTTAGTTGGAAAGAACTGCTCTGATAGCACCTGCAACAACCCCCTTATCCGGCTCGGGACAAGACCGGGACGGCGATGCTTAATAGAAGAGGCGGAGAACAAAAGCAATACATTTCACAACACTTATTCATATTATTAAACTTCAAACTTAGAGTATTATACAAGAGTTGCTACTATTACACAAAAACTTATCGACATTTATTGGATTGTCTACTGATGACGATCACGATCTAAGTCTGTCTCGCGCCCCTTCTATTTTACAATCCCTAGGCATGCGGTGGGAAGAAAAAAAAAGAACCGCAGTTTGCAAAGTCAGCAAGAAGTGCCGAGTGAGATACACCTTAACGTGTATAACATGAAATAATGTAGAGACAGCTGAGATGAGAGTTAAAAAATAATAGTGACAGAGTATGAGTATGACAGTTATCAGAGTACGCAACAGCGTGAACAACAATGTCAGGAATGAATCATCAAGAGATAGATTTCAAGAATCATTTGCTATGCACAGTCACTGGATCTATAAATGCCAACGAGGGCTTCTCAAATAATATCTCTAGCCAACAAGGCATAAAGTGGAAACTCCCGAATCGGTGTTTCCGACCGGAGCCAATAAGTCCAAGACTTCAAAAAGTCAGGGGAAATTCCAGAGTTTGTGTTTCCGTCCGGAGCCAACTTAGTCTAGGACCAGAACAAGTAGTCAAGTGGAACTCCAGAGTCTGTGTTCCCGGCCGGAGCCGAAAAAGATCCAAGACCCAATCAGTCAAGGGAAACTCCCTGGTATCGGTGTTTCCGGTCGAAGCCGATCATAATAATGGTCCATTGAATACGTTACAAGTGATATTCGACGGGGATAGAAATCGCATTCGACACGTAGAAGATCATAGAAGTCAAATTGTGACACAGAAGAAGCTAAGCGTACAAGACTTAGCATGAATAACTCACAAGTATATCTTGAGAAGGAATATAAGATCACAATTTGACACGAAGAAAGACAGGTATACAAGGACAGACATGTAGCTCAAAAGTATATTATGAGTGAGAATAGAAATCACATCAGGACATCAAAGAGGACAGGCACAAGAGGCCAAGCATATAACTCACAAGTACTTTGAGACAAGAAACACAACTAACACAATTCGATAGGAACGAAGCATGCAAATCACGAGTATAATCTGAGACGGATATAGAATCACACAGTGACACGAAAGAAGTCAGGCGTTCTAGGCTGAGCATGTGAACTCACAAATATATTCTGAGACGGAATTAAAATCATATATAGACACGAAAGGAGCTAGGCGTGCTAGGCTAAGCATATAAACTCACCTGAAGTCGATTTAGCAGCTAGTATGTCGGATGGTCGATGAAGCCTATGTCCACAAATCAGTCTCCTACAATTTACAAATCTCTAATCATAACTGTGTTACTTCTGAATAACGAATGCACTAGTCCTATACCAGTGTTTGGCTATGTCGTATACTGATTACATCTATCACGATCCCCAAATAACTCGTCTTTATATAAATGAGAATTTTTGAAATAACTTGATTTCAATTCAATCAACACTTGTAATTATTTCTCGAAAATAAAAATATTATAATACTAACAATTGTAAGAAAAGAGCATTTGCTTCTTTAGAAAAAGTTATTTTAGCTAGAAAACAATATTAAAATAGACATACTTATTAATAAGTAATTAAATAAATAATTAAAACTCATTAGATAATAAAATTATAATCATGTTACAAAATAAATATTTATCAGTGCAAATTGTTTTATTATCTCAAATAGTGTTCTTGCTAAGGAGAGTTTATTGGGCAAATACTCAGGAATCACTATTTAAAGTGACGTTTAGCATTAAAACTATATATTTTTAAGAAAAATATAGAGTTACTCATATCATGGTTTTACTACTAAATTGATTCTCTTATTTTATATTATTAAAACTTTATTTTTATTTTTAAGAACATTATATATTTTGCTATAATTATATTTTTATTTCAAAGTATCATTTTTTATTTAAATTAGTTGAAACACATATTAATATGACATTAACTAAGCTAAAAATAAAATAAAGGATAATTGCAGAATGATAAACTACAACTACCCCCAGCAGTTTCTTTAAAAGTCACGCACAACCCCTAAGTTTTTGAAAACTACTCTTTTAAAATACAATTAGCTCCCCAAATATGCATATTCAAATCGATCGATATAAACACGGATTAAAGCATGCAAGACACGATTTTGGACTATTGAATCAACTCACGACGAGATTTAGAGCTTACCAAACCCAAGAAACGCGAGAAACGGTCGAGAATCGAGTCGGGTCAAGTCGCCGAAACGGGTCGCCGGAGGTGAGCTGGACCGGAGCTATTTCCGGTGGTTCTTGGCCTCGGCTGAGAGCTCCAGAAGTTCAATCGAACCCTAAGGGGTTGAGAGAGGTAGTTTTCAGGTTGTGGGTGGCTGTGTTTTGGTCGGGGTGGAGTTTGGCCGGAGTTTGGCAGGTTTTAATGGAGGTTTGCCGGCGATTTCTTTGGTTGCTGTTGCTGCATGGTTTGGCCTATGTTTCTTCTCTTTTTGCTGCTATGGAGGTCGAAACAGAGAGGAAAAGGGAGAGAGATAGAAGAAGAATGTTGGTGGTGGTTTTGGGTGCCTTCCCTTAAGGTGGCAGCGGCGGTGGTGGCGGCTTTGAGGGTGGTCGTTGACTACTGCTGCTGCAGCTGTTGCTTTGGTCGACATAGAGAGAGATACAGAAAGCTAGAGGGTGAGAGAGTGATGGAGGTGGCAGTGGGTTTTCTAGCCGAGAGGGTGGTGTTGGTGTTCGGTGGTGGTGTTGGCGGTTGAGTTGCCGGAGAAGAAGAAGTTGATTGATGGTGATGAAGGAGAAAGATGAGCTTAAATAGAGAGGGAGAAAGGTGGGAGCGGTGGCGGTGAAAGTGATGGTGGTGGTGATGTTGTCGTGGCCGTGAGGGAGAAAGGAAGAGTTAGAGATGAATAAGAAATGAGGAAGAAGACAAGGAAAAGAAAAATATGGTGAAAAAGAAATCTTCAAGTATTTTAATTGTTGTTGGAAATGATTGAGTGTGGCTCATGCACCAATTGCTAGAGTAATTGGGTGTAGCACTCACATCAAATATCCCGGTGGTTGCACACGCGTTAGTAATATAATATTCACGTTTCAATTTACTACTATTAACGTTACGTATTCTAACTTCTTCTACGTTCTAAAAATATGATGAATTACCCAAATATTATTTTCGCAACAAAATTTATTATTATTATTATTATTATTATTATTATTATTAATATTATTATTATTATTATATTTCGGTCTCTAAATTACTAAATAACCCCTAGTAATTATACGAGGTATTACACAACGGGTCGGATCCGGATCGGATCAGACCCTTCTCGATCCAGATCCGACCAGGAGGAATAGGATCCAAATCCGATCCATATCTGTTCGGATCATCACCGGATTCGGATCAAATCGGATCGGATTTTCATTCAGCTAATCCAAATCCGATCCGTAGATCCTTATAGTATGTGATCGGATCGAGTTTGGATCGGATTCAGCTTGTGTTTGGAATAAAATAGAAAATATCACATAAAAAGTAAACACTATTTCACATGCTAAGGCATGTTCGTAAGTTATGAAGCGTAAAAAACAAAAGAAATAGCTTTGTAGGATGGTGTTACTATAGTATTCTTCTTGTAAGTGTAAGGGAAAAGGTAATAGATGTATATTTGTAAAGCACACATATACGTCGGATCGGATCAGGTTGGAACCCGGTGGATCTGTCCTGAGATCCAAATCTAGATCCATATCCATTCGAGTTTGGCAATCTGGATCCAAATCCGATCCATTTTCAATTGGATCGAATTCGGATCTGATCCATTTGGCTCGGATCAGTCGGATCTCAGATCGGACCGGACCATATTGCCATCCTTATGCAAAGCCTACTAAAATAGAAGTGACAAGACAATTCAAAGAAACCTAATGGGGGGGGGGAATTGGAAAAATACCCGTATGTGAATTGGTCTTAGAAAAATACACTCGGCTGAGTTGATATTTCAAAAATACCCTCCTTTTCAAACATATGCTAACAAAAGTTGTTAACAAACAAGTGGGGCCGTGACAGAGACATGACTGATGACATTTACCCCAAAAGTGATGAGAAATTTATCGTTAAATTACTCCGCGCATTTCTTTTTTTTTTCTTCTCAAAATCCCTTTTCTCCATTTAAAAAATGTTAATTTACTTTAAAAAATAGTGTTAATTTCATATTTAAAAAGTGATGGGTCTCAATTAAGACAATTTTTTTAATAAATACTGTCAATTTCATATTTAAAATAGTTGCTGTTGAAAAAAATGTAAGACAATTTAAAAAAAATACAGTGCTCTTTATTCTGGTGAGATTGGGATGAGTTTCTGCTCGTCTCGGTATTCTGAGAAAAGATCGAGACGAGCAGATACTCGTCCATGTCTCACCAAAATGAACTGGGACGAGCAAGTTATGGATATGAGACGAGCAAGTTATGGATATGAGACGAGCATGTCATGTGAACTGGGTTAGCATGACATGTGAACTGGGACGGGCATGCCATGTGAACTGGGACGAGCAAGCTATGTGAACTGGGTTTATCATAACATGTGAACTGGGACGAGCATGCAATGTGAACTTGGACGAGCAAGCTATGTGAACTGGGTTTAGCATGCCATGTGAACTAGGATGAGCAACAAATTGACATGCAATGTTAAACTAGATTTTGTGAACTTCTATAATATATTGAATATTTAAATAACTACAATATGTCCATAAATAGCTAGAATGGGTTTACTACTAGGCAATGTCTATACAAAACATTTTATATAAAAAAAATAAATGTTAATTTTCTTTAATGGATGGGTTGCTCGTCTCACTAAAAGATCAGATGAGTAGTTGCTCGTTTGACATTTTACTATCAATCAGACGAGTAAACCCTAAACCCTAATATTCTACTATTAATTGATAAGACTATCAACTGCAACTCACCATTCAATCAGACTATCCGTCTTCACTAATAAACTCAATCGAACTACTAATTAATCAAATCGAATTATGAATTGTGACTAACCACTCGATCAGTCTATTGGTTTTTACTAATAAACTCAATCAAACTACTAATCGATCAAATCGGACTATCAATTGTGACTAACCACTCGATCGGACTATGGGTCTTTATTAATAAACTCAATCAAACTAATAATCGATCAAATCGGACTATTAATTGTGACTAATCACTCAATTAGACTATCGGAATTCACTGATAAATTCAATCGAACTACTAATTAATCAAATCGGACTATCAATTGACACAAACAACTCGATTGGACTATTGATCTTTACTAATAAACTCAATCAAACTGCTAGGCGATCAAATCGGACTACCAATTGTGGCTGATCACTCAATCCGACTATTGATCTTCACTAATAACTCCATCGAACTACTAATTGATCGATCAAGTTGGACGATCAATTGCGACTCATCACTCAATCGGGCCATCGATCTTCACTAATGAATTCAATCGAACTACGAATTGATCAACCCAGAATATCAATTGGAACTCACCACTCAATCTGACGATCGATCTTCATTCATAAACTCAATCGAACTACTAATGGATCAAATCGGACTATCAATTTCAGCTCACCACTCAATCAAACTATCGGTCTTCAATAAAAAAACTCAATCGAACAACTAATTAATCAAATCACACTATCAATTGTGACTCACCGCTTGATCGGACTATTGGTCTTTACTAATAAACTCAAGCAAACTACTAGTCGATCAAATGGGACTTTCAATTGTGACAAGTCACTCAATTAGACTATTGATCTTCACTAATAAACTCCATCGAACTACTATGATCGATCAACTGCGACTCATCACTCAGTCGGACCATCTATCTTCACTAAGTAACTCAATCGAACTACGAATTGATTAAATCAGACTATCAATTGTAACTCACTACCCAATAGGAATATCGATCTTCATTCATAAACTCAATCGAATTACTAATTGATCAAATCGGAGTATCGATTGCAACTCACAACTCAATCAAACTATCGGTCTTCATTCATAATAAACTCAATCGAACTACTAATTAATCAAATCGGACTATCAATTGTGACTAACCACTCGATCGGACTATTGGTCTTTACTAATAAACTCAAGCAAACTACAAATCGATCAAATCGGACTATCAATTGTGACTAATCACTCAATTACACTATCGGTCTTCACTAATAAACTCCATCAAACTACTAATTGATCAAATCGGACTATCAGTTTATAGATATTATTAAATTAGAACATCAATAACATCACATATGCACAAAAGTGCAATCAATATAAACCTCTAATATATACTATAAATTTTAGGCACATATCATCTATTTTTGAAACATAGATAAAAATTTTTATTGGAGAAGAAAATAGTTACGATGAATTTCTCAAAAACTATCAAGTTTAAAGAACCAAATAATCTAGTATAAATATAAAATATTGACTACCATAAACAAATAACTATATGCTCCAACTGGTAAGAAGCAAGCCTTTGACCCCTTTGAGCCCTAGAAGTGGGATTCGAAACTCTTCTGCAACAACTATTTCAATTTTTGACGAAAAGAAACTATAAAATAGGTAACTCGAACACTGAACCTACTTGGAATAGGGTATGTGTGTTTCCACTGCACCATATGTTACTTTAAACATTTCAAAGACTGGTATTCCATTATATTCAGACGAGTAAGTTTTGCAAATAATTTGCTCGTCTGGAACGAGTTGTTGCTCGTCGCAAATCACTACAAAATTCCTCATCTTGTTAAAATACCTAACCTTGCACTTGTCCGTCTTAATTTTCATTCTGGTGATACTAAGATGAGTATTTGCTCGTCTCGGTCTTCTCTCATATACTTGTCCTAGTCCGGTACGACTTAGGATGTCGACGACCAAGCGAAAGTGACCATGGTGGCGACAGAATTGGGATGGGTACGACTGTAGCGGCCATGGAAACAGATGAAGTTGCCGGAGCATTTGCAGAGGAGGAGGAAGCAATGGAAAACAAATAAAGAGTTGTAGGAGAGAGAGAGAAAGAGAGAGAGAGGGGGGGTTAACTTGTCTAAAAAAGTAACTCAAATTGTTTGAATTTTTATTCTTGATAAAAATTTGTTTCACTATCCAATTTGTGATTATATTTAGATTAATTACACTTCTTAACCTTAACTAAGGTCAACACGTTCCATAAGTGGATATTTCAAAAAAATAAAGTTTCATCTATTCTATAAATTAGAACGGTTGACTTTATTTCAATCGTTAGAATGAATCAACCCCAGCTCTAGATCTCACCTACCCACCAATTTTGTAACTTCTCCCCACTTTGTTCACACATCTTTAACTTTCCCCGTTTTTGTAATGGTTGGGTAAACCAACATTTCTCATTTTTCTCTCTTGCAAGTGTTCATATTTCGGCAAGTATATGTGTAGATGCATATTTTGATCCTACCACTCCGTCCCAGCTCTTTTGCATCATTTGGACTTTTAGCACTATTGACTGGGTCACTTTGACCCGACAATTTAGATAGCAAAACTTTGTAATTTTTAGATATTTTTTTTAAATGTCTTAGAGTAATTCTTATTTTACAAGACAATAAAAAAATAATTGACAAATTATATCATTTTAGGATCCAAATCACCAGATCAAAGTGACTCAGTTACGATTGAAAAATTTCCAATGAGGAGTGGTATGTCATATATTTTTTTTAGATTTTTTGACTGAAATAGTGCACTCGGACACGGTAATCCTCTAGTAAGTGGATAAGAGGGTATTTTTTAAAAAAAAAAACTCATCTTCCAAAGACGAATTCGCCGGACGGGTAGTGGACCAATTCGGAAAGGTTTGATTACTCCTCCTTCAACAACTGAGAAACCCTAAGTCAATTTCCAGTCACTCCCTCCTTCCAAATCGAAAGAGCAGAGATGCCAACCCATACGCAAACTTGAGAATAGGTATGTTAACTTGCTCGAATTCATAGCTGTTGTTTTTGTTGTTCTCAGTTCGATCAAAATCTATTTGTTGTTTGCGACAATGTCGGACTACCTACCCGACGAGCTAGTTTTCAAAATCTTGGAGAGACTCCCCGTTAAATCTCTCATTCGTTCCACCTCCGTCTGCAAGTCGTGGTATTCTCTAATCAAAAGCCCTAGTTTCATTACCCTACACCTCAATCGACTCAACAGCTCACCACACCAGATTATAGAAAACGAGAAGATTGTTTTCGGGGCTTCTGACGCCGATGGAAGCAAGATAGGGTTTTATAATTTTTATTCATTGAGTTGCGACAATTCCTGCTACAATCACTTGAAACTCGATGTCTCGGGTGGGTCTGCTCTTCGCAATGTAGAAATAGTAGGTACCTGCTCTGGCTTGGTGTGTGTCTTGCTCGTTTTAAAGAATGCTGATGTTGACCGTGTCGTTATCTGGAACCCATCTATTCGAAAGACAGTCTCAATCTTGGGTACTCAATCAACTATCCATGGCCAAAAGTTATATGGATTCTGTGTCCATCCAACCACTTACGAGTTCAAGGTGTTAGCGCTTCACTCTCAGGGTGTTGAGATTTACAGGCAACACACTGGGGCTTGGAGTGCCATTCACTGTGTCCTTCCTTACCTTGTTTTATCACAAGCTTCTGTGAATGGGCTTGTTTATTGGCTTCGAGCTGATCGGGATGACAATCACCGTTTCCGTAATTCAATCGCACTATTCAACATGCATACTGAAGCCTTTTCTGAAGTTACCCTACCTCCTTCTCTTGTCCACGCTAAACCAGGTCATTTGCGCCTCATGTTCTCACAGGAATCACTGATTCTATATGATTTCTCTGGTCATTCCATATGGGTTATGAAAGAATATGGAGTTTCGGAGTCATGGTGCAAACTTTTCAATGTTGAAATGCCAGAAGAGTGCCTGATACCGTTTGGTCTTAGGATGAATGGCCAACTTCTGTCAGCTGCAGGGAATAGTCTGGTTTGTCATGATCCTGTAACCAACAGAACCACTACTATTGCAATTGAAGGTGCTCAAATTCAACCCACGGGTGCTGATACCTATGTGGAGTCATTGCTCTTATTGAATGCTAATGCTGCCAGTGAACATGACTCGTTTGGAGAATTTCTCTCTGACTAATCAAGTACCTGAAGGATAAACCTTTTTGAAGAATGATGGTTAAACAAGTAAGTCACTACTACTATCTTGTGATTTACTTGCTCTGAATGTTGTTCATTACTTGATGGTTTTTTAAGATCTCAAATGAAGGGAGAATTATATTGCAATATATGCTAATGAAGCCACACTTCATTTCAGATTTACCTACTTCTACAAAAAGTTTGCAATGTTGGTATTTGCTTGATGTTATTTATCTTTTGCTTCCCCGTTTACACACTGGTAAGTTGGCATGTGAAAGTCATTCTGGTAAGGCATACCTGGTCTGGTCAGGTAGGCAGCTCCAGTGATTTCATAATGAGGAGCTCCAGTGTTTTTCATTAGACAATTTCCTCAAACACATGCTCTGCTTGCCACCTGCAGAATATTAGAGTCACTGTTTGTAACGTATAAAGTTCGTTCCTTCACTTTGCTCTTCATGTGCATAATAGTTTCGTTGATTGGGATTTTACTACCGTGTGTTTTGTTGACCGGAAGCCATTAGGACTGAAGATGTACCACATCCACATTGTATTTTTGATAATCTGAGTAGTTTGCTTATATAGTTTATAGTTCACTTACAAGAAAAGTTACTTGAAGTGTAGTCTTGGTAGAAGGCTTTATGTTTTCGCCTGATACCTTACTTGAGAAGCTGTAGTAGTTTAGGAAGACCTGGAACATTAGGCTAGTAGAGATTTCCACATGTATAACATTACGATCAAAACCTTATTTGATCAGAAAATTGATGAAGTCTTTCTAGTGATTGTTCCATAAGCTGAATAGTTCACCCGACATTGCAGTTTGGACTGGCAATTTATCGGCTTTTGTCTAACCATATCGAACTGGATCCGAACCGGAAGATACACTGAAATTACCAGACCCAGAAAGTACCACAATCCCATTCACTCCCATACTGGTACCATTCCAATCCCAATATGTTTTCCCTCACTTGCGTTTCAAACCCAGCCTCTGATTTCTCCAACCCAATCTACAAATCACAATAATCAAGCTCTGGTTTGGAGAGAGATCCTAAATTGCAGATAATGATATTGAGATATTTGTTAATGATTTATCGGCCAGAAGTATGACTGGCAATTCGGGTCAACCCATTGGGTTGCAAGTCAGGTCGGGTCAAACCGTGTCGGCCCCGAGTTGGCCCGTTGATTTTCGTGTCACTTTCGGGTCAACCCATTTAAGACCTGTTACGGTTCGTGTTGACACCCACTAACTTCATGTCGGGTTGTCATGTCGACCCGGATAGTGTTAGCATTTTGCCTATGACGTCTTCTAAAATACTTGTTAATAGTGGAAAAGAGGGTAATTGCTGTGTTACGGGTCATTTTGGGGTTGTGCTGGATGACAGTAACCCTTCCTGTTTATTCCTGTGTCACTTTCGGTTTGATCCGTTTTTTGACCTGTCGTGGGTTCGTGTCGACCCAAACCTGGTAATTGTGGGTCGGGTTCATGTCGTGTCGAAAATTGCCAGGCATAGCCAGAAGGCGATGCATCTGAGGGCCTTTAAGCCAAATAAACTTCTCTCGAAAAGCAAAATCCATGAACGATGTGGGTTTCATGGGTTTCATAAACTTAACCCATAATCTCAAAGAGCCATGACAAGTTCTTTTAATTGGGGGAATTTGATTGAAATGAGCTACCCAAAAACCAAAAAGCCAAAACAGTACTTAGTTAGAGTTGGCTGGACACAGTCAATACCCAGATCGGAGAACAAGCTAGATCTGTGGAGTTCGTGACAGAGCATACCCTAGGATCCCAATTACCATCCCAAACCTGTTTCATATCAATTTCATCATGGATATCAGTGACCCGAAGTTTTATCCCAGACTGCCATCCCTACTTGCAGTATTTTTATTCTTTCAAATCACTACCCTGGTTGGGTCTCGACTCTGTCCCTTGCCTTGAAACTTGTGTTGTAGCTCAGGTGATGAAGACATTAGAGGGTCGACTTAAGATGTGTTTTCCTCTGATACCTTCATTTGGAAGCTGATTTGGTTTTGATATGTATGTTCTCAGATCTTTGTGATGTATCAGTTGAGGAGGACCGAGAACATTGGGCTAGTACTCTCCTAGTATAGCAAGAAAGGTATTATGGAGTTCATTAGTGGGTGACAACAATGCACAGAGAAAATTCCACAACTCGTGCCTCCTCTGCACTTCATTCTGATTTTTGTGTTCTATATGCATTCAATTTGAGTCCATTTTTTTTTTCGCGTCATAATGTTACCTTCCTGACAGACTTATCTAACCTTGTCATGCAGGTCCATGAGCAGGTGAGAGTCACGTGTGAGGATGCCGCAACCTTTAAGGCTGTTTAGGACCGTCTTAGTTGGCCAATTTCTTGCAATGTGGCTAGTTTCCTGCCACAGTCACTTTTGTCTACAGCGGAGCAGTCAATCCTATGTTTTTGTACTACTTAACTCTCTGACTCTTATGCATGACTGCTGTTCGTATTTATGATATCTACGTAGTTTCTAATGTAAAATAAGCAAGTAATGAGTTCTGAAGGGCATATACGTGTTTCTGCATTCCTGGTAATCTGAGAAGTTTTCTCACGGAGTTGATACTTCATCTAGAAGACTGACTATTTGAAGTGAATACTTGGTGTATGTTCTATGTCTGACTGCTAATCCGAACCATATTTGACCAGAAAGTCTTGGTGATTGTGAAGTAAGTGATTAGCTTCGAAGAGCAAATACATGTATGTGCGTTCTTGGTAATCTGACAAATTTGCTCACTGAGTCGATACTTCACCTAGAAGACTGACTACTATTTGAAGTGAAGATATTGTGGCAGTATGTTCTATGTATGACTGCTAATTCCGTGAATTGTTTCTAGTAATGTGCTCCATAATTGGATGATGGAGCACATCAGATCCATTCTCTTTATAAATGGATTGTATGTCGATTACAAGTTATGATCCGCAAAACCGATTATGATACCTACTAAATTCCATAGTACTACTATGTATCAACATAATATGAGTCTAATTCTCTAAAAAACATAATTATGAATGTATAATTCACTACATTTATTTTAAAAAGTGTCGCAACTTTTATTTTCGAAAGAATTGTAAGTTTGATTTATTTTTTTTAATTTATCATAATATTGATGAATTTAACAAATGGGCCCTAGCCATTGCATGAGGTGTTCGAACCTGACTGTAATTCTGAAAAAACTTTTGATGAATTTACACTTGTGAAAAGAAATGTGGAATGTAACTTGATCCAATTCTCAATTTTTTTGTTTAATTTTAGGGCAAAAGACATTTTTCACCCTTATAATTTGGTAAAAATGCACTTTGCACTTCTGATTTATCTCGCCGATATGCTCGAAAGGGTTCACTACACAGCACATCTCGCTCTCTATCTCCTCACCAACAACGCCCCCATGTATCGCTCTCTCCATCCCCTGGTCAATTCATTGTTCTGTTCAGAAGTCCAAACCCTGTTTTGTTGCAACTGCGGTCAATTTCGATCTAGGAGTTACTTTTCTTCGCCTCTCCCATCCATTTGTGCGTGAAATATTGTTTGGTTACTTCATCAGGTGGTGTTCACTCTTGACGGGCTGGTTCTGCTACAGTCACTTGGTTCCATGGTACAAGGTGTTTCTGAGGTTACATTACATGACCAAAGGGCTGAACATACAGAAGATGTGGAGAGGAAGAGGAAGAAAGACAACATATGCAGATTGATCGAGGACCTGGGAAGACTCAAGGCAAAGCACTGTGAAACATGATTTATGTAATGTCGACTAGTTATCAATGCCACATAGTGTCTCTGTAATTATGTGATGATTTGTTAACTCTGTGCTGAAGAGATGATACATGATAATTCATTTGATTGATTTATATGATCAAGTTATTTGTCATCACTGTAATTTCATTTTGCCAATTTTTCTCAATAATTATTAGGATTATAGGTATCATAGATTGAAAGACAACATTAGCAGTTGAGTTTGTAAGATACATTATGTTGGTATTGAGAGACAAAAATAGATGGTGCTACCATCATGTTGGTATTGAGGTTTCTACCCAGAGAAACATAGGTTTTTATCAGTAGAAACATCGTGGTGAGGTTTCTTAAAATTTGTCTTGTGAAGGTTTCGGAAAACCCCACGTCCAAGAAGAGTTTTTATTAGAATATAACTCAATTTCTGAACGTGACTTTTTGACTGCCCGGGCTGCCCATAAATTTAAGAAACCTCCTCATGTTCAAAAAGAGTTTTTATCGTTTTTATTTGGATATATCTCGAGGTTTGAAAAAGTCCATATTTTGGTATTATTGAGATATATATCCGTATTTTAGTATTATTGAGAGAAACATCCGTATTTTGGTATTTTTAATACCAAACTTCCGTATTTTAGTATCTTTCTCGCTACTACACCTTGTAAAGTGTATTAAATTCTTGTATCGTTTTACTAATCTAATCGCCGAATCAAAATGAACTAATGAATAATTACAAAATACTACAAATTTGAAAGATAGAAAGAGAACAGAGCAAATACCAAGTTATGGGAGAGGGAGACAGATGTGCAGGCTAAGAGCTCAATGGCAGACAGAAGTGCAGAGCCTACTGATGTAACTAAACCTTTTGCAAATGGAGAAGAAGTGACAAGACAATTCCAAGAAAGCTGACCATGGACACTTCCTCCCACGAACAATTTTGTTTACTCCTCCTTCAACTGAACCACCGAGAAGACCTAAAGCAATTTCCAGTCACTCGCTCCTTCCATACCGGAAGAGCTGAGAGTCCAACCCATATGCAAACTTCAGAATAGGTATGATGTTCTCAGTTTGATCAAACTCTTATTTTTAGTATTTGTTGTTTACGACAATGTCGGACTACCTACCCGACGAGCTAATTTTCAAAATCTTGGAGAGGCTACCAGTCAAATCTCTGATTCGTTCCACTTCCGTTTGCAAGTCATGGTATTCAGTAAGGCTGTTTAGGACCGTCTTAGTTGGCCAATTTCTTGCAATGTGGCCGATTTCCTGCAATAGTCACTTTTGTCTATAGCAGAGCAGTCAATCCTATGTTTTTGTACTACTTAACTCTCTGACTCTAATGTATGACTGCTGTTCGTTTTTGTGATATCTACGTAGTTTCTAATGTAAAATAAGCAAGTAATGAGTTCTGAAGGGCATATACATGTTTCAGATTCCTGGTAATCTGAGAAGTTTGCTCACTGAGTCGATACTTCATCTAGAAGACTGACTATTTGAAGTGAATACTTGGTGTATGTTCTATGTCTGACTGCTAATTCGAACCGTATTTGACCAGAAAGTCTTAGTGATTGTGAAGTAAGTGATTAGCTTCGAAGAGCAAATACATGTATGTGCGTACTTGGTAATCTGACAAGTTTGCAAATACATGTATGTGCGTACTTGGTAATCTGACAAGTTTGCTCACTGAGTCGATACTTCACCTAGAAGACTGACTACTATTTGAAGTGAAGATATTGTGGCAGTATGTTCAATGTGTGACTGCTAATATATACCTATTAAATTCGATAGTACTACTATGTATCAACATAATAATATGAATCTAATTCTCTACCGCTTCGTTTAGTTGCCAGGAAAGGAAAATATTTTGATGGAAAACAGTTTTTTTTTGTTGTTGTTCAGTTTGAAGATAAGTTGTGGGTCCTACAAATTTTAACTTTCCTGATAGTACCCAAATTCCCGTAAAACACATTTAACAAATTTGACAGAATTTCGCAGGAATCTTAGATTTTAACTATCTTTTCTTGCAAAGTGAACAGACACGAGAAGTGAAATGCATTTTCCTTTCCTTTTTTTTTTTTTTTTTTTTTTTTTTTTCATTTTTCCGAGAACAACTTTTCCGGACAACTTTCTTGTCAAATGAGCATAGCCACAAAACATAATTATGAATGTATAATTCAGTACATTTATTTTAAAAAGCATCGCGACTTTTATTTTGAAAGAATTGTAAGTTTGATTTTTATTTAATTTATCATAAAATAGACGAATTTAACAAATGGGTCCTAGCCATTGCATGAGGTGTTCGAACCTGACTGTAATTCTAAAAAAAAACTTTTTATGAATTTACACTTGTGAAAAGAAATGTGAAATGTAACTTGATCCAATTCTCATTTTTTTTTTAAATTTTAGGGTAAAAGACATTTTCCACCATTATAATTAGTCAAAAATACACTTTGCACCACTGATCTATCTTGCCGATATGTTCGGTCTGATCGAAAGGGTTCACTAAACTGAACCTCCACTCTCCATCTCCTCACCAACAACGCCGCCACGTATCGATCTCTCCATCCCCTGGTCGATTCGTTGTTCTGTTCAGGAGTCCGAAACCAGTTTTGTTGCAACTGCGGTCAAATTTCGAATATGGGAGTTACTTTTCTTCGCCTCTCTCATCCCTTTGTGCGCGAAACATTTTGCAATATTTCAAATGGGTATCGTTCCCTAGCCCTCAAAACATGTATGCTGCAGCCAAGTTTTTACTTCGCTCAACTTTGAAGCCAGCTGCAGCCAAGTTTTCGCTTTGCTTAATTTTGAATTTTGAATTCAACCCGAGCACATGCAACTATGCAAGAGAGGTATATGCTTTAGTAGCCCCAAGTAGTAAAGAAAGCTAGCTAGTTTTCTTTTCTTTTATTTTCTTTTTCTTTTTTTGAGCAGAAAAGCCAGCTAGTTTTTGGTGTTTGCTTTTTGTTTTTATTTTTATTTTTTATTCATAGATTTTGGTTGTCGTACGACTTTTGTCTCACTGCCCTCTCTTTTTTGACTGTCTTTTGGATCCTGGTGTAAGTTGTTGGCTCTTGAATGAAAGTCCATAACCTTGATCTAAAAAGAAGTCGTACGAAATTATACAATGGACCATTTCAACAGTAAGATCTGCTCCCAATGATGTAAGAAAAGGAAGAAAAAAATGGACCATTTCAAATAAGTGTAGCACTTGGATCCCCGATTTGGTAGAATATTCGACACATCAACCATTATGGAGCCCATCAGATCCAGTCTCTTTATATATGGATTGTATATCGGTTACAAGGTCTATGATCGAGCAGTGCTAGGGGGACAAAAAATCAAACAGAAATTTGAACAAAAAGTGACGTGACATGTGCCACATCAGTACATGCCTAAATATCATCCATATTTATTCTTTCTATTTCCTTCATAATCTTCACTTTGAAATTTTATTAATGACATGTTGCCATACATATCACTTTATGTTCAACTTTTTGTATGAATTTATGTTCACTTAGACTTTTCCTTTATAATCAGGGAAACAGGTTCTGATCAAATTAGGATATTATACATTTTAAATTCCATAGTACTATTATTAAAATAAGACTACTCCGTCCTTGTTCTTTCTTCCCAAGTTAACTTTCTGACTCGTATCTGTGTCACTTTGACGTGGTGATTTGGATACCAAAATAATTTGATTTTTGATAATTTTTCACCGTGTTATAGAGCAATTTTACTCTACAACACCATTGAACTATTATAAAAAAGTAGCATCATTTTGCTATCTCCGGGTCAAAGTGATCCGGTGAATAGCGGTTAAAGTCAATTTTGGAAGAAAGAGCAGGGGCGGAGTGGTATGAATCTAATACTTTAAAAATCATAATTATAAATGTATAATTCAATAGACTTATTTTAAAAAGCGTCGCAACTTCTTTTTTTTTTTTTTTTTTTCGATTCAACGGAAAATAAAGGTTCAAAGTCCGACAACTACAAGCCAAAGACAGAAAAACACAAACAACATAAAAACTACTAGGGAACATGATCAACTCTAGAAAAACAATCCCGTTCCCAATTTATCCGCAATGATGAGCCCCTTGACAGCATCGGGTGCCTCATCCATGATCTTTCAGGTGCTCCTGCTGCTCCGCTCCGAGGTTGGCCAAAGCATTGGCTACTTCGTTGGCGTCCCTAGGAACATGCTTGATTCTTCCCACAATCCTGCTGAGGAGGATCTTCCCATCGTTGATTTGGGCATTCATTGTAGGGTTTTGATTCATGGATCGCGCAAACGGAAGCATAATCAAACAAACAACCATGCAAAACCCTCCAAGGATCACAAGTCTAGATGCATAACGATAGTGAAGGTAAGAAATCATAAACACACCTTTGGGTTCTCCTTGATGACTTCAAACGCGAATAGTGTCACGTTCTCTATAGTTGATCCACGCCTAGAGTTGTTCCTAGATCTCCAATCACCTTGGTGCTAGCCCGGATTGAAAGGAGGGTGAAGAAATCACGCAAAACGAGGCACCAAAAGGGGCTCGGCCCTTTGTGGCATCGGGGACAAGGGGCGGCGGCAAAGGGGCGGCGTCCCTCTTTGTGGCTTGCTCTCTCTCTCCTTTGTTCTCTCCTACTCTTGTTATGATCTCTCTAGAGCATAAAAAGTGTGTAGGGAAGGAAGGAGGAGGGTCCTTTATATAGTCCAACAACTCCTTGTTAACTACCTAAAGGACTTATTCTAGTCCTACTAGAATTCAATTTAGTCCCTTCCTTGCAAATTAGTCTCTACTAAGTTTGCAAGGGTTTGCAAAGTGATCCTTCTAATTAATTAATCCAATCAATTAATTCCACAATCTAGTACAACTCTATATAGCGTGTGACCCCATAGGTTCTATCTAGTTGGTAGCAACTCTTTGCTAATATGGAGCGGTTTCTAGCAAAACATCCATTCTAGCCAACTAATAGAATAGTCATCTAGACAACCTTGTACAAGTAATTGTCTCATCCCTTTGCCTCCATATCCGGATTGGACACGAGACATACAAGTCACACTCGTATATCCAATCCCTAGTTTCTCGATCCATGGAATAGCCTTATTCGTGCAAATAACATCAATATCTCATATATTGATTTATTTGAGTCTGGCCAGACATTCTATAAGCACTATCCTCGAGTGGCCTTGGATATTTGCTCCCGTTATGTGGGAGGGGCAAATCCTCTCTACATCCACTACGATCTCTAAGCTTGCTTCTCATTGTATCCAGTACACGCCTTTATAACTACCCAGTTACGGTGTAGCGTTTAACGCTACCAAGATCACAATGATCCACAACTAGAATATCTAGTGACTTCAAGTCTAAGGATGACAATACCATTGTACCCGAGAAGCACTTGTGACTCAACATAACGTGTATGTAGCCTTCTCGGTAATGGGTCAATCCAGTGCAACATTCCGTAATGCACACCTATGTGTTGGATCGTGATATCTCCATATCAATCCAACCCCATACTAGTCTATAGATGATTGTCCCATTTAATCATTATACTTGACTAGGGATATTTAAGATAAACAACACAATTGTAAATCTAAGGACTTCATTATATTAAATATCCAATAAATAATAAATGAATTTCTAGCCAATTACAAATTCATACTAAACTAGATTGCCTCTAGGGCATCTATTCCAACAGTCTCCCACTTGCACTAGAGCCAATCTGGCGCATCTCGTATGCCCATACTCCTAGTGTGCCCTTCATGCTTCCACTGCGTGAGAGGCTTCGTAAGCGGGTCTGACAGATTATCATCTGTAGGAATCTTGCATATCCGAACGTCTCCTCTATCGATAATATCTCGAATCAGATGAAACTTCCTGAGCACGTGCTTGGACTTCTGGTGCGATCTGGGTTCCTTTGATTGCGCGATCGCCCCAGTGTTGTCACAGAACAACTCCACTGGATCCGCAATGCTAGGGACCACACCAAGTTCAGAAACAAACTTTCTGATCCAAACAGCCTCCTTTGCTGCGCCATTTGCAGCAATGTACTCAGCCTCTGTTGTAGAATCAGCTACCGTCTCTTGCTTGGAACTCTTCCAGCTCACCGCTGCTCCATTCAGGCAAAACACATATCCCGACTGTGATCTAAAGTCATCTCTATCGGTTTGGAAGCTTGCATCAGTGTAACCCCTTACACGCAACTCTTCCTCACCGCCAAACATCAAGAAAGCATCCTTAGTTCTTCTCAAGTACTTTAGGATATTCTTGACAGCAATCCAGTGACTCTCACCCGGATTGGATTGGTATCTGCTTGTCATACTCAAGGCATATGACACATCTGGTCTAGTACATAACATGGCGTACATGATGGATCCTATGGCCGAGGCATAGGGAATCCTACTCATGCGTTCCTTCTCAATCTCATTGGAAGGACAACCACTCTTCGAAAGAGTGATTCCATGTGACATGGGCAAGAATCCCTTCTTGGAATCTTGCATGTTGAACCGTTTCAACACCTTGTCAATATATGTACTTTGACTTAGGCCTAGCAACCTCTTAGATCTATCTCTATAGATCTTTATACCAAGTATATAGGCTGCTTCCCCTAAGTCTTTCATTGAGAAACACTTTCCTAGCCAATCTTTCACAGATTGTAGCATGGGAATGTCGTTTCCAATGAGTAGTATGTCATCCACATACAAGACCAGAAAAGCTACAGAGCTCCCACTAACCTTCTTGTAGACACAAGACTCATCTTCGTTTCTGATGAAGCCAAACTCTTTGACCACTTCATCAAAACGTCGATTCCAACTCCTAGAAGCTTGCTTCAATCCATAAATGGATCGTTGCAGCTTACAGACTTTGTTGGCTTGCTTTGGATCCTCAAAACCCTCCGGCTGTATCATATACACGTCCTCGAGGAGATTCCCATAAAGGAATGCTGTTTTGACATCCATCTGCCAAATCTCATAGTCGTAGTATGCTGCAATCGCAAGTAGGATTCGGATGGATTTGGTCATAGCGACTGGTGAAAAGGTTTCATCATAGTCAATACCATGAATCTGTCTGAATCCTTTAGCCACCAATCGGCCCTTATAGGTAATCACATTACCATCCATGTCGATCTTCTTCTTGAAGACCCACTTGCACCCTATGGGCCGCGCCCCATCAGGTGGTTCCACCAAAGTCCATACTTTGTTGGTATACATGGATTCCATCTCGGATCTCATGGCCTCAAGCCACTTCTGCGAGTCTGGGCCATTCATGGCCTCCTCATAGGTAGTAGGCTCATCATCTATGAGCATCGTGTCACCGGAATCAGTTACGAGAAGTCCGTACCTCTCGGGTTCCTGGCGCACTCTACTAGATCTACGAAGCTCTTGTGTTACCTGAACAGGTGGATCCACAACTGCTTGTGATTCCTGTTCATGTTCCATAATCGGTTCTGTGATTTGTGGTTCTTGAACTTCTTCAAGTTCTACATTCCTCCCACTTGCTTCTTTAGAGACAAACTCTCTTTCTAGAAACACGCCGGTCCGAGCAACAAACACTTTGTTCTCGGTTGGATTGTAGAAATAGTATCCCTTAGTTTCCTTAGGGTACCCCACAAATTTACACTTATCCGATTTAGGCCCTAGCTTGTCTGATTGTAAACGTTTTACATAGACATCGCAGCCCCAAATCCTCATGAACGACAGTGTGGGACGCCTCCCACTCCACATCTCATATGGTGTCTTCATGACTGATTTAGATGGAACACGGTTAATGGTAAAAGCTGCACTTAATAGAGCGTAGCCCCAAAATGATAATGGAAGATCGGTTTGACACATCATAGACCGAACCATATCCAATAGGGTTCGATTCCTCCTCTCGGACACGCCATTCCATTGTGGTGTTCCGGGTGGAGTGAGTTGGGACACGATCCCACACTCTCTAAGATAGTCGTCAAACTCTTGGCTCAAGTATTCTCCTCCACGATCCGATCGTAGAGCCTTGATACTTTTGCCAAGTTGCTTCTCTACTTCATTCTTGAATTCTTTGAACACTTCAAAGGATTCGGATTTTGCCCTCATAAGGTACACAAATCCATATCTACTGTAATCATCAGTAAACGTAATGAAGTAGACATAACCACCCCTGGCAGGCGTGGCAAATGGCCCACACACATCAGTATGTATGAGCGCCAATTGCTCACTAGTCCTCTCACCTTTCTTATTGAAAGGGGACTTTGTCATTTTTCCCAATAAACAAGCCTCCCATGTCTCATATGATTCAAAATCAAATGAGTCTAGTAATCCATCCTTATGGAGTCTAGATACACGTTTCTCATTTATGTGGCCTAAACGACAATGCCATAAATAAGCAGGATTTAAATCATTTATTTTAATCCGCTTGGTATTAATGTTGTAGACAGGATTACTTAGATCAAGGACATAAAGTCCATTAAATAATTGCGCACTAAAATAGTGAATATTATTCAAATAAAAGGAACAACAATTGTTCTTTATTGAAATAATAAAACCTTCCTTGTCCAAACAAGAAATAGAAATAATGTTTCTGCTCATAGCAGGCACAAAATAGCAATTATTTAATTCTAAAACTGATCCTGAAGGCAGAGATAGCTCGCACACGCCTATGGCTAACGCAGCAACCTTTGCTCCATTCCCAACGCGCAGATCTACCTCCCCTTTAGCCAATCTTTTACTTCTCTTTAGATCCTGCATATTTCGACAAATATGAGATCCACATCCAGTATCTAATACCCATGATGTAGAGACAGTTAAATTGACATCTACAACAAAAATACCTGGTGGTGGTGGAATCACTATTCCAAGCCGCTTGTCCTCCAGATATTTTGGGCAGTTCCTCCTCCAGTGTCCTGGTTGACTACAGTAGTGACATTCACCCTTAGTCACGACCTTGGCAATCCCACCAACAAGCTTAAGGGCTTGTTCCTTGGACTTAGCAACTGACTTGCCTTTGCCCTTGGAGGAAGAGGCAAACTTTTTACCCTTTCCTTTATGCACCATCATAATGGCCTTGCCCTTACCCTTGTTGATGCTCTGTTCAGCCGTCCTCAACATGTTGAGCAAATCTGGCAGTGGTTTAACGATCTCGTTCATGTTATAGTTCATAATGAACTGTCCATAACTCTCGGGCAACGATTGCAACACGAGATCGGTTGCCAACTCTTGGCCGACCGGGAACCCAAGCCGGGCGAGATTCTCCAAGTACCCGATCATTCGGAGTACATGGGGTCCCACCGGGTTCCCTTCTGCCAGATGACATTTGAACAGTGCCTTTGAGACCTCATACCTCTCTACCCTCGCCTGCTCTTGGAAGAGCTGCTTTAGATGTTCGATCATATCGACAGCATTCATGTTCTCATGTTGCTTCTGAAGCTCAGAGGTCATGGTGCAAAGCATTAGGCAGGCCGCATCATTAGCGTCATCAACACGCTTTTGATACGCCTTTAAGGCAGCAGGTGTCTGATTCTCTGGACCTTCTGGAACTTGCTCCTCTATTGCGTACAGCTTCTTCTCTTGCTTGAGAACAATTCTCAAGTTTCTGTACCAATCGAGAAAGTTGGTTCCTGAGAGCTTGTCCTTCTCAAGGACAGATCGTAGGGAATGTTGTGAACTCGATGAGTTGTTTGCCATTTGGAATTCTACAAAAAGGAAAATACGCAAGTTTTAGTATTTGTGAATTTTTGACTATATTTAATAATGGCTAGTTTATTAAATATAGCTCCCACTATTTTACTACGGATTAATAACCCTCAAGATATTAATGCGGAAAATATCCTTATATTTTCTAGTGGGCCAAGATCCATCTTTTTCATCTCCTTATGAGCTTGCTTTGGCAAGTCACCCATAATTCGATTACTTCTTAGGTAGGAACAATTCCAATTGCATCCCATATGCAACTCTTGGTTCAATCGGGCAAATAACTCCTTATTTATCCATCCATATGGATAATCCCAATTGATTGCCTCTAGGTTTCTTAATCAAATTAATAGCCTAGTTGTGTTCAACCTCTTATCTAAACAATTGCACATTGTTACGTGCCATCGCATTCCATCATTATGAACCAAGTCGCCATGCTTTGGCACGCACGAACTTGATAAATAATGATGATAATGAGTGTTTAAATAACGAGAAGGCAAGAACACAATATTTTAAAATTTGAGGGATTTTCAATTCAATTTTAATTATTTTGTTGATCAATATCAACTAATCTATCTATTTGAGTTTGGGCACAACTCCAAATAATAGATCCGGGTTGTCTAATTATCTTATTATCCTAATTGCATGCATCATCCATACACCAACCACACAAATAATAAGACAATAAATAAACAACCACAAAACAGAAATTAAACGTGATGTGGATATGGCCTTTTCTAGACTAAGATAATTCCAAGCCAATGGAATTATCTATGAACCCTAAACAAACACATCTCCATGCGTCTTGATCTTTTGGTCCATCCTTCATAGTCATGTGGTGTGCTCCATGCTCCATGCTCCATCTTTTGTGGCTCCTTTGGCTTTGGGCTTCTTTTCTTCAATCTTGGCTAACAATCTACTTTATCTAGTACTATCTAATATCTAAACTAAATAAAATAAATCTCACAAGTTGAGAAAAAAAATGGCACGCAGGCCATAAAACCCTAATTAATTATTACAATTAATTGATCAGCTCGCAGGCCGTAAAACCAAACCACAAAATTAAACATCCACATCAAACCACATCCTAAGGCCATATCCAATCACCATGCGATTTGCACATAAACAGTTAAAATCCAATTTTAACGCGCTTGGTCAATTTTAATTGATTTTAGGATTTCTAGGGTTAAAACGGTCCATGGGCCCAACAATCCAATTGCCCGGGCCCAAATAAGTGAAGCATAAAGCCCTAGGGCCGGCCCGGCCCAAAACCCGCAAGCTAGGCCCGCGGGTTAGGGCCGCCCGCCCCCTTAGGGCGCCAAGCTTGGGCGGCAAGCAAGGGGGGCGGCTCCCTAGGGGCCGAACCTTCCTTGTGGAGGTTGTTTCCAAAACAACCTCCTTGCTTGGAGCCCAAGTTTGGTTGTTTCCTTGTTGTGGGAGAACTCCTTCTTCCCCAAGGATGCCCAAACCCTAGATCTAAGATCCTAAAATTTCTCAAACTCACCAATTCATGCATCCAATGCAATAATTGGGTCTTGTTATGATTAATTCTTTGACAAATTGCATCCAATGCTTGATTTGTCTTGTTTTACGCGATAAACAACAAATTAAGGTGTAAAACAACAAGAATGTAACACATAAACTACGTTTATGCTCTATGACCTGTGGCTCTGATACCACTGTAGGGTTTTGATTCATGGATCGCGCAAACGGAAGCATAATCAAACAAACAACCATGCAAAACCCTCCAAGGATCACAAGTCTAGATGCATAACGATAGTGAAGGTAAGAAATCATAAACACACCTTTGGGTTCTCCTTGATGACTTCAAACGCGAATAGTGTCACGTTCTCTATAGTTGATCCACGCCTAGAGTTGTTCCTAGATCTCCAATCACCTTGGTGCTAGCCCGGATTGAAAGGAGGGTGAAGAAATCACGCAAAACGAGGCACCAAAAGGGGCTCGGCCCTTTGTGGCGTCGGGGACAAGGGGCGGCGGCAAAGGGGCGGCGTCCCTCTTTGTGGCTTGCTCTCTCTCTCCTTTGTTCTCTCCTACTCTTGTTATGATCTCTCTAGAGCATAAAAAGTGTGTAGGGAAGGAAGGAGGAGGGTCCTTTATATAGTCCAACAACTCCTTGTTAACTACCTAAAGGACTTATTCTAGTCCTACTAGAATTCAATTTAGTCCCTTCCTTGCAAATTAGTCCCTACTAAGTTTGCAAGGGTTTGCAAAGTGATCCTTCTAATTAATTAATCCAATCAATTAATTCCACAATCTAGTACAACTCTATATAGCGTGTGACCCCATAGGTTCTATCTAGTTGGTAGCAACTCTTTGCTAATATGGAGCGGTTTCTAGCAAAACATCCATTCTAGCCAACTAATAGAATAGTCATCTAGACAACCTTGTACAAGTAATTGTCTCATCCCTTTGCCTCCATATCCGGATTGGACACGAGACATACAAGTCACACTCGTATATCCAATCCCTAGTTTCTCGATCCATGGAATAGCCTTATTCGTGCAAATAACATCAATATCTCATATATTGATTTATTTGAGTCTGGCCAGACATTCTATAAGCACTATCCTCGAGTGGCCTTGGATATTTGCTCCCGTTATGTGGGAGGGGCAAATCCTCTCTACATCCACTACGATCTCTAAGCTTGCTTCTCATTGTATCCAGTACACGCCTTTATAACTACCCAGTTACGGTGTAGCGTTTAACGCTACCAAGATCACAATGATCCACAACTAGAATATCTAGTGACTTCAAGTCTAAGGATGACAATACCATTGTACCCGAGAAGCACTTGTGACTCAACATAACGTGTATGTAGCCTTCTCGGTAATGGGTCAATCCAGTGCAACATTCCGTAATGCACACCTATGTGTTGGATCGTGATATCTCCATATCAATCCAACCCCATACTAGTCTATAGATGATTGTCCCATTTAATCATTATACTTGACTAGGGATATTTAAGATAAACAACACAATTGTAAATCTAAGGACTTCATTATATTAAATATCCAATAAATAATAAATGAATTTCTAGCCAATTACAAATTCATACTAAACTAGATTGCCTCTAGGGCATCTATTCCAACATTCATAGACGTGGGGCCTTTGGTTTCTCCTTGGAAAATCCTCACCGCCTCTTGGCAATCACTCTCAATCTCCATGTTGATCCAGTTTTTGCTATAAGCAATAGTAAGTCCTCTGTAGATGCTCCATATCTCACTTTCCAGACTAGTGCATCCTCCTCTGATTCTTCC
Organism: Linanthus parryae; assembly: GCA_023055425.1. Taxonomy (NCBI): domain Eukaryota; kingdom Viridiplantae; phylum Streptophyta; class Magnoliopsida; order Ericales; family Polemoniaceae; genus Linanthus; species Linanthus parryae. The sequence goes on along the minus strand of JALGPY010000004.1, from coordinate 140,013,587 downwards.
TATGAAACCGAGTTTCCAATCTCCATTGTTGTTTCTGAATATTCCTCCAATTCCAGCTCTATTGTTATCCATTCTGACGCAACCATCAACATTAAGCTTAAAGTGCCCTGAAATAGGAATATTCCAATGAGATTTGAACAAACCAAAATTAAAATTGACAAGGTTGAGTTTAGAATTGAATGCTCCCTGTATGAGCTGAGTCTGCTTTCTGATCATCTGCATATAAACAATGTCAGTTTCCAAAGAATCATTGAACACTTTGTTGTTTCTTCTAATCCAAATATTCCATAACGTAACAACAAACAAAATGTTATGCTCAGTACCATCTAACATGTCTTTTTTTTGATATTTTTAAGGATCCATTCAGCCGCGTTGATGTTTAAATCTAAATTGATCCAATTTTGGTACCAAACTTTGTCCCATATACGTTTGACTTTCCTGCACTTTCGGAAAAGATGATTAATATCCTCACTCTCACAACTACAGATATTGCAAGTCTCCACCAAAGTCAGGCATCTTCTTTTCCTATGCTCATTAGTCAGAATTTTCCCGTGAAGAACGGACCAAACAAAGTGGATAATTTTATTTGGAACTCTAAGTTTCCAAAGTCTTATCCAATCCCCTTCCTTGATGCTCTCACTTTGATTGCAATCAACAGTGATGGCATTGTAGGCAGCGGAGACAGTGAAGGATCCAGAGTTGGATCCTTTCCAAAAAGGGGAGTCCATCGACGGACTCAGAGAAGGTAAAACAGTGCTAAGAATATCCTGTTTAATATCCTCCGAAATATTATTAATGATAGGCTCAAGATTCCAGTTAGAATCCTCGTTAATCAGGTCAGCCACTCTCAGAAAATTAAGTCTACTATCGTTCGGAGGACCAAAAGCCTTGTCACCACACCACCAATCATACCAGACCGAGATATTCTCTCCATTGCCAACATTCCACTTGGTATTATCGACAATAAAACTCTTAGTTTTAAGAATGCCTTTCCAAATCGGAGAGGAGTTACCTTTCTTTATGGCCCTCCCCAGATAAGAGTCTCTCAAGTACTTTTTCCTAAGCACATTGCTCCAGATATTGTTTTCAACACTAACCCCCACCCGAGTTTAGCAATGAGAGCCAGATTTTGATCCCCTGCTTTTCTAAGACCGAGTCCCCCTTTTTCTTTAGGGAGGCAAACCGTATCCCATTTAACAAGATGGACTTTCTTCTTATTTTCATTATCACCCCAAATGAAATTTCTGCAGATTTTATCAATATTATTAGTCGTGGAGATAGGCAAAGGGAGGATTTGCATAATATAAGAAGGAAGCGTGGAAACCACACTTTTGCAAAGGGTAACTCGACCGGCAAACGAAAGAATTTTCCTGGCCCAACCCGACAGTTTAGCATTCATTTTAGTAATGAGCTCCGCAACACTGTTTTTGTCAAATTTCCCATGCACCAGATTAATACCAAGGTATTTTCCTAAATCAGTGGTTTCTGGCATACCAATCACATGTTTGATTTTGTTTCTAACATTTCTACTAGTATTTTTAGAGAAAAATACTTTAGACTTAGACGTGTTGATAGTCAAACCAGACATACTAGCAAAATCATCCAGAGTGTCTTTCATGGTTTTAGAGGTGATGTCGTCACATTTGCCAAAAAACATCAGGTCGTCCGCATAGAATAAATGAGATATGATCGGACCATTTCTCGAAGCTTTTATACCAAACCAATTTTTCCTTTGGACATGATTAACAATTTTGTTAGATAATCTTTCCATACAGAGCACAAAAAGATACGGTGATAGAGGATCACCTTGCCTGAGCCCCCTACCAGTTTTGAATTCGGAAAGGGTTTCCCTATTCCAAATCACAGCCGTGTTGACGCTCGTCACACAGTCCATTATCAAATTAATAAGCTTAATAGGGAAACCAAAGCACTCCAACGTTTCTTTTATAAAAACCCAAGAAAGTTTATCATACGCCTTCTCAAGATCAATTTTAACAATCATACCACCCATTTTGTCTTTCCTAGTCTTGAGCGTATGGATAATCTCTTGCGTAATGATGATATTATCTTTGGTGGATCTGCCAGGAAGAAAGCTACTTTGGAAAGGTCCCACAATCTTGTTAAGAAAAGGTCTAATTTTATTCACAACACACTTGGTAATACCTTTATAGAGAACATTGCAAAGACTAATGGGCCTAAATTGCTTGATAGTTTCAGGATTATCACATTTAGGGATCAAACAAATCAGAGTTCTGTTAATATTGTGGGGAATACAACCTTGTTCAAAGCATTCAATTATGAATTTAAACACATCTTCACCCACACTATTCCAATGCTTCTTATAAAAACGAGCATTGAACCCATCAATTCCCGGAGACTTGTTATTATTAATGTCCCAAAAAGCATTTTTAACTTCCTCAAACGTTAATCTATTGGAAATTTGAATTATATCTTCAGGTTCAAATCTAGTACAATGCTCATTGCCCCAGTGAAGGTTCAGGTAACAGGAGGGTCCTCAGAAAACAACTCTTTAAAATAATTATTAACCATATTTTTTAAAATGTCAGGGTTCTCAATCCAAACACCCTCATCATTTTTAAGTACCAAGATCTCTTTCCGTTTCATTTTGATGATAGTAGAGAGATGAAAAAATTTAGTATTCCTATCACCGTGACAAATAAAATTACTCTTGGATTTTTGCTTCCAAAGGAGTTCCTCCTGGTTAAGAATCACATTATACTTAGCAATAAGCTCTTTTTCAAGCACATGCAGGTTATGGGTGTACTTAATGCTTTGAGACTTTTGAACACCTTCAATTCTGCCTAACACCCACCTCTTATTTCTGAAAATATTTCCCATATTCTTTTTACACCATTCCTGGATACTATGAGAGAGCTTTTCGGATTTAGGGATGAGTTCAAGATAATCCAGATTTTTCCAAGTTTTTTCAATAAACATATTAAACTCATTATCAAGAAGCCAAGCATTCTCAAATTTAAAAATTTTAATTCTAAGGGAAGGGGAATCCATACCGTCCACATTGATCAGGATGGGGGCATGATCAGAATAGGTCCTAGGGAGGTTCCTCACAGTAGCTTCCGGATGTTGCAACCTCCAATTGGCATTCCTACAAGCTCTGTCCAGTCTCACCATCGAGTTGGAAAACCCAGTCCTGTTATTTGTCCAAGTGAGTTTAGGCCCATTGCTTCCCAGGTCCATCAAATTGCACCTGTTAAGATTTTCTTGAAATTTGTGCATCCGACCTGTAGTGTCATTTTTTGAGAAGCTTCTCCTTTCATTGACACTGCTGAAATCATTAAAATCTCCCGCCACCATCCATGGTTCGTCGGAGTCTCCCATTTCATCTTCAAGATCATTCCAAAGTTGTTCTCTGACAGACAGGTTGGGGCTCCCATACACTGCCGAGAAAACCCAATTGCGTACTTGTTCCGTTTGATGGTAGCGTGGATGAATTGTTTGTTAATCTTATGGGTGGTGATCGAAGCCTGCTCCGGATCCCATAAGAGCCAAATACCCCCTTTCCTACCATCCGGGTCCGAAAAAGAGCAACCCGTAAAGTTTTGATTATTGAAAAAGTCCCCCATCGAGGAGATAAGAACTTTCGGCTCAATCAACACACATATCTGAAAATTGTGAGTCCGAAGAAGCTCACGAAACGTGCTTTCAAACGTCGAGTTGCCCGCACCGCGGACATTCTAGGCTAAGATTTTCAGAGACATAGCAAACTTATCAAAATCAAAAGATGGGGGCTCCCTCAGGTACGGGTCCAGCTTGTGTACCCTCTTCTGGTCCTCCTCCGGCGTCCTCACCTCCTCTAAGAAGAACAGGTGCTTCAACTTCTCCTTCCTTGATAACATCTCGTTCAACCGAATCGTCAAAATTGCTTCTTTCCTCCACCATGGAATCCCCATCACTTCCTGACTCTTCTACGTTGCTTCCCATAAGAAAGAAATTGGGGTGTCCGTCAGTAGATTCACTTCTCCCTCTGTCATTTCTAGTATTCGAGTGAATGCTTAGAGAGTGTAGAGAAATGGAATAAGGAGAAGCAGAAGAGTTTCTGTTTTCAGTTCTCCTGTTGTTGAGCTGCCTCTTATGCAATTGGATTTCTTTGTTGTTGTTGTTGTTGTTGTTTTCGAAAATCTTACCGTGAGGGTAGTCACCTGTTCCTTCCAGTTTCTTTTTCTCTTCTTCTTCCATCACATCTTTCATCTGCTTTTCTTCTTCCTCTGGGATATGAATCTCTGCCACAGATCTCATCTCCACCTCTTCACTCCATTGTTCCTCAGCTTTTTCTTGTTCCTTCATTTCAATCACTTCCGTCTCTGTATCTGAATCTCTGTCATATCAGTGGCAACACCCTTTAACTCTCTCTCTTCTCTCTGCCCTAAGTTCTGCAACCCACCTTTTTTGTTGACTGTTTCATTTTGTTTCTCTACCGAGAGGGAGGCGGAGTCAGTAGTATTAGGGTTATTGTTTACAGAGGGAAAAAGCTTTCCAGTGGGCTTGTATTCACTTTGGCCTTTAGGGTTTTTTTTTGGTTATTATTGGGCTCAGCTAACGGCCCAAATCTATTTAAATGCGTAGCAGGCTTAACAACGGGCTTGTTAATATTGTTATTGGGCCTGTTAAAGCCTTTACCCTGGGTCCAATCTTCTTGACCTAACCTTTCTTTACCCACCCGCTTAGCCTCCAACCCGTAAGAGCTTTGACCCAACTCGAAATTCACATTCGACCGTTGGATCTTCTCTGCAGCTTCTCCACCGGCGATCTCGGCGTTCATCTTCTCCGGCGCCGGACCGGTATTTTTTGGACGTTTCGCTGGTTAAGAGGGCACCAGTCTCTTATGTGACCGATCTTTCCACAATCGAAGCAGATATTATATATGTGTTCGTAAGTAACTCTATAGCTATGATTGCCAATTGTGAATTCGGTAATCAAAGGACTAGTGATATCAACATTAACACAAATCCGAGCATATCTAACATGTGTACCTTTCACCGTGACCCAATCGTTTTTGATATGTTCACCAAATTGATTTGCGATGATCTTTAGCACACGGTCATCATAGTACTCCGCCGGGAGTTGGGGGAGGCGGATCCAGACAGCAGTTTTGAAATGGTGTGTACTCGCCGGTTTAAAATCCGGTTCCCATCGTCTAACCGTTAAATAGTGATCAAGCACAATCCACGGTCCTCCCGTTAGGATTTTGTTCAGATCCTCCTTCTCCGCAAAATCAATAATGTAGAACCCGTCAGCCATGTCTCTAAATCTGCAGCTACCAGTTGGTTTCCAGAGCTTAATTATTCTCTCTTGAAGGACCTTGAAGCCCACTGTTCTGCCTAGAAGTTTAATAATCAAACTGTTAGCAAACGGTTTCACAATGCTCTGTTTCAATCTGCTTGGGATAAATATCTTCGGTTTCAGCGGGTTTCTTGAATTAAACTCTTCAATCTTCTTTCTCTCCTTTCTGTCTTCTTCGCTATCCTCAATTTCTTCTTCAACAGCCTCCTCTGTTCTTTCGCCTAATTTCTTGCCAACCAGAGCCTCTTTGAATGAGCAATTTTCCCCTTCTTGGACAGAATCCATCATTGTGTCTTTGTTTTTTGGATCTCTGTTCTCCTCCTCTGCGATTTCCGAATCTCTGTTTTCCATCTCCTTGTTCATCTCCCATTCCGCCTGCATCTCCACTGTTTGGGTGTTTGTCTCCTGTTTTGATTCCTTCCCCTGTTCCCTGGAATCAATCATCATACTATAGTCGTTAGTCATACCTTCTATGCTTTCCTTACCTTTGTCTTTGATTCTTCTGATGTTGCTTGCAATTTGATCAAGTTCTTCTGAAGATGGGTTCATCTCCTTCTCCATGGCTCGCTTCCCAAGTCAGAGCACTTTCTCTGATGTTGTAACATTCAAAAGCGTCGCAACTTCTATTTTTGAAAAAATGTAAGTTTGATTTATATTTACTTTTGTTATCATATAATTAATGAATTCAACATATGGGTCCTAGCATTGCATGGGGTCACGAGTTCGGACCTGATTATATGATGTAATTCTATTTTTTTTTTAAATTTACACTTGTTAAAGAAATGTGAAATGTAACTTGATTTTATGCTCAATTGGGAGATGATTGTTACAAAGCAAAAAAATGATCCTTACAAAACCACTAACAAATTTTACATGTAAACTAATTTTCATTTTATGTGTAAACTTAGTTAATGACTTTGTAAGGATCACTTTTTGTTTTGTACCACTCTGATTCTTCTCTTTCTCATTATGGAGACTTTTTACACTATTCATAGGGTCACTTTGACCAGACGATTTGGATAGTTAAATGATGCAACTTTTCGACAATTTTGTCATGGTATTGTAGAGTAAAAGTTGTTCTATGACACGGTGAAAGAATTATAAAAAAATCGTATCATTTTGCAATCAAAATCACCCGATGAAAGTTACTCAGATACGAGTCAAAAATGTCAAATGATGGAAAAGAGAATAATTAGAGTGGTACTTAAGAATCATCTCCCTTCTCAATTTTTTTTGGGTAAAAGACACTGACCACCCCTGGGTTTAGGCATAATACCACCCCGCTACCCTGGGTTTTGGATAAAGACAGTCTGCACCTTTTTTTGGATGGAAGCCAACAGTTGACTAACAGCACGAAAGAAAAGACTATTTTACCCCTGCAATGTGACAAAATTACCTCCTATATATTACCCTCATCTCTCATTCTCAACCATTTCTAAACCTAATTCTTCTCTCTCTTACCCTCTTTCTCTCTTCTCCCTATTGCACAGCCGCCCCTATTTTTTTCTCTCTACTTCCCCAGATCTGAAACTCACACCATCCAACCACCAACGCCACCATGACCGCAACCACCACCTCCTTTTTCTCCCCCCACCAACAAGACCCAGCCGTCGCCGCCATCATCCGAGATCCGGTCGGCGACGAGGATGGCGACCTCCCAGATGTCGGATGATGGTTGAGATCCCGTCGTTTCTTTCACTCTGTGAGAGACCTCCCAGATGGCGGATGGAAGCAAACTTCGGCCGCCAAAGTGGCTGAGATTGGGAGGCTTCGGGAAAAAGCGTAAATGGAGGAAGATATGTTCTTCGGTCGACGATGAGACGGAAGGTGGCTTCCTCTTCGCCTGCGCCGACGCCGAAGGACTCGTCGCCGGTGAAATCGAAGGCGGAATCAACAGGGTTGCGAGGTTTTCGGTTGTGATTGGAGCCTGTCAGAGCGAGAAAAGAGTGCGAGGGACTTTGCTGGGGTGGTTCGTGAGGAGAGTGGAAGACGATTCTGATATGTTTTCTCAACCAACAGTGTCCTGTGTGTTACTTTCTGGGTTGGGATTGCTCAAAATTTTCAATTTCAATCTCTTTGTTGATTTTATTTTGGAGTGAGACGGTAGCGATTAGGAAAGGGGTCTAGGTTAGAGAAGAATCAGATCCGGTATTGGTGTGTTGTAGTTGTTTTTGTTGGTGGTGAAGGTAAATGAAAATTGATTGTTGTCATAGTGGTGAACAATTCACCATTTTTGCAGAATTGGATGTGTTTTGCTGTTTTGGTTTTGTGTCCTTGTGCTTCGAGAAGAATCAGATCCGGTATTGGTGTGTTGTGTAGTTGTTTTGTGTCGATATGTTCTGCGTTTGGTTGTTTTTTGGGTCTGATGAATCTCCCTATGTTCTTGGTGTTCTTGAACAATGAACACCAAGTTCAAGAACACCAAGAACACTAAGAACAACATAAAAACAAAATATGACACAGGGGCAATATGGTCCGAAAAAATTTAATCAACCACTTTTCTAACGGAACATAACAGAAGGGTGCTATGTGTCCACGGAATATTCCGTTAAATGGGTGCGGAGTGTCTTTATCCAAAACCCAGGGTAGCAGGGTGGTATTATGCCTAAACTCAGGGGTGGTCAGTGTCTTTTACCCTTTTTTTTTTTGAGGAATCTCCCTTCTCAATTTTTGATTAGCTTTTGTTTACTTCTCAATTTGGCTCCATTAAAAGGAAAGTGCTCCGAGGTTATATGCCCGAGAGCCATTCCAGGCGTGGTTCCTTCCCCAATTTTTTATTCAAAGACACCTCAAGAGTCGAGAGGAAAGCTTACCATGGGGACCTTTCACTTCGTACAACAACAAGAGAAACACCCAAGTCAAACCATACGCAAATTACAGAATCGGTAAGTTAACTTGCTCGGATTCGTAGTTGTTGTTGTTGTCGTTGTTGTTGTTGTTGTTGTTGTTGTTGTTACGATAATGTCGGACTACCTACCCGACGAGCTAATATTCAGAATCTTGGAGAGACTCCCCGTCAAATCTCTGATTCGTTCAACCTCCGTCTGCAAGTCATGGTATTCTGTAATCAGAAGCCCTAGATTCATTACCCAACATCTCAATCGAGTCAACAACTCACCACACCAGATTGTAGAAAACGAGAAAGTTCTTTTTGCGGCTTCTGTTGCCGATAAAAGGAAGATTGGGTTATATTCATTGAGTAGCGACAATTCCTGTTACAACCACTTGAACCTCGATGTCTCCGATGGTTCTGCTCTTTGTGATGTAGGACTCGTAGGTACTTGCTCTGGCTTGGTGTGTCTCTTGCTCAATATAAAGAATGCTCAGTTTGACCGTGTCATTATCTGGAACCCATCCATCAGAAAGGCAGTTTCTATCTTGTGTACTGAATCATCTCCACTACTTAGTCGTTTCTATGGCTTCTTTGTCGATCCCATCTCTCAACACTATAAGCTTTTAGCACTTCACTGCCATGGTGACACTGGGGCTCCACACCATATTGAGATTTACAGGCAACACACAAGGGCTTGGAGTGCCATAAACAACTCTGTTTTCCCTCGTCCTCTTGATCATTACTATTTACAAGCCTCTGTGAATGGGGTTGTTTATTGGCTAATATCTGATTGGACTGACTGCGACAGCGACAATCCCCGTATCGTTAATTCAATAGCATCATTCAACATGCATACTGAAGCCATTTCCCACATGATGCTACCTCCTTCTGTTGCTCACACGCTACCGATTCATTTGGGCCTTATGTTCTCGCGGGAATCGCTGATTCTGTATGAAGTGGATGTAGTCGGGGATCATATTTGTGGCTATTCCATATGGGTTATGAAAGAAGATGGAGTTTCAGAATCTTGGTGTAAGCTTTTCAATGTTGAAATGGCAGCAGAGGAGTGGCTTACGCCATTGGGATTGAGGATGAATGGTGAACTTCTGTTAACTACTAAAGGGAAGAGTCTGGTTTGTCATGATCCTCTAACCAACAGAACAACTACTATCGCAATTGAAGGAAGTGCACAAACTCAATGCACGGAGGCTGATACCTATGTGGAGTCATTGCTCTTACTGAATGCTAATGCTGACAGTGAGCATGACTCGTTTGGAGAATTTCTGTTTGACTAAGTGAGTACCTCAAGGATCAACCTTTTTGAAGAATGGATCTTAACGAGTGAGTCACTACTGTCTTGTGCTTTACTTGCTTTGGATGTCTGATTGTTAAATTATTACTTGATGGTTTGTTAAATCTCAAATGAATGCATTCTAATGAAACCATCCTTAAGTTTAGATTTTTCTATTTCTAAGAAAGTTTGCAAAGCTGAGTGGCTGAAATATGTTTGTTCTTTGACTTATCAGTCTTGTGATTAGGTTTTTGCTTGATGTTATTTTCTTCTGCTGCACCTTTTACGTACTAGTCTCAGTTTGTGTGAGAAAGTGATCATTCTGGTAAGGCATATATACCTGGTCGATTAGGTAGCTCCAGTGCTGACCTTTTTCAGTCACTGATTTCATTATGAGGAGCTACCTATGTTGTTCCTCTATATGGCTGTGATGGAAACTAAGTAGAGATATACGGTTGATTTCACTGGATTTCAGCCACCTGTGGTTTTTGTTCCTGAACTTCCTCCAACATTTGTTCTTCTTTTGTTTGATAGTTTCTTCCTTCAGTGATGCCTTTTTGTTCTTCTTTTAATTGGTGGGATTGGATTCAAATGAGCTATCCACATACCCAAAACAGTACCTTTGTAGAGTTGGCTAACACATTCAATACCCAGATCCGAGAACACAAGCTAGATCTGTGGAGTTTGTGACAGAGCATACCCGAAGATACAGTCCCAGACCTGTTCCATATCAATATCATCATGGAAATCAGTGACCTGAAGTTCTATCCTAGACTGCCATCCGTACTTGAAATATTTCTCTTTCAAAATCTCGACTCTGTCCCTTGCCCTTGACACTTGCGTTGTAGTTCAGGTGATGAAGACATTAGAGAATCGACATAGGATGTGTTTTTTTTTTTTTTTTTTTTTTTTTTTTTTTTTTTTTTTCTGATACCCTCCTTTGGAAACTCTTTTGGTTTTTGACATGTAACTTCTCGGATCTTTATGATTTTGTGATTTGTGTCAGTTGAGGAGGACATAGAACATTTGGGCTAGTACTCTTCAAATATAGCGAAAATAACAAAACGTGTGCCTCCTCTGCACTTTCATTCTGATTTTAGTGTACTATCCCTACTTAGTTTCCATCACAGCCATGTAGAGGAACAACATAGGTAGCTCCTCATAATGAAATCAGTGACTGAAAAAGGTCAGCACTGTTACCTTCCTCACAAACTCATCTAACCTTGTCATGCAGGTCGATGAGCAGGTGAGAGTCATGTTTGAGGATGCTGCAACCTGTAAGGCTGTTTTGGACTAATTTAGTTGGCCAATTTCTTGCAGTATAGTCACTTTCGTCTGTAGCGGAGCATACAATCCTATGTTTTTGTACTACTTAACTCTCTGACTCTTATGTATGACTGCTATCTGTATTTATGATATCTACACATTTTCAATTGTAAAAAAGGTAAGTGATTAGCTCTGAAGAGCATATACATGTATGTGCGTCCTTGGTAATCTCACCTAGAAGACTGGCTATTTGAAGTGAAGATGGACTTGGTGGCAGTATGTTCTATGTATGACTGCTAATTCGAACCGTTTTTGACCAGAAAGTCTTGGTGATTCCGTGAGTTGTTTGTTCTCATGCATTATTTCAATTGGATATGGTTCCCTAGTCCTCAAAACTTGTATGTTAGTGCAAGTGACTAGGTGAAGTGTTTCTATGTGAGAAGAAGCCTACTCCTTCTGTTTCCACATGTGACCAGAACATTGGTTATGGAAGAATACAGAGTTTGAGGATCTTGGAGTAAACTGTTTAATATTGAAATGCTGTACCAGGAGTGTCATAGGCCTTTTGGACTGGGATAAATGGCGAACTTCTGATTTCAGCGGTTACCGCCTTGCTGGTTTCTCATGATCCTGTCACCAAAATAACAACCACTGTTGCAATTCCAGGATTGTAAATCGTGCTCATACTTGTGTGGAGTCATTGCTCTTACTGAATGCTAATGGAGCAGTGAACAAGAGTCGTTTCCAGAATTTCACTCCGACATTGATGGGGGGTAGCTGAAGGATCAATCTTTCTGAAGACTGGATCTTGAAGAAAGAAAGATGGTTGAATGGGTGAGTTACTAGTTAGTACTTTCAGCATTGTATATCTTTTTGGTTTATTTTTTGGATGCCTGAATGTTAGTTATCTGAGTATTTGGTGGCTTTTTGAACCTGAAAGTACAGTTAGTTATCTGAGTATTTGGTGGCTTTTCGAACCTTAAGAGTACAGAAGTATCATATGTCGGTGCTAGCTAATGAGACTATACATTTCTCAGTCTTGCGATAAGGTGTGCGCGTCATGTTGTTATCCACATGCTGCCATTGAACTTGTGCCTTACATTTTCTTGGGAATGAAATGAAAGAATACAGAGTTTTAAAATCTTTTTTCTTGGGAATGAAATATAAGAATACAGAGTCTTAAAATCTTGGAGCAAACTCAATTTTTAAAATACCAGTGGAGTGGCATACACCTTTGGTTTTTAGGATGAATGGTGAACTTTTGTTAACAACTGCAGAGAAGGAAGCAGCATTGTCATGATCCTGCGAACAACATAACAACTACTGTTGCAATAGAAAGCACTCTACGTTCGGCTGATGCTCATGTGGAGACATAGAGTTATTGCTCTTATTGAATACTCCCTCCATCCCAGCCAATTCTTTAAAACTGCAATTGAGTATTATACGGGCCTAGCGATTTGGTTAGCAAAATACTTGTAGACTTTGATAATTATTGCACGGTCTTGTGGAGTAAACCTTACACTACAAGACCATGCAAAAATTATAAAATTCTTATTTTGCTAATCTAATCGCTAGACCCGTATTATACCCAATTACAGTTTTAAAGAATTGGCTAGGACAGATGCGGCGGTATTTGGTAATGGTGCTACTGTGAACATATATGGGGCTAGCTGAAGGATCAACCTTTCTGAGGAATGGATCTTTGAAGGCTTGAATCAGTGAGTAACTACCATCAGCGCTATGTACCTTTTGTTGTTTCTTGTTCTTCGATGTCTGAAGGTTTACCATTGTTTTGGTGGTTTCAAAACTCAAAGGAACCACTGTTTTGCTGATTTCTCATCCTTTTCATTCCTAGTCCCAGTGTCGATTTCTTGCACTCTTAAATGTACCTGATTTTCTTTACTTCTGCTGCATCTTCTAGAAATTAGTTTGTTTGCCTTTGTTTGTTTTGCACACCAACAGTGGTGGGATCAGAAGTGCTGAGGCTTAAAGTGCCCCAGACTAGGAATGCCCAGATATGAGATCAGCCCAACATGACAGGTATTTATGAGCCAGTAGGTGGTTGGCCCATGCGCGGATGCAAATGGGGACTGGTGGGGGTTATAGCTCCCACTCACCAGACCAGATTGTAGAAAACGAGAAAGTTCTTTTTGCGGCTTCTGTCTCCGATAAAAGGCAGATCGGGTTTTATTCATTAAGTTGCGACAATTCCTGCTACAATCACCTGAACCTCGATGTCTCCGATGGTTCTGCTCTTTGTGATGTAGGACTCGTAGGTACGTGCTCTGGCTTGGTGTGTCTCGTCCTCGCTATAAAGAAGGCTGAGTTTGACCGTGTCGTTATCTGGAACCCATCCATCAGAAAGTCTGTTTCTATTTTGTCTACTCAATCATCTTTACTTAGTCGTTTCTATGGTTTCTTTGTCCATCCCACCACTCGACACTATAAGCTCTTAGCGCTTCACTGCCATAGTGACAGTGGGGCTCCACACCATGTTGAGATTTACAGGCAACACACAAGGGCTTGGACTGACATTAACTCTGTTTTTCCTCGTCCTCTTGATCATTACTATTTGCAAGCCTCTGTGAATGGGGTTGTTTATTGGCTAATATCTGATTGGACTGACTGCGACTACAATCCCCATATCCTTAATTCAATAGCATCATTCAACATGCATACTGAGGCCATTTCTCACATGATGCTACCTACTTCTGTTGCTCACACGCTACCGATTCATTTGGGCCTTATGTTCTCGCGGGAATCGCTGATTCTGTATGAAGTGGATGTTGTCGTGGATCATGTTCATGGCTATTCCATATGGGTTATGAAAGAAGATGGAATTTCAGAATCATGGTTTAAGCTTTTCAATGTTGAAATGGCAGCAGAGGAGTGGCTTACACCATTGGGTTTGAGGATGAATGGTGAACTTCTGTTTACTACTCACGGGAAGAGTCTGGTTTGTCACGATCCTCTAACCAACAGTACAACTACTATCACAATTGAAGGCAGTGCGCAAACTCAATGCACGGAAGCTGATACCTATGTGGAGTCATTGCTCTTATTGAATGCTAATGCTGACAGTGAACATGACTCGTTTGGAGAATTTCTCTCTGACTAAATGAGTACCTCAAGGATCATCCTTTTTGAAGAATGGATCTTAACGAGTGAGTCACTACTGTCTTGTGCTTTACTTGCTTTGGATGTCTGATTGTTGAATTATTACTTGATGGTTTGTTAAATCTCAAATGAAAGCATTCTAATGAAACCGTCCTTAAGTTTAGATTTTTCTATTTCTAAGAAAGTTTGCAAAGCTGAGTGGCTGAAACATGTTTGTTCTTTGACTTATCAGTCTTGTGATTAGGTTTTTGCTTGATGTTATTTTCTTCTGCTGCACCCGTTACATACTAGTCTCAGCTGGTGTGAGAATGTGATCATTCTTGTAAGGCATACCTGGTCGATTAGGCAGCTCCAGTGATGACCTTTTTTAGTCATTGATTTCGTTATGAGGAGCTACCTATGTTATTCCTTTATATATGGCTGCGATGGAAACTAAGTAGAGATATACGATTGATTTCATTGGATTTCAGCCACCTGTGTTTTTTGTTCGCTAACTTCCTCCAACATGTGTTCTTCCTTTGTTTGATAGTTTCTTCCTTCAGTGATGCCTTTTTGTTCTTTTAATTGGTGGGATTTGATTGAAATGAGCTATCCACATACCCAAAACAGTACCTTTGTAGAGTTGGCTGGCACATTCAATACCCAGATCCGAGAACACAAGCTAGATCTGTGGATTTTGTGACAGAGTGTACCCGAAGATACCGTCCCAGACCTGTTCCATATCAATTTCATCATGGAAATCAGTAACCTGAAGTTCTATCCTAGACTGCCATCCCTACTGGACTCTGTCCCTTCCCCTTGACACTTGCGTTGTAGTTCAGGTGATGACGACATTAGAGGATCGACATAGGATGTGTTTTCTTTCTGATACCCTCCTTTGGAAACTCTTTCGGTTTTTGACATGTAACTTCTCGGATCTTTATTATCTTGTGATTTGTGTCAGTTGAGGAGGACAGAGAACATTCAAGTACTCTTCAAATATAGCGAATATCACAAAACGTGTGCCTCCTCTGTACTTTCATTCTGATTTTTGTGTACTAATCCACCCCCCGGGTCATAATGTTACCTTCCTCACAAACTCATCTAACCTTGTCATGCAGGTCGATGAGCAGGTGAGAGTCATGTTTGAGGATGCTGCAACCTGTGAGGCTGTTTTGGACTAATTTAGTTGGCCAATTTCTTGCAGTATAGTCCCTTTTGTCTATAGCGGAGCATACAATCCTATGTTTTTGTACTACTTAACTCTCTGACTCTTATGTATGACTGCTATTCGTATTTATGCTATCTACACATTTTCAAATGTAAAAAAAGTAAGTGATTAGCTCTGAAGATTATATACATGTATGTGCGTCCTTGGTAATCTCACCTAGAAGACTGGCTATTTGAAGTGAAGATGGACTTGGTGGCAGTATGTTCTATGTATGACTGCTAATTCGAACCGTTTTTGACCAGAAAGTCTTGGTGATTCCGTGAGTTGTTTGTTCTCATGCATTATTTCAATTGGATATGGTTCCCTAGTCCTCAAAACTTTTATGTAAGTGCAAGTGACTAGGTGAAGTATTTCTATGTGAGAAGAAGCCTACTCCTTCTGTTTCCACATGTGACCAGAACATGGGTTATGGAAGAATACAGAGTTTGAGGATCTTGGAGTAAACTGTTCAATATTGAAATGTTGTACCATGAGTGTCATAGGCCTAAGGCCTTTTGGACTTAGGATAAATGGCGAACTTCTGATTTTAGCGGTTACCGCCTTGCTGGTTTCTCATGATCCTGTCACCAAAATAACAATCACTGTTGCAATTCCAGGATTGTAAATAGTGCTCATACTTGTGTGGAGTCATTGCTCTTACTGAATGCTAATGGAGCAGTGAACAAGAGTCGTTTCCAGAATCTCACTCCGAAGGATCAAGCTTTCTGAAGACTTGGATCTTGAAGAAAGAAAGAAAGATGGTTGAATGGGTGAGTTACTAGTTAGTACTTTCAGCATTGTATATCTTTTTGGTTTACTTTTTGGATGCCTGAATGTTAGTTATCTGAGTATTTGTTGGCTTTTTGAACCTTAAATTACAGTTAGTTATCTGAGTATTTGGTGGCTTTTTGAACCTTAAGAGTACAGAAGTATCATATGTCAGTGCTAGCTAATGAGACTATACATTTCTCAGTCTTGCGATAAGGTGTGCGCTTCATGTTATTATCCACATGCTGCCATTGAACTCGTGCCTTACATTTTCTTGGGAATGAAATGAAAGAATACAGAGTTTTAAAATCCTAGAGCAAACTGTTTCAATTTTTAAAATACCAGTGGAGTGGCGTACACCTTTGGTTTTTAGGATGAATGGTGAACTTTTGTTAACGACTGCAGCGAAGGAAGCAGCATTGTCATGATCCTGCAAACAACATAACAACTACTGTTGCAATAGAAGCACTCTATGTTCGGCTGATGCTCATGTGGAGACATAGACTTACTGCTCTTATTGAATACTCCCTTCGTCCCAGCCAATTCTTTAAAACCGCAATTGAGTATTATACGGGCCTAACGATTTGATTAGCAAAATACTTGTAGAATTTGATAATATTGCACTGTCTTGTGGAGTAAACTTTACACTACAAGACCATACAAAAATTATCAAATTCTTATTTTGCTAATCTAATCGCTAGGTCCGTATTATACCCAATTACAGTTTTAAAGAATTGGCTACGACAGATGCAGTATTTGGTAATGGTGCTACTGAACATAGACGGGGCTAGCTGAAGGATCAACCTTTCTGAGGAATGTATCTTTGAAGGCTTGAATCAGTGAGTAACTACCATCAGCGCTATGTACCTTTTGTTGTTTCTTGTTCTTCGATGTCTGAAGGTTTACCATTGTTTTGGTGGTTTCAAAACTCAAAGGAACCACTGTTTTGCTGATTTCTCATCCTTTTCATTCCTAGTCCCAGTGTCGATTTCTTGCACTCTTAAATTTACCTGATTTTCTTTACTTCTGCTGCATCTTCTAGAAATTAGTTTGTTTGCCTTTGTTTGTTTTGCACACCAACAGTGGTGGGATCAGAAGTGCTGAGGCTTAAAGTGCCCCAGACTAGGAATGCCCAGATATGAGATCAGCCCAACATGACAGGTATTTATGAGCCAGTGGGTGGTTGGCCCATGCGCGGATGCAAATGGGGACTGGTGGGGGTTATAGCTCCCACTCAATTTTTTTTTTTACCTTTATTTTCCTTGTAAATTATGATTTAGCCTCATAATTATTTTAGATTAATACCTTTAAGTTCTTTAATTCATATTTTTGCCCACACTAGTTCATCTATTTTTGCTATATTTAACTTTTAGTCCCCACTTTAGTATGCTTCCGGATCTGCACCCGGGTTGGCCCCTTGAATTCGAGTCTCGTACTTTTCTTCTTACCAATTGTAGTATTCACGCAAAAGGGGAGTGAGTAGGAGAGAAAATTGCAAGCATAAGAAATTGAATTTTGTATACTCTATAGTGTGACATTTTTTGAGCTAAAGTGTCACAATAGCTTGGAGTACCGTCTTCCACCTATACTTGAGTGGTTCTTTTGGAGCAACTAATCTCTCATATAAGTTCCTTTGTGTCGTTAACTAAAACTGAAGGGTGTTTGTGAGATTTTGATGCTTGACGTGTAGTACTCGATGTACATTATCAAAACATGACCGATTTGAGTTTCAGTTAAACTTGGAAAAATCTATCAATCAAGATACTCATAGCAGTAGATCTACGATCCTTGCGGATCAAGAAACCTAAAATTACGATACGTAAGATAAATTCAAGGACACTCGTGCCCATTTAAGAACCAGTCCAACCAAAACCCTAATCTCCCAAAAAAGCCTTCCACCATGTCAAAGAAATCATCCAAACCAACTCTACCACGCAAGAAACCAAAACCGGGCAAGCATAAGAAAGTCCTCGAGCGCAAGAAAGAATGCCTCCGGCGCCAGAGAGAAGCCATAAGAGCCGAGAATGAGCGTCTTGAAGCCGAACGAAAAGCCGAGATTGAGCGTCTTGAAGTCGAAAGAAAAGCCGAGATTGAACGTCTTGAAGCAGAAAGAAAAGCCGAAATTGAACGGCTTGAAGCCATAAGGTTAGCTGAAATCGAACGCCTTGAAGCCATAAGGTTAGCCGAAATCGAACGCCTCGAAGCCATAAGGTTAGCCGAAATCGAAGCCATAAGAGTTGAGAAGGAATGGAACGTAGCCATAAGAAGAGCCGAAAGAGATTTCGAAGTAGAAGATGTGAAAAATCAAGACGAAGGACACGGTGATCACGAGGAGACCGGTGGCGTCGACAGATTATCCGATCTGCCGAACTCGGTTATTCATCATATCCTCATTCGCCTTCCGGTCAAAGACGCCGCCCAAACCCGAGCTCTCTCTAGTAGGTGGCCGGGAGTGTGGGCCACGTGCCCGATCCTATGTTTCAACGAGGTTTTCTTTGGCGCAAACATTTACGCCCATTACGAGGAAGATCTTCCGATAAGGGAAGTATTTGCGGTTTTCTTGGCCGAATCACTGCATAAGTTAAAGAATTGTACAGTTAAGTATACTCTAGATCACTTTGGTCTCCGCGGGGCATCTTTTGACAAAGATTCAATAAAAATATTCAATGATTGGTTGGATTTTGCCCTAGAGAATGAGTTGAAACAGCTGGATCTTGGACTAAGAAGTATCAGTGATGATGGCACAAAGTTTCGACCATTCAGGTTATGTAACAATGTGTTTACTTCTAAATCACTCACTGAGTTGTACTTAGAATTTTGCTTTGTTGATGATAATCTCTCCATAGATCTCCCTTCCCTTAGAAAACTCTCGCTGAGCGAAGTCAAAATCGACGACCACACAATTCGCAATCTTATCTTAGGCTGCCCTTTACTTGAGGACCTTCAACTTACCCCATGTTCTGGTGTAAATCACATTGATGTATCGATTCCTAAACTTATTTCCTTGAAGATCAACTTGACTAGTTTCGGTGTTACAATCGAGTCATCAAGGCTTCAATCCATTGAGTTTAGCGGACAATATTACATGCCTGATGTCCCATTTGTGAATGTTAAGGATATGACACTCAAGGATGTGACGTTTTCGGACGATGACTTCAGCCCCCTTATTTCCGCGTCGCCTTCGCTCGAGAACTTGGTTGTCGAGGGCTGCTGGAACTTGCAAGATGTTAGGGTTGCTAGCGAAAGTGTCAAGAACCTTGTAATTTCTAGATGCAAGAATGTTTCAAGGGTTGACATTGATGTCGGAAATCTTATTTCATTCAAATATTTGGGTTCTAGAACAATATCTTTCTCTTCCCAGAACAGTTTGAAATTAGTGAGTGCCAAGATTACCTTGGACCCTATTGAAATTTCTTCGGATTGGTTTGTCGGCTTGAAGAATCTCCTCCAAGGTTTGGCTGGTTGTAAGTCTCTAACTATGGTTTGCCGCGATCTGCAGGTAAGATTATGGTTTATTTATTTATTATTCATACATCTAGCTTAAGTTTTAAATTTGTAGTATTAACCGTATTGTGTTGTGGTTTTTGAAGGTTATGAGTTTTCCGTTTGAACTGTTTTCGGAGTTAACGCCTCTAGTACGAGAGCTGAAGCATTTAAACTTGGAAACATGTTCTTCATCTAGTAGCTTCAATGACATCGCGAAGCGCTTGGTTTGGATTTTACTTGATTTGGAGACTTTAACCATAAAGAAGGGATCAATTCAGGCCACGATCAAGGTATGCTATGTTTCTCCTGTGAAATAAATTTTAGTTAATTTTCTGAAATATTAATTATCATGATTTTTCTTGTTGCATTGAAACAGTGTGCTGAAGCAGCTGCTTGAGGAGAGGACATGCAGGTCAACTAATAAATCAAAGTGCCGGGAAAAAAATTGAGACAGTGTTCCGAAACAGCTGCTTGTGGAGAGTCGACGCAAGTCAATTAGTAAATCAAAGTGCCGAGAAACTTTTGTGGGGACTATTAATATTATTCGTTTTATGGTTTTATTCCAACTTTTTGATTATTCATTAGAAGATTTTGGTTGAGACTCGGCTAGGCTTCGTTGCACTTCCAATGCCTTTCTTTTTGGTTGTTACATACACTGCGCCTTAGTAAAAATCGGTCTGCACAAACAGCAAATCTTGCCCTTCGGTGATGTTCAACCTTTGTGAAGATCGCCTTGCCTAGTTGTTCCATTTCATATCAATGTCATCGCCTTGCTCTAAGTTCATAGAGGTGTTGTTGTCTCAAATTCTGTTGTCATCATCTGAATTCATAGCCCCTTTTTTTTTAACTGGATCAATTCAAAGAATGTAAGCCCCCATGGCAAAACTGGGAAGGACAGGCCCGGAATTTCTCAAACAACATGTCTTTGATGAACACAAGGGGACACAAAATATTGAAAGTAGAAACAAAGTGTGCAATATATCAAATCTTGAAAGTAGAAACAAAGTGTGCAATACTAGCAAAAAATCCTGGGAAACAAAGTGTGCAATACTAAAAACAACCGAGCTCTGACCTCTCTCTACTTTAGAGAGAGAGAGACCACCGCCTCTTGTCGGCGGCGGTTCGTCGGCCTCATTTTTGGACCGGTGTTCGCCTGTTCTCCGATGGTCTCTGTCCAGTGGTGGTGCCGCTTTGCACCAGTGTGAAGCTTGCTTCCAGACGGCTGCTGTGAGGCTTCTCCGACCAGATCTGGTTCCAATTGTGGTGGCTGCTCCCCCATTCCCCGGCTGGGAGGCTGTTCTCTCCCCCTCCCCCTCGTTTTGGTTGTTCTCCGACCGCTACGGGTTCCCCGGAATAGTCCTATCGCCGTTTCTCAGCACCACCTCAAGCGTTTCTTCTTCTCCTGTCGGAGGCGCTTTTCCTCCTCTCGGTGCAGTGAAGGGGCTTTGCCCCGGTCGCTGCCGTCGTGCTTCACCGTCGTCCTCAGCCACGTTGTTGTTCTGCCGCCAGCGCTGCCATCGGCCGTCCGTGTTTCCGGCGCCGCCATCACCCACCGCCTCGCCTAGTCTCCTTCGTGTCACCGCCTCATCAATACTTAAGCGGTGCTTTCTGGATCGACGACGGCTGGACGGATTGGGTTTTTAGTTCATGTTTATCCAAAAAATGCTGCAAGACCTTGTGCTTGTGGGCTTTGTTTTTCCTTGTTTGTACTCTATTTTCGTTTAATGAAATTCTGCACCTATTCCAAAAAAAAAAAAAAAGTGTGCAATACTAGCAAAAAATGATCTCCTACACTTGAGTTGTGAACTCCTTGCAATACCGTTTCGATGAGATTTTACTCTCTCCCACATATTTGCCTTTCCAAATTACCCCATTATCTAGTCTAAACTCACAGTTGTTTAGAACTGAGTGATGGATATATAGTTTAAACATAGGTATATTACATCTCAAAGCTCAACAACATTCCTTTAACGTTAAGAAAAATTCTATAAAACGAGCTTTATTCACTGAGTTATGCAAGAATGACCAATATAGCTGCATCAAATTTACTGTTAGACTTTCATATCTAGTTTGTCATTTTTTTCTACTAGCAAGTAGTTGGGGCTTTGTTCACCCAGAGGAACAAATTGTCCAATCTGGGTGCATCCAAATTACTTTTAGATTTTCATATCGTTGGTTGACATTCGCGTTAAGATACAATTAGGTAGTGGGTATACTTGATGTTCTTAATAACAATCTCCTACCTTCTTCAAAATCCAGCCACTAAAAGAGGCTTGTAGTGAATCAATGAGACAAATAAACCGTTTAACCGCACTTAGGGCAGACTATATCCTACAATTAAACTAGAACAAATTGGCTCCTCTAAACAAGGTACGACCCAAAAGGCTTCTTAACAGCGGAACTGATGTGTAGGAAGATACGAGAGAGGACGTGAAGAGAACGCAACAACTGGGCTAGTGACGGAGAGCCCCAAAAAAAGAGGCTCGTGGAGAGCAAAACCCTAATAATCTTTTTCTCTGGTGGTGGCTTTATTTATTTGAATATGTCATTCCAGTCACTAAATAAATTTGATTGCAAGCTGTGTATTCTAGTAATTCGCACTATATTGGACGTTGGACATTAACATTCAGTGAAATTTAGTATGAGTTTGATGGCACAGATCTTGAAGCCATCAGCAGGTTAAGGATATAGAGATTTAAAAAACAAAACAAAATACTTAATCCTGACTGTCAAAATTATACAACGCATGAAGCACAAGTGAATAAGGATTTTCGTCTTCTTCAACTGCAGCACGACGATGTTTCTCGTCTTCCTCTAGATGGTCCTGTACCTCTAGACGGTCCTGTACCTGTAGACGGTCCTGGAGTAACACTAGAACCAACAAATCCAACCTTAATCCCATGCGAATCGTCCGATAGATCAAAAACTCCATCCTTTACCTTCTTATAAATCCTATTAGCTGTCTCCATAAACGCCTCATCGACGTTCTCAGAAGTTAGCGCTGAAGCCTCGGTGAAGATCAAGCCGTGCTTCTTGGCAAACTGCTCGCCTTCCTCTCGGCTAACAACCCTTTTACGAGAAAGATCCGCCTTGTTTCCAATCAGCATGACAGTCAGGTTTGGATGTGCATCCCGTTTTGCTTCCTCCAACCACCTCCCCAGATTATTAAAAGTTTCCCTCCTGGTGATATCATAAACTAGGAGCGCTCCGGTGGCTCCTCGGTAGTACGACCTTGTGATTGATCTGAAGAGTTCCTGGCCTGCTGTGTCCCATATCTGCAACTTTATCGGTCTCCCGTCGATCGTGACTGTTCTCACCACGTATTCGACGCCGATGGTCACGTCGTACGCGGGCTGGAACAGCTTGTAGGTGAACTGGCGTTGAAGGCATGATTTCCCAACTGCTGAATCACCAATCACTATGTACTTGAAGATGTAAGCGTACGATGACGACATCGTTAGTTGCTCAAAACCTGCGTGTTTTCTCTCAACTTGCCTCGAATTATTATGTATGTATGTAGTTGTGAACTTTTGTGCTGAATCAGTGTTATGAGTATGTATTTATAGAAGAACGAAGTTTCATTCCGAAACTATGTACTCTCTCTTAGTAGAATTGGGATTTCGAAACTTGGAAAGATTTCTTTAAAAGTTCCGGAGCCTTGCCTCCCCAAATCAACCTACGTATCCGGACATATCCCAAATAAACGGAAAAAACTTTGGTGCGTCCCAAAGGTAACCGGCTAAGCCGGTACTAGCCGGTTATTACGAAAATGCCAGCTACCGGACGAAAAAAGTGGTCCCAGAGGCCAGCTACGGGACAAAAAAGGTGGTCCCAGGAAGATTCCTTTTTAACCTAGATAGCATTGTTAACACTATAGAATGAACTAAGCTGAATAAGATAACACGGAGATATCATTGATTAATCTTTAGTTAGTCAGTTTAACAGTTATGATATTAACCCTTTCATTTAAGATAAACCCAGAGATATCATTGTTAACAAAACTTTAATCCTTAACTAATCACAGCAGAATTAGAATTAAATACAGGATAAACTATCATACATTGAAATTAAAATGTTGAAAATGACAAAAATCACAACATACAACAGTTTCACACGAAAATAGTGGGCTTTTGAAGCATTCTCGGCCCCTTCGAGTCTCACACTTAACTGAACACAACAGAATAGAGAAGCAAACTATCTTACTTTGAAATTAAAACGATGAGAATGACAAAAATCACAACATACAGCAGTTTCACATGAAAAGAGTGGGCTTTGGAAGCATTCTCGGCCCCTATGACTCTCCTACTCAACGTTGTTACCTCCTCCTGAAGTTGTTGGAGATCTGGAGCACAGCAAGGACTGGGAAATTCATCTTCCCAGTAGAAATAGTTGCATTGTTGACCTCTAGGCTTGGCACAAGTCCAAAACACGCGTCCGTCATTTCCGGGCGTATGTGCGGTACGACTTACCGTGTAACGGCCACAGAAACACTGCCCAGGCCTACACCCTGACCTCCGGGATGAATCTCCTCTTGAATATGAAGGTGGATTGCTTGGTGAGGGTGAAGAGCTTACACTATGTTGAGACATTTCTTAGAGAGAAAGAAGAGAAGGGTGAAAGAGAAGGAGAACAGATGAGATCTGAGAGTGAAGAGAGAAATAAAGAGTTAGTTGAGTGTGGTTGGAGATTGTATTAAAAGCGGGCAGTGGGTAGGTTGGCTGATATAAATGCAGGTATCTAACTTTAAGATAGAGTACTTAACAATTTAGAATTGGTACCTAATAATGTAGTAGTGCATTTATTTATTCAGTTTTGGTAGGTGAGGGTAGTTGGCCAACACCAAATGCACCGTAAATAAAACTAACTGTACAGTTTGTGTTCAAAAAAAATCACAAGCAATTTTTCAGAAAACAACACAAGTCATCAAATCATAAGCAAACAAACATTGCCTAATCATCATTGGGAAACATTGTTCATAACATACACTCTCAAACATACAACCCACAAAATTTACTGACATAAACATTGTTCATATTACAAATTCCCAAACAACATAACAGACAAATTCACTTTTTTCCATTCTTCCTCGACGACTTTCGTGCCGACCTCCTCGTCTTCGCCCCGGATTCCAATGGAACAGTAGGAAAAGAAGGGAAATTGTACATCCTTTCAAACTCATGAACATTCTCATCAATGGACTTGAAGCTCAGTAACTCTTCAAACATCTTGGCCTTGTGGATGTTGTAGTCTGATCTAGCCATTTCATTGGCTATCCAGATTCTCAGATGCTGCACTTGAATAGAGAAGTTCTTCTTTGGATTAGGAATCAGGTCCCTCAAGTGGGTCATGAAGAAGCATACAAAAGGGCCACAATCACACCTGAGAGATTAAAATAGAATGCAGTTGTGATGTATAAGATAGTGTGTTTAAGAAAATGGTGAGTGGAGTTAATGAATAAGTTTTTTACCCGTTTGGTTGTTGGGGAACGTCGTCATTCATGTACCACACATCCCACTTTGTGATGTCATCATGGTACTCTGGATAGGAGGATAGCACCTGGTGAATTTGATTAACTTTTCTAGCCACATCCCTCTCAACATACCCAAGTCCAGAAAGCGAGTCCAAGACGTATATTTCCTTGTCGAAAAAGGAAATGACCATCATGAACCAGTGGGTTCGATGTACATTCATGGGCAGGGCAACCTATTTCATTAACAATTCAACATAAAATAAGTTCAACAAAATATGAATGTATAAAGCAGATTGCATTGATAGAAATCGTAAATCTTACGTAGCCCATCTCGTTCCACGTTCCTCCGTATTTATCGGACACTTGGAAATATCGATTACCCTTCGTTGGCTGAACAAGAATTAAAATTAATGATGCTATTTTGTGGAAGAATTTTAAATTGAGTTTTTATCCAATGAAAAGGGAATGAACTTACGGCATAATGTGTTCCGAGGTACCAAATGCGAGGGATTCCACCAAATGGTCGGCTTCTTTCTTTCAGATGAAGCAATTGCAAATATGCATCGATGACCTAATTGTTTAAAAAGTGAATAGAAAAGTGTTATGATGATGATGGGAGAATGTGTTAAGAAACTACGTTAAATCAACAAAAAGAAATACTTACTTCGTTGTCAAACCATTTACCATCCATGAAGCGCCACGCGGCATACCTCGTCACCTTCTCATAATCAGCAATGTTAATAACCAACTCACTGCAGATATAATAACAAATCAAACCATAAGTTAAACAAAATTTGTGTCTTGTATAGCTTATTTAAGAAATTTGAATGTAAATAACACTTACTCTCGCAAGCTTAGTGGAATTTTGGGATGCCAAGGTTTTTTATCGAACTTAGGCTCATATTTGTGAGACAAAAAGAAGTTTATCCAACAATCTTCCAGGCTAGGCATCTCTGGCAGACATGTCATTTCCTCAGGATTGCTTTGTTGCTTCTTAAGCGACACCCGATTCGACCCCCTTATGATCCACCGCGCCTTTCCCCGGACATTCCCATCAATGTTTTTCCTTGAGTCCGCCCAAGAAGCCAAGGATGCCTCCTCCTAATAAATCAACAAAATGTTAGAATTGGAAACAGAGACATCAAGTCTAAAGTTAAAACAGTTAATACACTTACCTCATCGTCATCGTCAGATCTGACTTCTTCGACCACCTCCATCGAAGAGCTAACCTCATCCTGATTCTTCTTCTGCTTCTTCTTGGGAGGTTCTTCTTGTTTATCCTCTTCACCTCCCTTCTTCTTTTCCCCTCCTTCCTCTTCATCCGTTTCATCCCCCTGCTTCTTTTCCGCTATTTCATCTACCTGCTTATTCTCATCTTCTTCCTTCTTTCTCTCCTCATCCTTCATCTTCTTTCTTCCATCTTCCCTCTCCTCCTCCAACTCAGACTTTCTCTTGTTAACAGTCGCGAACATGGCCAATAATGTTTGCGGGTCAGCATTCTGCGCCAGCTGTCCCAAAAGATCCTTCAAATAATCCCCTGGTGGGAGAACTAATTGAATTGCTGGTGCAACAGCCTTCTCAGTAATTGGCTCTTCATCCATTTTCTTCAACTTCAACTACAAAGAACAACAGAGTATAAAGGTTAACATTTAAGATAAGGTTGTTAACTGATAAAAACATATTTGTAAGTTTTATGTAAAAGGTTACTCACATTTTCATTCATACACACATACTTCCATCTCTTAGAAACATCAGATGTCTTCCAGAATTTCAACCTGGGACTTGCATTCTTGTCTTTGCAGCCCTTGGGATTTTCTTGAAATTTGGGGCAAAACTTTTCCAAGTACAGAAGCTACAAAATATACTCACAACATTAGAACTTAAGAAGGAGCTATTAACATATTAAACAGAAATCATAAAACAAATGACAAAATGCTAGATTATTACCACAAGAATC
This sequence comes from Linanthus parryae, assembly GCA_023055425.1. Lineage (NCBI taxonomy): Eukaryota > Viridiplantae > Streptophyta > Magnoliopsida > Ericales > Polemoniaceae > Linanthus > Linanthus parryae. The sequence goes on along the minus strand of JALGPY010000004.1, from coordinate 139,986,888 downwards.
AGCACGCAACCATTTCCTCGCAAGGTTTCCCCAGTCTGGGCCTTCACATTTTGTTTCACCAGATAATCAAGCCACAATTCCGCCCAGTTCACCTTTTTCAGGTGCTCCAAATCTACAACAAGTTTGGCCAGCCCAGACCGGACTCCTTGTCGACCGATCGGCATCCCTAGGGCCCCCAAGATTAAACAAACAGCCCTCTGCTTCCACTCATCATTGAAAAGCTTCCTATTTTTCAAGAACCACGGAACATACTTACCGACCTTTGTGTTGTCCTGGACGAGGCCAATTCTGTGTGCCACTTCTTGTACAACCTTTGGATCGAACTCCGGAAACTCAGTTGTTCCGGTGCATTTTACTCCAAGGAGCCAGCCGACAACTTCCGGGGTTACATCCACAGTCCGGCCGTGAGCCGTCAAGGACCCCTCGGTGTCGAATGAGTTGTAGAGGAATTTGTTGAAAGCCTCGGGGGTTTCTGAAATCTGTAGGTGCTTTAGTCCTCCAAGCCCCACTTCAGTCAACCATGACTGCTGTTCATCTGTCATATCTTTGAAGAGAGCCTTAACAGAGGGCAGGCTCATAAAGCTTTGGAACCGCCTCGGGTTCTTCAGCTTCTTCTTTGATTTGCCCTTCAACTTGGCTGCAGCCGATTTCTTCTTCTGCTTGGCCTTCTCACCGGTTGGTCTTCTCTTCAATGTGCCTGCTGATTTCCTCTTCTCTCTTTCTTCGGTGGCAGCTGTGATATAGGGTTCTTGTTGGGACTTTGTCAGGCTTTTCCATTCATCGTTTATCCTCTGTTTGACATCGTCGGTTATCTTCAAACGAGGATCTTGTTTCTTGAGCTTGTGCGTCTGAACATTTCTACAACAATCATGAGACAATAAAGAAAATTAAATTACAATTCCAAGTACTAGATCCATAACATATAAGACACACCCTCAAACATTTAAAATCAAATAAAGTCATTAGACTTTAAAGGAATAACATGCATTATGATGTTTGAACAGTTAATGGTTTAGAAAAGGACTTTAATAGTTTAGAACGAGGGTGCAGAATAGTAGACATTGGCTTCACAATTGAAACAAAATTTTACGAGATGATTGATTAGGGAAGAAACTTACTTGAATCTTATGTACGCATTCATGGCATTGCCATGATGGGCTTCATCGTCACTATCATCTTCCCTCCTCCGTTCCACAGGTTGGTCACTTACCTCATCTTCCTTCTGTTCCCCCCTATCCTCCTCCAAATCCTCCTCATCTTCTTCATCATCATCGCTCTTATCCTCCACGGGTTTGTATTCTTCGTCATCGTCATTCTGTTCCTCCTCTTGGACCTCATCCTCCTCCTCCTCCTCCTCATCCTCCTCATCCTCCTCATCCTCCGGTTGCTCTTCAGCCTCAGGTTGGATATTATCATTTGTTCTTTTCTGAACAGTGTATTGGCTTACATCAATCTCCTCATCACTCGAGACTCCCGTCGCTTTCTGATCGTACCTTTTTCGTTCATCCTCAGGTAAGTTGAGAAATACTCTATACTGCTGTGCTATCAGTTTGGGAGGCATATCCTTCCCTCTATATCCCATTGTAGATTTTTGATGGTTACTGTCATAAGTAAACAGTTGAAAAACTTAAGTAAAACCTTCAAATAACACAGACGGCAATTTAAATTTCAGAGATTACAGATTTAACAATTAAGTTACATGGGATAACAGTGCATTGTGAAACATGACAATTAACAAAGATTAATTTAGGACAAAGTGAGAAGGTAGAAAAAATTTGTGATGTAATTTGATTTTAAGAAGGAGTTATTAATTCATTAAACAGCATGATAAAAAAGAAGGACATTTAAAAAATAAAGTGATTACTTACAGGAATAGGTCAAATCCAGGAGTATGCTTCACCTCTACATCTTCATTCTTGCGCTTAGAAGCCTTCTGATTTGTTCGTTTCTTCACTGCCTTCGGTGGTGCTGGATGTTTCCGGGTCGATCTCCTAGGGACTTCCTCAACGTGCTCTTCCTTCTTTGCTTTCTCTTTCTTCTTTAGTTTCTTCTTCTCTGTACTGGCTTCTTCCTCTGTACTCGTACTCTTCTCAATTAAGGCAGCAGCCTCAGCCAATTTCTTCAATTTGTCTGCTTCAACATCCGCCATTTCAAAATCAACCCTTGATAATGGAATTGCATCGAGACCATCTCCAAAATTCTTCAGACCAATTTCATCCGTGGACTCCGTTGTCTTTCCCTCCTGTGAACTCCGTTGTCTTTCCGTGTTGCTAGTGTTGCTATCGATCTTGTTATCGGCAAGATCTTGTTGTTTGGATCGTCTTTCTCGAATAATCTTCTTCTTCGCCATGGATTCTGTATGTTGATTGAAGGAGAAGACATGAAGATGGAGAAGATGAAGATGGGGAAGATGAAGAGGAAAGTTGCGAACTGGAGAGAGAGAGAGAGAGAGAGAGAGATTCGTCAGTTTCAGAAAATTGATTGAAACTGCAACCACAGAGTCAATTACTAGAAGGACTCTGCAAATGGAACTGTTCCGAAATTAAAGGCAAGGTGGGCTGTGAGTGGCAGTTGAGGCGGTTGATTTGATTGGACCACTCTCTCACGTTTTTTAAAATTTCAAATTATTATTTTCGTTCCTGAAATTCAAAAATTTCAAAATGTGCCCCAAGATTCTGGCACTTAGTATGAAATATTTAAAAGGAAAGCAAAATAAAAACAAAAAAAAAATCTAATGTATCTTTGAGTATTGATTTGATGGAGTATTAGCAACTCATTCTAAAAAAATGCATGAACCTTCTTAACTGCTAAACCCTAGAGAGGGGTCTATCTTAAACTTTATAATGTATTTCCCTTTAAAATGCCACTTATTTTGGTTTCTTCGTCGATGGAATGACTCGGGGTGTCACCATGTGTCCTGGAAAACATGCCAAGGACAGTGCTGGGAGTTATTTTGAAATGGCTTCAAGTTTTGCTCCTCTAAGTGACATAAAGGGGCAAAAATCGAATGAAAACTCGATAATTGTACGAGTTTAGCCATGAAATGTGCCCCCAGCATGCCAACTCTGATTTAATGTTGTATTTGGGTCATTTTAACAAGACTGGGAGTTTTGAGGTCACACCCAACCATGGGACTTGAACACCGAGGGATAAGGGTGTAACCGACTATCGACATTGTGAGACTTGACGTCGTGAGAAGTGACCGTGTGTTGTAGGTATCAGAATTGGTCTTAAAATTTCACATAGTGCTAGTATGTGTTGAGTGGTGGCACAAATGAGATGCATAGACGTCAATCAAACTCAGTTTGGGTAACGCGTACCCGTTGGAAACATTGTTCTTTCCCATTAACTACATCACCAACACAATTCTGTACCCAATTTGAGGACTTTGTGCCTGCCTTGTGTTTGTACCATGCATGGCAGTGTGCACAACCTCCAAAAACCCACAAATAGGCATCTTTGAGTATTGAGTTGATGGAGTATTAACAAGTCATTCTAAAAAAATGCATGCACCTTCTTAAATGCTAAACCCTAGAGAGGGGTCTATCTTAAACTTTATAATGTATTTCCCTTTAAAATGCCACTTATTTTGGTTTCTTCGTCGATGGAATGACTCGGGGTGTCACCATGTGTCCTGGAAAACATGCCAAGGACAGTGCTGGGAGTTATTTTGAAATGGCTTCAAGTTTTGCTCCTCTAAGTGACATAAAGGGGCAAAAATCGAATGAAAACTCGATAATTGTACGAGTTTAGCCATGAAATGTGCCCCCAGCATGCCAAATCTGATTTAATGTTGTATTTGGGTCATTTTAACAAGACTGGGAATTTTGAGGTCACACCCAACCATGGGACTTGAACACCGAGGGATAAGGGTGTAACCGACTATCGACATTGTGAGACTTGACGTCGTGAGAAGTGACCGTGTGTTGTAGGTATCAGAATTGGTCTTAAAATGTCACATAGTGCTAGTATGTGTTGAGTGGTGGCACAAATGAGATGCATAGACGTCAATCAAACTCAGTTTGGGTAACGCGTACCCGTTGGAAACATTGTTCTTTCCCATTAACTACATCACCAACACAATTTTGTACCCAATTTGAGGACTTTGTGCCTGCCTTGTGTTTGTACCATGCATGGCAGTGTGCACAACCTCCAAAAACCCACAAATAGGCATCTTTGAGTATTGAGTTGATGGAGTATTAACAACTCATTCTAAAAAAATGCATGCACCTTCTTAAATGCTAAACCCTAGAGAGGGGTCTATCTTAAACTTTATAATGTATTTCCCTTTAAAATGCCACTTATTTTGGTTTCTTCGTCGATGGAATGACTCGGGGTGTCACCATGTGTCCTGGAAAACATGCCAAGGACAGTGCTGGGAGTTATTTTGAAATGGCTTCAAGTTTTGCTCCTCTAAGTGACATAAAGGGGCAAAAATCGAATGAAAACTCGATAATTGTACGAGTTTAGCCATGAAATGTGCCCCCAGCATGCCAACTCTGATTTAATGTTGTATTTGGGTCATTTTAACAAGACTGGGAGTTTTGAGGTCACACCCAACCATGGGACTTGAACACCGAGGGATAAGGGTGTAACCGACTATCGACATTGTGAGACTTGACGTCGTGAGAAGTGACCGTGTGTTGTAGGTATCAGAATTGGTCTTAAAATGTCACATAGTGCTAGTATGTGTTGAGTGGTGGCACAAATGAGATGCATAGACGTCAATCAAACTCAGTTTGGGTAACGCGTACCCGTTGGAAACATTGTTCTTTCCCATTAACTACATCACCAACACAATTTTGTACCCAATTTGAGGACTTTGTGCCTGCCTTGTGTTTGTACCATGCATGGCAGTGTGCACAACCTCCAAAAACCCACAAATAGGCATCCCTGAGTTAACCAATTGATGAACAAAGAAAAAGTTAATAAAATTTTACAGTAATGAGTATATTAAAAAATAAGATAGAGTTCTCTCTAGAGTTCAGAATTATGGAAATTATATTAATATATTTAGAAGGAGATGTTAAGAGACAGTCAAATGCAAACGCAAAGATGGCGATACTTGTGTTTTCTACATTTGTACACACTGTCATGGCAATACTAATATAATAATATACCAATAATACAAAATAAAATTAATTATGACACTCCACAACTAAAGAAATTAAAAAAACAATAAGTTTGTTACGTTAAGATGGAGTCTTTAAAATATTTGTGTTTTTGTCTAAAAATGTAGATGGCTTTTTATGAAAAATTTGAAATTTGAAAATTTTAATGTCAGTTGTCCCATCCTCTTCATTACTGGCAACCGCACAACCAAATATCTCTCTCTCTCTGCGAGGTTTCTTCATTACTAGAAACCACAAACCAGACGAACCCAGACCAGCCCTATAACAAATCTCTCTCTCTCTCTCTCTCTCTCATCAGTTTCCCGAATTCAACTTCCCCTTCCATCTCTATCACAAATCCATGGCGGACCAGGAAGATACAGGCGTAGGGGATCAGATTTCACCTTCCAAAGACATCGATAAGGTGATTTCAGATCTAAACCAGGAGGTAAGCCCGGTTAATTTGGAAGTCCTTTTAACTGCAAATCCCCTCACTCCTGTCTTGAACCCAACCAAAGATCGAGGATCTAGCCCTCAAGAACCAGTAGGAGATGGGGGCTCCAAAACAGAAGAGGGAAACTCCATCAAAACCAAAATTGGAGGTGGGGATTCAGATGAAGAGGCAAAAGAGGCACACCCTAACTCCACCGACGCAATTGGTAGACAAATCTGGGAAGATTCAACAAAAGTCCTTCCTTTATCAATGGTCGAAGGACCACAGTTCGAGGATGCTAGTGGCATAATCCAATTGGCCGATGCTGCTGCCTCAGTTGAGAAGAGAAAGAATCCAGAGACCATTGAAGAAGACATTGAGAGGAAGAAGAAAGCCAAGAAGCAGCTTCACTTCACTTCGGAGGAGGACAAAATTGTGAACATCCCAAGGAGGTCACCAAGGAAAAAGCCAGCCCCACCAAGACCATTGAAGAAAAGGGGAAAGAAAAAGGTTTCTAAGAAAAGGGGAAAGAGCTTAGAAGATGAAGTAAAGAACATCCAGCACACACCTGGATTTGACATGTTCATGTAAGTAATCTTCTGTTAAAAACATGAACTTTATTAAATATGCTATCTAAAGAATTGATCTTTCAAACTTTAGTAATGTGTTCTGCTGACTTTAACTGTTAATTGCCTTTTCTTAATTATTGATAAATCTTACTATTGTTATGAAACTGATAGCCTGTTTTTTGCAACTGTTTACATATGACTGTTAATTTGCAACTGTTTACATATGACAGTGAGGAGAGGAAATATGCTTTCAAATTGAGAGACAAGGATATGCCTCCCCAACTTTTGTTACAGATGTATGCCCTATTTTGCAATTTACCACGGGAGCAACGAGACAATTACGAGAAAAGGGCCTTGGAATCCTCTAGTGATGAGGATCATGATGTAAGCAAGTACAGCTTTGAGATGAGGAAGAATGAGAAGGACAAACAGATTGAACAGCAAGAAAATGATGAGGAGGAGTCAGATGAGGAGGAGTCAGATGAGGAAGAGAAGGAAGAGAATGGAGATGTGGAGGAATACAAAGGAGATGAGGATGAGAGTGATGATGAAGCTCACCATGGCAATTCCATGAGTGCCTACATCAGATACAAGTATGATTTTACTCTCGCAAAAAGTTTGTTTAAATTATGTGTCTCCTGATCTGCAGTTAATTTCTTATCTATTAGAACCCCAATCTAATATTTACAGCCCTTTCTGTTAAAGTTTGCATGTTATTACTGCATCTCTAATGGCTTTCGCTTTAATTTTAATTGTTTGTTGCTGTTTTAGTTTATTGTATGCCTCTGTAAATTTAAATTATGGGTTGATTTTCATAATTTCAGAAATGTGAGGATGCACAGTCTTCGGAAAATAGATCCTAAAATGAGGATGACCAAAGCGGTCCTACAAAGCATCAACTTGGAGTGGAAATGCATGACCAATATCCAGAAGGAACCTTATCTCACAGCGGCTCATCAAGAAAAAGACAAGCGGAAAAGAGAAGGTTCTTTGAAAAGGAAGTCGACGGGGGAGAAGGAAAAGTTGAAGAAGAAGGCGGCTGAAGCCAAGCTGAAGGGTAAGTCAGTTAAAAAGTTGAAGAATCCAAGGCGATTTCAGAGTTACATGAGCCTGCCCTCTGTTAAGAATCTTTTTAAAGAAATGACGGTTGAACAGAAAGCATGGATGCACGAAGTGGGCCTTGGAGGACTACAGCACCTAAAGATCACGGAAACCCCAGAGAAATTCAACCAATTCATTTACAAGTGCTACGATACCGACGGGTACTTGACAGCGCACGGCCGCACCGTGGAGATAACACCGGAAGTTGTCGGGTGGCTATTTGGAATCCGATGCTACGGAGAAACAGAGTTCCCGGAGGTCGATCCGATGCTACTCCGCATAGTTGAAGAAAGTATCGGCCTCGTTGAGGACAACACAACTTTCGGTGAGTACGTTCCGTGGTTCAAGGCGGATGAGAACAGGCTGCTGTTGAATGATGAGTGGAAACGAAGGGCTGTTTGCTTGATCTTGGGTGCACTGGGAATGCCGATAGGACGAGCAGGAGTCCGGAGAGGTCTTGCTAATCTTGTTGTTAATTTGGAGAACCTGAAAGAGGTAAACTGGGCAGCCTTATGGCTGGATCACTTCAAGACACAGCAAGTTAAGGCTCAGACTGGAACAACCCTTCGCGGAACTGGTTGCGTGCTGATTCCTTTGGTAAATCTCTAACTCTTTTTCAGTTATTTTGACCATGAAGTTTAAAATATTACGAGCACTTTCTTAAATGCTGCCATCTCAATTTTACTTTTCTAGCTTTTGTACATGGAAAAGTTCTACCCAAAGTATCTGGAAAACCCAAAAGGATGTCAGGATAAGGAAGCAATTCCAAGGTTGAAATTCTGGGAAACCTCTGATGTTTCCAAGAGATGGAAGTATGTCCAACAAAACAACAATGTGAGTGAACTTTAACATTGACATTAAAGTGTCCTGTTTATATATTAAGATTACTATCTTAAGTTTATGTCTCTCAACTCTGTTTTTGTATGTAGTTGAAGTTGAAAAAAGCTGATGATGAGCCCAAAACTGAAAAAGTTGTTGCACCAGTAGTCCAACTACTGCCTCCACCTCTACCAGAGGATTTTTGGAAGTGCATTGTGGGACAGGTGGTTGAAAAGCTTGACAAAGAGTATCTTATGTCCCTGTGGAAGGAAAAGGAGAAGGAAGAACAGAAGAAGAAGGAGGATGAGGAAGAAGAGAAGAAGAAGGAAGAAGAGAAGAAGAAGGAAGAAGAGAAGAAGAATGAAGAGGATGAGAAGAAGGAAAAAGAGGAAGGGGTAAGAAAAAGGGGGAAGAGGAAGGAGCTCAGAAGAAGAAAGAGAAGGAAAAGTGTGAAGAAGAACTAAGAGCTAAGAAGAAGCAGAAGATAGAGGAGGCTGAGGTTAAGTCTCCCATGAAGGTGGTCTACACAATCAGCTCCAGCACTGAGGTAAATGTCTTAAAGTTGATATCTTAATATTTGAGATTTATTTTTAAAGTTTTAACACCCCTAATGATTTTGTTGATTTATTAGGTGGCCTCCAATGTACCTCCCCAGCCATTCCTTGTTCATGGTTCTCCGAAGAACCCAAGGGGAAACTTGGTTGGGACTGTCCGGGGAAAGGCATATCGGATCATTAGAGCGTCTTCGAGGATATCGCTGTATAAGCAACACATGAATCCTAAAGAATTGACTCTTATCCCACCCATGCCTGAAGTAGAACATTGCTGGCTCCATTACTACATGTCGCACAAGTATGCGAGCACGTACGAACACACCAGCAAGAATTTTTATGTTCCCCCAGAATTGGCAAAGTAAGTTTTATTTACATTCAAACTTCCTAAATAATTCTTATGTGTGGCATGCATTATGTTTATACTTCTGGTTGTGTATCATATATAATATGCAGTGAGATAGTTGCTGATATGGGTGGCATGGCCAAACTGACGAGGTCGTTCGCTTGGCGCCTCCGGGATGAAAAATGGTTTGACGATGAGGTGATGGATGCTTACATGCAATTCCTTCATCTTCATGAACGTAGCCGGGAATTCCAAGGAATCAAGCGGATTTGGTTCCTCGGCACGTGTTATTCTGTAAGTTCACTGCCTTTTCATTTTTATGATATGACTCAATTCAAAATTCATCTAGGAAAATACCTGATTAGTTATAATTTTTGTTCAGCCCACAAAAGTCCTCGAATACGTCAAGGAACACGAACAGTCGGGAGGAGAGTGGAGCGAGATGGGATACGTAAGTATTCCGAATACTATCAATACAAGCTACTTTGTTCTTTTGTATAACTTACTTTATCTTGAATTTTTAATGATTAGATCGCCGTTCCGTTGAATGTCGATCACCTGCACTGGTTCATGATGGTTATTTCCTTTGTTGACCAAGAAATATTCGTCTTGGACTCGCATACCGGCATGGGGTATTCTGAGTTCGAAGTTGCTGCCAAAATTGGGCAAATGCACACAATGCTCACCAACTACTCAGAATACAATGATGACATACGACGCTGGCAGGTGTGGTACATGAACGACGATGTTCCCCAGCAATCAAATGGGTAATAAGCTAACTACTTAACATAGCTAACAAATCCATTTACATGTCTGTGATATATATTAAGGCTGCATTCTATTTTCATCTGTCAGGAATGACTGTGGTCCTCATGTCTGCTTCTTCATGAGTCATTTGAGGGACCTGATTCCAGTTCCAAAGAAGAAGTTCTCTGTCCAGGCTCCCAACCTCAGAATCTGGATTGCGAATGAAATGGGGAGATCGAGCTATAACTGCGTATTTAACAAGAATTATCTTGGGTTAAAGGAACTGATGGAGGATGAGGACCACCGGTATGCATTTTACAGTTTGTACCGCAAGTTTTCGACTGTTTCCTTTGTTGCATTGAGGTCTGCGGAGAAGAAGAAGAAGAAGAAGACGGCGGGGAAGAAGCAGCAGAAAAAGTAAATATGTGTAATGTTGTTGTGACTTTGTTTTACGAACAATGTTTCTATCCTTTTGGATGTTGTGGGTTGTTTTGGATGTCGCATCTTTTGTACTCCTCATATGGCTTGGTAGTTAGCAGAGTTAAATCAACATTGATGAACCTTCAGCTTTTCCTGCCAAAGTGGCTATAATTGTATTATATTGTTTGTATGCTTCATTTATAATAGGCATTGAATGGTTCTGCTGCCCACAAAATAAGCTTAGTGAACTGTTTCTCTTTAAACTATTAACGATGATATCTTAAATCTTTAAGAGCAGTTAAACATTTTAAAGATGCTCTCTAAAAAGTAAAATCGAGATTGTTAGATTCTCAACTCACTGACACCACGGTCTTGGTAGCTGAGGAATTTATTATATTACATCCATATATTAATGAGGAGATAAACTTTTCAGAGATTTCGTATTCATTAAGGTAATAACTTAAAGCATTCTATGTGTCTATAAAATTTTGTATCCAAAATAGTGCAATACTACCTTTTGGTTGTTGGGGTCTTCTTCTTTGAAAATCTGCTATTTTAAGGTATCTCACAATCTTAGATAGGATGGAACAGTTTCATATGAACACCTCATATGGCTTGGTAGTTAGCAGAATTAAAGTATCCTTGATGAAACTTCAGCTTTTCCTGCCAAAGTGGCTAGAATTTAAGGATATGGTTGGTCTGGCTCATTTATGTTAGGCATTGAATGGTTCTGCTGCCCACAAAATAAGCTTAGTGAACTGTTTCTCTTTAAACTATTGAGGTTGCTATCTTAAATCTTAAAACTGGGTTCGAGAATATTAAAGTTTCATCTCACTGACACCACAGTCTTGGTAGCTGAGGAATTTATTATACTACATCCATATATTAATGAGGAGATAAACTTTTCAGAGATTTCGTATTCATTAAGGTAAAAAATTAAAGAGTTCTTCATGTCTTTAAAAATTTTGTATCCAAAATAGTGCAATACTACCTTTTGGTTGTTGGGGTCTTCTTCTTTGAATATCAGGTTGAGAAGGAGGTCAATCTGAGAACCAGAAAGTGAAACAAACCAATTTCAGATGAGAGGGAGGGAAATTTGTGAGAGTGGAGTTCGTGGCAAGGGTTTGGTATCTTTTCCTCATGATTATGAGGAAGAAGAATACAATTTTGAGGTCTTCGATGAAGATGAATGTTTGGACATCACTCTTACAGAGAGCTATGGAGAAGATGCAACCAGAAACTCTATTATGGAAGTTCCAAATGGAGAGATCATACCAGGTATGCGTTCTTACAGTTTAAGTTAATGACTGTAGTTATACAGAGAGTAATTTTAAGTTATATGCAGGAATAATGGTTACCAAGGAAGATGTTATGGAAATGACTTTTGAAAATGAGGTTCAAGCTTATGACTGGTACAACCTCTACGCACTGATTCTTGGCTTTGGGATTAGAAGGTGTAACCGCCGATACTTCGACCCGGAAACGAAAGAATGCATAAAGTCAAGGATATACGTGTGTGCCCGACAAGGCTTGCGCTCCGAGAAGGTCCTGTACAAAGAAAATAGGAAACGGGAGCATACCAGAAACACTAGGTGTGTATGCAAAGCTCGTGTAAAAATATCAAGAACTTCACCTACCGAGCCTTTTAAGGTGGTTCAATTCGAACCCGGTCATTCACACGAACTTTCGGAACCACAATGCGCGAGCAACCACCGGTCACACCGAAAGGTCTCTGAGGCTGATGTTGAACTGGTCTGATCTTTGAAGGAGGTGGGGATCAAGTATTGCCAAAGCTTTCTTTTGATGGTTAAACAAGCCGGCGGTTATAACAAGTTGGGTTACACACAGAAAGATCTTTACAATAAAATGGCCTCTATGGACAAGATATATTCAAATGAAGGAGATGGGCAGCAGACCTTGATGTACATTGACAGTTTGAAGCACAGTCACTATGGCGTGTTCAGGGAGTAAGTTTACTTCTTAACAATTAAGGGTGCTATCTTATCTGTTAAGGTCTATCTACTGTTTAGTTATGCTCATACTTATTTGTTAAACTTACTTTCTGAACTGTTAGAGTTAACATCATTTATGTAACTAATCTTTCTGTTTCCCTAAGTGTTATTTATTGTTTTTGTAGGTTCAGAACAGGTAAAAATCATGAGCTTGAAAGTGTTTTCTGGTGTGATAGGAGATCAGTGGTAGATTACCACAGATTTGGCGATGTACTCATTTTTGATGCAACGTACAAGACCAACATCTATCAAAAACCATTTGTAATTCTATCTGGCGTGAACAATCACTACCAGACTACTATTTTTGCCTGTGCTTTTCTCAACGACGAGACAGCAGAAACATATGATTGGGTTTTGAAGTGCCTGATGAAGGTAATGAATGATAAGAAGCCTTTGTCCGTCATCATGGATGGCGATTTGGCAATGAGAAAAGCTATTATGGATAATTTCCCAGAGGCAAGACATCGTCTGTGTTCTTGGCATCTTTGTCGAAACGCCCAGGCTAATCTGAAGTTGGGAGATGGCTTCATGGTTGATTTTAAAAAGTGCTTGCATAGTAGGAAACCTGAAAAATTTTGGCATGATGATTGGCATGCAATGCTTACCAGATGGAACATTGCTGATAGGAATTGGGTCCAGGTCACATATATGAACCGCCACTTGTGGGCGGAGACATACTTGAAGGATCATTTTTTTGCGTTGCAAACGAAGACCTCGAGATGCGAGAGCATCAACAGTTTTGTCAAGGATTATATGTCCTACTCGGACAAATTGACCAATGCTTGCAAGGGATTCACGACAGGGGTTGACAAGCTACGCAACAACGAGCGTAAGGCACACCATCGCTCCGACCAATCAGACCCGGTGATAACAACAGGGTTCACGGAACTCGAACGCCATGCAGCAGAGGTCTTCACCGAAAATGTCTTCTACATGTTTAGGAAACAAGCTGCAAAAGGTGATGATTATAGAGTGTTTGAAGTCAAAACTGTTCCAGAAGAGAGCTTGGACTTGTTCTACGTGATGAGAGGTCAAATGAAGAGATCCATGGTATGTACATCTGGTTCAATTTACATATTTATATACTATGTACTCGTGTACTGCATTTTTATTTCTAAATAATATTGTCATGTTTCCTTAATGTTATTATTGATATCTTAAGTCTTAAAGTGTAACAAATAAGTATTGATGTCACAGTCTTTGAACTATTGTCCTCTTCTATCTAGTACCAGGTTACAATCTGTCTATCCTTGTGTTCATTTGTATTTTCATTTCCTTCTTAATTTCTAACCACCCTATCTTTTCTTGCTTCAGCAAGTTGTTCAATGTCGTCATGATAATAGGCTTCTCCGTTGCACGTGTTTTCGTTGGGAAACATCGTATAAGATTTGCAAACACATGTTGTTTGTTCTGAAACAAAAGGGAGTACAGAGGATCCCAAACTCTTTAATTGCCAAAAGGTGGACCAAAACTGACAAAGAATTCTACCGAACCGAGCCATCAATGAAGGAGCCTGTTGGGAAGAAAAGTGATGACCCAGATTTGCAAGCCTTGCGCCGGGCTTCCTCGAGGAACGAAGTTCAACTGTATTACCGTTTGGGTAGTACTACTGGCGAGACAATGAGGTTCTTCAGAGAGCATATGGCCGACGGGATTCGGAAAATGCAGAGAATGGTTTCTAAAACTTTTCAGGGTACACAAGGAGCCGGGACACAAGGAGAGATTAAGAAGGAAGAAAATCCCTACGCCCATGTGAAGAATCCGAACCCCCCGGACACTAAATGCCCAAAGGGACCAAAGAAAGACAAGAGAAGGAGGTGTGGCAATTGCAAGGAGCTGGGACACAACAGGACAACATGCCCCAATCCTCCGGTGGACTCCGTCGAACAAGTGGACGATCCGGAAGACGATTTTGCAGAACTGCCACTTGAGTTTGATGTTAAAGAGGAATAATTCTGGTCTCAATCGAGTAGTCAGTCCAAGAAAAACAAGCATGAATGATATAGGTCTGTTTAGAGTGATTTTATTCGTGATTACTTGACAAGAAAGACGACCTGGGAGATGATATTGAACAAGTACCACCTTATTTTAATGTTATTGTTGAATTGTTCTGGTATTAATCTTTAAACATGCCTTTAAAGGACTTTTGAGTTGATATTGGTCTGCTTGTAGTTAATTTCATCGTTATTTATTAACAATAAAACTCAAATTGTTAACAATGCTTTCTTAAATGAGGGAACTCCTTCTACTTGTTAAACTCTACTAACTATATGGTAGTCTTTTCTATCTGTTAGCCGCGTAGATATTAAGAACTTTATCTAAAGCGAGAAAAACTCTTAACAACTATATCTCTAGCCGAGGTTACCTGCTATAGCGGGTAACATTTTTTGTCCTGTAGTAGCGGGGACCACAAAAAAAAAAAGTTGTCAGGAACCCTAATTAGGGACGCACCATAGACAACCCCCAAATAAACTAAGATACACAGGGTTATACAATAAGATCTGACAGGAATTAATTGTGATGTCTCACAGTACTTTAGGAAATTATGAATTTGCCCCGGGTTTTGGTAAATCTTCATTTCGCTCCACCTTTGACTTTCCTTGACTTGTCTTTGGTTACTACCCTCCCTCAAGCTTGTGGCGAAGGAGCTACCATGTCCCATCAAATTCTCGATCCCTCGAAAGCTATTTCTAGCAATTCGAATCGTAGCATTTTGGCAAAAAACAGAGTGTTTCTATCCCCGTGTTTTAGCCTTTTCATTCTTGATCTTTGCAACCACATTATTTCTTCTTGTCTATGTAGGCTGTTATACTCAGCGGTCAATTCTTTTGTTTCCTTAGAAACTTCCCTAGACTGATACAACATCCCCATTTCCTCAGCCCGACCCCTTATAGTCGTTTTTTCCTTCTAACGCTCCCAAAGATGGCTTTGTCCCACTACCTGCAGGCTAAAGCTAAGTGCTGCTGCTTCTGTCTGAAAGTTCTGTCGCGGTCAACGGCCCGTTCTGTGTGAATTAAATCTCAGAAACTATCATCTGTTTCTCACAACTTTTCAGACAGAAAACGGCGATTATAATTCTTCTTTGCTTGTTTCCACTCCAACAGAATCAGAACGTGATTCGATTTGGGATAGAAGGTGCAAAACCCGAGCTCCTTGAAAATTATCCATCCAAAGGGTGTATGCCACCACCCTATCAAGTCTTTCCTTTATATTATTCTCTTCTTTTTTATTGTTACTCCACGTAAATGGGTTTCCCACGCACCCAGGTTGAGGAGTTCAAGCTCATAAAGAACGTCTTTGATTTGAGACAACTGACTATAGGTTGCTCCCTGATAACTCTCTTTTAGGAGTTATTATTATACTTTCTTAGTACTTGTATTAGTCTTATTTCACAAGATTTATAGGTTATATTTGCACAAATATGTGAATTTGACTATTTCTAAGCCTAAGAGTGAAAAGTTGTGTTTCTAGCTTATTTGTGCATGTTTTCTCTCATATTTGCTATGATAATTGCACGGGTTGTTTAGTGTTGTGTATCTCAGGTAAATTAGGTGCAATGGAGCTTATGAGATGCTTGGATATGCTTGGAATGGAGCTACATGAAGAGGAGAAAAGGAGACGCAAAAACGAAGCGAAGTTGGAAAAATCACACAAGACCAGCCTGCACTCTTTTCGATGCCCAGGAAAATCTACAAGGAATTTTGGAGCAAGGCCTGCGGCATTGGAAAGTAGACATCCGTAGCTTTCCAACGGTATATGGTAGGCCCAAAGACGAGTCCGTATGAGGGAGATACAGCCCGCGCAAAATCAGCAAAGAATTCTGTCCGGGAATTACAAAGTAGAGGGGCTGAGGTGCAATTTCGGCATATTTTCATTAAAAAGCGTGCCCAGCTGGTAAAAAACGAGGAGAACGACCTAAGAGACAGATATTCACGCATCTTTGAAGTCTTGGGAGCTAGGGAAGAAGGGAGACAAAGCTTGGAGCTTGGAAGATCATCAACATTGAAGATTCAAGCGTTTGATCATCTTTTCTTCTTCTATTCTTCATGAACTTCATTATTTTGGATATGTTGAACACTATTATGTCTAGCTAAACTTCTCAAGCTAGGTGATTGATGGAAAACTAGGGTTTGTTGGATGATTTTCCGGATTTTGGACATGATACATGCGTTTGCTTAAAGTTTATGAAGGCTCTAGTTATCCTACATATTCTTGTACTTCATTCTTAGTATTCTTGGCTTGATCACCCTTAGGATACTAGTCGTTGAAATTGTTGCACGAAAGTGGACTTTTTGATACATGTTAAAGAATATTGTAGGTAATCTTGTAGTTTCTTGAGACCGACAGGAGATAGAAACTTGATTAATCGTGTGAGGGTAGTTTCAATTGATTTTTGTTAGAACTTAGTGAATTCGGTGGACCGATAGGACCCGGTGAACAAGTCTAGCAAATCAATTAGATTGTATTAATAGACGGAGGTGGACCGAGAGGACCCAAAATCTATTGTTTACACAAATTCACGTGAGATCGAGAGAAGATCGTGATGAGCATTACCCGATATAACTAGAACGTGAGTAGAGTGTTTCATGCATAATTCCGGAAATCATTAAAAACCCTAGGGACCATCAATTGCCTAGTTCTTTCTCATTAATCGTAATCAAATCACTATTTATCTTTGTTAAAAATTGAAAACCCTAAAAAAATAGTTAGTTACTCGTTATTTAATTTACGTCGCTTGTTTGTGGGCGACAACGTTACAAAATCACACACCATTTTTACCGGCTACTTAGATATCGTAAAGTTAATTTCTAGTTAGCTAGTAATCGTAAATTCCCTTGGGTTCGATATTCGGAGTCGTAAAATACTCCATATACTACTTGACCGTATACTTGCGTTTAAGCGCGTAAAGAATTCGCGTCACTCCCAAACCTCCATCCTTCTACAAGAATGTTGGCGAAACTGTTAAATGATCGCAACGCCCAGACACCGTACAACAAGTCTGGGCAGGCTATTGTGGAGAAATTCCAAACGTCCACGTATGGACACAATCCGGCAATTGTAGTGCCAGACATACAGGCTGAGCATTTTGATCTCAAGCCAGCTACAATCCAGACAGTCACCAATCAGTTCCAGTTTTATGGGAACAAGGATGAGGATCCCAACGATTTCATTGGGAAGTTCAATGCTTATATCAAGACTGTGAAGTATAAGAACGTGACTCCAGAGGCATTGAAACTTATTCTATTTCCCTATTGTTTGAAAGGTGCAGCTGAGAAGTGGCTTGAGTCGAGAGCTCCGGATTCAATCACTACATGGGCTCAATGTGTGGATGAATTCATGGCAAAGTTTTACCCAGTTCAGCGGGTGATTCAGTTACAAGGTGATATCCTTGGCTTTCAGCAGCAGGCCCATGAGACCGTGGTAGAGGCGTGGGATAGATTTATGCATTTGATCAGGAAGTGCCCAAATCACGATTTTGGGGACTACAAAATTTTGCAGGTCTTCTACCATGGCTTAGAACGCCATAACCAGGAGCTGGTTAACAGAGAAGCTGGAGGCAATTTTCTGTACTCTGTTGACAAGGAAGGAGCATATGCACTTATGAAACAGCTAGCCAAGCAGGATACGCAGTTTTATGATTCTAGAAGACTTTCGGCATTGCCTGAGGCGAACGATAATGAGTGGAAGGATGGGATCAGCAAGATGGTGTCAGACTTGGCCAAGCATGTGTATCGGGATAAGAAGCCAGTTGCAAGAGTAGAGGAGCAGGAATTTGATTCAGCCTTGGCCCAGATTGCAAGTGAAGATGTGAACTTTGTGGGGGCACAAGGACAGCGGCAGAATTGGAACCAAGGGAACTACAGACCAGGCACAAGAGATCATCCAGGTTTCAGGTATGGGGATCAGTCTGGAGCTGTATACACACCTGGGTTTCAGCACATGCCACAAGCACCAGTGTCGCAGGCTCCACCACCGGCTGTTGTAGCGCCAAACCCAGAGATTTCTGTACTCACTAAGGCGTTGACACAGCTGAGTAACAACATGAACGATATGACCACGACGGTCAATGCTATGTCTTCTGATTTGCAGGCTACGAAGACTTCTCTTCGTGCACTAGAGGTTCAAGTTGGGCAAATTGCAACGCAATTATCTGCTAGAGCACCTGGTTCTCTACCGTCTGACACAGAGAATGTGCGCCAGGTAAATGCCATTACCACTCGCAGCGGGGTTTCGTTGACTGATCCACCATACCCGAGCCATGCCAGATCTGAAGCGTCAAAAGCTAAGGAGCATGAGGTCTTCGATTCTGAGAAGACACCTGTCATGGTCCCCCAATCAAAGGGCATGACTCCACATGATGAGGAAAATTCCAATGAGGTATTACCACCACTCTCCTCTTCTAAAGATGTACCTTTTCCATTGAAGACTAGAAAGAAGAAGGATGAATCTGAGGAGTACAGGAGATTTCTCAATATTTTCTCCAAACTGCACATAAACATTCCATTGATTGAGGCGCTGCAGAAAATGCCTAAGTATGCGCGGTTTATCAAGGATGCAATCTATGGGAGAAAAGCTATGGATAACTTTCAGACAGTGAAACTGAATGAGCAGGTGAGTTCATGTGTCTTGCATGGGCTACCCAAGAAGAAGAAAGATCCATGTAGTTTTGTGATTGAGGCTACACTTGGTGGGGCATATACAGGCAGGGCTCTATGTGATTTGGGAGCGAGTGTCAACCTGATGCCGCTTTCAGTATTTAGAAAGCTAGGTGTGGGGGAGCCTAGTAAAACCTGGATCAATCTGCAGTTCGCAGATAAGTCGTCCAAGAAGGCCATTGGGGTGGTAGAAGACTTACTTGTGAGGGTTGGTAGTTTGATCATGCCAGCTGATTTTGTGATCCTTGACATGCCAGTTGGTGACGTTCCGATCATTCTTGGTAGGCCCTTTCTGGCTACTGGTCGGACTTTAATTGATGTGGAGAATGGAGAGTTGATCATGAGGGTCAACGATACTGTTGAGACCTTTCAGGTTTTCAAACCGACTCCTCAGTACACTTATGAGGTGAAGCCAGACTTGCCATTTCCTGTGAAAGTTGTGCGTGGAATTTCAGAGCTGACACAAGGAGATCCGCCAGATCCTAAGGGTAAAGAATCGAGTGTCCAGGCGCACGAGGTAGTCATGAGTATCCAGCGCCAGAAGTTGGATGCGACACGACCTGCCAAACCACCTTTCTGAGCTTCATGAGGTAACTGGGTCGGGCCGTCGACCGTAAATTACAAAGCGCTTGTTGGGAGGCAACCCAACGTATTTTATGCATTAGTGTAGAGATTGTGTTTTAAATACTGTTGTGTGCGTTTTTAATTCCGTTCTGTTATCTGAGATGTGAGAGAGCGAGAATTTGACATTTAAATTGAGTCTCCGCAGGATTACAGGTTATTACGCGATTCGGACTCCCCTTCTTGATGTGCGTAGACTCGCATGGAAATGCGCGCATCGGAGTTCGAACGTAAAAGAAAGGCGGAATTTGAGCGAGATATGATCACGACGAGATTTCCGAGAAGAATGGGAAATTCGTCACAAAAAAATGGGCTCAAGAACAAAAAGGGGAACGAGTAATGCAAAGCTAAGGACCCTCGAAGATCAAGCAAAGGAAACGGATCGAAAAAAAAAAAAAAAAAATCTGGAGTCAGGGGTGTTCGCACGAACACCCCTTGTGTTCGCAGGAACAGGCCAAGCCAAAAAGTCACTGCTCATTATTAGGAACAGAAAAAAGTGCTCGTGTGAACAACAGAGTTTTTCTTCTTCCTCACTAACACAGCCCCCCTCAATTCTCTTCAATCCCCGTTCCAATCCTCCGGCTATAACCTCGATTCCCCGTCGCGTCTCCGGCCTCTTCACTCCGGCGACTCCCTTTCTCACTCCGGCGATTCCAGCAACCCCCTCACCCTTCACCACCCGACGGCTTGCTCACCACAAAACATCCGGCGAGCTGTTGTGATTTTGCCGTCGCGCTTCCGGCTGCCTGTAACTCCGGCGGCCTCTCCTCTCACTTCCGGCGAACCCGCAGCAGACACCACCGCCATTCCCAATCGGCCTCTCTCTCTCTCACTCAAACGACCCCCGAACTAGCGGCAACGCACTCTCTCACTCTCCCTCTGCCCCAACGGCCGAATTGAACCCACCCCTGTGTAATCCAATACCCGAACCTTCCTCTAATCAAATCAAACCAGCCAATCGAACCCAGACCCCGATCCACAGCTCCGGCCAAAAACGAACCACCCACTTGAAACCCAGCGGCTGCAAAGAACAATTCACCACCACCATAGACAATCCAGCACAGACCCGTCAAACCCGACACCCCAACTCGATTTCAACCAGCAAGGAGAAGCTGCAGTGGGTAATAGGTGTTTGAATTGTGGAGTTGAGGAGGGAATTGCAGAGGTGGAGATGATGGTGTTTTGAGGTGGAGTTAGGAGTTGTAGTAACAGGTTGTGGCTTATGTAAGACTGGTAATTGGTGAAGGCAGATTGGTGATTGGTGGTAGGAAATTTGTGAAGGCAGATTGGGTTGTATGGAGTTTGGTTTGGTGGTGTAATTGATGAAGTCAGTAGGTTCTTTTTTTTATTGAATTGGTTATGCTGTTCATGGATGATTAGTGCAGGGGCTGGAGGTAGTAGTAATAGTGATGATGGTACAGGTTTTGGAAGTTTAAAGGTTGTGAGGTTTGTAGGTGTTGTGTTGGTTTACAGTGAGTTTGGTGTGTCGACCACAGTACCTCTGCTTCGGAAATTACCAACCTTCAATCCCTCTCCCTTCTGATTCGAATTGAAAACTCATCCACCAGAAAGCCATCCTATCTGTGTCCCCAGTCGTCTCTACAACCCAGTACCTTGAGAAGTAAAAGTTATTTGCTGGGCTGTTTGAGGAATTGATTGATGGGGTTGAAAAGTACAGGAACTTGTGGATTACAGTGAAGTAGAAAGAAATCGTGTCAATTGTGTGATGGGGCTCTTTGTGTCGTTTGATGGGTACTGCAGGAAAAAAGTCTCAAGGAGAAGCTGAGACAACAATGGTCAACTGAACAGAGAACTTTGTTGAAAATTGCTAAGGACTCTGATAGAAAAAGAATGAGAAATTGGATGAAGATATCTACCCCGGTGTGCTACTTGCGCACTCGACCATCACGGGAGCTAGTATTGTCGTACGCGATACGAGTTCGGGGATTCTTCGCTCTATTTCGTCAGCAACGGATAAATCGACCCCAGTGTGTTCCGCACACTCGACCGCAAGGGAGCTTGCATTGTTCCGCACAATGTTAGCTTGGGGATTGTTCGTGATATCTCAGTCACCACTTATCGGATTCCGTCCCCGACCTTGTGTCGGTTGTGAGTATTCTTTTCTCTCTCTTTACTTACCGTTTAGGCACATCGTACTTGCTCTAGGATTTGTATTTTTAGAATTCTAGGGAATACTTGAGTACTTGCTTAATTTCGGTACACACAACTTGTCACGTGCACGTAGCTTGAATTATCTCTAAATTTGTTGTAGCTACCTTCATGTGCCATGACTTTGACTCCGAGTAGAACCACCGCCCCTCGCATTTGAATGCTGAGTCTTCTAGGTTGATCTCTAAATTCGTTGAGGACAACGAAGCACTCAAGTGTGGGGGGATTTTAGCTATTTGCTAGCCAGTCAGTGTCTGCATCGCCATGTCTGCATATAGTTGTTTGTGTCGTCTTGTGTCTAATTATGTAGTCAGTGTCGTGATATTGTGATAGTATGTCATATTGTGTTGTGTTAGTCGTGTATAGACTTGTTTGTGTTTGTGTTTGTGTTTGATATTTCACGTTTTCTTATTTGAGTCTACCTACCCTGTCGAATGTCTTGTGTAGTTTCGTTCGTGTCGGCTTGCATGTAGTGTAGGAACTATATGAAAAAAAATAGAAAAATATCAAAAAAAAAAATAAAAAAAAAAATGAAAAATTCAAAAAAAAAATTAAAAAGAGAAAATCTTGAGAAAAGGGCAATCAAAATAGGCTAAAGTTTGATAAATCGCGAAGTGTGATGATTTTAGGCGTAGAGCATGATTTGCGACCGAGAGTGACGACGTGAGTTCCCCCTAGTAGGTATAGAGAGACTTTCTTTACGGGAGTGCCTACCTATTTTTAACACTTACGTGATTTTCAAAAACTCAAAGTGTGTGCCTATTTTTTTACAAGAGCTGAGTTAGGTGTGAGCTAAACAAGCCGAACATCCATGTGTACGTCTTAGGTAGTCGCCAACCCGCCTCGTAGTGGCACACGAAACAGCTGTGCGAGGACGCGTATTAGAGCACTCACTGCTTTTAGAACTCACCTTGTAGGACCATTAGACGCCCCAATTTGAACCTTGGATTCTTGCTAGCCTTCGGACCTAGGGTGACGATTCTTGGCCTTCATCACAAATTGATTAGAATCACCACTTTAGTGCGTCACGAGGGGGTTGTGTAGTTGAGGGGGTTCGATGAGGGAGTGATTATACATTTTGTTGAGTTCTACATCTCGCTTGCACTACATTGATTATCTACGAGGGGATGCGAGGGTGAGTGAGTAGGCTTGCGCACTTCGGTGTGGCGGTGTTCCATGCCACTACATCATGGACACAGTTGTGGAGAGCCGTGAGTGCGTGAATCTAATACGCACGAAATTGGGTTGGGAGAACTTAATTGGTGGATCGTGCTAGGTACCGGTTTTGATTACTTTGGTGTAGGAGGATCGGTTGGATTAGGCACGGGATACATTCATCTTCGGGACTACTTGAGAGGGGTTATGGTTACATTCGAGTGTGGGGGTGTCGACTTTTGACTTCGGACATTGAGTGTGAGCTTGCGACGACTCCACTCCCACACATGTATTTCATTGATTTTGCGGCTTGGACTTGACATGGACTTTGATTGAGTTAGGAGGAGATGATATTCTTTATGTGATATTCATTCATCGATTTACATGTTTCCTTCTCCTAGCATATTTGATTATATTTGAAGACCACTCGGATATTATTGTTGGATTTTGATGGAATTTTGAGAGAATTGTGAAAAGAAAAAAAAATGAAAAAAAAATGAGAGAAAAAGAAAAAGGAGAGATGAAATAAAGTTGAGTTGGAATTGAATTGAATTGAAACGAGTGGTGGAGCTACTTTGACGACGACGGTTCACGTTTCATGCATGACGAACGACGATGGCCACGGAGATCACTAGTGTACCGGGGTTTGAGGGAATTGAGGGCCGGAGGTGGTGAGCTTTGGGTTTTGGTTCCTATCATCGTGGTGAGGGTGTGTGAGATGTGGGATTTGATGTGAGAATGTGACGCTTAGGACTTTATTTCGACGAGATTATCTTTATGTCCCTAAGCCTCATCATGTGAAAACCATTAGCGGATTAGGAGCTCGGACCTTGGATGTGGCTTTGCCTAGCGTAGTCTCTTATTTCGTGGCACACGCGAAGAGGTAGCGTACTCTTGTATTTAGTAAAGTTAGGCTTTCTATACTAACTAGGGGAGAGTCTCGTTGTCGAATTTAGTTTCAACTCATGCTTTGTTCCTAGGATTCTCATCACTTCATGATAATCGATTTAAGCCAATGGAGATTGCCCGATCTCAACCAAAAAGATAAAAAGTGTGTTTTGTATATATGTGTTTGTGTAGGATCGAGTCGTAGTTTGCATTTGCATCATATTGTTGCATTATCGAGTCTTGTATCGTTTGCGTCTTGAGTCGGCTAGTAAATATTGGTTTTACTCGGGACGAGCAAAAGGTAAGTGTGGGGGTATTTGATAACTCTCTTTTAGTAGTTATTATTATACTTTCTTAGTACTTGTATTAGTCTTATTTCACAAGATTTATATGTTATATTTGCACAAATATGTGAATTTGACTATTTCTAAGCCTAAGAGTGAAAAGTTGTGTTTCTAGCTTATTTGTGCATGTTTTCTCTCATATTTGCTATGATAATTGCACGGGTTGTTTAGTGTTGTGTATATCAGGTAAAATAGGTGCAATGGAGCTTATGAGATGCTTGGAATGCTTGGAATGGAGCTAGATGAAGAGGAGAAAAGGAGACGCAAAAAAGAAGCGAAGTTGGAAAAGTCACACAGGACCAGCCTTCACTCTTTTCGACGCCCAGGAAAATCCACAAGGAATTTTGGATCAAGGCTTGCGGCATTGGAAAGTAGACATCCGTAGCTTTCCAACGGTATATGGTAGGCCCGAAGACGAGTCCGTATGAGGGAGATACAGCCCGCGCAAAATCAGCAAAGAATTCTGTCCGGGAATTACAAAGTAGAGGGGCTGAGGTGCAATTTCGGCATATTTTCATTAAAAAAGCGTGCCCAGCTGGTAAAAAACGAGGAGAACGACCTAAGAGACAGATATTCACGCATCTTTGAAGTCTTGGGAGCTAGGGAAGAAGGGAGACAAAGCTTGGAGCTTGGAAGATCATCAACATCGAAGATTCAAGCGTTTGATCATCTTTTCTTCTTCTATTCTTCATGAACTTCATTATTTTGGATATGTTGAACACTATTATGTCTAGCTAAACTTCTCAAGCTAGGTGATTGATGGAAAACTAGGGTTTGTTGGATGATTTCCGGATTTTGGACATGATACATGCGTTTGCTTAAAGTTTATGAAGGCTCTAGTTATCCTACATATTCTTGTACTTCACTCTTAGTATTCTTGGCTTGATCACCCTTAGGATACTAGTCGTTGAAATTGTTGCACGAAAGTGGACTTTTTGATACATGTTAAAGAATATTGTAGGTAATCTTGTAGTTTCTTGAGACCGACAGGAGATAGAAACTTGATTAATCGTGTGAGGGTAGTTTCAATTGATTTTTGTTAGAACTTAGTGAATTCGGTGGACCGATAGGACCCGGTGAACAAGTCTAGCAAATCAATTAGATTGTATTAATAGACGGAGGTGGACCGAGAGGACCCAAAATCTATTGTTTACACAAATTCACGTGAGATCGAGAGAAGATCGTGATGAGCATTACCCGATATAACTAGAACGTGAGTAGAGTGTTTCATGCATAATTCCAGAAATCATTAACAACCCTAGGGACCATCAATTGCCTAGTTCTTTCTCATTAATCGTAATCAAATCACTATTTATCTTTGTTAAAAATTGAAAACCCTAAAAAATAGTTAGTTACTCGTTATTTAATTTACGTCGCTTGTTTGTGGGCGACAACGTTACAAAATCACACTCCATTTTTACCGGCTACTTAGATATCGTAAAGTTAATTTCTAGTTAGCTAGTAATCGTAAATTCCCTTGGGTTCGATATTCGGAGTCGTAAAATACTCCATATACTACTTGACCGTATACTTGCGTTTAAGCGCGTAAAGAATTCGCGTCACTCCCAAACCTCCATCCTTCTACAAGAATGTTGTCACCGCGTTCTAATCACTAGCAACAGACCACAGACAAGTTGGTTGTGGGGTGAGTCTTCTTAGAAATTTCCAGGAATGCTGTACTTCCTCTATGTTAGGATCTCCGTAAAAACCTGTAAATATCAAAATAAATATGTTTTTCTTCTCAACAACAGTTACATCATGTAGTTGTGATTGTACCTGTGAGACTGACACCTAGCATGTGACGGTCCTTACTCTAACCTCCAATCCACTCACACCTCCAAGTTCCGTTAGCATAAGACGTATATGGGAAGGACCATGTCTCGTAATCCTTGCATATTCGTAGACGAAAGGTATGTTATGGTGCTTTATGGATCATCCGGTGCGCCACGTGGCGTATCAATGGTTATGAAAATAAAGTGTATCTACAATTGGATAATTATATGTCACATATGATGCTTATAAGTTAGTGTTGTGTATTTCTGGTACCGAAGGCTCGGAGCTTTGATTTAGAACGAAAACGAACTTCGAAAGTCAAGAAAAAGCTTGAAAAATGGCCATGGATGTAGAGTAGGGAGGTGGTTGAAATTTAAGAAAATTGAGGAAAATACAATTGGGTCCCACGATTCACCATTTCACATCCCTCCACGATTAGAACCATCAAAATCCCCAATTCACCACCATAGCTGGCCACCATGGAAGCCAAACTCCAAACCGAATCCAAAACACCGGCCACCACCGCTCTTTCCACTTCCTCGCTTTAACCTCCAACCACAACAATCGACAACCAATCACCGAATGAACCCACATCACCTAAATTCGTGATAAGAAACAACTTAGTCAAACCCCCAATCGATCGGAAACCAGCCTCAATATTTCTCCGACGCAACCCCATCAATGGCCACCATCACCACCGGCCTCCACCTTTCCATCTCTTCTCTCTCTGATTCAATCGGACCTCTACTTTCTCTCTCATCGCCAGTGAGCCCACAAATTACCCACAGTCCTAACACCGCAACCCAATTCCGACCATTCTCTACCACTGCCTCTTCCTCTGTTTCCCGTCGAACACAACCCAGCAACAACAGCTCCTTCACCATCGCACCCTACCTGAGACACCGCCAACCACCATCATAGCTAGCTTTGATGTTGTATGGTTTGACGATAAGGGGTAGAAATACGGGGGTATTTTTGTCGAAAAAATTATAGTGAGTTATGCTGGTTCCCTCATCCGGCCTTGTATAACTTTTCTTCACATCTATATTATAAAACAGCATGGTTTAACTAACTTATGGTTTTTCGGCCTTTAGATTAAATCAACTCCATCCCCACCATTAGATCTCACCTACTTATTACATCTCTAACTACCCGCTCTTTTTGGACATCTTTAACTACTCACTCTCCTTAGACATCCATAACTAATAGGAGAGTGGTTTTTCTCAATTACATTCTTAACTTGGAAGTTGTTCTTTTTTTTTCTTTTTTCACCACATTTGTAAATATAATTTTTGAATAACACCTATAAATTTATTTAAATAAAAACACATCTAAATTAAAAAACTATTCAATTTAAGGATAGTGCCCTCGGGCACGGGTAATACTCTAGTCTATATTATAAATTAGGACGGTTGACTTTAAAATGTCTTTTAGACCGTTAGATTGAATTAACCTCAGCCCTTAGATCTCACCAACCACTCACTTAACTACCCACTTATTATCATAATTATAAAAAAAGGAATTTCTTTTGTTCCTGATTATTTAATACAATTATTTATGTTGTCTCCGTTTTCTGCCCATGTTTGTAGATGAAATACTCATTTTATTTATGACATTACAATAGGCCGTGAATCGTGTTTTTAGGTAGTGCCCTCGGGCACGGGCAACCCCCTAATATTTGAAAAAATCAAATGCCTAAAAAAAAAAAAGAAAAAGAAAAGGTCAGGCAAAAACTCAATTTACACCCCTTAAAGTTGGGGGCTGTTTTCAAACCTCTACTCCATAAAATTTTCAATTTCGCCCTGACTTTTTGCTTCCGTTTACAATTGTAATTTTCCGTCAAAGAACTGTTAAGTCATCAAAATATCCTAATAAAACTACGCTTACCAAATAAAAATAATTATTTTAAATGATTTAATGTGTCTGGACAGATTTACCCCTTAATAAGTACATAAAAATCAAATTTTACCCCTTTTGACATCTATATAAAAAGGGTGCTGATAATTACAGCACAATATTTACTAGTTACAAAACAATATATTTTTACAGGACAATTATGCCCTTGAGTTTTTCCACTAATCGTTTATTCTTCCTCACACATCCATTCGACACAATCTCTCTGCATTTCTAAGCTCACAGCCTCACACAACCAGACTTTGACTTCTTGAGATTCATCGCCAATTCGTCCGAGTCTTAAAAGTCCTTGAAGCTAGTTTTTCCAACTTTATTACGCTGAAGTAATCTTAGGAAAATAGTCTGAGTATTGAGTAGGGAGGTGAAAAGTTGGATCTGTTTGTGGCATAAGGTAGGGTACTGTTGGATTGGCTCATTGGCTATGCGGCGGCGATGGTGGTTTAAGACCATATAGACGGTCGTTGCGGCGATGTTAGGTTGATTTTTAATGAGATGCAATGGTGACAGATGGGTTTTGATGTTTTGGGTTTCTTCGATCTAGTGGAGAAATTGGTCAGTGCTGGGTCTGGGTCTGACTTCAGTTATGTTCGATTGGGTGATTTTGAGTTAGAGGTGTCTGAAAGCGCAGTGATATGTGTAGGTTGAGTGGGGTTCTGAAAGCAGTAGGGGAGGACCAGGAGAGAGAGAGCATAGTCTCTTTTCCTTCTCATTGAGTTTCCCGACTGATTTGGCAGATTCAGTTTATCAACTTTTTTCACCCATGGATATCTCGTTGTGAGAGAGGGAGAAAAGTGGTTTGTTCTTCTTCGTCTTCTAGCACGTTCAAGTGGGAGGCAGAGATGGGTAACCGGGTATGGGGTGAAGAAAGAAATCAACCCAAAACAAACTTCTAAATTGTGATTTCTTTTGTCCTGGAATTAATGGTAAAGATGATTTTTTTAAATCGAGATGAATAAATAAGTAAATGAATATGGTATGCATGTTATTTAGTAATCGAGGGCAAAAAAGTCATGCAACCAAAAACTGTGCTGTAACTATAGATAGTTGTGCTGTAATTATCAGAACCCTATAAAAAACACAGTTGTAGTATTTTAAAGACAATTTTACCCCCTTTTCTAAAAAGACAATTTTACCCCTGGACTATAATTTCTTTTCAAGTGTACCAAAAACATAAAAAAAAAAGACAGTTTAAGAAACTGGGGTAATTTAAGCAAGAGCCAGATGTTGCTCAAGTGTCAAACTTACTGAAAATTTTTAAGATAACCTCACCAGAACAAAGCACTGTACTAAAAAAACGGATTTCTAGACTTGGAATACTTGAAGATGGACACAAATTCAGGTCAAGTATTGTAGCACTCAATTGGGACTATAAAAGTTCAACATTTTTCTTACCAGAACCACTTGATTTCAACAAAGATATACACTAACATAACCATAAATTTACTTGAACACTTCCCAACATTTGAAAAATGTGAGATGCATTGATCTTTATCATAATTGATACATGAACACTTGACAAAGTGCACTTAGTAAACCCTTTTGAGGTCTCTAAGACTTTAAGAAACTTGAATAGTTCAAAAAGTAAACTTATTAAAATGATAAACGAAGTATGTTACTTAACGAAAGCTAAGAAGTAACTGCTTTCACAAATCCTATGATACGGGTCCGGTTACGCCACCTCGTGACGACGTTAGGTTGGACGACGATTCAGTTGATTCTAGCGAGCAACCAAGTGCTCGAGTCAGGCGCACCGTGGTTCCACCTTCATATTTAAAAGACTACGTTCAGCCTAAGCTGAAACGTTAGTCTATTATTTTACTTTAGTCTTTTGTTATGTTTCCGTTATGTTTATATTTTTGGACTTGGGGTCGTATCTGATGTTTTTATTTTATCCGGGATTTCTTTTCGGTTCTTTACTCGGATTAGGACTAGGTCGAACCGACAGGGTTAGGGTATAAAAGAGGTGTTATCTTTTTCTAAGAAAATTAAGAAAAGAATTGCCCTCAACTATCTATCTCTCTCTCGTCAATTTATTTATTTTTCTCGTTCCAGTGGGTGCGCCTGGGTTACCAACAGGTAACATTGGTGCTCTCATTCTTCATCGTCGGTCGTTCAACCGCAACGATTCACTCATCTCCCTCTTCGCCGTTGATCATGGCAGAGGACGCCTCCGATCGAGGTAAGAACCCTGCCTCCTCGCCGGATACCACACAGACCTTCTCCAACGAAGCCACCATCGCAGCAATCACGAATCTGCAGGTGGATATCTACACCCGTGAACGTCGCCGAGACACAGAGATCGCCGAGATCCGTGACGCGGTCCGGCAACTGCTGAACCGTGACGCAGGGACATCAGCGCCGCCAACCCTAGCGCCCCTGCCTACTCTTGGCTGCACCTCTGCTCACAGCAAACCAGCCGCTGTTTCTACTTCTACAACGCATATCACTACCTGGCAGCCTCCGCCTTCACGAACTACGCCGATAGGGGATTCTGAACCCAATCCGCGAATGCGGGTCGATTCACCGCGCTTCAATGGGGATGATCCGGTTGGGTGGATTTTTCGAATACAAAAGTATTTCGACTATTATCGCGCGACGGACCCGGATCGCCTGCAATTTGTAGGGATTCTAATTGACAATCCAGCCTCCGTTTGGTTTCGATACTACCAATCAAACAACCCCGATGCTACTTGGATGGACTTCTTATACGCTGTCAAACTACGCTTCGATCCCGGTCACTTTGAGGATTACTTGGGAGTATTATCAAAGGTACAACAAACTTCAACTTTAATGGCATATCAAACGGACTTCGAACGGGTTTTGCATAAGGTTTCGGGGGTGGACGAAGGGGTCCTAGTATCTCTTTTTCGCGCCGGGTTGAGGCAACCCTTACGACGCGAGTTAACGTTGCGTAGCCCACGCACATTACCGGAAGCTTTTTCTCTCGCTCGAGAACTTTCAGCAGGACAAGAGGAGTTGTTGCATTCCTATATGCGACTACCAAAGCGTTCATGGATCCCTGCAGCCGCACGGACGACCAACTCGTTACTGGCACCCACCACGGGTCCCATCACTCATTCGGCCACCACCACAGGTTCGGCCAACCCACCAGTAAAGAAGATAACGCCAGCTGAGCAATCTGAGCGCCGTCGTCAGGGACTCTGTTACAACTGTGATGAGAAGTATACACGTGGCCATCACTGCAAGCCACCGTTTTTGCTATTAGGTTCAGGGGAAGACGACGAGACCGAGTTGCACCTGCCCTCTGATGAGGATGATCCGGGCATTATCATGGACAATCTCTCTCATCTCAACACCTTGTCAGGTACTACCCACCCTCGTGCTCTCAAATTGACAGGCACTATTCGCGATGTTTGCGTGCAGGTTCTAATTGAGTGGGGTAGCACCCATAACTTTATTCACCCGGTTATGGCGGAACATTTGTCCCTAGTCCTTCATCCAGTATCGCCATTTCGTGTCTACGTGGGTAATGGGGAATCTCTCCGCTGCACTTATTATTGTCCCAACACTCCGCTGACCATTCACGGAACGATTTTCTATGTGGATCTATATGTCTTGGCAGTTCACAGCATTGACGCTGTCTTAGGGGTTCAATGGCTGCAGACTTTGGGCAAAATTTCGCACGATTACAGCAATTTGACCATGGAGTTCGTTTGGAAGGGACAACAGCTTGTTCTGAATGGCGTTGATCATGGACCACGCCCTATCTCTTATAATTCACTAGCTGTACAGTGTTCGACAGACCAGCATGTTGATTTTTATGAGCTTTTAGCCGTTCCTGTAGAGCCGCAGCCGTCTCTACCTTGTGAGGAGGATTTCCCTCCTGATTGACCGACTGAGGTACTTCACGTTCTCTCGCAGCATCGCGCAGTTTTCTCTCTTCCCTCTGGGTTGCCACCGTCCCGTGAGTGGGACCACCGTATTCACTTGCAGCCGGGGTCTAAGCCAGTAAATGTCCGTCCCTATCGCTACCCATATTTTCAGAAGACAGAAATTGAGTGACAGTTTCAGGATATGCTCAAGAAGGGGGTCATCCAACCGAGCAACAGTGCTTTCTCTCTTCACCGGTTCTTTTGGTTCGTAAGAAGGACGGTACCTTTCAGTTCTGTGTTGATTATCGCGCGCTCCATGCCGCCACGGTTCCCGATCATTTTCCCATCCCTACTACTGATGAGCTGTTTGACGAGCTTGGGGCAGCCCGCTACTTCACTAAACTGGATTTGCGCTCGGGATATCATCAGATTCGCATGCACTCAGCGGATATTGCAAAGACGGCTTTTCGCACTCATGATGGTCACTTCGAGTTCCTCGTCATGCCATTCGGCTTGACCAATGCTCCATCTACATTTCAAGCAGCCATGAACCGGATCTTTCGGCCTATGCTCCGCTCTTTCGTGATTGTTTTCTTCGACGACATTCTCGTCTACAGTACTACTTTGGAGTTACATGCTCAGCATTTGGATTAGGTTCTTCGTCTCCTATTTGCTCATTCTTTTTATGTGAAGTTGTCCAAATGCTCTTTTGGCAGGAGCAGCGTCGATTACTTGGGCCATATCATAACTAATGGCCAGGTGCAAGAAGATTCCAAGAAAATTACACCCCTGGTCGAGTGGCCGACTCCTAGCACAGTGAAGCAGTTACGGGGATTTTTGGGTCTCACAGGTTACTACCGGCGTTTCATCAGGGATTACGCCTCCATTGCTTCACCCCTGACCGACCTTCTTAATAAGGAGGCATTCACATGGTCGTCCACGGCCGAGCAGAGTTTTCACGCCTTGAAAGAGGCCATGACATCAGCCCCGGTCCTTCGTTTACCGGATTTTACACAGACTTTCGTGTTGGAGACTGACGCGTCTGATAAAGGGGTCGGAGCGGTACTTATGCAGCAGGGTCACCCGTTAGCTTTTTTCAGTAAGAAGTTGGGCTCCCTTCTTCGCGCGGCTTCTACTTATCATAAGGAATTGTATGCGGTGGTTGAGGCAGTGCAGAAATGGCGCCAATATCTACTGGGTCGCGAGTTTGTCATCCGCAGCGATCAATGCAGTCTGAAGGAATTGTTATCCCAGATCATTCAGACACCGGATCAACAATTTTATATTCGGAAACTCATGGGGTTTCAGTTCCGAATTGAGTACAAACAGGGCCACTACAACAAATACTGCCTCCGTTGACAGCAAAATTTGTCAGTAGATAGCCTAAATTTGTCGGCAGATATTCTACCGACATAAATGGGTTTGTCGATCCGTAGTCACAATAGCTCCGTCGTTAGAGTGATAGCCGACAAGCGTTCTGTTTGTCGGCAGAAAGAGTAAGCAGCGACATAAATTTATGTCGGTAGTTTCGTTCTACTGACTATGTCCTTTTGTCGCCTTTAAAACTGACGACAAACATATATTCATGTGTAGTTAGATATATGACATCCAGAATAGTCACTAAAAGAGAAGTTTGTCGGTACTTCATCTTTCTTATGACATTCGTGCTTGTCATCTTTATCCCAACTTAATAAAAAAAAAAACACTTTTGAAGACCATCCAAACAGCCTGAAAGCCATACATAAACAAGATGCCATATATTGGCATTTTATATAAGAAACAAGTTGGCTACATACTGTCTGCATTCAGCAACATGTCCTATCTTGGCATTTTCATATCAGAAATGCCAAAACTAGATAAAACTTAGCATCATGTGTACCCTGTTCAAAAACTATAGAGGTAGTCGACCGAGTGGATCCTTAATTCCATAGCATGAACTATCGTACTCCATTCACGAACACCTGGCGCAAAAATCTAACGTACTTCATTCACGAACCCCTGCAAATATTCATACATAAAGTCATTGTCTACTTGATTCCTAAAGACACTACTTAATTGATTACATAATTTAAATTCAGAAACTGATTTAAGCATTTAGACGAAGTATCGAGAATATGTACCGTTGAGAAGAACGATCTCTGGACGACTTGAAGTGCTTTCCAAACAGCAAATTCAAACTGCGTAAGAACAAATACAAAATTTCAAATGATTAGGGAAGAATTTCACATATGGAATCGACCCAAATATTCCAATATTTGGGTTTGATAGCTGAATTAAGCCGAAAGCAACAATCATTTGCAATTTACTAACAACAAAAACTTTTAAAACTATGAAATGTAATGTTTAGCAAACCCGGAGCATATCAAAGAGTCAACTAACATATTTTTTCTAAGAATGAGTTTAGTCAACGTATATCCCAGCCAATTAATTACGGCTTTCCGAATAGAGCAGAATCATGGTGGCAGATATCATACTTCTCAAAATTCACAATATTAAGGATAGTATAAGCATACTGGTCACAATCCCACCTAAGGTATTATGGTATAGCAAACACAGAGGCAACAGAGCTATGTATAATTTCCATCAGAACACACTTTTTAGCAAATAACAAACCACAATAACTAGCTTTCTAAGCTAATGTAACTGGCCAGGGAATGTGGCCATGCTTGATGTCATGGTGACTGATAGGTATTCTCCAATTTGAATTTGATTATAAGTTGACAGTAAATGTAAAAGATAGAAGGAAACCTCATATCTCTTACTCAGTGTGAACAAAAAGAATGGAGGGGAGTGGAAAATATAAGAAACTATACTTATTTGGTGAATAGATCCGGGAAGGGGGGAGTAATTTAAAAGCCCAGCCATCCTCAATGAACTGTATGGTATGTGAATGATTACTTGAATTTTGAAAAAACATATAAAAGACTATTGGTGGCAAGAATAATCCTCATGAATTCAATGTATCAATTTTTTAACGATTCTAAATCATTGAATCTCCAACATGGACTATGTACGTATCTCTTCAAGCAAGAAAGCACAACAAAACTTACAGTGAGGCAAAATTGGCTACGTTGGGTCTTACATGATTTCAGGATCTGAAGAACAATCATTCTCAAGTATCTATCGAGAACATTTTGTTCCACTTCACTTTGCCACTAGCTAGGTGCCTAACAAAAGATGACGAATATTTTACCAATCTATTTAAGATAATTTTATAGACAAGTGGACTAAAGTTCTAGTGGATTGAGCTCGTACCCTGGACATTCTCGAGGATTTGAAACTCCCGTTGGGGTGTTCTTCATTTTCTACAAAAAAAGAAACACGTGTATGTCAGTTTTACAAAGGTGAAAACTTCTTAAACCAAGAAAAATAATACCTCCTAAATACCGGATTATTGGATCCACGAGCCTTCAAAATATTGTAAACATCTACATTCCCGTATTATTTTGCATCAGCTGCTTGTCAGGACCATGAGATTTTGAGTAAGCCTGGTACTTGATAGCAAAGAGTTGTATAACTCTTGGTGTTACAAAATCATACAAGGAGATAAAAAGTGTGTGATAGAGTCTGGGGGATAGCATAGAACTGTAGATAAAAGTTGAAGCGCTCTTTATTGACTTTCAACACTGATTGTTAAATCACTAGACAAAGCACAAAGGGTATTTTCTGAGTATATGAGATTATAAAAGAGCAATGAGGGAAATAACATCTTTCTTAAACCATTGACTGCTTTGTTTCTTAAGATGTAATACATTCACTGTAGTCTATACGCAGCACCAGACAGTACTTATTCAGTTTTCAGCAAAAACTCACAAGTTACTCAAGTTCTTAAATTCTATTGAAATCATTCAGAGATAATAATTCTAAGTGATACCACAAACACTGAACAAAACAATCAAAACTGAAAAATTCACCCAACATTAGAAAAATGGTCCAATCTATTGCCATTTCTATATGAATAACAAGAAGACGGGTCGAGACCTATGACAGGTGAGCATCAATGGTGCAGCAAGCATTTGACATGTGATCATCTATGGTGGTGTCAGAGTCTACAATTTCTTGACATTTGTACAAGCATCAATATGAAAAATCAAGTGCACAAAATAAGTGTTGTATTACATAAGTGCATTATTTTCATTTGATGCTCTATTCCTTACACAATGCATATTAATCTAGTAGTTTCAATTGACAACGTGTCGTTGAGAGTCACCATATAACTATAGGCCTACAAATCAGATGAAGGCATCTCACTTTCCACATGTCTATATATATGGGTCTAAGACAATTTCCGACAAGGTAGTGATCTGAGAAAACAGAGATAGAATCAAGATTCTCGACTTAAAACAGCACCAACTAGGACCCAATTTCACTGTAAGAAGTATGTATTCATAAGTAAATTTATCAATTCCAGACACAAAATACCGTATCCAAAACATATAAACATGCTTCAATCAACACTAGACAAGTCATAAAGGATACGGAGGTTGATATAGAAGTAGCCAAGAAGTTTGAAACGATATTGTAATGGAGAAAGAAATTGACATGTTCGATCTTCAACAGCTAGACGAGGAGCTCGAAATCTGAATTTCACTACTCTTCGAATTACACTGGATGAAATTAACATGTAAAACCATTAGGGAAAAATATAAAGGGATTACAGAACAAACGATTTTAGGAATTAGAACACATTAGGGAAAAATACCATTAATTGAATCAGAACTGCCAGAACAAACATAAGACTTCTTAAAAATGCATACCAAGTATACCGATTGAGATATTAGGGTTTCAAACCTGAGTATTGAGGTGAAGTGGAGGTTGGATCTTCAAACATCGAGCTTCGGTGAACACCGCGGAGGCACTGCCGTTGGTTTTGTCGGCGGCTGAGCTTTTCGAAGGCAACCTGGCTTTGCAGCCATTGAATCATGATCGAAGAAAAAGATTTTTGGGCCGAATGGGTACTAAGGCGTTTCCAGAATTTGAACGCCCCCGAATCCCCACAACTGTCGTGTAAACAGTCGGTCCCAAATAAAGATTATTGATGCAAGTTCCATCCTGAAAGTTGAGAAATCGATTGAGGGATATGGATCTTGCGAGGGTGATTTCAAAGCGATGTTCTAAGAGGAAGGGTTTTCTTTAGAGTAGTTCATCGATTGAGGGATATGGATCTTGTGAGGGTGATTTGAAAGCGATGTTCGAAGAGGAAGGGTTTTCTTTAGAGTAGTCTGTAACGGGGGTGAAGGTCTGGTAATGTAGTGTTTTGGTAAAGTAGTGTTTGTGCTCTAATTTTTCTGAATTTTGAGTTTCCCACCCGAAATTTTTTAGCTTCTTTCCAAAACTTGGGTAGTGCGGGAATCTTCTAATATTACCCCACCAAATATACTTCAAAATTGACAATTATGTACGTCACTAAAATATAGTGATTGTCACCTTATTTAATGGTCCGACACGGAAAATGAAATGCATTGTATTGCTTGACTATTTTTTTTATCTAAAATAAAAAATACTCACAATGTCGACAAAAAATGACACATACATCGACAAACACAAATATTGTAGATAAATCATATAACTAGCTACACAAAACTGCTTGTCGACAAAAAAATTGTCAATAAAGGTCATAATTGTTGTAGTGGGCGCTGCAAATCAGGTGGCGGATGCGTTGTCTTGACGTGATAGTGAGGCAGATTCGGCCTCCCTCTTTCTCTCGGCCATCCAGCCCCTTCCCTCGGTTCTTGAGGTTATTCGGCGTGAGACCGAATCTATGGCCGACCTTCAGGCCTTGGTGGCAGCGGTACATTCAGAGTTCAAGCCTCCTCACTTCTCGTTCATTGTTATTGCAGGAGTTCCACAGCTCACCTACAGCGGGTCACCCCGGTGTTGAACGTACTTACCAACGGTTGTTGGCGGTTTTCTATTGGCCAGATATGCGCTCTGATGTTCGTCAGTTTGTTTCCGCCTGCCTGGTGTGTCAAACGACGAAGTATTCGACCCAGAAGCCTGGGGGTTTACTGCAGCCGCTCCCAGTGCCTGACCGTGTATGGGCAGCCGCGTCCATGGATTTCATTACGGGACTCCCTTCTTCTCATGGTTCTACAACTTTCATGGTTGTGGTGGATCGGCTCACTAAGTATGTGCATTTTGGTCCTCTTTCCACTGATTTTGACGCACCTCGGGTCGCACACTTATTCGTGGACGTAGTGGTCAAGCACCATGAGTTTCCAGAATCTATTGTTTCAGATCGCGATTCCATATTTCTCAGCACGTTTTGGAAGGAATTGGTGAAGCTTAGTGGCACAACGCTGAAATTCAGCACTGCTTATCATCCCTAGAAGGACGGTCAGACCGAGGTGATGAATCGGGGTTTGGAACAGTATCTCCGCGCTTTCACTTCGGAACGACCTCAGCGGTGGGTTTCGTTTCTTCCTTGGCCAGAACTGGCTATGAACTGTAGTCACCACGAGGGCATTAACATGTCCCCATATCGTGCCCTCTATGGTCGAGATCTCCCGACACTGTTTCCTACATTGCCTACTGACAGGACTTCTCCAACCGTTTGTGAGTTAGTCTCGGAGCGTTCGGAACTTCTGGCTGATTTGAAGGGACATTTGATTCGTATGCAGCAGCGTATGAGTGAGCAAGCTAACAAACACCGTCGTGAGGTGTCATTTGCGTTCGGAGATTTAGTCCTCTTGCGCCTTCAGCCGTATCGTCAGCGTTCCTTGGCTCGTCCATTATCTGCCAAGCTAGCTCGCCGCTACTATGGTCCATTCAACGTTCTTGCTCGTATTACCGTCTTCAGTTACCAGACGGCTCCCGTATCCACGATGTCTTTCATGTGTCGTTACTCCATCCTTTTCTTTCCGACAGCTCCCTTTTTCCGATTGCTACGTTGCCGGAACAGTTTTTCAAGGGGCGCCTAGTTTCTTCTCCTGTTTCGGCTACCGCTGAGCGTACAGTTTTGGTTGACGGCGTGCCTCAGCAACAATGGTTGGTCTCTTGGTCCGACGGAGCCGCGCCTAGTTGGGAACCTGCGCCCGATATTCAGTCTGCGTATCCTGAGCTTCAGCTTGAGGGCAAGCTGCTTTCCGAGACCGGGGGAGTTGATACGGGTCCGGTTACGCCACCTCGTGACGACGTTAGGTTGGACGACGATTCAGTTGATTCTAGCGAGCAACCAAGTGCTCGAGTCAGGCGCACCGTGGTTCCACCTTCATATTTAAAAGACTACGTTCAGCCTAAGCTAAAACGTTAGTCTATTATTTTACTTTAGTCTTTTGTTATGTTTCCGTTATGTTTATGTTTTTGGACTTGGGGTCGTATGTGATGTTTTTATTTTATTCGGGGTTTCTTTTCGGTTCTTTACTCGGATTAGGACTAGGTCGAACCGACAGGGTTAGGGTATAAAAGAGGTGTTATCTTTTTCTAAGAAAATTAAGAAAAGAATTGCCCTCAACTATCTGTCTCTCTCTCTCTCGTCAATTTATTTATTTTTCTCGTTCCAGTGGGTGCGCCTGGGTTACCAACATGTAACATTGGTGCTCTCATTCTTCATCGTCGGTCGTTCAACCGCGACGATTCACTCATCTCCCTCTTCGTCGTTGATCATGGCAGAGGACGCCTCCGATCGAGGTAAGAACCCTGCCTCCTCGCCGGATACCACACAGACCTTCTCCAACGAAGCCACCATCGCAGCAATCACGAATCTGCAGGTGGATATCTATACCCGTGAACGCCGTCGAGACACAGAGATCACCGAGATCTGTGACGCGGTCCGGCAACTGCTGAACCGTGACGCAGGGACATCAGCGCCGCCAACCCTAGCGCCCCTGCCTACTCTTGGCCGCACCTTTGCTCACAGCAAACCAGCCGCTGTTTCTACTTCTACAACGCATATCACTACCTGGCAGCCTCCGCCTTCACGTACTACGCCGATAGGGGGTTCTGAACCCAATCCGCGAATGCGGGTCGATTCACCTCGCTTCAATGGGGATGATCCGGTTGGGTGGATTTTTCAAATACAAAAGTATTTCGACTATTTTCGCGCGACGGACCCGGATCGCCTGCAACTTGTAGAGATTCTAATTGACAGTCCAGCCTCCGATTGGTTTCGATACTACCAATCAAACAACCCCGATGCTACTTGGATGGACTTCTTATATGCAGTCAAACTACGCTTCGATCCCTGTCACTTTGAGGATTACTTGGGAGTATTATCAAAGGTACAACAAACTTCAACTGTAATGGCATATCAAACGGACTTCGAACGGGTTTTGCATAAGGTTTCGGGGGTGGACGAAGGGGTCCTGGTATCTCTTTTTCGCGCCGGGTTGAGGCAGCCCTTACGACGCGAGTTAACGTTGCGTAGCCCACGCACATTACCGGAAGCTTTTTCTCTCGCTCGAGAACTTTCAGCAGGACAAGAGGAGTTTTTGTAGTCCTATATGCCACTACCAAAGCGTTCATGGATCCTTGCAGCCGCACGGACGACCAAATCGTTACTGGCACCCACCACGGGTCCCATCACTCATTCGGCCACCACCACAGGTTCGGCCAACCCACCAGTAAAGCAGATAACGCCAACTGAGCAATCTGAGCGCCGTCGTCAGGGACTCTGTTACAACTGTGATGAGAAGTATACACGTGGCCATCACTGCAAGCCACAGTTTTTGCTATTAGGTTCAGGGGAAGACGACGAGACCGAGTTGCACCTGCCCTCTGATGAGGATGATCCGGGCATTATCATGGACAATCTCTCTCATATCAACACCTTGTCAGGTACTACCCACCCTCGTGCTCTTAAATTGACAGGCGCTATTCGCGATGTTTGCGTGCAGGTTCTAATTGATGGGGGTAGCACCCATAACTTTATTCACCCGGTTATGGCGGAACACTTGTCCCTAGTCCTTCATCCAGTATCGCCATTTAGTGTCTACGTGGGTAATGGGGAATCTCTCCGCTGCACTTATTATTGTCCCAATACTCCGCTGACCATTCACGGAACGATTTTCGATGTGGATCCATATGTCTTGGCAGTTCACAGCATTGACGCTGTCTTAGGGGTTCAATGGCTGCAGGCTTTGGGCAAAATTTCGCACGATTACAGCAATTTGACCATGGAGTTCGTTTGGAAGGGACAAAAACTTGTTCTGAATGGCGTTGATCATGGACCACGCCCGATCTCTTATAATTCACTAGCTGTACAGTGTTCGACAGACCCGCATGTTGATTTTTATGAGCTTTTAGCCGTTCCTGTAGAGCCGCGACCGTCTCTACCTTGTGAGGAGGATTTCCCTCCTGATTTACCGACTGAGGTACTTCACGTTCTCTCGCAGCATCGCGTAGTTTTCTCTGTTCCCTCTGGGTTGCCACCGTCCCGTGAGTGGGACCACCGTATTCACTTGCAGCAGGGGTCTAAGCCAGTAAATGTCCGTCCCTATCGCTACCCATATTTTCAGAAGACAGAAATTGAGTGACAGGTTCAGGATATGCTCAAGCAGGGGGTCATCCAACCGAGCAACTGTGCTTTCTCTTCACCGGTTCTTTTGGTTCGTAAGAAGGTCGGTACCTTTCGGTTCTGTGTTGATTATCGCGCGCTCAATGCCGCCACTGTTCCCGATCATTTTCCCATCCCTACTACTGATGAGCTGTTTGACGAGCTTGGGGCAGCCCGCTACTTCACTAAATGGATTTGCGCTCGGGATATCATCAGATTCGCATACACTCAGCGGATATTGCAAAGACGGCTTTTCGCACTCATGATGGTCACTTCGAGTTCCTCGTCATGCCATTCGGCTTGAACAATGCTCCATCTACATTTCAAGCAGCCATGAACCGGATATTTCGGCCTATGCTCCGCTATTTCGTGATTGTTTTCTTCGACGACATTCTCGTCTACAGTACTACTTTGGAGTTACATGCTCAGCATTTGGATCAGGTTCTTCGTCTCCTATCTGCTCATTCTTTTTATGTGAAGTTGTCCAAATGCTCTTTTGGCAGGACCAGCGTCGATTACTTGGGCCATATCATAACTAATGGCCAGGTGCAAGCAGATTCCGAGAAAATTGCAGCCCTGGTCGAGTGGCCGACTCCAAGCACAGTGAGGCAGTTACGGGGATTTTTGGGTCTCACAGGTTACTACCGGCGTTTCATCAGGGATTACGCCTCCATTGCTTCACCCCTGACCGACCTTCTTAATAAGGAGGCATTCACATGGTCGTCCACGGCCGAGCAGAGTTTTCACGCCTTGAAAGAGTCCATGACATCAGCCCCGGTCCTTCGTTTACCAGATTTTACACAGACTTTCGTGTTGGAGACTGACGCGTCTGATAAAGGGGTCGGAGCGGTACTTATGCAGCAGGGTCACCCGTTAGCTTTTTTCAGTAAGAAGTTGGGCTCCCGTCTTCGCGCGACTTCTACTTATCATAAGGAATTGTATGCGGTGGTTGAGGCAGTGCAGAAATGGTGCCAATATCTACTAGGTCGCGAGTTTGTCATCCGCAGCGATCAACGCAGTCTGAAGGAATTGTTATCCCAGATCGTTCAGACACCGGATCAACAATTTTATATTCGGAAACTCATGGGGTTTCAGTTCCGAATTGAGTACAAACAGGGCGCTGCAAATCAGGTGGCGGATGCGTTGTCTTGACGTGATAGTGAGGCAGATTCGGCCTCCCTCTTTCTCTCGTCCATCCAGCCCCTTCCCTCGGTTCTTGAGGTTATTCGGTGTGAGACCGAATCTATGGCCGACCTTCAGGCCTTGGTGGCAGCGGTACATTAAGAGGTCAAGCCTCCTCACTTCTCGTTCATTGTTATTGCAGGAGTTCCACAGCTCGCCTACAGCGGGTCACCCCGGTGTTGACCGTACTTACCAACGGTTGTCGACGGTTTTCTATTGGCCAGATATGCGCTCTGATGTTCGTCAGTTTGTTTCCGCCTGCCTAGTGTGTCAAACGACGAAGTATTCGACCCAGAAGCCTGGGGGTTTACTGCAGCCGCTCCCAGTGCCTGACCGTGTATGGGCAGCCGCGTCCATGGATTTCATTACGGGACTCCCTTCTTCTCATGGTTCTACAACTTTCATGGTTGTGGTGGATCGGCTCACTAAGTATGTGCATTTTGGTCCTCTTCCCACTGATTTTGACGCACCTCGGGTCGCACACTTATTTGTGGACGTAGTGGTCAAGCACCATGGGTTTCCGGAATCTATTGTTTCTGATCGCGATTCCATATTTCTCAGCACGTTTTGGAAGGAATTGGTGAAGCTTAGTGGCACAACGCTGAAATTCAGCACTGCTTATCATCCCTAGACGGACGGTCAGACCGAGGTGATGAATCGGGGTTTGGAACAGTATCTCCGCGCTTTCACTTCGGAACGACCTCAGCGGTGGGTTTCGTTTCTTCCTTGGGCAGAACTGGCTATGAACTGTAGTCACCACGAGGGCATTAACATGTCCCCATATCGTGCCCTCTATGGTCGAGATCTCCCGACACTGTTTCCTACATTGCCTACTGACAGGACTTCTCCAACCGTTGGTGAGTTAGTCTCGGAGCGTTCGGAACTTCTGGCTGATTTGAAGGGACATTTGATTCGTATGCAGCAGCGTATGCGTGAGCAAGCTAACAAACA
Source organism: Linanthus parryae (assembly GCA_023055425.1). NCBI lineage: Eukaryota > Viridiplantae > Streptophyta > Magnoliopsida > Ericales > Polemoniaceae > Linanthus > Linanthus parryae. The sequence goes on along the minus strand of JALGPY010000004.1, from coordinate 139,943,800 downwards.
CCGTCGTGAGATGTCATTTGCGTTCGGAGAATTAGTCCTCTTGCGCCTTCAGCCGTATCGTCAGCGTTCCTTGGCTCGTCCATTATCTGCCAAGCTAGCTCGCCGCTACTATGGTCCATTCACCGTTCTTGCTCGTATTGGCGAGGTTGCCTACCGTCTTCAGTTACCGGACGGCTCCCGTATCCACGATGTCTTTCATGTTTCGTTACCCCGTCCTTTTGTTTCCGACAGCTCCCTTGTTCCGATTGCTACGTTGCCGAAACAGTTTTTCAAGGGGCGCCTAGTTTCTTCTCCTGTTTCGGCTACCGCTGAGCGTACAGTTTTGGTTGACGGCGTGCCTCAGCAACAATGGTTGGTCTCTTGGTCCGACGGAGCCGCGCCTAGTTGGGAACCTGCGCCCGATATTCAGTCTGCGTATCCTGAGCTTCAGCTTGAGGGCAAGCTGCTTTCCGAGACCGGGGGAGTTGATACGGGTCCGGTTACGCCACCTCGTGACGACGTTAGGTTGGACGACGATTCAGTTGATTCTAGCGAGCAACCAAGTGCTCGAGTCAGGCGCACCGTGGTTCCACCTTCATTTTTAAAAGACTATGTTCAGCCTAAGCTGAAACGTTAGTCTATTATTTTACTTTAGTCTTTTGTTATGTTTCCGTTATGTTTATATTTTTGGACTTGGGGTCGTATGTGATGTTTTTATTTTATCCGGGGTTTCTTTTCCGTTCTTTACTCCGATTAGGACTAGGTCGAACCGACAGGGTTATGATATAAAAGAGGTGTAATCTTTTTCTAAGAAAATTAAGAAAAGACTTGCCCTCAACTATCTCTCTCTCGTCAATTTTTTTTTTCTCGTTTCAGTGGGTGCGCCTGGGTTTCCAACAGGTAACATCCTCGAACATACTCCAACCACCATCTAATTTGTTCTTGAACCCTCGGGATGATTGCACTGTGAAATACACCTTAAGTTAGTTAGTAAGATCACAATATGTTGAGAAACCATGACTTGACAAATGAATTAATACCCTATGAAGTAAATTATTAGTGCAAAAATATAACCTTGAGTTCCCAACCAACTCAATGAGAAGATTCTATCACTTAATCAATAGACAAATTTTTGTTCAAACAGAACTAACATCCTAGTTGAATCAACACGACACATGTATACTTAGAGACATCTAAGTTTCAGTTCTAGTCTACATTAGCCATTTCTCTTAACACATTACCAGAAATGGAAGTGGTATTACAAGTTTTGACTAGTAATGTTTTCGGAACTTGTACAAAAAATTGCAGATAGCAGTAAAGTTACCAGTTCGCCGAAGCTACCGACTAGCAGAAATCAATAAACTCTGAAATAGCATGATGTTATTCTAATTGCAGCCACTGTCTTGAAACCATTATCACATAGAAACAGTATAAAAAGAGTAAATACAAAGTACTTGCGTACTCATACTCAGAGAGTAATACGAAGGTCAGAGTTACCTGATTTCTTGGTCTTCGACTCCAGCTTCACTTTCAATGTGTATTATCCTGTCTTTGCCAATTGATCTTCTATTAGTTCGTTTTCTCTTCAAATCTCTTGTCGATGACACCACCTCCTCCATATTTATAGCTCGGTTGTACCCATCACCAAGACTAAGAATGATTTGTGAGAATCTTCGTCGTGCACAAATTTTCCCGATGATGCAATACTGAATTCCTAATTTCTGTCATCACCGAGATCCCAACGATATGAATTGCTTGTATGTCTCGGGTAAGCTGCAGATTTCAAGAAGACGAGATACTGATTCCATGATTTCTGTCATCGTCGATATTGAACTCGATCGAGCTTCTCGATGTCTCCTACAATCTTCGATACTGGTCAACTATAAGATTTGATGCGTATCAGATGAATTGTAATGGTACAAAAACTGCTAAAAGGGTAAATCTGTCTAAATAATAATAGATTTTTTTATTAAAAACAGGTAACAAATTATATATAAAAGAATTGTAATTATTTGGTAAATATCACTTTTTTTTGGTGTCCTAAGATATTGACTGGTAGGGATGGCAATGGATCAGATTCGGATCGGATCCACCGATGTCCATATCCGAATCCGATCAAAATAAGTGGATCCATATTCGATCCAAATTCGACTAGATCCTAAACGGATTCGGATCGAATTCGGACCGGATTTAATTTTCAATATCCGTATTCGATCCGACAATTCAAATCTCCAGAAACTGATCTGATTCGGATCCAGATTCGGATTCTGAGCATTTTTTTTACTTCTCATAAAAATACACAACAAATTCAGAAAAATACGTAAGAAGATTCACCACACCAAAAAAAATATGCCTAAAAAAAGTAAAAATATATTAAAAATATTTTACCAATAGGACAAACGTAAATCTACCAAGAAATATAAGCAAGCCTTTCAAAGGTTTAATGCACCAATGTCTGTAGTTGTCTACAAATTCAATCAAAACAACACTAAAATTGTCCATAACTTTAGTAGAATATTTTCTTAAGGCATGAAAACATAATGTGTAGTGATTTGTGTAATGTGTTTATATACATGTAGGTAAAAACATGATTTTTTATAACTCTAAGGGTATATTCGTAAAGCTATGTGTGTTCGGATCCTTTCGGTTCGGATATCTATCAGATATCCTAATATATTCGGATCGAATACGGATACCGATCGGATTTTGATTTTCAATAACCATATTCGATCCATTTAAAATGGATCGGATTCGGACTTGATCCATTCGGATCGAATCACTCGGATTTCAGCTCGGATCGAACCGCATTGCCATCCCTATTGACTGGTGAACTAACGGCTGAGTTGACGAAAATTTTGTTATTGTAAACGGAAGCAAAATGTAAGGGCTGAATTGAAAATTTTAAAACATGGAGGAGAAGTTTGAAAACAACCCACAACTTAAGGGGTGTAAATTAATTTTTTGCCAAAAAGTTATGTTGGGACAATAACTTCTGCTCCGGCAATGATATGCTGTCCCCTTATGCTGCCACCCAAACATAGCCCCTAGAGAACTATTAATAACGTTCGGAGGCTATTAGGGTCTGCCTACTTGGGGTAAGTTTCGGGGCTGTTCTAGCAAATTCTGGAGAAGTTTCTTAACTAGTTTTTCTTTTTTTTTTTTTTTTTTTTTTTGAGAAGAAAGTTTCTTTACTAGTTGGCTTGAAGCCTAGGGTTGGATTCGTAGGTTAATCTTTCTCCTTTCTTTCATCTTCATAATTGCTTCTAGTTCATCCGCACAAATTGAAATAACGGCTCCACTGCAGGAAATTATTTTCTTCCGGAAGTTGTGCTAATAAATGTTTGCTTCGGCGTATTAATTTTCGTCGTGTCAACACCTCAAATGGCCATGGCCAAGAAGAGAAGTGACAGCAGAAGTTCAGTGGACAGAATCTCAGGCTTACCGACGCCGATCCTCCACAAGATCATGGCCCTCCTTGGCCTCGAAGACTTGGCTAAAACAAGTGTCTTGTCCAAGTTTTTCATGTCTACGTGGTCCACTTCTCCTGTTTTCAATCTCAACTACTCTGCCTTCAAATTGGCTGCTCAGAACCGCGGTGATCCTAAAAAGGAGAGGATTGATGTGGATTTCTTCAAGTTTGTTCGTCACAATATCCGACGCCGCCATCCCATCCCCCACACGGTTTTGGACTGAAGGACGTACAAGATCTATCATATACAGATCTACAACATGAATTATAGCGGAAGATTCATGTGTTTACCTTGTCTTCCTTAGCTCCTAAGCGCAACGGATGATCGTAGGGTGCTTGCTTTCACGTGCTCTTCTTGCTCCCACAATCTGGCTCGAATCTCTAGGACGAGAGCTCTGATCCACACCAAGTTCCACCCAATGGAGGCTAGTTGAAGAGAGAGTCTAGGATTTACTGTATTATGATCAGCTCATGATCTCTACAGTATTGTGTATAAAATAATAGGAGGCTGTCTCCTTATATAGACAGACTTACACCCAATTGCAACATAACCCCCTAGGGTTTGTCCTTGCTACTAACCCCATAAGGTTTGAGCTTGTCTCACCTAAACCCATAAGTTTAGGTTAATTGCATTGTGCACCCCACATGGGCGCACATAATGCTAACATGGACATATTTAAGCTAACTGTTTCGCATGACTGCAAGCCCTGTTGTGAAACCATCCACGAGGCCGTCAGTTTTGCCCTAAAACACAAAATTGTAGACTTGCGTTTTCGTTTTTCGCAAAAAATCCGTCACCATCTACCTAAAATTAATCATGGACAGCACATCAAAACCCTTAAATTAGGAGGTTTGAAGCTTAATTTCACAGATTTGATATGCGCCTGTGCTGGAATTGAAGTATTGGACTTTTCTTTCTGCGAGGGACTGAAAAATAATCTCAAGTTCTCTAGCTCGAAAATAAAATCAATCTCGTTCGAGTATTGTGATGTGAAGAGATGCGATATCGAATCAACAAGCCTAGGGAGGTTTGAATTCTCAGCATACAAACCTTGTCACATCAATGTTTCCAACTGTGAATTTCTCGAGGTATTAATTATTCGTCGTACTGGTGTTATCGCCAAAGATTGGATGGACAACAATGTTGCTAAGCTTGTGAAACTCGAACATCTTTCACTCCAGAATTGCATGCTGGAAAATTTGGAGCTATCAAACCGAAAGCTGAAAGTCTTGAAGTGTCACGTTAATGGATTACAGAATGTTGATATCAGAGCTTGTACAAATCTCAAAGAACTCAAATTAATTGGTCACAACATCACTCAAGACTTCTTCGACCAAATAGTCCGTGAATTTGTTCAACTCGAGAGACTGCAATTGGGTTCTTGTCCTGACCTACAAAGGATCGATATCAATCTCTCGCAGCTCTATAGCTTACGATTGTCTGGTTGCAGCACGAATTTGATCCAAGTGGACATCAATACTCCGAAACTCATTCAGTTTGATTACAGTGGTCCTCCTGTTCACTGTTTTAATATTGTTACATGTAAGGGGCATAATGAGACTACCCTATCCCTTGATGCCGGATGGTCCCAGAACTTCTCGTTATTTGTAAGATTTATTGGGTCATTTGTGGACAGCAGCTCATTGATTTTAGATTGTAGCTCTCTTGAGGTATGTTCATTTACTAGTCCCTATTGATCTGTCCAAAACCATCAAGTACCATAAATTGTTTGTTCATTGTCACTGCAGGAACTTCATTTCTCAGAACCCATAAGGCAACCATTCTTGTCTCCTCTACATTGTCTGAAGTATCTTACGATAAGGAATAAGCGCCTGACAACAATTCCGACAGCTTTGGTGGATAGCTTGCTCTGGCTATCACCCCAACTGGATCGGTTGTATTTCTATTCATGTGGGTTAATTTCTAAACGGAGTGCCACTGCATCAATGAAGGTATATGTCAGAAAATAACCCAGTCAAGTCAAACTATTATTGACACAGTCCTTTATGTAGAACGAACTTACACAAGTTATCTTCTGGGTATTGGGTAGTCTTGACAGGTGAATCGAATAGCATAAGTTTCAAATTCTGACTTGTTCTGTAAAAACATTTGCAGTTCCATTATGCAAAGATGATTGTCAAGGATAAAGGCACATCGTGTTGCCCCGGTCCTCTTACAAACTGTTGGCGATGTTCCTTGAAGATGTTGGAGTTGGGAAATTTTACCACCTCAGAAGATGACGATCTACGGGAATATTTTACAAAGAATTGTTTCTTACCGGTCAACATTTCCTCGAAATTATGATCTACCAGAGGAGCTTTCACAACCTATGTTGAGTCAGGCACTTGTGAACTTGTGATTTCAGAAATGTTTGAAATTTGTTCTTATTTTAATTAATTGTTTCTAGGGTTTCTAGCATTGTCCCAGAGGTAAATGATTTGTACCTTTCTTACCTTTCATGACGCATCTGTTTTAGAGTCAATTGAACTTTGTAGGGGTGTTTCTTAGCGGCATCAGGAATGTCATATTTGTTTGTGGAGAAAGTCTGATAGCAAACTATTGTTTTATTCGTAGGACATTGTTACTTGCTCTGTGTCAAGATTGTATCAGTAGAGCGATCATGCTCCTTGTTATTACCTTATAATCAAATTATTTGTGGCATTGCTAGCTGGTTGATTCCTAACACATTTATCACTTCTGGTTGTTGCGACAATGATGTCTATACATGTTCACTTCGAGAAACATAAACTTGCTACGTCTATTGAAGACATATAAATTAGGCTTAATTATTTAATGCATACCCTCAGTTTGCCGAAACTATCACATTACAATCCCAGTTCTAGAACTAATTGATTGCATCCTCTATTTGTAAAAGATACGTCAATGCCAAACTGGGAACAAAATTCAATCATCATATTCAAACCCGACGAAGGTATTTTCATAAAGTGCACATCGCCTATAATACAATCGCATCACATTGTTTGAAATGATGCCCTTCGAGTACGTTAATTCTGCGATGGAATTCCGATCCCAGTTTCACATCAACCTATTTTTTGCAAATGGGGGATGCAATCAGCTAGATCTAGAACTGGGGGTTGAAATGTGATAGTTTCGGCAAACTCAGGGTATAAATTAAGTAATTAAGCCAAATATAAATTAATACAAGTTTAAGATTGACATTTTATGGAAGCTTGTAGACACGGAAGTGTATCATATGGATCACTGCGTGTACCTGCAATAGATCAGAACAACTACAGACGATACACAAAGATCTGAACAATGATGTGAATGATGAAAGTAGGTAAGGGATAAGGGTAAGCCTAGTGTGTTACTCAAGAGAGACAATAAAGCAATAAGGTGTTTAGAATCACAAAAGATCCGAACCTCTATGAAGAGGATGACCCTCCTATATATACCTGTCTTAGGACAACAGTTACGAGTAGTTATATAACTGCATAGAGTTGTAATATAACTTTCTCACATAATAAACCATCAACCACATTTATAGGCGGATATATCGTGAATCGATTCTCTTGAAGAGTCTCTTGAATCTAAACTTATACAAATCGATTTAAAGTCCTAATCATATTTAAAAAATCTAGTTATTTAATAATAAAAAAGTTTTACTTATAAACAAAGATCTAATTTCCATAAATAAAGATTCATACTTAATTTTAAATTCTAAATAAAGTATTATTATAAATGAAATATTCTTTTGAAAAATCATTGTAATTTACTTAGAATAGAAATGAAATTGTAGATTATTCTTTTAGTATTTAAGTAAAATTTCTTAATCAAGTTTAAGTCAAATCTCAATAAAAATAATTTAGGAAAAAGAATAAAATCTAAATAATAATTCGGATGAAAATAATTAAATACTAAAATATATTTATGGCCTAATTTCTTTGGAAATATAATCATGCTTTATTCTTTTAATTTATACTGAAACTCTTCCAATAAACTTAAACAAAAAATTAATTAAATTCATAAAAGAGTTCTAATTGTAAAATACATCTTTGTGACCAGTATCAGTAAACATATTATTTTATAAAAAATATATTATATTCCTAATTAAACTCCCTTACTTGAAAGACAAGTAAATATATCCTAAATAATCTGTAAGAAGAATAATTGACTAACTGAAACTGCCAGAAGAGCATGACAAAGGATCAGAGAGAGCCTGTAGAACTCAACCCGACTGACCCATAACCTGCACACGGCTTCCTAGGGTTTTGTGCGCAGCTGCAGGGAGCGCCAAGGAGTACTGCTACTCTTTGGTCATTTACTCTTTTAAAGTAGTGCAGTTTAGTCCAAAGACACATACATTGACGTTACGTGAATATCCTAGACCTAAGAATAAACCTGAAACTTCTAGGAAAATGCCTGAAACAAAGGATCACATAACTGATTATATATGATTATTTCTTGCTGAGCTATATTTAAGACGCATGAATTGCCGGCAAGAACATGTGTTAGCATCACTGAGTATCTAAATAAAGAGACTCGGATGATTTATAATATGCCTATACAATGCACTACATCATATGAGCTATTTTGGTCATGAATTTACAAACATTAGAAACAGTACAGGATCCTAGATTGAACACATTCCAACTCATCTTGTTTCAATTTTCATTACTTAATTGATAATTTTGACATGTTATGATTGTTTTTACGTTCTTCGTCATATCTAGTTGATAGGAAACGTCTTGTTAGCTGAAAATTAGTTGATAATTGTTTGGTAACTCGATGATTATTAACTGGAAAAGTAAAAAAATCACTTGATTGTGTCGCACGCTTGGTAACTCAGTAGCGTTAATTAAGAACTTATGATAGATCTTGATTTCTAATGCGCGTTTAGGGTTGTTAGAACTTGTTAACTCAGTTTTAATTCACTTTAGGCGTAGTATAGCCACGTACTTGGTAACTCAGTAGTTGATTGTTGCTCGTTTGACATGGGAAAATTAATCAGTGTTTCATAAAACGTACAATGTTATCAATAGTAATCACAAGCAATTCTCTAAACGAGGTGTCTTGATCACCTCTCTCATATTGAATCTTACAACCATTCAATCACTTGCGTTCAAAATTTCCTGATCTTATTTTTTTTTACATTAGATATACAAACTTGAACTATTGACCGACATATAGGAATTAAATATTAATTTATAGCGAAGTCTCTTGGGCATAATATGGATTTATCTGATATTACTACACCAGACGACCGTGCACTTGAGGTTGGAGCGTGTGACTAGCATGTCACTTCTTTACCCAAAGAATACTATAGACTTTTCATACTACAAGAAGTTCCGATAGCGAACATAAGAGACGTTCACTGGTGTAGAAGCTAATGCACAACAACAACTGGTAAAAGTCATCGAGGCTCTGGTGTAAGACACCACTTATGATTATGCGAAGCTCAAATAATTCTCTAATCTAAGACTCTAGGGTCAACACCATACTGTTGATAGTATGTTCAGTTGCCAAGAGAGTTTATTAGAACTTGCGACAGGCTTTTTTTTAATGACAAATTATTTCCAACACACTAAATGTTATCACTGCTGGATTTGTCGAAGGTGAACATAACTTCGGAGAAGAGTTGGTAAATTTCGTTAACAATTTCAGCTGAGAGCCATACATTGTGTTAGAAGCCAGCTCGATCAGGAGTTAGTGGATTCTTGAAATGGGTTGATAGAGACCTCATATCACAATATTTCGCAAGGGCAGCAAGTATGGGTGCAAGAGCACAACAACAATGGTGAACTTGTGAGATTTCCAGATCTCACGAATCTCTGAAACTCATTCCATTGCTCAGACAAGTGGAAATGCTTTGAGAGAAACTAAGGGCTAGTTTGGGAATGTTGTGGCGGTGCGAGAAGCTGTCGTGGGAAAAAACTGTGAGAAAGTTGCTATGACTTTTTAGATAAAATATTGTTTGGTAAATATTACGTGAGAGCTGCAGTGAAATATTGGCATAGTAATTTTGTTTTTGGTATAATCAACTATGAAATTGCTGTGAGCGGGTGAAATGACAAAAATATATGACATGTGTCATTTCCGTAAAGAAAACTATTGAATTTTTTAAAAATTATAAGGTTATAATCGGTTTTAGATAAATTAATCAAAAACACTTTCCGGAAAAGTAAATCCCTCTTGCTTCCTAAAAACTGTTGTAGGACAACATAAACTGTCTGAAAAAGCAGAAATTTCATTTTTACCAAACGCACTCTGCTCTGCTGTCAGAAAGGCAAAAAATTCCCAAACTAGGCCTAAGAACCACATACGAGATGTATGATCAAGTTAGGGTCTTCCAAATACTTGGGATAAGTTCGGGGGGTGTTTCCACAAATTCTGAAGAACTTTCTTTTTTATATCGTTTTGGTAGTGGAGGAAGAGAAAGGAGTCCTAGATCATAAATTCAGAATAGAACGGCTGATGAGATCTGGTGCTTGAAGCCTAAGCTTAGAATCGTAGGCGAAACTTTGTTCCTTCTTTTTTCATCATCTTAAGTGCTTTCGTTCCGTACACATATTTTCTTCCAGGAGCTGTGTTGATAAATACTTACTACGGCATATTTACTTTCATCTCGTCTTTTTGGAATCCAGACATTGCTGTAAACTCCTCACATGGCCCGAGCGAAGAAGAAGAAGAACAACAGAAGCTACCGTGAAAGTTATACGGACAGAATCTCTAGTTTACCTACGCCAATCCTCCACAAGATCATGTCCATCCTTCGCCTCAAATACTAGGCTAAAATATGTGTCTTGTCAAAGTTGTGGGGTTGTCTATGGTGCGTCCCTAATTAGGGTTCCTGACAACTTTTTATTTTTTTTGTGGTCCCCGCTACTACAGGACAAAAAATGTTACCCGCTATAGCAGGTAACCTCGGCTGGAGATATAGTTGTTAAGAGTTTTTTTGGCTTTAGATAAAGTTCTTAATATCTACGCGGCTAACAGATAGAAAAGACTACCATATAGTTAGTAGAGTTTAACAGGTAGAAGAAGTTCCCTCATTTAAGAAAGCAATGTTAACAGTTTGAGTTTTATTGTTAATAAATAACGATGAAATTAACTACAAGCAGACCAATATCAACTCAAAAGTCCTTTAAAGGCATGTTTAAAGATTAATACCAGAACAATTCAACAATAACATTAAAATAAGGTGGTACTTGTTCAATATCATCTCCCGGGTCGTCTTTCTTGTCAAGAAATCACGAATAAAATCACTCTAAACAGACCTATATCATTCATGCTTGTTTTTCTTGGACTGACTACTCGATTGAGACCAGAAGTATTCCTCTTTAACATCAAACTCAAGTGGCAGTTCTGCAAAATCGTCTTCCGGATCGTCCACTTGTTCGAAGGAGTCCACCGGAGGATTGGGGCATGTTGTCCTGTTGTGTCCCAGCTCCTTGCAATTGCCACACCTCCTTCTCTTGTCTTTCTTTGGTCCCTTTGGGCATTTGGTGTCCGGGGGGTTCGGATTCTTCACATGGGCGTAGGGATTTTCTTCCTTCTTAATCTCTCCTTGTGCCCCGGCTCCTTGTGTACCCTGAAAAGTTTTAGAAACCATTCTCTGCATTTTCCGAATCCCGTCGGCCATATGCTCTCTGAAGAACCTCATTGTCTCGCCAGTAGTACAACCCAAACGGTAATACAGTTGAACTTCGTTCCTCGAGGAAGCCCGGCGCAAGGCTTGCAAATATGGGTCATCACTTTTCTTCCCAACAGGCTCCTTCATTGATGGCTCGGTTCGGTAGAATTCTTTGTCAGTTTTGGTCCACCTTATGGCAATTAAAGAGTTTGGGATCCTCTGTACTCCCTTTTGTTTCAGAACAAACAACATGTGTTCGCAAATCATATACGATGTTTCCCAACGAAAACACGTGCAACGGAGAAGCCTATTATCATGACGACATTGAACAACTTGCTGAAGAAAGAAAAGATAGGGTGGTTAGAAATTAAGAAGGAAATGAAAATACAAATGAACACAAGGATAGACAGATTGTAACCTGGTACTAGATAGAAGAGGACAATAGTTCAAAGACTGTGACATCAATACTTATTTGTTACACTTTAAGACTTAAGATATCAATAATAATATTAAGGAAACATGACAAGATTATTTAGAAATAAAAATGCAGTACACGAGTACATAGTATATAAATATGTAAATTGAAGCAGATGTACATACCATGGATCTCTTCATTTGACCCCTCATCACGTAGAACAAGTCCAAGCTCTCTTCTGGAACAGTTTTGACTTCAAACACTCTATAATCATCACCCTTTGCAGCTTGTTTCCTAAACATGTTGAAGACATTTTCGGTGAAGACCTCTGCTGCATGGCGTTCGAGTTCCGTGAACCCTGTTGTTATCACCGGGTCTGATTGGTCGGAGCGATGGTGTGCCTTACGCTCGTTGTTGCGTAGCTTGTCAACCCCTGTCGTGAATCCCTTGCAAGAATTGGTCAATTTGTCCGAGTAGGACATATAATCCTTGACAAAACTGTTGATGCTCTCGCATCTCGAGGTCGTCGTTTGCAACGCAAAAAAATGATCCTTCAAGTATGTCTCCGCCCACAAGTGGCGGTTCATATATGTGACCTGGACCCAATTCCTATCAGCAATGTTCCATCTGGTAAGCATTGCATGCCAATCATCATGCCAAAATTTTTCAGGTTTCCTACTATGCAAGCACTTTTTAAAATCAACCATGAAGCCATCTCCCAACTTCAGATTAGCCTGGGCGTTCCGACAAAGATGCCAAGAACAGAGACGATGTCTTGCCTCTGGGAAATTATCCATAATAGCTTTTCTCATTGCCAAATTGCCATCCGTGATGACGGACAAAGGCTTCTTATTATTCATTACCTTCATCAGGCCCTTCAAAACCCAATCATATGTTTCTGCTGTCTCGTCGTTGAGAAAAGCACAGGCAAAAATAGTCGTCTGGTAGTGATTGTTCACGCCAGATAGAATTACAAATGGTTTTTGATAGATGTTGGTCTTGTACGTTGCATCAAAAATGAGTACATCGCCAAATCTGTGGTAATCTACCACTGATCTCCTATCACACCAGAAAACACTTTCAAGCTCATGATTTTTACCTGTTCTGAACCTACAAAAACAATAAATAACACTTAGGGAAACAGAAAGATTAGTTACATAAATGATGTTAACTCTAACAGGTCAGAAAGTAAGTTTAACAAATAAGTATGAGCATAACTGAACAGTAGATAGACCTTAACAGATAAGATAGCACTCTTAATTGTTAAGAAGTAAACTTACTCCCTGAACACGCCATAGTGACTGTGCTTCAAACTGTCAATGTACATCAAGGTCTGCTGCCCATCTCCTTCATTTGAATATATCTTGTCCATAGAGGCCATTTTATTGTAAAGATCTTTCTGTGTGTAACCCAACTTGTTATAACCGCCGGCTTGTTTAACCATCAAAAGAAAGCTTTGGCAATACTTGATCCCCTCCTCCTTCAAAGATCTGACCAGTTCAACATCAGCCTCAGAGACCTTTCGGTGTGACCGGTGGTTGCTCGCGCATTGTGGTTCCGAAAGTTCGTGTGAATGACCGGGTTCGAATTGAACCACCTTAAAAGGCTCGGTAGGTGAAGTTCTTGATATTTTTACACGAGCTTTGCATACACACCTAGTGTTTCTGGTATGCTCCCGTTTCCTATTTTCTTTGTACAGGACCTTCTCGGAGCGCAAGCCTTGTCGGGCACACACGTATATCCTTGACTTTATGCATTCTTTCGTTTCCGGGTCGAAGTACCGGCGGTTGCACCTTCTAATCCCAAATCCAAGAATCAGTGCGTAGAGGTTGTACCAGTCATAAGCTTGAACCTCATTTTCAAAAGTCATTTCCATAACATCTTCCTTGGTAACCATTATTCCTGCATAAAACTTAAAATTACTATCTGTATAACTACAGTCATTAACTTAAACTGTAAGAACGCATACCTGGTATGATCTCTCCATTTGGAACTTCCATAATAGAGTTTCTGGTTGCATCTTCTCCATAGCTCTCTGTAAGAGTGATGTCCAAACATTCATCTTCATCGAAGACCTCAAAATCGTATTCTTCTTCCTCATAATCATGAGGCAAAGATACCAAACCCTTGCCACGAACTCCACTCTCACAAATTTCCCTCCCTCTCATCTGAAATTGGTTTGTTTCACTTTCATTCTTAGTGTGACCCCAACATAAACCATCACTCACCAAACTTCTACAGATAGGAGTTCTGAGAATATCATTAGTGTCATTAGTGTTGAAGTGATGAGAAATAAGATCACTGTTCCACTGTCTGTTCTGATTTAAAAGACAATTAACTGTAGCATTTGTAGGGAGACTTGGGTGGCTGTAAGATGGTCTACCCCCTTTATCCAAAATCCAGTTGTGTTTGTAGATGAGAGTTTGTTCACCATTACCAACCAAAACTCTACAACCAGATTTCGAAATAACTTTTGCTTACACAAAGCTTATCCAAGCAAAAGAGGGATTACAACCAATATCTGCATCTAAAATACTGGTATTTCTAAAATACTTAGCTCTGAGAACTCTAGAAACCAATAAATTAGGATTTTTGTGAACTCTCCAGACATGTTTAGCAAGTAAAGAAAGATTGAAAGATTCTAAATCTCTCATACCTAAGCCACCATCCTGTTTTTGATAGCACAGTTTAGACCAAGAAGTCCAGTGAAGACCCCTTTTCTCCATGTTATTACCCCACCAAAATCTAGGCATTAAACCTTCAATATCCTTAATAACAGATATAGGAATCAAAAAGCATGACATGTAGTAAGTAGGTAAAGCTTGAATAATAGCTGTCAAAAGTACCTCTTTACCTGCAGGGGTAAGAGTTTTCTCTTTCCAAGTGGAAAGCTTCTTCCAAATTCTTTCTTTGAGGATGCTGAAAATCCTTTTCTTTTCTCTACCAATACCAAAAGAATTCAAGTTTAAAAAGTTGAATTCTTAATTGCCTTTTTAAGATTTTTTTTGAATTCTTTGATTTTTTTTTAAGCTTTCAAATTCTTTCTTTTCCCTTTTCAAGTTCCATCTTTACATGTGTGTTGGGTGTTTCCCTCATCTTTTTGTAGGGTAATTGTGTTGCATTTCCAACGGGAGGGAGAGGATGCTGCCGGAGCCGCTTTTGTTTTTCTGGTTCTGCTGGATCGTAGATCATGCAGGGGATAGACTCAGCAAACAAACAAACACCGAATACCTTGGTATCTCTATGTCTAGGTGAAATTGCATAAAGGAAATTACTTTTTTTTTGTTGGTTCATCTGCTGCTGCATTACGCTTGCAGTCTCACCAAAAATTGCCAGACGAATCACCAGTTGGCTTGCGGAAACAAGCCCTTCTCCGAGGCCGATTGCTGCGGTTTCCTTAGCACGGTAATTCCATGGGCTTCTCACTACAATCACTCTCAACAGGCCAGCACTTGTGTTCCATACGACCATCACTACTTCGGGATTGATTGATGAGGTTTCTAGGCTCCATCATTTTTTGTCCTAGTTTTTATTAGTTTCACCTCGATTTAGACATTGATGTAGAAGTTGGATACATCCATATGATTTTTTTTGTATATGAGCATCTAGGAAAACATTTGCTGTAACCAATTTTGGTTAAATGTGAGTTCAGTTTTACAATCCCAGTTATGGTGTAATTTGACATCCAGGTCTATAAGTATAATTATAACAAATTAAATTAAATAGTGATTACACAGGTAGTGGCAAAATTTGTTGTCACACAGGTTATTGTTATTGCAATTGGATATTGTCACAAATTAGATTAGGTTGTCACTAACTGTTAGCTAGCATTGACACATTTTGTCACTAACAACGAGCTTAAAGTGACAATTTTTACTGTCACTAGTATCAAACTGAAAATTTCTTGTCACTGACTATTCAATTTACATTTTTCTTGTCACAATGATGTTTAGTGGCACATATTTAGTGACGGCACTGTGACAACAAAGTTACGTCACTGAAGCTTTTATAGACAACATTTTGACTTTTGTGACAACATTTTTTGTAACTAAAAACAAAATCTGTTGCGAGTGCTGCTCCGCCGCCGCTTGGGTCGCTACTGCTTCGATTTGCTCTAGCTCCGAGTTTCCAACGAAGAACTAGGTACGGATACTGAAACCCCAAGTCTTCCTCCTTTCATCCTCCTTTTTTGAAATTGGGAGTCAATTTGTAATCTTAACATAATCTTCTCCATCTCCACTTTTATTCTAGGAACTTGATATTAGTAGATAATCAATTTTCTATGAAATTATGAAATTGGGAACTTTCTGTTGAATGCTTTTTTATAGTGAAATTGGGGATTCTTTTTGGGATCAACAATGGCAATCTAATTCTGATAAATGGGTACTGTGAGATACCCTGCTTTTGCTTCTTGTTTTGTTCAAGTATGAACTGAAACTAGAAACATGGAATAACGTAATTTATACGTTCATTCAATTTTGTTTTTATTGTTTCTCGAATAATCAATCCAGTATTATATATATGATTAACTGACACTGAAAAGTGACTCTAAAATATGTACTAATTGACTGCAAATTTGACCGCAACTCTGTAATATTTTCTTCTTTGAACAGTGTGAATAATATGTTAAAAAATGGGAAATGATTCTTACAAAGCAGAAAATGATTCTTACAAAGTCACTAACATTATTTGTGCAATTTCATTGGTCATTAGATGCATAAATAATGTTAGTGGCTTTGTAAGAATCATTTTCTGCTTTGTAAGAATCAATCCCCTAAAAAATATATATAATGCAATACTGATAGTAGTATACGCTTTGACTTCTATACGCGGATTTCGTTTTCCAAAGTTGCCCCCCACTGGGGGGGGGGTGTGGGGCTCAAATCATGCCTCCGTGACTGCCTACGTGAGAGCAAATCATATAGCAACACACAACATGTCAATGCAAATTAAGTGAAGTTATCATATAACTCATGGTTTCAAAATAGAAGAATTATTCATGGAAAAGTGATAAACCATGTCAATGTATATAGAGGTCAGAAGTATTGCAAATTAAGTGAAGTTATCATATAACTCATGGTTTCAAATAGAAGAAGAATTATTCATGGAAAAGTGATAAACCATGTCAATGTATAGTATATAAAGGTCAGAAGTATTGCACCACAAGTTCACAACAGTAGGAAGAAAATGAGTAATTAAAATATATATAGAGCCATAGAGGTCAGAAGGATGGCACCACAACAGCAGGAAAATTGGAGACCAAAAACTATGCATTTGAACTTAACAATCACTCTAAAATTATGTTCATAGTCACACTGGAGGGCGAAAAAAGGTTTCATGTAAACTAGAGGGCGAAAAAAAGGAGTCAATGCTGAAATAATCAGTTGTTTTAAATACACTAGGCGTGATCCCGCACTATAGCGCGGGACAGACATCATATTTTATTCATCAAGTTTGCATCAAATGACATTGTAACTAAAGCTCGTCAACCTATTTTCTATTCCTCGCTCTAAGAGCTTGACTTACTATTTTACCCGACCTATCAAGAATATTAACATGTATATATGACAATTACATAATTCGGTTTTACTTACACAGTTGTGCTGTGGCGGTACTATAATATAAATTATCAAATATTTGCGTAAAATCAAGCACATGCACCAATAATTTGTTCACTTAATAAAGTTTGAAGTTTAAATGTCATGTTATGGTTTCGATAAACATCTTTTAATCATTAATCTTAGCAAGACCGGTTGATATTAGTAGGAATTTATAGATGATGAGGAACTTTGTATTTACAACTGAATGCATGCATCAGATTACACATGTGATAGTAAGTAGTACAATTGTAGAGACATGAAAATTGCGAGTGGATATCAAGACTTTGTATCATAATCATGCTATTGAGAGTTTACCTATTTTATTAGGAAAAATAGTAAGACGCTTCTTAGAACAGCGGCAAGGAGCAAACACTGTTTACATATAAATCCTTAAAAAGTTGATGATATGAGAAATCTGAAAGTTCATAATATCATTTTACCAACCAATTGCATATATACATATTCAAGAGACGGTATACGTAACTTGGTGTTCCCAAATAACATCATAATAAGTTGTTAGGAATGAAATATTGGTATTGAAACAAATTAAACATGGCATGTCATTAGGAATGGCTTTGTTAAAGCCCAAATACCATCTTTCATGCACGGTTTGTGGCCCCATGGAATAATATTATTGAAAAATGAGAGAAGGTGTTGTATTATATAAGACAGAACAGAAAAACAAAAGAACAATAATATTAATCTAATAGATTTATGGTTTACATCATAAATTACATGAAACATAATGTGGGTCAAAAGAGCAATTAAAATAAATGTGTGGGTTAAATGAGAAATCAATGTAAATGTCGTTCTTTTTCCCTTAATATGGCGTTCTTTACTTGCAAACATCTCAAATTGTCCCCTTTTATGTGGCCGTATGAACGAATGTGATAGGATAAATTACTATAAATAAAACATGGATTAATGAATTAAATATATATTTTTTTTAGAATAATTACATAGAATGGATCAATAGTAATGGATGGTTCATAATGTAAAATCAATAAGTAATTTCAATGATAAACACATAGGAGAAGAAAAAATGGAGTAATACATGGTCTTATAAATGATTTGATAACTCCCATATATCGTCATTGATATTCATTTCCAGAGTCTTTGGGCTACATGCATGACATAAGAGATACTCATGGATAACATAAAATCTGAAATTCCCATTAAAAAATGAGATAGCTTGAAGAATAGATTGTAATCAAATTCAAACAATAAAAAAAATCAAAAAAATTCTAATAATAGAGACAATGAAACAAACAATTTTCCATGTATATCAAACTTGAATAAGAAATGCTTAATGACGATAATTTTACTTCAATTAACAATTGTACATTACGTTTGCTCCATGTCGCTCATCTGGATCTCCAAAAAGGACCGGCTTCTTACATCGTCAAAAGTGAGCAAATTGTTTCTCTATTTAAGAAAGGTCACAAAATCCAATGGTTGATTCGTAACCGAAATAAAAGATACACACAAAACCGAATAGGACGAAGATGTGTGTTGCAAGCTGTTATTTGCCTATAAATAGATCAACGTAAATAGAAGTTAAGAAAAAAAAAAGACAAATGAATCCAGAATCCCCGACCAAAAAAAATTAGAACCAAGGGAACAGAAAAGAAAGAGGGAGATCCCTACCTTCCGTTTATTGATTTCTTTATAAACTGTCGTATGCTCCTGTTCTCTCTCTCTAACCCTAGCCGCCATCACCAACCCCATCCCCCTCTCTCACAATAGCGCTACTGAGCTTAAACTGTGGTACATGCATACAGAACAGCTGGAAACGGGTTAAACTCTTGTACCCATTAGCCCTCTTGAAAGCCGAATTCCGACGGCTAAATCGAAGCTTCTTCTGCCTGTTTTCGGGGACCAAATACCACCACCACCTGCAACTTCTCTCTGCCCTCTCTCTTTATTTTCTCCTGGTCTGTTTTTGTGGATTCGAGTGTGTTGGAAACCCACTGTTTTGACCAAGTTAGGCCACAAATTGAATCTGTGGTCTCGGTGCTTTTTCGCTTGGATACGTGGTTGTTCAGTGTTTGGGTGACTTGGGTATTGTTCGTTGGCTTGGGTATTGTCATAGTGGTTTAAATTTTGAAACATTTTGAAACTGATTTGATTCTCGGTTTTCGTTTGTATTGTTCTTGATTTTCCGATTTGGGCGTTGGTTGATCCTTTGACAGAAAAGATACTCTTTTGGGTTTCTCACGAATCTCACTCATACATCTTTGTATCGTTCTAAAAGATAGATCTTTGGGTTTTGATTTAGGGGTTGCTTGTTTCGATTGGGGTTTAAATTCACCGAGTTTTTTTCGTTTCACACATTACGGTGTTGGAGTTAAGTTCATCTGCTCCTCATAGTCATTCGTTTGCTAATGATTGTTTAAATCTCACTCATACCTCTGTTGCTTGTTGGAGGTTCTTTTAGCAGCAGCAATAGTGAATATAGAGACTAACAAGAAACAAACCCTATGGTTCTAGTACTCTGTTGGAGTAGTGCACTCTAGTTGTTTGTTGGAATGCCTCAAAGAGGGTGAACGCTACCAGATGATGTATTGATGCTTAGTAGTATCCGAAAGATGCGCATAGCCTAGCCTTCGCATTTGTCGTTACTTTCATGGCGAGGGAAATGATTTTATAGCCATGGTAACTGTGTGTTTTTCATCACCCTTTGTATTTCTTGATCAACTCTCTCTTTAGGCAATGATGATGATTTTGTTCTATTGAATTCACTTGCTGCGAAAATATTACTTTCATGGCGAGGCAAATGACTTTGCAGCCATGAGAGTTGCAGTATTCGTGCTTCCAATTTCAGATCTGAGCCTCCCTCAATTTCTTCTTTAGGGTTGATTCGAGGGTAATGGTTGTGGTGAAGAATAAGAACACTACACCGAGAAAGTAGGCTGGTGTTGCTGGTGGGATTTGGTGGTGGTTCTGGTGGGCATCCGATGGTGGTGGAGGCGATGGTCAAGACTCAAGAACGCCAAGAACATGAACAAAATGAAACTAGAAAACATATAGGGGCAAAATTATCCAAAAAATATTAGAAGTGGATTTTTGGACGGATTATGACAAAAGGGTGCTAAGTGTCCTATATTTTTCCGTTACAGCCTTACTGGGGGTAAAGTGCATTACCCGAATCACAGGGGCAGTGGGTGACAAATTGCAAAAACATAGGGGTGCAAAGTGGATTTTACCCAATTTCATTTTATGGTATACTAGTCGTTATCCCGCGAATATAGACTTGAGATAAATAATTAAGTTAACATAGATATAAACTCCCATGTCTCGCCATTCATGGAATATCAATAGTAACATTTCAACTTTCAGCTCGTAGTTTATTATCATTAATCATAAATATTCTTTCACTAATTTCTTATCAATCTTTATCAGTTGGTTAATGTAAAACCACAAGTGGTTCATTGCACAAAAATAAGGGAAAAAGGAAAACAAGTCATGTGGAACAAAAATTGAATATACTTGATCTAAAAAAAAATGAATATACTTGAAACATTTCAACTTTCACCAATTGAGAAAACATGTGTGCAAATTTCATTTTCTTGATCATTTTTCTCCAGCTTAAGAATTGTTGATTATAAAGAAATATTTTGCTTTCTTCAACGAACCGGTAAGTAATAGAAAAAGTAGCGCTGATTTCAACTATCAAACCTTTGTGATAGCCTTATAATATTGTGTTCCCGATAGAAAGATTAATATTGGGAATGGGTGACTTGCAGATGGGCCGGGAGGAAATCAGTAACTTCACTAAGATCCAGACCTCTCTAATCTATTTGGGTTTCAGAATGTGAACCAAAAGAACAGAGAGATGAAAAAAATTGAGAGACATGGGTAAATTTTTACTTCTGACAATCAAGCGTAACGATTAGGGCAGAGTTCTAGAAATCATGTGTTGATGCTGAGTGCAGCATACTATCTTCTTGTGCTTCATGGTTTAACTTTACTAAGTTCGGAAACAAATTGTAAGATAAGATAGGTATATATTTCTACAAATGTATTGTCCTACATTGTCATTATTTTCTAAGGCTCGTGAACAATCTTAATTTTTCCTGTAAAGCTATGCAAAGAAACAAAGCGGAAAAAAGCACAAAAATGGCATAGATGTATTATCAAATGACATCTGATTTGTGAAAACCGAAGTAAGCATGTTGTGGTGTGTATACGTGATTGAGAAAGAGAGTATACATCGAACCTGAATTAGCAAAGCAGAATGTATACAAAGAAATCCATTTCGTGAAGCACTCTACAAATTTTGGTTTCTGATTTTGTTTGAAGCTATGGAAAGAAACAAAGAAAAAAAAAATCATAAAACATGGCAGAGATATGTTATCTCTGATCAACGTGACAAAATTGGTAAAATTCGTAAGCATCATATAACAATTCCGGATAATCGATTCTTTTTATGAAAACTGAAGCTAACTATGAGCTGTCTGTATGTGTTTGAGAAAGAGAATACCTATCAAACATGCCTTAGCAAAACAAAATGCATATTCGAAATATGAGCAGCTGAGACCAATCACATAATAATTTTGGATGATTTAAAATTTTGGATGAAGATAGAATTTCATCTAGTGCTTATTTTACATTCTATGAAACATTGAGCTCATTAGTTGGTGCAAGTAAATCATTGAAATATGATGTGTGTAAGCTTTAGCTTTACCTCTTAGTCAGTTCACTCCCTTGAGCTTGCTCTTAATGTTCCCCTCTACCCTTGACTACTTATGCTTGCAAGAATATGTTTATTGAAATTTCCTGGAACATGGTGGCAAAAGTCTCATAAATTGACGGTGGTTTTAATGCCATGAACATTTTGTTGGATGGTGATATGAACCTAGAAGTTCTTGCTTTAGCTGAATACATTGGCTCTTGCATATTTCATCCAATTAAATACACATGCATGTTTACTGAATCAGTTACATAGGGAAAATCAACCCATGCATTCTCAATTAATAAAGAATCTGAATGCTAGAGTGAAAAGGTTTAATACCAATGTGCTGGACAATTAGGATAGTGATGTGCCACAAACATCTAATTTGGTAAGATTTGATTGGCTTACACTTGTCATGGGTATGCCACGTGGACAAAGAAAATTACATATGTCAATTGTAAAATAGTTCTTATATGACATGTGACGCAAGGAGAAGGCTATTTCCTTATTTTTATATATATAGATATAGATACTTTAGATAATTAATCTCCTTCCCTTTTTGCACTCGAAAGGTTAGCTTGAAGAAGAAGAACGCATCTTGCTTTCTTGCATTAATCTCCTTCCCTTGCATTAACTAAGTTGCTATCATCATCATCTTCTCTGATTGATTTCTTACCTCTTGCTTGCTTGATTTGAGTCCGAGAATATCATTCATAATATCTCATCTACATTAATATTGTGATCAAACATTAACTTCAAAATATATATGTACATTTATAGTCGTTCCTTTGTGGTGGTCATCCCGCGATTATAAATAATTATCTCCATTCAGTAATGGTTCGATAGAGCATGATGATGATGATCACGAGCACGATACTGTGCTTCTACTTACTCGTCTTGGTGGTCGTAGTTGCAGCAGCAACAACGACCACTGCTAGTAAGAGTGTCCACCCACCACCACCACCAAGAAAACCCATCACACTCCAACTCCACCACCGAAGTCACTTAGACAACTCAAGCTATGAATCCTACGTCCAATCCAGAATAAGAGGTCACCGTCGAGATTGGGTGGCGGCAAAGAGGATGAGGACCAAGTTACTGCATCAGCATCTGCAGCAGCAGAATATTAGTTACGGCCAGGAAGAGAACAGTGGATTTCCGTTGCCACTAAGTAACCCCTTTGTGGAAGGGCAATACCTGATCAAGTTGGGAATCGGCAATCCGAAAACCATTTACCCATTCCGGCTCGATTCCGGAAACCTAGTAACTTGGCTCCAGTGCGAACCTTGCGAAAGATGCAACCGGCAAGCGGACCCCATATACGACCCCACTCGAAGTCGAGGCTTTCAAAAGGTACGCGACGGCGACGTTTTTTGCCAGGACCTGCAGGGTACCAGACAGAACCCGGGTCCAGATGGTGAGTGCAGATACTTGTTGAAGTACAGCGATGGAACTAGTACACAAGGCTATCTCATAACGGACAAACTGACATTAATTCCTTACGGCGGTGGCCGCGGTGCACCTTTCGACAACGTACCATTTGGATGCTCAACAAAAAGTGATCCAAAGTTAGCTGCAGAACAGACAGGAATCGTCGCACTGTCAAGAGGTCCGCTCTCTCTCGTCAGCCTCTTGGGATTACAATCCTTTTCTTATTGCCTCGTCGACCCCCTGAACCGGGATAAAGTGTCGACTCTGGTTCTGAACCCTGACCCTCCACCTTCTTCTGTTTCCTACGAGGTAAAATTGCTGTCGAGGAGACCACATGGGGAGAAATTCTTTTACGTCGACCTCAGGGAAATCACGGTTAACAATGAGATAGTACAAATACCGGAAAACGCCTTCCAGCTCCAACCGAGCGCCGCCGCCGACACTGGCGTCATCCTCGACACTGGTACTCAGCTCACCTATTTTCCTCAGGAAGTTTACGAACCTTTGAGCGTTGTCTTCGTGCAAGAGACACAGGTTCCGGTGGTTGCTTCCCCTTCCGAGGACTACGATCTGTGTTTTGACGTTGAAGGCCTTCCTGATGATCATGACTACGTGTACCCGAAACTGACTTACTACTTTGACAACGAAAGAATGGCCGTGCCCCTCGACGTACGTGCTTATATCGATGAGTCTGTTGATGAAGACACTGATTGCTTGAGCATCGTCGGTCATGACGACCTCGATTCAATCATCGGCGTCAATCAACAGTACGGAAACAGGTTTTACTTCGACCTCGTCAGGAACGAGATTAAAGTATCAAACGACGACTGTATCTAACATTCAAACAACGGTCGATTGTATTATCATCTTGCCTTATTATAGCTCATGGATTCTCAGCTATGGACTAAAATGAAAATAGAAAAGAGAAGAATCAGAGTGGTATGTGGTTTATTTCTTGCAGTGTAATGTTGTCAATCTTATTTGTGGCCTTCACGTACTGAATATGTTTTACAAATTAGTACCGTCCTACCACGGAAAAGATATCAACGGGGCTGACAGAAATTATTCTGAAGATTGACGATGGAAACGCTGTATGAAGATACGAAATGATGGCTTACCTATCTGACACGATCAGGTATTAAGGTTTGTAATTAATTATTGAGAATAGTCACTATTAAAATATTTAGGGAATTGATTCTTACACCGGTCATTATTGATAGTTACACCGAATTTTAGTGGACATGACTTTTTTAACCTCCCTCATCAATTAGTAACGTTTTCTATATAATTTGTAATATTTATTTTTGGTAAATTACATTATCAGTATTTTCTCACATTTACTTCATTACTTGACTTACCTTTTTCAATTAAGGAATGAGGTTGAAATTTATATAATCAATGTGTTCGTGCATAACTTTTGGGGTTGTCTATGGTGCGTCCCTAATTAGGGTTCCTGACAACTTTTTATTTTTTTTGTGGTCCCCGCTACTACAGGACAAAAAATGTTACCCGCTATAGCAGGTAACCTCGGCTAGAGATATAGTTGTTAAGAGTTTTTCTCGCTTTAGATAAAGTTCTTAATATCTACGCGGCTAACAGATAGAAAAGACTACCATATAGTTAGTAGAGTTTAACAGGTAGAAGGAGTTCCCTCATTTAAGAAAGCATTGTTAACAATTTGAGTTTTATTGTTAATAAATAACGATGAAATTAACTACAAGCAGACTAATATCAACTCAAAAGTCCTTTAAAGGCATGTTTAAAGATTAATACCAGAACAATTCAACAATAACATTAAAATAAGGTGGTACTTGTTCAATATCATCTCCCAGGTCGTCTTTCTTGTCAAGAAATCACGAATAAAATCACTCTAAACAGACCTATATCATTCATGCTTGTTTTTCTTGGACTGACTACTCGATTGAGACCAGAAGTATTCCTCTTTAACATCAAACTCAAGTGGCAGTTCTGCAAAATCGTCTTCCGGATCGTCCACTTGTTCGACGGAGTCCACCGGAGGATTGGGGCATGTTGTCCTGTTGTGTCCCAGCTCCTTGCAATTGCCACACCTCCTTCTCTTGTCTTTCTTTGGTCCCTTTGGGCATTTAGTGTCCGGGGGGTTCGGATTCTTCACATGGGCGTATGGATTTTCTTCCTTCTTAATCTCTCCTTGTGTCCCGGCTCCTTGTGTACCCTGAAAAGTTTTAGAAACCATTCTCTGCATTTTCCGAATCCCGTCGGCCATATGCTCTCTGAAGAACCTCATTGTCTCGCCAGTAGTACAACTCAAACGGTAATACAGTTGAACTTCGTTCCTCGAGATGCCTAGCCTGGAAGATTGCTGGATCAACTTCTTTTTGTCTCACAAATATGAGCCTAAGTTCGATAAAAAACCTTGGGATCCCAAAATTCCACTAAGCTTGCGAGAGTAAGTGTTATTTACATTCAAATTTCCTAAATAAGCTGTACAAGACACAAATTTTGTTTTTACTTATGGTTTGATTTGTTATTATATCTGCAGTGAGTTGGTTATTAACATTGCTGATTATGAGAAGGTGACGAGGTATGCCGCGTGGCGCTTCATGGATGGTAAATGGTTTGACAACGAAGTAAGTATTTCTTTTTGTTGATTTAACGTAGTTTCTTAAGACATTCTCCCATCATCATCATAACACTTTTCTATTCACTTTTTAAACAATTAGGTCATCGATGCATATTTGCAATTGCTTCATCTGAAAGAAAGAAGCCGACCATTTGGTGGAATCCCTCGCATTTGGATACCTCGGAACACATTATGCCGTAAGTTCATTCCCTTTTCATTGGATAAAAACTCAATTTAAAATTCTTCCACAAAATAGCATCATTAATTTTAATTCTTGTTCAGCCAACGAAGGGTAATCGATATCTCCAAGTGTCCGATAAATACGGAGGAACGTGGAGCGAGATGGGCTACGTAAGATTTACGATTTCTATCAATGCAATCTGCTTTATACATTCATATTTTGTTGAACTTATTTAATGTTGAATTGTTAATAAAATAGATTGCCCTGCCCATGAATGTACATCGAACCCACTGGTTCATGATGGTCATTTCCTTTGTCGACAAGGAAATATACGTCTTGGACTCGCTTTCTGGACATGGGTATGATGAGAGGGATGTGGCTAGAAAAGTTAATCAAATTCACCAGGTGCTATCCTCCTATCCAGAGTACCATGATGACATCACAAAGTGGGATGTGTGGTACATGAATGACGACATTCCCCAACAACCAAACGGGTAAAAAACTTATTCATTAACTCCACTCACAATTTTCTTAAACACACTATCGTATACATCAGAACTGCATTCTATTTTAATCTCTCATGTGTGATTGTGGCCCTTTTGTATGCTTCTTCATGACCCACTTGAGGAACCTGATTCCTAATCCAAAGAAGAACTTCTCTATTCAAGTGAAGCATCTGAGAATCTGGATAGCCAATGAAATGGCTAGATCAGACTACAACATCCACGAGGCCAAGATGTTTGAAGAGTTACTGAGCTTCAAGTCTATTGATGAGAATGTTCATGAGTTTGAAAGGATGTACAATTTCACTTCTTTTCCTACTGTTTCATTGGAATCCGGGGCGAAGACGAGGAGGTCGGCGCGAAAGTCGTCGGGGAAGAATGGAAAAAAGTGAGTTTGTCTGTTTGTTGTTTGGGAATTTGTTATATGAACAATTTTTATGTCAGTAAATTTTGTGGGTTGTATGTTTGAGAGTGTATGTTATGAACAATGTTTCCCAATGATGATTAGGCAATGTTTGTTTGCTTATGATTTGATGACTTGTGTTGTTTTCTGAAAAATTGCTTGTGATTTTTTGTGAACACAAACTGCACAGTTAGTTTTATTTAAGGTGCATTTGGTGTTGGCCAACTACCCTCACCTACCAAAACTGAATTAATAAATGCACTACTACGTTATTAGGTACCAATTCTAAACTGTTAAGTACTCTATCTTAAAGTTAGATACCTGCATTTATATCAACCAACCTACCCACTGCCCGCTTTTAATACAATCTCCAACCACACTCAACTAACTCTTTATTTCTCTCTTCACTCTCAGATCTCATCTGTTCTCCTTCTCTTTCACCCTTCTCTTCTTTCTCTCTAAGAAATGTCTCAACATAGTGTAAGCTCTTCACCCTCACCAAGCAATCCACCTTCATATTCAAGAGGAGATTCATCCCGGAGGTCAGGGTGTAGGCCTGGGCAGTGTTTCTGTGGCCGTTACCCGGTAAGTCGTACCGCACATACGCCCGGAAATGACGGACGCGTGTTTTGGAATTGTGCCAAGCCTAGAGGTCAACAATGCAACTATTTCTACTGGGAAGATGAATTTCCCAGTCCTTGCTGTGCTCCAGATCTCCAACAACTTCAGGAGGAGGTAACAACGTTGAGTAGGAGAGTCGTAGGGGCCGAGAATGCTTCCAAAGCCCACTCTTTTCATGTGAAACTGCTGTATGTTGTGATTTTTGTTATTCTCATCGTTTTAATTTCAAAGTAAGATAGTTTGCTTCTCTATTATGTTGTGTTCAGTTAAGTGTGAGACTCGAAGGGGCCGAGAATGCTTCAAAAGCCCACTATTTTCGCGTGAAACTGTTGTATGTTGTGATTTTTGTCATTTTCAACATTTAATTTCAATGTATGATAGTTTATCCTGTATTTAATTCTAATTCTGCTGTGATTAGTTAAGGATTAAAGTTTTGTTAACAATGATATCTCTGGGTTTATCTTAAATGAAAGGGTTAATATCATAACTGTTAAACTAACTAACTAAAGATTAATCAATGATATCACTGTGCAATCTTATTCAGCTTAGTTCATTCTATAGTGTTAACAATGCTATCTAGGTTAAAAAGGAATCTTCCTGGGACCACTTTTTTTGTCCCGTAGCTGGCCTCTGGGACCACTTTTTTGTCCGGTAGCTGGCATTTTCGTAATAACCGGCTAGTACCGGCTTAGCCGGTTACCTTTGGGACGCACCAAAGTTTTTTCCCAAAGTTGTTCATGTCTACTATGTCTAGTTTTCGGGTTCTCAATCTCGACTACTTAACCTTCATGTAAATTGTTGCTCTTGCAAGGAAAGTTCATTGACTAGTCCGATTGATCTGTCTAAACATGTCAAGTACTAAGTTCTGTTTGTTCTTTTTTGCAGGATATTTATTTCCCAGAAAACGTGAGACAACCATTCGATTCTCCTCTGCGTTGTCTCAAGTATCTTACGATTATGAATAGGTATTTGACAACAATTCCGACAGCTTTGGTTGACAGCTTGCTCACGCTATCACCTCAACTGAAATGGTTGTCTTTCGAAACCCAACGCAAACAATATACATTTATGAAGGTGAATCTGAGAAAATCACCCAGTGACATCAAACTTTTGTTGACTCAGTCCTTTTCTTGTCTCGCGAACTTACTCAAAATTTTCTTCCCAGTTTCGGCATGCTATGTATAGATTATGTATAGGTGAATTCACAACTCTGACTTGTTCTGTAACAATTTCTTCAGTTTCATTATGGAAAGACGATCTTCAAGGATAAAGGCACAGTTTGTTATCCAGATCCACTTATGAACTGTTGGCGATGTTCCTTGAAGAAGTTGGAGTTAGTGAATTTTTGCACCTCAGAAGCTGACGACCTGCAGGATTATATTACAAAGAATTGTTTCTTACCCATCGAATTTTCACAACCTATGTTGAGTCAGGCTCTTATGGAATTTATGATTTCAGAAATGATTGAAATTTCTTCTTATTTAAAGTCAATTACTTAAGGTGATTATTTCTCGGGTTTTGAGCATTTAAGGTCAATGTTTGAACTAAGTAGGGTTGTTTCTTAGAGTTAAACAGGAAAGTCACAACGTTTGAGGCGAAAGTTGCTATCATATCATATTGTTTTAAGTGTTGCGATATTGCTACTGACTACTACTGACTATGTAAATATTTCTAGGGTTTTGAGATTTTGAGGTCAATGTTTATACTCTATTTATCAGATTAGTTGTGGTGTTACGAGCTCGTTGAATCTTAACATATCCCTTGTTGTTGTTAAAATGATGTCTACTTGTTCCCTTCAAGATACATAAACTTGCTATGTGTATGGACGTCATATAATCTAAAAGTGTTTACTTATGATTGAAGTGTCATGAAACTTTAAAATGACGGGATTAAATATTCGAGTTATAAATGATAGAAAATTCTTACTGCATTTGGGTACATAGAGGATCTCCAACCTAATAGTAGCAGGACTAATTTGTAATTAGTTTAGGACCAATTTGTAATTAGTGTTGTAAATTACATATTTAAAGGTCAGTAATCAATAAAGAAGGCACAGAAGATTTCTTCACCTATCATGGTATCAGAGCAAACCTGATTGCCGCCGCCGCCGTCACACGTCCTCTCTGTGCACTGCCGCCGCCGCCTTAGGCTCCGATCCAACCACCCTGCTTCCGCACTCTTTTCTTCTCCTTCTTCTCCTTCCCGTCGCACTTAGCGACCCACTTGTCCTCATCGCCGTTGCCCACTGCAGCGGTGCTCAAAACTGTTTGATTGATGAACCATCATTCCGATCAATTTCCCGTCATCGCCTTCTCCATCCACGGCTGCCATCGCCACGCCTCGTCGACGATCTTTCCGCCTGTGCTTCATCGTCGATCTGCTCTCTCCCTCTCGGAAAATCTATCCTACGTCGTCCTCTCCAGCAGCCCCGAACAGCCACTTCGCAGCAGCAATCGCATTCTTGGTATCTTCTCCATCTCTGCCGATCGAGCCTTTGATTGCGCACAGTGTGGTTCTGCGTTTTTGCCTCAGATCGTGAGTTTGCTTTCATTTTTTTTTTTTTTTTTTATTGTCATCTGAAGTGGGGTTTCCTCAGCTCGTGGTTTGTCATCTGTACTTGGCCACGAAGAACTACTTAGCCTCTAGTTCTAAATAGTGGGGTAAAGTATCTTGTGGGGTCAGGCTCAACATATACTGCTTGTTTGTTGAGTGCCTTTGGGATCACTTGTTTTAGATTTTTGGTTGGTTAATCAATTGGGGTAAGAAACCCAAAAGCTTCAAGTTGCTAAAAGACAGAGGTACACGCAGATTGTCGTTTCTGCAATTACATTGTCTGATAAAGTCAATTTAGATTTGCAATGACTTGTGATAAAAGTGGCACTCGTCTTCAGTTTAGCCGCAAAGGACACGGTCGCACTAAGCAGCACCCCACACCGCCTGCTTCTCCTCATGGCAGTTGGGTGTGGTGCCCTGCCCCATCGCACCCCGCTGCACCAACACCAGGGTTTACAGGTCCTCATGTAACGAATGATTGGGCACAGTCAGGACCCTCTCAGCATACAGTTACGTCAGGTATTCTTGGTCCAGGACCTTCTCAGCAGGGCCTCACAGTCGCTTCTGCCTACCCGACTGCTACTGATTTGAGATCTCAGTTCTCTGGCATGACACCCAACGTTCCGGATCAGACTTGGTATCTTGATTCCGGCGCATCTACTCATCTCACTCCGTAGTCAGGTATACTCTCATCTCTCTCGTCATCTTGTCATTTTCCTAACATACTTGTGGGAAACGGCTCTAGCATTCCAGTGAAAGGATCTGGCAATCACACCCTTACCACCAACTCCCATTCCCTTCACCTTAGAAATGTCTTACTCACCCCAAACTTTATCAAAAACCTAGTTTCTGTTCGTCAATTCACTACTGACAACAATGTTTCCGTTTAGTTTGACCCATTTGGTTTTTCTGTAAAGGACCTACGTTCGGGAGCTCTTTTACAGAGGAGCAACAGTTCGGGTGATCTCTATCCATTCCAGCCTGGCCCACCACACTCGTCCGCTGTTTCGTTAGCTTCTCTTCCTGCTTCAGTTTGGCACAACCGCCTCGGTCATCCCGGGCTTCCAGTTTTAGATTCGCTTCGTAGTAGTCAGTTCATAGCTTGTAGTAGGAATAAATAGGACACTATTTGTCATGCTTGTCAGATTAGTAAACATGTGCTTTTGCCTTTCTTAGCTTCTACTTCTTCCAATGTGAGTCCGTTTGACATTGTTCATAGTGATTTATGGACATCTCCGGTTTTAAGCAAATCGCACTATAAATACTACCTGCTCCTCTTAGATGATTACACACATTTTCTCTGGGTTTTCCCACTAAAACAGAAAAGCGAAGCAATATTGAAATTCAAACAATTCACTACCTTTGTCCAAACCCAGTTTCAGCGACCCATCAAGAGTTTCCAATGTGACCTTGGTGGAGAATTTGATAATGGCTCCTTTCACTCCCACGCCATTGATCATGGACTAGTCTTTCGATTTGCGTGTCCTCAGACGTCATCTCAAAATGGCAAAGCTGAACACATGATTCGTAGAATCAATGACATTATGCGTGCTCTCCTAGCCCAGGCCTCTCTACCAGCCTCTTTCTGGGTTGAGTCTCTTCTCACTGCTGTCTACCTCCATAATATCCTTCCCACCAAAGTCCTTGGCAACGTTATCCCTACTGTTGCCCTATATCATCGCTCACCCTCCTATGAGCATCTTCGCACGTTCGGATGCTTGTGTTACCCGAACCTCTCTGCCACCTCACTGTTGGGTTTTGATGTAGGTAACGCAGCGGAATAATAAAATTAATCCTACTCAAAGCCCACCAAGGATCACAGGAAGAGACATCATAACATGATTAAGGACATAGAAGATGTGTACCTTTTCGATTTGTGAGATCACACGAAGAATGATGTCCTCGTCTCTACAGTTGATCCACGTCTAGAGGTGAGATCTAGATTCTTCCTTCAATCAAGTGCTAGCTTGAACCTTGGAGGAAGAGGGATGAAGATCAAAGCAACCAAGCCACAAGGCAACGAAGGAGAGGCGGCCTCCCTTCTTGCCGTCGGGTAGGGGGGCGGACGGGGCTAGGGTTTCGGCCCTAGCTCTTGTCTTGCTCTCTCTTTTGCTCTCTCCCACTCTTTGTGTGTTATGACTAATAACTCATCTTGTGGGAAGGAAGCTAGAGCCTCCTTTATATACTCCAACAACTCCTTGTTGTTTCCATAAAAGAGTTTTCTTGTTCTAGTAGGACTAGAACTATTCCCTTCCTTGCAAATTAGTCCTACTAAGTTTGCAAGGTGTTGCACAATGATCCTTCTATTAATTAATCCATATTAATTAATCCCAAATCTAGCTCTACTCTATTTGACGTGTGACCCCATAGGTTTCTATATAGTTGGTAGTAACTATTACTAACATGGAGCGGTGTCTAGCAACACATCCATGCAACCCAACCAATAGAAATAGTCAGTGATCCCGACAAACCTTTGTGCCCAATATGTCATATTGCATTATCCCTTTGTCTCCATATCCGGATTGGACACGAGACATAAATAGTCACACTCGTATATCCAATCCATAGTTCCTCGATCCTGGGAATACGCTTATGCTTGCAGATAACATTAATATCTCCATATTAATTTATCTGAGTCTGGCCAGACATTCAATAAGCCTCATCCCTCGAGTGGCCGTGGATATTTACTCCCATTATGTGGGAGGGACAAATCCTATCTACATCACTACGATCTCTAAGCTTGCTTCCTATCACGCCCGATAGCCACCTTTATGATTACCCAGTTACGGTGTAACGTTTGATAACATCAAAGCGCAATATTTCACAACTAGAGTATCTAGTGACTTCAAGTCTAAGGATTGCAATAATATTAGCACTACGAAAAGCGATTGTGACTTCACATAATCTAATGTATCCTTTTCGTTGTGGGTCAATCCAGTATGCCATTACTCCTAATGCATACCCATGTGTTAGACTTGATATCTCCATATCAATCTACCCACATACTAGTCTATATTTGATTGTCCTATTAATCAATATAATTGACTAGGGATATTTAAGATAAACAACACAATTTATCTAAGGACTTCATTATATTAAATATCGCCATAAATAATAAATGAATATTCTAGCCAAAACATTGTTCATACTAAATCTACGATTGCCTCTAGGGCATCTATTCCAACAGTCTCCCACTTGCACTAGAGCCAATCTGGCGCATCTCGTATGCCTATAGATCTGGCGTGCCCTTCATGCTTTCGCTGCGCAAGAGGTTTCGTAAGCGGATCTGACACGTTGTCATCTGTCGGAATCTTGCATATCTTCACATCTCCTCGATCGATCATATCACGAATAAGATGGAATCTCCTAAGTACATGCTTTGACTTTTGGTGCGATCTTGGTTCCTTTGCCTGTGCGATTGCCCCAGAGTTGTCACAGTACAACTCTACGGGATCCACTATGCTAGGGACCACACCGAGCTCAGTGATAAACTTCTTTATCCATACTGCCTCTTTCGCCGCTTCCGCAGCAGCAATGTACTCAGCTTCTGTTGTAGAATCAGCAACTGTGCCTTGCTTGGAACTCTTCCAGCTCACAGCTCCTCCATTCAGGCAAAACACGTATCCAGACTGCGATCTGTAATCATCCTTGTCGGTTTGGAAGCTTGCGTCAGTGTAACCCTTTACACTTAGCTCTTCCATTCCTCCAAATATCAAGAACACATCCTTTGTTCTTCTTAAGTACTTTAGGATGTTCTTGACAGCAATCCAGTGACTCTCACCCGGATTGGACTGATATCTGCTCACCATACTCAACGCGTATGATACGTCTGGTCTAGTACATAGCATGGCGTACATGATGGATCCTATGGTCGAAGCATAGGGTATCCTGCTCATGCGGTCCTTCTCCATCTCGTTGGAGGGACAGTCATTCTTTGAAAGAGTGACTCCATGTGACATGGGCAAGAATCCCTTCTTGGAATCTTGCATGTTGAACCTCTTCAACACCTTGTCAATATATGTACTCTGTCTTAGGCCAAGCAACCTTTTAGATCTATCTCTATAGATCTTTATACCCAGTATATAGGCTGCGTCTCCTAAGTCTTTCATCGCAAAGCACTTTCCTAGCCAATCCTTAACAGATTGCAGAGTAGGAATATCATTGCCTATGATTAGTATGTCATCCACATACAAGACCAGAAACACTATAGAGCTCCCACTAACCTTCTTGTAAACACAAGGCTCATCTTCGTTCTTGATGAAGCCAAACTCTTTGACCGCGTCATCAAAACGTCGATTCCAGCTCCTAGAAGTTTGCTTTAATCCATAAATGGACCTTTGCAGCTTACAGACTTTATTGGCATTCTCCGGATCCTCAAAACCCTCTGGTTGTGTCATGTACACATCCTCAAGGAGGTTCCCATAAAGGAACGCTGTTTTGACATCCATTTGCCAAATCTCATAGTCGTAGTATGCTGCAATAGCAAGTAAGATTCGAATGGATTTAGTCATGGCGACTGGTGAAAAGGTCTCATCATAGTCAATACCATGAATCTGTCTATAACCTTTGGCCACCAACCGCCCCTTATAGGCAACCACCTTGCCATCCATGTCGGTCTTCTTCTTGAAGACCCACTTGCACCCTATGGGTCGAGCCCCTTCGGGTGGTTCCACCAAAGTCCATACTTTGTTGGTATACATGGAATCCATTTCGGATCTCATGGCTTCTAGCCACTTCTTAGAGTCTGGGCCACTCATGGCTTCTCCATAGTTTGCAGGCTCATCACCCATGAGTGGTACGTCATCGGGCTCAGTCACGAGGAGTCCATACCTCTCTGGCTCATGACGCACTCTTCCTGATCTACGGAGTTCCTGTGTTACCTGAACAGGCTCTTCCACAACTTCTTGTGGTTCCTGTTCATGTTCCATTATCGGTTCAGTGGTTTGTGGTTCATGAATTTCTTCAAGTTCTACAACCCTCCCACTTGCTTCTTTAGAGACCAGTTCTCTTTCTAGAAACACGCCGGTCCGAGCAACAAACACTTTGTTTTCGGTAGGGTTATAGAAGTAATATCCTTTAGTCTCTTTAGGATATCCCACAAACTTACACTTATCCGCTTTAGGCCCGAGCTTGTCTGTTTGTAAACGCTTTACATAGACGTCGCAGCCCCAAATCTTCATAAATGACATTATGGGACGCCTCCCAGTCCATGTCTCATATGGCGTCTTCATGACTGATTTGGATGGAACACGGTTAATGGTAAAAGCTGCCGTCATTAGAGCATGTCCCCAAAAGGATATCGGAAGATCTGTTTGAGACATCATAGATCGCACCATATCTAATAGAGTGCGATTCCTCCTCTCAGATACACCATTCCATTGTGGTGTTCCGGGTGGAGTGAGCTGGGATACTATCCCACACTCTCTAAGATACTCATCAAACTCTTGGCTTAAGTATTCTCCTCCACGATCCGATCGTAGAGCTTTAATACTTTTGCCAAGTTGCTTCTCTACTTCACTCTTGAATTCCTTGAACAATTCAAAGGATTCGGATTTGGCCTTCATAAGGTATACAAATCCATATCTACTGAAATCATCAGTAAAAGTGATGAAGTAGGTATAACCACCTCTGGCAGGCGTGGGGAATGGCCCGCATACATCAGTATGTATGAGTGCCAATAACTCACTAGTCCGTTCACCTTTCTTATTGAAAGGGGACTTTGTCATCTTTCCCAATAAACAAGACTCACATGTCTCATATGATTCCAAATCAAATGAGTCTAGAAGTCCATCCTTATGGAGTCTAGATATGCGTTTCTCATTTATATGGCCTAAACGACAGTGCCATAGATATGTAGGATTTAAATCATTAGTTTTAATCCTTTTAGTACTTATGTTATAGATTGGATTATTTAGATCAAGGATATACAATCCATTAGACAAATGCGCACTACAATAGTGCATACTATCAAAATAAATGGAGCAACACTTGTCCTTTATTGAAATAGAAAAACCTTTCTCGTCCAAACAAGAAACGGAAATAATGTTTCTGCTCATAGCAGGCACATAAAAGCAATTGTCTAATTCTAAAATAAGTCCAGAAGGCAAAGATAGCTCATAAACGCCTACAGCTAATGCAGCAACCCTTGCTCCATTCCCGACGCGCAAGTCTATCTCCCCTTTTCGCAATTTTCTACTTCTTTTCAAATCCTGCACATTACGACAAATGTGAGAACCACATCCGGTATCCAATACCCAGGATGATGAAATAGAAAGATTAACGTCTATAACATAAATACCTGGTGGTGGTGGAATCACTATTCCAAGCTTCTTATCCTCCAGATATTTAGGGCAATTCCTCCTCCAGTGACCCGGCTGGCTGCAGTAGTGACATTCACCTTTAGCCACGCCTCCACTAGGTTTTAGGGCTTCCTTGGATTTCGCAACTTTCTTGCGTTTTCCTTTTGAAGTAGATGCAACTGACTTGCTCTTCTTCTTGTGTACCATCATTATGGCCTTGCCCTTGCCTTTATTGATGCTTTGCTCAGCTGTCTTTAGCATGTTCAATAGGTCTGGCAAAGACTTGTTGATCTCATTCATATTATAGTTCATGATGAACTGATTATAACTGTCAGGCAACGATTGCAAGACGAGATCAGTCGCCAAGTCCTGGCCGAGTGGGAACCCCAGTCTCTCAAGGTTCTCTATGTACCCGATCATTCGGAGTACATGAGGGCCTACTGGATTCCCCTCTGCAAGACTACTTTTGAACAATGCTTTAGACACTTCATAGCGCTCATGCCTTGCCTGTTCCTGAAACAATTGTTTCAAGTGTATGATCATATCATAGGCTTCCATGTTCTCGTGTTGCTTCTGAAGCTCACTAGTCATGGTACAAAGCATGAGGCAAGTCACGTCATTAGAATCATCAATATGTTTCTGACGTGCCCTTACTTCCGCTAATAGAGACTCATCTTGTGGTGGGTCTGGAATTGGAGTGTCCAAGACGTACAGCTTCTTTTCTTGCTTGAGGACAATCCTCAAGTTTCTGTACCAGTCAAGGAAATTTGTTCCAGACAATTTATCCTTCTCAAGGACAGATCGTAGGGATGAACTCGATGCGTTGTTGTTTGCCATTTGGAATTCTACAAAACGAGAAATATGCAATTTTAGTATTTTGAACAATTTGACTATATTTAACAATGGCTAGATCATCAAATATAGCTCCCACTATTTTTCTCGGTTTAATAGCCCTCACCATTAAAGCGGAAAATATCTTTATACTTTCTAGTGGGTCCAAGATCCTTATTTCACTTCTTCTTGAGCTTGCTTTGGCAAGTCACCCAAGAATTGGTTATTTAGGTAGGAACCATTCCAATTGCATCCCATGCAACTCTTGGTCCAATTAGGTGAATAAATTCCTTTTATTCTTTATCCAATTGGATAACTCCTAATTGTCATGCCTCTAAGCTCATCAATCCAATTGATTCTTGCCTAGTTGCGTCCAACCTCTTGTTTTCAACATACACGCATTACTAGCTTGCGTCGTCCGCAACACATCATGAAAAATTAAAATCGCCTTGCTTTGGCAAGCCCGAATTTTAATAGTCCACGATCATGAAGGGTGTTTTGGCAAGAGAAGGCAAAACGCAATATTTAATTGAGGGATTTCTTTTAATTTGTTTGGTTGATCTTTATCAACATGGTCTACTTATTTGGATTGGGCTATCCACAATAAAAGACCAACCTTGTTTATTATTATCTTGTTATCGTTTTGCTTGTAGCGCCATACACACAAAATAAATAACAAGGCATGAATAATAAACATCCACAAAAATAAAAAAACGTGGCATGGATATGGCCTCTAGACTAATGATATTATCAAGCCAATGATAATATCTAATTGCCCTAAAGTGCCGAGCTCATCTCCATGTGCTCCACCATAGCTGCGCGCCTAGGGATGTCTTTTGGCTCCTTTGGTTCTCCGGTCTTCTTCTCCATGCTCTTGGCTATCATCTAAATATTTCTAATTCTAGCCTAACATCTAGAATAAATAAATAATAAAAGCCTCACATGACGAGGAGAAAAAGAACGACTCGCAGGCCGTAAAACTTAATTAATTATTACATCAATTTGATCAGCTCGCAGGCCGTAAACCAAACCACAAAACAATAAACATCCACAATCCTAGGCCATATCCATCCACCATGCAATAAAGCACATAATACAGTTAAAACCAATTTTTAACGCGCTTGTTTAATTTTAATAAAATTGGGTAACTAGGGTTTCACAACGGTCCAAAGGGTCCAAGCCAACAAGTGGCCCGAACCCTAGGACCGCCGCACGCCTAAGGGGGGGCCGCGGCCTTGCTTGGCGCCCAAGGGAGGGGCGGGCGGCTAGGGTTTCGGCCCTAGTCCCCTTCCTCCTTCCTTGTTGCCCAAGCAAGGTTGTTTCCTTATGGATTTAATTCCATAATTTTGTTTCCATAATTGAAAACCCCTTTTCAATCATGTGCCCATGAACCCTAATTTTTCAAGAACCCAATTATTCACATCCTATGTGATTAAACTCACCAATTCTAACATCCAATGTTAAATTGGGTCTTGTTTTATTGAATCAAATTCAATATTGCATCTACTATGCCAATTTTTCAGTTTTCGCGTAATAAACAATAATACGGTGAATGAACTGAAATCGTAAACACATAATATCATGTTATGCTCTACGACCTGTGGCTCTGATACCACTGTTGGGTTTTGATGTAGGTAACGCAGCGGAATAATAAAATTAATCCTACTCAAAGCCCACCAAGGATCACAGGAAGAGACATCATAACATGATTAAGGACATAGAAGATGTGTACCTTTTCGATTTGTGAGATCACACGAAGAATGATGTCCTCGTCTCTACAGTTGATCCACGTCTAGAGGTGAGATCTAGATTCTTCCTTCAATCAAGTGCTAGCTTGAACCTTGGAGGAAGAGGGATGAAGATCAAAGCAACCAAGCCACAAGGCAACGAAGGAGAGGCGGCCTCCCTTCTTGCCGTCGGGTAGGGGGGCGGACGGGGCTAGGGTTTCGGCCCTAGCTCTTGTCTTGCTCTCTCTTTTGCTCTCTCCCACTCTTTGTGTGTTATGACTAATAACTCATCTTGTGGGAAGGAAGCTAGAGCCTCCTTTATATACTCCAACAACTCCTTGTTGTTTCCATAAAAGAGTTTTCTTGTTCTAGTAGGACTAGAACTATTCCCTTCCTTGCAAATTAGTCCTACTAAGTTTGCAAGGTGTTGCACAATGATCCTTCTATTAATTAATCCATATTAATTAATCCCAAATCTAGCTCTACTCTATTTGACGTGTGACCCCATAGGTTTCTATATAGTTGGTAGTAACTATTACTAACATGGAGCGGTGTCTAGCAACACATCCATGCAACCCAACCAATAGAAATAGTCAGTGATCCCGACAAACCTTTGTGCCCAATATGTCATATTGCATTATCCCTTTGTCTCCATATCCGGATTGGACACGAGACATAAATAGTCACACTCGTATATCCAATCCATAGTTCCTCGATCCTGGGAATACGCTTATGCTTGCAGATAACATTAATATCTCCATATTAATTTATCTGAGTCTGGCCAGACATTCAATAAGCCTCATCCCTCGAGTGGCCGTGGATATTTACTCCCATTATGTGGGAGGGACAAATCCTATCTACATCACTACGATCTCTAAGCTTGCTTCCTATCACGCCCGATAGCCACCTTTATGATTACCCAGTTACGGTGTAACGTTTGATAACATCAAAGCGCAATATTTCACAACTAGAGTATCTAGTGACTTCAAGTCTAAGGATTGCAATAATATTAGCACTACGAAAAGCGATTGTGACTTCACATAATCTAATGTATCCTTTTCGTTGTGGGTCAATCCAGTATGCCATTACTCCTAATGCATACCCATGTGTTAGACTTGATATCTCCATATCAATCTACCCACATACTAGTCTATATTTGATTGTCCTATTAATCAATATAATTGACTAGGGATATTTAAGATAAACAACACAATTTATCTAAGGACTTCATTATATTAAATATCGCCATAAATAATAAATGAATATTCTAGCCAAAACATTGTTCATACTAAATCTACGATTGCCTCTAGGGCATCTATTCCAACACTCACCTCATAAGCTTGCACCCCGCTCTGTTCGATGTGTTTTTATGGGCTACCCTCTTAACCATCGTGGGTACAGGTGTCTCGACTTGAGCACTGGTCGTGTTCACACTTCCCGTCACGTCACTTTTGATGAGACGGTGTTTCCTTTCTCCTCTCCTGGGTCAGTGTCTCCCTCTGTTCACAGGACGTCTGATCCCGATGACAGTCTTCCGTCTCCCCTCTTCACTCATCGTGCTATCCACCCTGTGGCTACCGCACCCTCATCCACACCTCCTAGGGAAACCACATCCCCACTCACACCTCCCAGGGCACCTACACATCTTACCCCGTCCCGGACCCTCGTGGAACCTTTTCCTCAGCACTACGTTCGTCGGTCTGCGTCCACTCGCCCTCCTACTGTACCATATGTGCCTGTGTTGCCTGACCCTCCTGAGTCACCCACACCACGCCCAGTGGCTACTTCTCCTCGTCCTACCTCTCCTCAGATGACCACCCGATCCATGCATGGCATTGTTAAACTAGTCACCCGTCTCACTTTAGCTGTTCAGCCACCAAACCCCATCTCACCCCTTCCCAAATCCCCCATCCTCGCCTTTTCAGATCCCCACTGA
Source organism: Linanthus parryae (assembly GCA_023055425.1). Taxonomy (NCBI): domain Eukaryota; kingdom Viridiplantae; phylum Streptophyta; class Magnoliopsida; order Ericales; family Polemoniaceae; genus Linanthus; species Linanthus parryae. The sequence goes on along the minus strand of JALGPY010000004.1, from coordinate 139,902,980 downwards.
AAAGCGGCCATGGATGATTAGTTTGGAGCTATGGTTCGGAACCACACGTGGGATCTGGTTCCTCGCCCAGCAGGGGCTAATGTTCTGCGATCTATGTGGCTCTTCCGCCACAAGTTTCGCGCTGATGGCAGTCTGCAGCGCTATAAGGCGCGTTTGGTGGCCAATGGGAAGTCCCAGATGGTTGGGATCGATTGTGAGGAGACTTTCAGCTCGGTTGTCAAACCGACCACCATTCGTACAGTTCTCAGCATTGCCGTCACGCGCTCTTGGCTTATCCGTCAGCTGGATGTCAAGAACGCTTTTCTTCATGCTGATCTCTCTGAGACGGTATACATGCATCAGCCCCCTGGCTACCGCGACACGCGCTATCCTGACTTCGTTTGCCGGTTGCGCAAATCCTTATATGGTCTGAAGCAGGCTCCTCGTGCTTGGTTTCAGCGATTTGCCATCGTCCTCACACAGACTATTGGTTTCTCTGGTTGCTCATGTGATGAGTCTCTCTTCGTCTACAGTCGTGGCTCGGACATCGTCTACCTCCTGCTATATGTGGACGATATCGTCATCACTGGGTCGTCTCCGGTTGTTTTGGATCAGATTGTCTCCCAGCTCTCTGGAGAGTTTGCTATGACTGACCTGGGCCATCTGCATCATTTTTTGGGCATCGCTGTCACTCGTGATTCGTCTGGCCTGTTCCTGTCTCAGCATCAGTATGCGACCGACATTCTTAGTCGTGCCTCCATGTCGACTTGTAAGCCTACTTCCACCCCTGTCGAGGTCGGGAGTAAACTTACAGCCACATCTGGCCCACCGGTTGCTGATCCTACCTTATACCGCAGCCTTCTGGGGCCTTACAGTACCTCACGTTCACTCGACCCAACATCAAGTTTGCTGTTCAGCAGATTTGTCTCTTCATGCATGACCCCGGTGAGCCGCACTTTCATGCCCTGAAGCGCATCTTGCTCTATATCAGTGGGACACTTGAGTATGGTCTTCGGCTCTCTGCCTCTGCCGCTGATTCCCTCACCGCCTACACTGACGCCGATTGGGCTGGTTGTCCGGACACGCGCCGCTCCACTTCTGGTTACTGTGTCTTCTATGGAGACAATCTTCTGAGTTGGTCGTCCAAGCGACAGGCCACGGTATCTAGTTCTAGTGCTGAGGCTGAGTACCGCGGTGTTGCTAACGCCGTCTCCGAACTCTGCTGGGTCCGGAATTTACTTCTTCAGCTTCGTGTCACCCCGCCTCGAGCTACAGTTGTGTATTGCGACAATGTGAGTGCTGTCTATCTCTCTGGTAATCCTGTTCAGCATCAGCGCACTAAGCATGTTGAGATTGATCTACACTTCGTTCGTGAGAAGGTTCGTTTGGGTCAGCTTCGCGTGTTGCACATTCCAGCCGATTACCAGAACGCCGACATCTTCACCAAGGGTCTTCCTCGGCCCTTGTTCCAGCGCTTCCGTTCCAGTCTCTGTGTTGGCACGCCTATAGTTTCGACTGCGGGGGCGTAATAGTAGCAGGACTAATTTGTAATTAGTTTAGGACCAATTTGTAATTAGTGTTGTAAATTACATATTTAAAGGTCAGTAATCAATAAAGAAGGCACGGAAGATTTCTTCACCTATCACAACCAAGTGGGGAGAGGGGAAAGGAAGGGAAGAGGAGAAGTCTCCACCAAGTAGGGGTAGGGGGTGAATCCCTATCAGGCGGAGAGCCTCAGAGATACATCACAGCCGAAGCTTTCGAATGAAAACCTGAATGCCGTGTACTGTTATTTCTGTGAATGTTTACCTAGAAATGATGTCAAGGCTTGTACGAAACTGAAAGTCATAAGCTTGCAAGCTTTCAGCATTACTCGACAGAAATTTCTTGAGCAGAAAGTTTCAAAAGTTTCAGGACTTCGGTCCCTAAAACTCGATTCATGTTTTGCGCCTTGGAAAGGATGGATGTTTTGAATCTCCAGCAGCTTTGCAATCTTCAACTCTTGGGTTGCAACAAAAATTGGCTCGAGTTATCATTACTAGTCCAAGACTTGTTTCATTCAAGTACAGTGGTCCAGTCATTCTCTTTCATGTCATTACCTCGAAGAAGCTTTGCAACAAAACGCTACTTCTCAACACAGCCAGTACTCTGAAATCGGAATCTAGTGTAGTTTGTAACATTGAGGAGAGTAATTGCTTTACTTGCTCAGAGCAAATAGTTTACGTGAATTTTCAATCTGCTACGGTGAGATCAAATTATAGTCTTAATTCTTGTATATTGATTTGTTCAAATATGTAGTAGTGAGTTTTGTTCCTTGATCCTTTGGCAGAATTTGATTTTTCCAGCTTAAGTAAATTAATTGTACGATTCAGTTCACCTCTATCTGTTCCCATGCAGCTGATAATAAAGTCGTCGAGTTATCCAACAGTTCTAACCACGCTGGTGAACAGCTTGCATTGGCTAGCACCTCAGTTATTATTTTGAGTCACCAGACCCTGACCAGAAGATATTATGAATGAAGGTAAAGATCGAAATCACTGATGACATATATCTTTGGCTTAAATGCGCAATGCATACCCTCAGTATATCAAAACTGCCTTGAGTGCATTCGCCATTTCAAACACTACCTTATTGCACATCATTTGCAAAGTTTCTTTTATGTTGAAGCTGGTAAGAAATTCATCCAAACCCAGTTAAAGTTTCATGGGTAAATTGGTCACCCGAAATAATTCTTAATAAAAGAAAAAAACAAGAAGTTAAAACAATTAGAGAAGAAGAAGAAGAAGAAGAAGAAGAAGAAGAAGAAGAAGAAGAAGAAGAAGAAGAAGAAATGATTGGAAGATGACCCGCTCTTGCCTATTCCTCTCCCACTCCCATTCCATCCCAATGGTATCCAAACCCTACTGTAGAGTCACAACCCAAATTGTTTTAAGAGAAGTCAGTATTTGCCCAGCCAAGAAGGCCCTGTAACTCATACGAGTTTTTATTTGCGGCATTATTGCAACCCTGTTTTTGCTTCTTCGGGTTCCTATTTATTTTTTCTTCAACCTATATTTCATCGTAAATCTGAATTTTTGTTTTCAGAAGTTGGGGTAAATTCATCTTATGATCTTCTTAACCTTGGCAAAGAAAACATTTTAACCTGATCAAAGGGAAATATATACATGTGTATATATGTAAAGTGAAATATTAAACCTAGGCATATCATCTTGTAATAGACCTTCTTCAAGCCCATAACTTGACTCGTCTTTGCACAGAGACAGACGGTATACTTGGGTTTTTCTTTACGTACTGTGATTCGATTAGGTTGTTTTGTTTATAAAATATCCTTGTCGAAATGAAATAAGTTAGTTGAAAGAAGAAAGAATTAGCTATAAACGATCTTTCATTGCTCAATCACTACAACAATTCCAGTTTTTAATGACCAGTTTCATTCGAACAACCAGGTTTCTGGTTGTTAATAGCAGTAAAAGTAGTCTTTTTCGTTTATCTTTTGTTTTGTCCGCTTTCAGATCTTTAAAGATAAATTGTAATTGTGTCGTCGGAAACTGAAAATTCTTCCGAAATGCAAAATTATAAACGTCGTGCAATATTGTCGTCAATAGATTTAAACATAATTCTGGCTAAACTTCTGGGCTGGAAATTAAAATTTCACCTAACAATTGTGGTAAAAACATAATTTTACAATTTTTCACTTCAAGTATTAACATTTTGGGCGGGCATTGAAAATTTCACTTAACATTTCAGGGGGAAATTAGGAATTCATAGAAACTTGGAGCCCAAAACAAAATTAACTAATTCACATTACAATTGGTCGATTGAAGCTTTCCAACTCCTATTTTGTCTTCCTCTTAATTTCTCCTACTTCCCACCTGCGTGCCACTCGTTTCATATGCGCGTCGTTGTTCGACAAAACCGCATAACCATAAGCCTGGAAGTCATTGTTCTGCGGTGAGAGACTAATAAAAGGAGGGAGTGAGAGACGACGCATCTAGATCTGGAACTGTTAGAGTATGTGACTTGCAATCAAAGTCGGCAAATTCTGGGGCGGTGGATTACTATTATATTTAGGAAGTTTGTTTTGGCTTGGAAGCAAAGCAAATTCCTAATAATTGTTGAATCCCACCGCCACACATGAGTATAAAGGGGGGGTGGTACTTGCAAACAAAACAACACACATACATTGAGTTTGGCTTTTAAAGTTTGTGTGTTTGAGAGGTTTATTTGTGTGTGTCGGATGGGTGATGTATCGGGGTGGCAGTCGTGGCCGTTTTGGCCACGATGTGCATTGTATTCATGTTCCCTCTCATTAAAATGTTAGGTTTTGGACGTGGAGGTAGCTAGCGGGTTCGTTGCGAATTCGTTAGTGAAGAACTTTAAATTGTCTCTCGTTCTTGATTTCATTTCATCGTTCTAGCTCGATTACCCACATGTTATATCAAACTGGTATCAGAGCCAGGTTCCAAGATCTAGGTGGAGCCAAGAGCTAGGGTTTCACCTTTTAGTGAAACGCAAGCTAAAGTTTTACAATTCAGGTCGAGCTGGCTATTCGAAGGTTGGGTTTTGAGATTCCGCCAAGAATGATGTATGGTTTGCGATGAAGATCGATATGTTTGTGAGGATAAGTAGTTTTTTTTCGTTGACCTGTTATGGAGAAATTTGGCGCGCATCTGGTTCGGCGTGCAAGCTAGCGCGTAGGTGCATCTTGGGGTGAGTCTAGCACGCATTCAGTACTGGCGCGAATTTGGCAGGCTAATGCGTTTTTGCCGTTCAGATGATATTTCGTTGTGTCGTGCATTTTGCACGAAGCGGTTTTCTGGCTTTCACATGTTTTGGAGCATATACCCTGACACACATTGAGCTCGCATATGGCGCGATCTGTTTCCAGCGAGCTTCTGGCGCATCTGAGGCATACAACGCGCATCAGGCACGACAAATCGGATTGTCAGTGAATGTGTTCGAGTCTGGTGCAATTGGGACCACCAGGAATACATACAGTCTTGTTTCTCAGTGAAAGTATTCGAGTCTGACTCTGGGTGGAGGCGCTTAGTTTCACGACCAAAATATTTCCAACACATGAAGAATCATCGTTGCTGGATCTTTTCAAGGAGAACTTAAGAGAAGAGTTTTGTTGATTTGTCAATTGATTTCAGCCGAGAGCCGTACATTTTGTTAGAAGCCAGCCCGAGCAAGAGTTAGTGGATTCTTGAAAAGGGTGTACAACCGTGGAGTATCGAAGATTGATTATAATACATCATACCCCAAGCTTCGTAGCATTGTTGGATTTGTTTAGGAAATTGAAGGGATTGATATAGGCCTTATATCACAATTTTGTGCGAGTGCAAGAAGCATGGGTGCAAGAAAACAACAAAAATGGTGAACTTGTGAGATTTCAAGATGTCACGAGTCCCTCAAACTCATTCGGGTGCTCAGACAAGTGGACATGCTTTGAGAGAAACTACGAATACGTACTAGATGTCTAGATCAAGTTAGGGTCTTCCAACTACTTGGGGTAAGTTTCGGGGGTGTTTCAGCAAATTCCGAAGAACTTAATTTTATACATAGCGTTTTGACAGTGGAGCAGGAAGAGAAAGGAGCCCTAGATCAGAAATTCAGAAAAGAACGGCGGGTAATGCTCAATGAGATCGGGAGCGTGAAGCCTAAGCTTTGATTCGTAGGTGAAACTTTGTCCTTTTTTTTTCATCTTCTTAATTGCTTTCGTTCCTTCCTCACATAGCTCCACTGCAGGAAATTATTTTCTTACAGGCGTCGTGTTGATAAATATTTGCCATGGCATTTTTGTTTTCATCGTGTCTTTTTGGAACCAAGAAATCCCCGAAAACACCTCACATGACAAAGGGAAGCCATGGTGGTAGTTGTGCGGACAGAATCTCCAGTTTACCGACGCCCATCCTCCACATGATCCTGAGCCACCTTGGTCCCAAAGACTTGACTAAAACATGTGTCTTGTCAAAGTCGTTCATGTCTACTTGGTCAACTTTTCCGGTTCTCGATCTCGACTACTTCACGTTCAGATCGGCGGCTCAGACCTGGGGTGATGATAAAAAAGAGAAGAGTATTGTGGATTTTTTTGACTTTGTTTGTCACAGTATCCGGTGCCGGCCTCCCATTCCCGACATCCTTTTCGACAAATTTAAGCTAAGTGTTCCTTATGACTGCGAACCTTATCTAGATACTATCAATGATGCCGTCACACTTGCGTTAAAACACAAAATTGTAGACTTGTGTTTTGATTTTCCGCTAAGACAACATTACCGCCTACCTAGGATTGTTAATATCCACTACATTAAAAGGCTTGAATTCAGAGGTTTGAAGTACAATTTTACAGATTTGATACACACTTGTCCCACAATTGAAGTATTAGAATTTCGGTGATGCGCGGGACTGAACAGTAACATCAAATTCTCTAACCCCAAAATAAAATCCATCAAGATCGTGGATTGTGAAGAGGTGAAGAGCATCGATGTCGAATCAACAAGCCTCCAGAGGTTCAGTTTCTGCGGATGTGACCATTGTCACATAAATGTTTCCAAGTGTGAATTTCTTGAGGTATTAACGATTGCTCATACAGGTGTCGTTACGAAAGGTTGGATGGAAAACAATGTTGCTAAACTCGTGCATCTCGAACATCTTTCACTCCAGAAGTGCAAGCTGGAGAATTTGGATGTATCAAACCGAAAGCTAAAAGTGTTAGAGTGTGATGCTAAGGGATTAAAGAGTGTTAATATCAGGGCTTGTACTAATCTGAAAGAGCTCAAGTTCATTGGTTACAACATTACTCAAGAATTTATTGACCAACAAGTTCGTGAATTTTTCCAACTCGAGACACTGAAATTGGATTCTTGTCGTGACCTAGAGAGGATTGCTATCAATCTCCCGCAGCTCTATAGCTTACAATTGTTTGGTTGCAGCAACAATTTGGTCCAACTCGACCTTAATACTCCAAGACTCACTCTGTTTATATACAGTGGTCCTCCTGTTCACTGTTCCAATATCCTTACTGGTAAGAAGTATACTGATGTTACTCTATCCCTTGATTCAGGATGGTCTCGGAACATGTCGAGTTTTCTAAAATTTGTTGGTTCATTTGAAGACAGCCATTTTCTAACTGTAAATTGCAGCTCTCCTGAGGTATGTTCATTGACTTGTCCTATTGATCTGCCCATAAACGTCAAGTATTAAGTTCTGTTTGTTCTTTTTCGCAGGAAATTTATTTCCCAGAACACGTGAGACAACAATTCGATTCTCCTCTGCGTTGTCTCAAGTATCTTACTATTATGAATAGGCATTTGACAACAATTCCGACAGCTTTGGTTGATAGTTTGCTCTGGCTAGCACCTCAACTGAATTTGTTGTGTTTCCTCACTGAACGCAAACAATACACATCAATGAAGGTAACTCTCAGAAAATCACCCAGTGACGTCAAACTATTATTAACTCGGTCCTTTTCTTGTCGCACAAACTTACTTGAATTTTCTTCCAAATTTTGGTATGCGTGATAGTTTATGTATAGGTGAATCCAATAACTTGAGATTCACAACTCTGACTTGTTCTGTAACATTTCTTTAGTTCCATTATGAAAAGATGATCCTCAAGGATAAAGGCAAAGTTTGTTGCCCAAAGCCACTTATGAACTGTTGGCGATGTTCCTTGAAGAAGTTGGAGTTGGAGAATTTTAGCACTTCAGAAGCTGACGATCTGCGGGATTATTTTACAATGAAATGTTTCTTGCTGGTCAGCGTGTCCTCGAAATAATGATATTTTCAGAGGACCTTTCTCCCTACGTTGAGTCAGGAACTTATGGAACTTGTGATTTCAGAAATGATTGAAGTTTCTTCTGTTTTAGTAAATTACTAGTCGTTAATGTGGTGCTGAGATTTAATTATCATAGTACCGTTCATTGTAGGAATAGTTGAGGCGAAAGGATATTGAGAATTGGCTGATCAAACAGTTAAATTTATAGACACAAAACGAAAAGAAATGCAATGTTTGAGACCTTTATTTGTGTTTGTTTTTAAATGATTGTCCAAAAATGTTCGTAATATTGTCGTTATGTGACTCTGCTTGCAAGGTTCAAGTAAATTTCCAGTTTTCATGACAAATAAAGTGTGGGCCATGTATAGGGAAACATGAAATACAATGATTAAGCAACACCAACAATCTTTTCCATGAAATTAATCATATTTAATTCATTATAGTTATAAGTTTCAAGTAAGGAAAATGTACAGTAGAAAGCCTATTATTCTCGCATGACTGTAATTCCTCCAATAGTAGGAGAAAATAACTGACATAAGAACACTGATATCCAGGGGATATGTACTAAATGTACCACATATGTTGTTCTTGCTATTAGTTCATGTAAAAGTTTTCTATTTGTAGTGGATTTTTTTGTTGCCGAATGAATTTACCCAAGTCTTTTGTCGCTATGCTTGGATTACATCAAACTTTATGGCAGAGGATATAAGTGAATATTGTTTCTTGAGAGGCACGGGGTTTTCCATGAATTGATTAATAGCCACGTTCCACATTCAAACAGCAAATTACATATTTAAACAAAAGATGTTTATGGATAAAATAATCGTTATAAGTGTCAGATTACATACCCAAATAATTTGTAGTCGATTATCCTGTGTATGTTTTTTGTTACACATGGTCGTAATTTTCTTTTGAGCAGATACATGATCGTAGTAATATAACTTACTTCACAATATACCTTGATCTTCTCCACCTCTTTCAATTACTTCAGGCTTTGTTCTATCAGTACACATATTTGTTAGATCAGAAGACATTTTTATGTTCTGTTTTTGCACTATTTTAATATATGTATCATTTATGATTGACCACGATTTTGCAGATACTTTGCTTCCCACATAATTATTTTCAGAATAACTTTTCTGAAGTCATGACATTGTTAGTTGAAAAAAATTGAAAGAAACTCCATTAACAGTTTATGTACAAATGCAATATTTTTGAATAACGATGAATTCAAAGGCGGACGTAGCATTACATAGGTGCTCCAAAGATGATCTTACTTTCTTTTTCAAATAGAGAATACTTGGTTTGTTTCTTCTCTTTCTTCCAGTTTTGACTTTTTCATCCTTAGGCATGTCACTTTGACATGATTATTTGGATAGCAATACAATGTAATTTTTTGATAATTTTTCATAGTGTTGCAGAGTCCTTAGGCATGTCACTTTGACATGATTATTTGGATAGCAATACAATGTAATTTTTTGATAATTTTCCATGGTGTTGTAGAGTTTACTCTGCAACACTATGAAAAATTACCAAAAAATTGCATCGTATTGCTGATTAAATTATCAGGTCAAAGTAACCCGATGAATAGTGGTAAAAGTCAAAATTAGAAGAAAGAGAAGAAACAGAGGAAATAGGAAGTAATTGTTACTTGATCTGCGTGGGTCTAAAATTAAATCAAATGTCTTGAGTTGCCAATCTATCTATTATGAAAGGGTGAAGCAAGGCATACCAAACGTTACTAAGTTTTCCAGAGGAAAAACAATTAAAAGTTACAAAACCTAAAGACACTGTAATATCAATTGAGACGACAACTAAATTGTGACATTTGAATATCTGCAACGGTTCACTCCACCAACTTTTATAGTAAGCTTAACATATATTATATTTCTTTATGCTCAAAGTAAATTTTCTGAGTTACCCTACCAATCAACATGGTTTGACTCCCTACTTGTCATTCATAGACTCGCATAACAATGGGATGTCTTGAATCAGTGAATTCATTTAGGAGCAAATAGATTAATAAATAAAAAAGAATGAGTGTATAGATAAGTATTCTAAAGAATCCCTTTGAACACCATTTAGTTCTACTAACAAAAATTCTAACCTCTACTAATCACATTTTCTTGCACACACGTAGGGTATTAGTATTGGAAAATCACTAAACTGAACAAAGTGTGCGGACGGAGGGTGAACCTAAATAAAGATTTGACCAATTAGAAAATGAGCTCATTAGAGGTTTAACTCTCATACACATATTTCTTACTAAGAACGTGAAGAAAAATCCAAATGGTCTCGAAAATTGTCTTGAATCTTTGATACATTTTCAAACCGTGAAGAACAATTTTAGAATTCCTGCCCAACATTGTAATGTACTGCACATCACATTTGAAAAACTGTTTAGTTTGGAATCCAAGATAGGAGGGTTTTATACAAGTTTGAGGAATTGAACTGGCCTTGCTGTTGGAGAAATGCCTCAAGGATCTTGATCTTAATGGCAAATGATGTCATTCTTACAGGACGGACGCTGTGAATTTATATAGACTCGTCACTTGTTTCAAGTCAAGGACACCATTTGCTCTAATAATCTCTCTTCACTATTCCATGCATGATTTTTTATCAAAACATTACTACTCGAAAACCATTACTAAATAACTTTTAATCATTCTTCCTTGTCTCATTGTAAGAGGAACAAACACCAACAACATGCAAATGCTGTCCATAAACATCAAATTTCGAGAACAAATTCAAATTCGAAAATAAGCAAACCAACAAATATTTCAGATTGATTTTTAGAATAATCATGAACTAAAAGGTCATCCATAAAAATTCATGTGGAGAAACTTAAAGGACTTTTCCGTTTACAATGTAGGAGTAACTATTCTATCCTAATTGAGAAGGAAAGTATAGTAGTGTCTAACAAAATAATGAATAAAAGAGAGAATAACTCTGATTCATGTTAAATTGTTACAAATCGATAAAGTGTTCGGGTTGAGAAGGATAAGAGGAAGGGGCGCATCTAAAAATGGAGTTGGTCACTTGGGCGTACCTCTTTAACTATTATGGCTCAAACCGTAGAAATCGAAAACTGCAGCTGGATGCATGATTGGATCACTCTGTTGTCATGCATCAATTCCTCTTCATGTTGGATGGCGGAAATCGCAAATGTATGATAAACAGAGGAAGCAAGAATAATGAAATAGAACACCCAGTTGTATTTGTAGCTGGCTGATATTCAAAGTTAAAACAAAAAAAAAAAAAAAAAAAAAAAAAAAAAAAAAAAAACAGAAGTTTTATGCATAATTTTTGAGGGATTTGTTAGAGTACAGTTATTAATAACATGGCACAAATTTAAAATGTCGTATCATATTTGTATCTTACTCAGGGCTTTACTGCACCAAACTAAAACAGTTAAGGGTAGAAGCGTAGTCAACAAAAATATACCTGTGCTATCTATGATGAGATGTTTGGATCCCGATTGTAACTCGGTATCAAAAGAGGTTACATTGGCATCCATTTCTTGTTATACACTGTTTTCTTTTCCTTGCCAGTCTCTTTTCTCAATTGTCATTTTGCTTTTGGTTATTTTTTCCTCTAAGCTGTATGGGCATGTAACTCTTATTCTTTGCTTTTATATTTTTCCATTACATTAAAGGAGTTTTTCTCTAAATCAAATTCATTGAATCAAAGCTGTGCTATGTTCAATGGAAGACATTATAGTATCTTATTTCATGTTCGTTGAATGATTTGGAAATCTGGTAGCTTCCAGTGGGTACAATGAATCAAACCTATTCCATAGAGAAATTATGAGTGTTAGTAAATTTTGACTCTCAATTCATGCATTGGGAAGTGAAAATTTAGGGTTAAGAGTTCCTTTATTAATGAAATGCACAGATTGGATGATTACATGTATTAAAATGCTGATTTGTCATGACTAGATTGGAAGATACATTACATATGTATGCCACATGTAAAAAGTACATGACAAATGTCATAATAGGAATGCTTTTCATTTGCACATGTGACGCAAGGAGAGGTCATTTCCCTTGTTTATATATATATATATATATATATATATATATATATATATATATATATATATATATATATATATATATATATATATATATAGATTTTAGGTAATTGTTTCTCGGGTTTTGAGCTCTTAAGGTGAATGTTTGAACTTAGTAGGAGTGTTTCTTAGTGTGAAACAGGAATATCACACTGTTTGTGGATTATTAATGTTTGAACTTAGTAGGAGTGTCTCAAGTATCTTACGAGCTCGTTGATTCTTAACACATCACTTCTGGTTGTTAAAAATGATGTCTACTTGTTTCCTTCGAGATACATAAACTTGCTATGTGTATGGACGTCATATAATATAATAGTGTTTACTTATAATTGAAGTTTCGTGAAACTCTAAAATGATGGGATTAAATATCCGAGGAATAAATGATAGGAAATAGTTACTGCATTTGGGTACATCACAGCCGAAGCTTTCGAAGGAAAACCTGAATGCCCTGTCCTGTTATTTCTGTGAAAGATTACAAAGAATTGATATCAAGGCTTGTATCAATCTGAATCTCCTAAACTTGCAAGGTTCAGCAATATCAGAATTTTCTTGTGCAGCAAGTTTGAAAACTTTCAGGATTGCGGTCCCTCAAACTTGATTCATGTTCTACCATGGAAAGGATGGAAGCTTTGAATCTCAAGCAGCTTTGCAGTCTTCAACTCTTGGGTAGCACCGAAAATTTGCACCAAAAAATGGGCTCGAGTCATCATTACTAGTCAAAAACATGTTTCATTCAAATAGAGTGGTCCGGCCATTCCCTTTCATATCATTACCTCGAAGAAGCTTCGTAACACAACGCTACTCCTCGACACAGCGAGTGCTCTGGATCTAGTTTAACCTTGAGGGGTTTAATTGCTTTTCTTGCTCACAGCAAAAAAGTTACTTTAACCTTTCAATCTGCTATGGTAACATCAAATTCTAGTCTTGTATGTTGATTTGTTAAAAATTTGTAGTACTGAGTTTTGTTCCTTGGTCCTTTTGCATGGTATGATTTTGCCAAGTGAAGATAAAGTAACAGTACAATTCGGTTCACCGCTATCTTCTCCAAGCAGCTGATTATAATGTCGTCCAGTAGGCCCACAGTTCCTACCTTGTTGTGAACAGCTTGCTTTTGCTAGCACCTCAGCTGGAAAGCTTGTATTTTGAGTCACCAGACCCTGACCAGAAAATAATAATAATGAAGGTAAAGAAGATATTATCAATGAAGGTAGATATTGAAATTAGTGTCGCTCCCATGCTGAAAATAAAGAAATATTTTAAAACGAAATCAGTGTCACCCCTTGTTTGGTGAGATGATTTTATCTTTATGCAGGCAAAGACTATGTTGCAAGTAAAAATGGAGGTGAGCGTTTAGAGAAGGGAACAAAACCATAGATGCCTCCCCTGTTACTCCAAACTGGCAAAGACTATGTTGCAAGTAAAAATGGAGGTGAACGTTTAGAGAACGGAACAGAACCATAGATGCCTCCCCTGTTACTCCAAACTGCAGTTTTACATCTTTGTGTTTCCATCAAAAGCGATATTCAGATGAAATTTTAAATACCACTGTCTAGAAGACTACCTAAGACCATAGTTGCTATCATTTTACACACTTAGTGCTCTTGACTTTTTGCCTCAAAACGTTCGGGTTGAGTCTTAGAGATCTCCTCTTTGAGATATTCATTGAAAAATGCATTATTAATGTCCATCTATGGAGCTCTAGGTCCATGTTTGCTACTATTGTTGAGATTAGGTGAATTGACACAATCGTGAACACTAGGGAGAATGTCTTATCCTACTCCACACCCTTCTGTTGGGTGTAGCCTTTTTCTACCAAGCGAGCCTTATATCCTTCTACATGTTCGCATGCATTTCGCTTGGCCTTGATAATTCACTTGTTTCTAATAGTCTTACGTCTAGGCGTCACATCAACCATTCTCCAGACATGGTTGGCCCTCATATACTTCACGTTTTCTTGTAAATGTACTTTCCATTCTTCAGAAACATAGGCTGATAAGGCCTGGGATAATGCCAAGGCTCATGGGAGGTTAACATAAAGGCATACAGTTTGATCTCAAATTGTCGACGGGGTATGCTTCCATGATGACTCCTTCGCATGGGTGTATCTTCGATGCTCTCTTCCATTTTGATGGGCTATTCACTTGGTAAGTCACTCCTTCTGTACCTAGGATCTTTTGAAACTACTATTTCATATTTGACTAGTGTTGTACAGTGGTTCTCCATCTCGTAGAGATTGACATTTCCACGAATTTCTCCCTGACTTCGAGAATTTCCCTCGAAAAATTCCACGTCTCTTGAATCGATTTCGATCTCACTACCCTCTGGGTGCTGCGCTTTTAATCCGTGACGCTTAGAATTCTCTGGACAACGGATGAAGATATACTTCTTCCCTCGAGGTCCCAACTTCCAATATTTAAGGGAGAGTTTGTCCGTACATAGTTGTCGATCCCTATGAGCTAAGATTATAATATTCAGATCTCCTTTTTGTCTACATCTTGTAGGGGTAGTGGATGTTGTTTTAGTGGACATCGATTTGAGTATGTAAGCAGTGGTCCTCAAAGCTTCTCCGTAATAGGAAACTTGAAAGTTTGCAAGGCCCATCTTACGTCACATAACTTTAACTATGTTGTACTCCTACTTTCTGCTCCGCCATTTTGTTGGGGGTATAAGGATGGCAACGTGGTCCGCTCCGATCCGAGATCTGGGGTGATCCGACCATAATGGAGCGGTCCGAATCCGATCCATTTTTCTTTGGATCGTATTTGGATCACAAATATGCGATCCATACAGATTTCGGACCGGATTCGGATCATATTTGTAAATATCGGATGACCCGATCCGATACATATACAAAATATCCGATACTCCGATCAGAAATATATATAATATATTACATGATTATACATATAATTATGTATATAATTCGACTCGATCTGATTCGTGATCGGTTCTTATGATCCGTGATCCGTTCTCCTTACGGATCTGATTCGGACTTTCAGGGTGATCCATTATATGATCCGATCTAGATCTGAATGGATTTAGATCACATTCGGATCAGGGGATATCATTTTCGGATCGGATCGGATTACTGACAGATGCAATCCAAATCCGATCCTCTGCCATCCCTAGCAGGGTATTTGGAATAATCAACTGCCTTCCAATCCTCTTTTCCTTAAGGATCTCTTTAAACTGCTCAGATAGATATCGGCGGTCTTAGTCTATCCTAAGAGCCTTTATGCTTTGGTCCAGTATGTTCTCAACCTATAGGAGATACTGTTTGAAGCACTCTCGTGTATCGGACTTATGTGACATCAAGTACACATATCCGAAACGTGTACACTCATATATAAATGTGATAAAATAGTTAGCACTATGTGTAGCTCTAACATTTAATGGACTACAAACATAGAAAGCCCACGGCCGGCCTCAACCCTAGGCAAGTTAGGCACTCGCCTAAGGCCTCGGATTGTGGAAGGCCTCATATTATGGGGGTAGTTATAACTAACTAACTATATATATATATATATCTAATTTACGAGAGTTTGTAGTAAAAGAAACACGCACAAAACAAAAAAAAAAATGAATGAAATATTTGACTAGGGGAGAGTGGGAGGATATTTAGGAGAAAATAAGGGTGAATGGGTGATTTTACATTTTTTTGTAATTAATTGATTGTATTTTATTACTATATAAATGATAAATCAGAACGTTAGAAATATATTATTAAGGATAAACAAGGAGATAAAAGAGGAGATAAGGATGGAAGTGGGTAAATGCAAAGTTTTCTGAACCGGACCGGCCATTGAACCGGTGAGGCACTGGTTCACGGTCGGACCAGTGGTCGAACCGGTTCAACTGCATTTTAGTTTCAATATATATATTATTATTTATTTATATATTTGATAATAAAATATATAACAAGAATCAGGACCTCCATGTTATTACCCACGGTAGTGTTACCGTTCTGAAGCATTGTTATCTCTACAGGGACTTTAGTGATAATTATCTATTTGCAAACCTAACCATGGTATGCTATGAACTAAGGTTAGGTCAATACTATTTATACCAAAGTTGTAACCCTAATTCTTAATTAGATATTCATCTTTCTCATTCTGGCTAGGCCTCATCTCTTCGTCTCTTTCTATCCTCTGATTTTTTCCAAAATAGAGTCAGTGGGAGTGAAAATTAGAAGACAATGAAACAGAAGGGCAGTAGAGGCAACCAGTGACTCTGTGAGGCGTCGAGCTTCGAATAGATGGGCGGTGGGTGGTTGCGGTACGGTGGAGGCGGCGACCTCTCGGCGACGAGCGGCGATAGGAGATCGATTGAGTCTTTGGCTCTCTGCCTCTCGGAGACATGTACGAAGACAGTGAGTGAGAGGCTAAGATTTGTGATTCAGGGTTGATTCTGAAGGCAAAATTACTAATGTAGCCTCATTTTTTGGTTAAATCATGGGTAATTTTGGGTTTTATAATTTTTGTGCAAGAACCGGCAAAACCGGCCAAAATCGACCAGTTCACCGGTTTCGACAAAACCGCCGATTTTTGACCGGTTTTGACCGGTTCTTTGCATAAGCGGTCCAATAGCTAGACCGGACCGGTTAGGCACCGGTTCGCCGGTCGAACCGGTTGAACCGGCCGGTCTGGTCCGGTTTTTAAAACTATGGGTAAATGTGATAGTTTTTTGTAATCAGCGGTTCAAATTGATTTGCTTGATATTGGCAAAACTGTTGACCTTCCCGATTTTGTAGAGTTATATTCCTTTTTTTTCTTCTTTTCTTTTTACCGTTGGTAAGAATTCCTATATATTCTATTTTATTTTTCTCATTTTCTTTTTTCATCTGCAAAAACTCAATTGATTCAAGTTGCTATTTGTTCTTGATACTCTATGTGAGATCTTTTGGCATTTCCGAATTGAAGAGAAGATAGTGAGTTCTACAATCACACTCACCTCGTGTGAGTCGAAATCATCCCTCGTCTTCCTCTTTTTTAAGATCCGATACCTGAGGTAGTCTTTGCAAGTTCCATCCCAAGCTTCATTTCAGGTTCATTTATTCCTTTTCAATTTATAGCAATTGTTTTAATTCTCTTACATCACCGTCTACTTTTTTTCTGTCTTATTTTTCATTATGTCAACTAGACAATTTGAATCTAATTAAAAAAAGTAAGATTGAAAATTTAACAAATTCTAAAAAGGGGGCTTTGGATAAATTTGTTAGTATAACAAGCCTGCAAATACTACTCCTCAAGCAAGAAAGGGAAAGTTTAACTAATATTATAATATTCATCAAGGCCTCATTTCAAAAATTTGCCTAAGGCTTCCCAAACTCTTGAGACGGCCCTGAGAAAGCCCGTCATCTTTGAAGATGTAAATTAAATAACCTTTGTGAGAAATTATAACTCATAAAGTTTAAGTGTTGGACATGGTTTTAAAAAGGATAACTCACCATAGTGAGGAACCATGGATAGCAGTGTTAAGGCGTGAATTTGATTGTTTTTCTAGCTACAAGAGTAGAAAAGGCTTTCATATAGCCTTTGGGATTTGGCTTCAATGGCGTGATCCCATGACCTACACATTTTGAAACCACTATAAAGAATCCTTGAGGACAATGACCAACTTTTTAACAAGATCCCCGTGGACAAGGGCATCTTGAGAGAGGTTGGCAACGTATGAGCCAAATGCCACGTTAGACGTAATTACAAATTCGGGGACTCTTCCATAATTGTTAGAATTGCAAACGAAGTTGGGCCAGTAATGTGTACTGCGGAGAAAACTCAATCGGTCTTCTTCTTCTAAGTTTCTCTAGTAATCTATCAATTTTATTGCAATAAATTTTCTTTATTGTTTGAATTAGTTGAATTTAAATTCGCTTCTTGAGTTCATTATTGTGAACAAATGGATTGCAGTTCAGGTCCCAATATGATTTTTCTTGGATTAATTGCTAAGAAGTTTCTTTCTTGATCAGTCACCAATGATTGTTTTAAATGCATCAGTGGGGTTAAATATTTAGCAAACACACAAATATGCTTCTACGATATCTTTATGTTCTATTAAACCTAATTCCTCCGTCCATTCTTACGTGAGTAAAGAGAAAAAAGATATGTGCAGCGTGATTGATGAATAATGATTGTATCTCATTTCTTCCCCATCCAATCCTTCCTCAAATTTTCTCCTCGCTCTAAAACTAAAGATGTCAAAAGGAAAAGTGCATTATCTGAACTCTTCTATTCTACATTCCTTTTCATCTTCACACTAGACCTTGATGGGAGTGTATCACATATTAGCTCCAACATCAATGAAGATTGAGATTATGAGATAATTTTTTTTGGTCAAAATATTAAGAGATAATTGCAAGATCGAGTTGATTTCAAAAGGCTGCGATTACGGGTCCTTGTCACAAATGTGGGCTAGTATCTTGATCGTGTAGATATTCAGCAAATACACAAACTTTGCTTTAACCAAAATGGTTGAAGGTCTTGATGTAGATTTGCAATGATTCAAAGGTGAATACATTCTTTCTTTGATCGAACATCTTCTCGATACATGTTTATAGCGTGCCAAAACCCTAAGGCTATCAAACTTGCGGCTGAATTTCTCAAAATAGTAGATGAGGTTATATTTTGTGAAATATTTGGTCGTGATGGGATGCAGTGGTTTAAGCATTTGAAGCTGTCAAGTAATCACATCAAATTTATAGGGCTGATAAGGTTAACAACGATGAATAGGATCGAGGAAAAATCCCTCAGTTTGCCGGAGTTTATATATGAAGATTTTGAGAATTTTACTAGTGAGCGGTGATAACTCTAATTTGGGAGTTATGTACATCGCCAAATTCACTGAGTCAATGAGGAATTTTGAGTGAAAACAAGTGTTTCTTCGGGAGTAGATCTATCGAATAATTTGTGAATAACAATATGTCTATATGGAAACTAGACATCGTGTTATAGTAATTTCCTTTTGCAATTTTAAATGTTTGGAGGGTCTTAGGCAGTGGCGGAACGAAGAACTTCTTGGTGGACGGTGTTATGCAATGGCAGAACCAAAAATTTGCCGCGTGTGTGTGTGTGTGTGTGTGTGTGGGGGGAGGGGGGGGGGGGGGGGGGTTCCTCCATGTAAAATCACAAACAACAAAAAAGTTATACCGTGAAGCCCCATACCTTGCGTAAGAATATTCGAGATTAGTAAGCCTCCGCATAGACCCTTCGTAAGATGGATCGAAAGCTAAGTGGACTTTTCAAAGA
The DNA here is from genome assembly GCA_023055425.1 of Linanthus parryae. Lineage (NCBI taxonomy): Eukaryota > Viridiplantae > Streptophyta > Magnoliopsida > Ericales > Polemoniaceae > Linanthus > Linanthus parryae. The sequence continues at coordinate 139,883,912 of JALGPY010000004.1, read as the reverse complement.
AAAAAAAGTACCATATTTGTAGTTAGTCAGTGTGTAGAACTAGTAAGTAGTGACTTCAAATTGAAGTGGTATCTTTCACCATAGTGTATCAAATGGAACACAGAAACAGATAACGAGTGAAATCATATAAAACTTTGGAGAGACTTCAGATTTAGGAAAGTTAAAGTCCCGTAGCAGTTGAAACGTTAAGCTTGACTAATATGACTTTTTTCGATCTCAAAATAATTGCTTTAGCAGCACCTGTAATCCTTCAAAACTAGTGTACTTCAAAAAGTAGTTACATAGTTCTAAGGGTTAGTTTGGAATGTTGTGACGTTTTAGAAAGTTAATGTTTAAGAAGCATTTTGAGAAAGTCGTCGTGAAAATCTATACAAAAAGGGTTGGTAAACTCCGTAGATAACTTCGTATAAAAAAAACTTTTGACATTTCGTGTTTGATAATTAGTGGTTTAAACCTTTTTTAGGGAAATGGTTTAGACTTGCTGTAAGTGCCGAAACGACAGTATGAGACATGATATACTTACATATGATTATTAGTATTATAATTACCATAAAAATGTATTAATATTTATGAATGGATTAGAGCATCTCCAATGGGCTAGTTTAAATAACTTTTTCATCAAAAAATAAAGAAGTTTAAGAAATATCAAACTCCAATGGGATAGTTATCCAGTATTTTAAAAAAATATATAGTTATCCGCATCGGATTTAACTATTTCAAGATGTGTTTTTTCTAGATTTTAGGCGGTTCCTATTACCCCAAATTATTAGGCATAAAATCTTGAAACTAATTCAATGTATTACGCACAAAAACATGGCAGTTAATTTTTGTTCAAAAAGTAGTTGCAATTTTAACCGTTAAAAAATAGCTTTAGCTAATTTTTACATGATAGCATTGGAGCACAACATAAAATATCTCAAGAGCTAAAATAAAAAAATTCTACTTTTAGTTAAATTATAAATGAAATATAGCTATATACTACCATTAGAGATGCTCTAACAGTGTTAAAAAAGTAAACTCTTCAAAAAGTAGGTTCTCGAAAATTACCCCTGCCATGCTTTTCCAAAACAGCGGTGGAGAAGTAACAACTTTTCAGGAAAACAGAAAATAAAAATTTATTAAACAAATAAATACAACATTTGAATTCGAATAACAACTTTGTATAAATCAAAAGCATTAACAAACGGACTCCTAAGTGTACTAACCAGTGTGTATTTATATTTCTCAAAAAAAAAAAAAAAAAACCACAAGTGTGTATTTTATTTGAAAGCAAGCGTGTATTTTGCAATTGAGGTATTGGACCGCCAACTGGGTCGAAAGTCAAGTGAGTGAATAACACTTTGGATCAAAGGCCTCAATCATCTGTCGGGCTGGGCTGAACTCTCCAAAACGCAGTTGTTCTCTTTCAAACTCTGTTTTGAAACCCTCAAAATCTCCCACCTCCCTGAAAACCTCCCAGATTCCTACGCATCTTGCTTTCACGAATCCAGAGAAAAGCACTCCATCGTACCCACCCAGTAGTAGATTCAGAGAATGGTTAACAGGTCGTTGTTGAAGTAGAAGCTCGACGAGCAAGAGCAATGTTTGAATTCAATATTAAGTTGATTTCCTCCCCGGCTAGTAGGTATGTTAAATTTAAGATTTGATTCGATTCGATTCGATTGCTCCATGTTTTGTGTTGATTTGCTGGATTGTTAAATTATATTATATTACTGCTGTTTTATTTCTTGTTGGCTCTGCTCTGCTCTATCCCCGAAGATTGTGAAAGCATGACCTGTTGAATTTTTTTTTAGCGGAAATGACCTATTGAATTCTATTCTACATATATGTGCTATAACCTATAAGAAGACATCGTTGGAATTTTATGATTTTGAAGGGTGCAAATTTTAGTGCAACATTGATTCTAATAGATTTGACCATTCCGGGGGAATAGTTTAGATGACTCTTTGACTAGACGTATCGTGTTTACATTGAATGTAAATTTCCCAATAACCTGCAGCTTTTTACGTCCAAAACAAACACCGTCATGTTCATTTGTCAATGCCTCCAATGCTGAACACGATTACAACTTCAAAGTTTTCAAGCTGGAGAGTTGACCACGGCGAATCTCGATGTTCCTTTTTGGAGTACAATTTACCAATCATCGCAGACCTCGAAGGTTGAAAGTTTGATGCATTGGCAGATTATCAATTTTTCTAGATATAAAAGCTCGGGACAATTTCGTCCACGAAGTTGCAAGAAACATTTGAAATATAGTGAAACTGTAGAAACTTACAGTCAGAAATGCCCACCGCACAAGGATTCATCTGATCAGTAACTTTCTTAAAAGATTCGTAGACAAACTCCCGCATTCCTGGAGATTTGATCTCAATCCTATTCAACTCATGACACTTTGTTAGTTTTCATTGATCTAATGGGACTGCTGGACAGCTTCAGATGCACGAACCTGCTGCACTTCTGCCTGACCGAATCCTTCAGACCGGTTACCCTCATCACATCTTCAAAATCATTCAGGTTCAAATTTGATAACCTTAGGGTTTCGACAGACTTAAAATGACCATCGGAGGGAGGTTCAATTAGTGTAAGCAAGTATTCATCAGTGAATCCTTGCAAATCAACATCAAGATCTTTTAACTTTCTTGGTTAGAGCAAAGTTTATGAGTTCTCTGACACGATCAAGATGTTGTTCGGCTTTGCTAACAGGGACCCGCAGCCTCTGCAAACTTATCTTCAAACCCTGGCAACGTTCAAATGTGCGGAAGACCGAATCGAAGCAGTGTTGAGTGAGCTCGATCCGGCGACTGGGGACCCTGATGTTGGAGCTATCATGGGATAGATTGTGATGATGTAGGATGCGGAAGGAATGGGATGTAGAATAGAAGCGATTCGGTAAAACACTTGTCCTGGTTACATCTTTTGTTTTGAGTGATGAGAGAATTTGATGGACTTGATGGGGGAAATGAAATATTGATCGCCGTGGTAGGTGTCACAGCCGCCATCCTCTTAGTCTCCATCGGAATTAGATGAATTAGGTTTCACCGGAAAAGAAGGTATATAATATGTTTGTGATTTTTTTAATATAAAACCTTAAGGATGTGACCCGGCTACCGAATCGAACCAGAAGGATCAAGAAGTTTTTAATCAAGAAAAGACAACCAAAATCTGACCGAGTTAATGGAACTCACTGAAGCAAAGGGAACGGTTCCGAGGGTTGATATTTCATGAATCAAAGTACTTGTCCCTATTCACACAAAAAACTGGTCGAGAAATCAGCACCGACAAGTCTATTATTAACTAATGAACTTCAGATGATTTAGTGGTAAGGCTTTTGCAAGTTGCTTCAATCGGCAATACAACTCTTTGTTCTCCCTCTCCATATCTAATCTGCGTGTCTTGTGTACACATGGTAAACACTATTGAACAATCTAGCACTACAAGTTAATATCTACCCTTAGATGCTGCATGTTGAGATGCCGAAACTAGCATGTATAACTTGAACCGAATTAATATTTTGATTTGAAATTTTGTTTCCTTGAAAGAAACTCACTTTTTGTTCAATGACTTGCAATACCGAGAAGTTGTTCCAAGCATTCTTATTGGGAGTGTATAAGGGAATGCTTTTATGCTTTCGGAGCTTTTTCCGTGCTTAAAAAGAAAAGTAGCAATCGTGTTTGCATGGTAAACACTATTGGACAATCTAGCACTACAAGTTAATATCTACCCTTAGAGCATCTCCAATGGTAAAACCACAAATTAGCTAAATTATAACTAGTATAAATTTTAACTAAATGAACTATTTAGTGTTTGCTCCAATGGTGTCATGTATTTTACATAACTTGTAAGTATGAAATTATAAAAGTATTTAGTTATTAAATTAAAGTAGGAGAGAGATAGACACAAAAAGTTTAACTTCCTACTTTCTAGCTAGCTACTAGTAGAGAGCGGGATACATAATATGTAAAGTATTGAGTCATTTAACTAGTCCATTGGAGCTTGTTATTTCTTCTAATTATGTAAATTATAACTAAACTAACTTTTTAACCTAACCATTGGAGATGCTCATGCTGCATGTTGAGATGCCGAAACTAGCATGTATAACTTGAACCCAATTTATATTTAAATTTGAAATTTTGTTTCCTTGAAAGAAACTGATTTTTTGTTCAATGATTTGCAATACCGAGAAGTTGTTCCAAGCATTCTTATTGGCAGCGTATAAGGGAATGCTTTTATGCTTTCGGAGCTTTTTCCGTGCTTAAAAAGAAAAGTAGCAATCGTGTTTGCATGTTATATGATTGTAGCAATAGTGCCCACGGCGATGAATTCCATCCTTTCTCATTTGTGCCCCAGCAAATTCTGTGTATAATTCTCTCATCACTCGAAAGAAAAGTAGTAAACAGGAAAAGTGTTATGTCAAACCTCTTCTATTCGACCTTCATTTCCTTCCCATCGTAGATCTTGACGGTAGTCTATGCTGCAGATATCTGCATATTCCACAAGATTGACGAGTGCAAACAGCTGTTTTTAAGAACCTGACAGATCCACACAATCATGAACCAAACAAAGTACATCCCCAAACTGATTTTGAATTTCTGATAGAAAACAAGGAAATGCAAAAAATTAGTTTATTCACATATTTAACCTTCCACTAGGTGTTGCTCGATCTCTAGATATCCGCAACTACAATCTCTACCCCTAACAGTGTGTTTTCTTAAGAGTAGTTATCATGGCAAAGAAATGCCTAAACAAATTTACCCAGTAATAGATGAAAACGATTAGGATATGATGTATAAGTACAATTTTACAAGTCGCTCCTAGCAAAATGCTTAGCAGGTCTAACCTATTGGCACATCTGCCTTTTACCTATTCATCGATTCCAATGGCGACAAAGCGGATGGCGGTTGCGAAACAAAATTCATCAGCGACACTGAACACGCAGATGAATTCCGATCGCATATCATTTCTTCCCCAGCCAATCCTTCATGAAATTCTCTCATCGCTCGAGACAAAAGATGTAATCAGAACAAGCGTTTTATCAAATCGCTTCTATTCTGCATTCCTATCCTTCCCCATCTTAGATCTTGATGGTAGTCTATCCCATGATAGCTCAAACATAAGGGTAGATAGAGTCAATCGCCAGATTGAGCTTGCTCAAGACTTCTTCGACTCGGTCCACCGCACAATCGAACGTCGCCAGGATCTGCAGACAGATTTGCAGAAGTTGCGGCTGCGAGTCCCTGTTAGCAAAGCCGGCCAGCATCTTGATCGTGTAAGAGAACTCATTAACTTTGCTCTAACCAAGAAAGTTAAAGATCTTGATGTTGATTTGCGAGGATTTACAGATGAATACTTGCTTTCTCTGATTGGACCTCCCTCGGATGGTCATTTGGAGTCTGTCGAAACCCTAAGGTTATCAAATTTGCGGCTTAATGATGCTGAAGATGTTCTGAGGTTCTCAGGTCTGAAGGATTTGTTCATGCAGAAATGCAACAGGTTTACGCATCTGAAGCTGTCAAGCAGTCACATTAGATCAATCAAGTTGATTGAGTGTCCTGAGTTGAATAGCATAGAGATCAAATCTCCAAGTTTGCAGGAGTTTGCCTATGAATCTTTTAAGAAGTTAAAGGGTACGATGAATCCTTGCGCGGTCGACATTTCTGACTGTAAGTTTCTACAGTTTTTGTCTGTTTCAAATGTTTCTTGCAACTGGGTGAATGAAATTGTTCCCCAGCTTTTATACCTACAAAAATTGATGATCAGCCATAGCATCCAATTTTCAACCTTCGGGATCTCGAATGAAACATTGAGAATTCTCGAGTTAAAAAATTGTAATCGATTGAGAGACATTGAGATTCACCGTAGACAACTCCCCAGCCTGGAAACTTTGAAGTTGGGATCCTGTTCATTGGAGGCTTTGAAAATTGAACATGATGGTGTTTCGGGTTTGGAAGTAACCAGGTGCGGGCGCTTGCAAAATTTTCATGTTGATACTCCAAGGCTTGTTACTTTTGTCTACAAAGGTCCAACTTGTCGTATCTCCATGTTTAATTCTCGAGCTATTCTGGATGCCAAATTGTCAATGGAATTGCCTGATGATAATAGCTATTTTTCTGAATTGCGGGATATGGTCGGCCATTTCAATCATGTAGCCATTTTGACTTTAGCTTGTACATTCAGTAAGGTACAATTGCCTGTTTACTTCTATTATTTCTCGCAACAAATTGGTTTTTGTAGATCTCTTTGAGGTTTCTCGTCCTTTATTTGTTTGTAGGATCTGATTTTCCCTGATAAAGTAAGATGGGAGCGGGGTCCCACATTATGTGATCTGAATCACTTGAAGGTACAATGTACGAATTGGCCAGCAATTTCTACCGACCTGGTGGACAGCTTGATTTGGCTATCCCCGCATCTGCAGACATTGTCTTTTGTTACAGGCGAGTGCAAGGAGAAATCAGTCAAGGTAAAGAAACCTCTAGTGTTTGCTCGTACAATATTTGATTATTAGTTATTGGCTTAATTACTTAATGCATACCCCAGTATATCAAAACTAACACATTGCATCCCCCACTCCTAGAATAGGCTTATTGCATCCCCCATTTGCAATAAATTATACACATTGCAACTGCTAAAAAACTTATTCAAACATTATACATCTACAGAGGGTAAATTTTTCATGTTCTGAAAAGTTATATTTATATTAAAAATAAAAATATGAAAAAGGAAAAAATAAATCTTCTGAAGATAAGATTGAAGAAGATGAGAGGATGACAAACTCATCCATACACTCAGATTTTTGTGGGAAATTCATATATCTCGTTATTTTCCCGTCTCTCTGCCCCTCTTTGTGTGCTTGCCTCTTATTGAATCGGATTCTCCGTCTCTATCTATTCCCCATGAACCTCAAGTCAAACTCATCTATTTCGAATTGGAGCGGCAGTGGTCAGAGCGCGGTGAATTAGTCCAAGCCAGAGCACTACAAATCAAAATCGAAGTAAAATTGAAACCAATGAAGAGCTATGCTGTAGCTGGGCTTGATTGGGACAGAGGGAACTGGATTTGAATTGTAAATAACAGAGGGTGTGGCTGGTTCTGGGTTTATATCAGATAGTGAGAGAGGGGAAGGTGAATAGGTTTTGGGTGTGGTCTCCGATTCAGATTTTGGGTGTCTGTATTACGGTTGAGTTGGGGTTGTGTGGGTTCGGATTCGGTTTGATTGGGTTTGATAGCATGTGTTTGAGGGCCTGAAACACAAGCCATTAACACCAAGTCGAGGGTGATGGCTTTCGGAAGGGATGGTGAGTGCCGCGTAGGAATGCAACAATTTCTGGGAAATTGGACGGTGTAATCAGGTCCGATTTGGGTTCAATTTTGAGTTAATCGCTTCCAGTGAGGTCTTATTCACATCTACTGGTTGGATTTCCACTTACTCCTCTCTATGTGTTAACCCCGATTTGTTAGTAGAGTTGGTTCTACTTCGCTGGAATCTGGGTTTCGTTCGACGGAATCTGAGTTGTGTGGCACCGATGGCGGTGGGGATACGATGTTGTTATTAGTGTTCTATGTAAATGGGATTAGACATATTTACCCTTAATAAAAGGACATGATAATCAACTAACGGTTGATTCCGTTAACTGTCTAAAGGATTTTTTACAGGTAGCGATGTGTATAATTTATTGCAAATGGGAGATGCACTTAGCCTATTATAGAAGTGGGGGATGCAATGTGTTAATTACAGTATACTGGGGGTATGCGTTAATTAATTAAGCCATAGTTATTCGCAAACTCGACACATCAAGTCAAAGAGTCACGGAAACTATTCCTCACAGTACAGCAATCTTAGGTTATGTAAACTGAACATTTCAAAAATGCCAGCAACCATCAAATTAACGAACATTCTGTCTGTTGCAGTTCCAACACAATTGGGCGATTGGAGAATATGAGGAAGATCCATCGTGCTGTTATGAGAATATTGTCAAGTGTTGGAGGCACTCCATTAAAACAGTGGAGCTGAAAAACTTCAACAAGATCGATGCCAACAACCTGGAGAATTACTTCAGAAAGAACGCGAAGTTGGCAATCACAGTTGCAAGAGAAGATGATTAATATCATTTGTCTGAGGACCTATTTGTCTTTATTAAGATCTAAACCACCTGTATCTGCGATGAAGTGTTATGTAACTTGTGGTCTGGGTATTTATCATGCCGTTGTTGAACTTTAGATTCAAATGCTGGAGATTGTTTTTCTTATGAACTGGAATTAGATAGCAAAGCTAGGGAGGTTCAAACTGGCTACATGCTGGAGAATGTTTCAGTGGTTGTTCAAATTTCAGATACAATCAGTATTTGCATGATTATAGTTTTCCTGAATTTGTTATTTTACTCCCATAGTATTACCGATGTTGGATGACAGCTCTATCAACTGCGGAATTTATTATTTTACTGCAGTACAATTGGATGTATGGATATGCTGAGCAGGTACATCGAATTGAGTTCAAAATTTTGACATGAGCTTTCTATGGGTTGTGTGTGAGTTATAGATGCTGTTCTATGTACAAAATGTTTCTCGTGTTGATTATGCTGAGCAGGTACATCGAATTGATATGCTGAGCGGGGAGTTGAACCAGTGAGTAGTGTGACTCAAAAGCTAAGTGGACTCTCCAAAGTAAAAAAAAAAAAGTACAGTGTGTTGAACTAGTGAGTAGTGTGACTTAAGATTGAAGTAGTCTCTTTCACCATAGTGTATCAGACAGAACAACGGAACCGATAACGAGTTAAAACATGTTAAATTTTGGAGAGACTTCCAATTTAGGAAACGTCAACGTAGTAATTGAAACATTATACTTGAGAAACATTAATTCTTACATTTTTTGTTCTCAAACAATTACTATCTCTGTTTCTTTTCTTTCACCTTAGGCTGACTTTTTTACCCGTAGCTGGATCACATTGACTCGGTGATTTAGATAGCAAAAACGATATAATTTTTTGACAATTTTTTCATAGTATTGTCGAGTAAAGTTTACTCTACAAAATCATGCAAAAAATACTAAAATTTATGTACGTTTTTGCTAACCAAATTACCGGGTCAAAGTGATCCAATGAATAATGTCAAAAGTGAAGTAAGGTGAAAGAGAAAAAACAGAAATAGTACTTAACAACACTTCTAATCCTCCAAAAGTAGTGTACTTAAAAAAAGTAGATACACACCTTTAAAGCCCAGTATTCGATTGTCGTGGAGTTTTAGAAAGGAAGCTCTATTAAAAACCTATACATAAAGTATTTAGTAAAATCTATTAATGTTGTGGAGTTTTTATAACCTGCTATAAAAAACACACTGTTGACATTTTCTTTTTAGTATTTAGTGATGTAGATTCGATGTTATTGTCGAAACGACAATATCGGACATGATATAATAAATAGCGTTCTTACAACAAAAAAATATATATTTATTAATGAATAACAATGTTAAAAGATATATTTTTCAAAAGTAGCTCCTCAAAAAATAACACCTCCCGTGCTTTTTCAAAACTGCGGTGGAGAAGGAATCACTTTCCAGCAAACACAAAAAATAAAAATTTACCAAACAATTAAATATAAAAATTGAATTGGAAAAACATCGTTCAATAAAGCAAGAGTATCAACAAACAGACACAAGTAGTAGACTAGTAGTATATCAACAGCTGTGTATTTACAGTGTACTCCCTCTGTTTCATCAGATACTTCGAAAATTTTTGTTGCTAAACGATGGAAAAACCCAGAAAGCCCATGTGAGTCACCAGTTAGTCCTGGTGTTAACATTCAATCTCTTTCAATCTATCTCTCTCTCTCCTCTGATTACACATTAACAAGAATGTTAACAAGAACAATCTCCATCTGATTTCATAGCAGCAACAACAATAATAACAAGAAGAAGAACAAAAGAAGAATTTCATAGCTTCTCCATCATTCCTTCCTCTGTTTCTATTCCCCTGATTTACATCTCTTGTTTAGAATTTGAGAGAAGAAGAAATAGAAGAATAAGGCAGATTTAAGGTAGGGAAGGGAGACGAGAGAGGGGAAGAGAGTGTTACTTGATGCTGTTGGCGGTGAAAATGGCCGCCAGTGGTTCGTCGGTGAACATGGCCGCCGATCTGGTCTCACCTCTTCATCAGACAACAAAGAGAGACAGAGAGATAGGATGAAGATGAGCAGACCGATCGATCTCCTTTTTACATCTCTCTCTCTCTCTCTCTCTCTCTCTCTCTCTCTCTCTCTCTCTCTCGCTCTCTCGCTTTTTTGTCAGAAGACGGGATGGAGATGCGTGGTGGCGGCGGCGACGGTGGAGAAAGTCTTTCCGCCCCCTCAAGTTCTGCGATCTACTTTTGTCACCACCGATCTGCTCTCCCTCTCCCACTCTCTCTCTCTCCCTCTGCACTCCCTCCGTCTCTCGATCTGTATTCCCTCCCTCTCCCTTCCTTCTCTCTCTCTGTGTTATGTGTTCTGTAGTGCGGCGAAATGAAGGACATGAAGAAGTAATAAGAGGCTAGGGTTATGTTTGGGATGTGTTGTTTGGATAAGGTTTGGGTTGGGTAGGATTTGGGTTAGGTAGATATTGGGCTTAATTAATCTGATTAGTTTACTGGTTGTGATTAGTTAAGCCCAAATTAAATGTGGGTTTGATTTTTTTTAGAAAGAGTATAGTTGTATTGTGCCAGTATTAAAGTTTCCATATTTATAAATTTTGAAGAATCTGACGAAACGCCCAAAAAGAAAATTTTGAAGAATCTGGCGAAACGAAAGGAGTATTTTTTTGGGGGTCAAAGTGCGAAATTTTATAGAAAGAAGCAAAGCATAGAGCAAATACAAATCACAGACTAGCCAACATCATGGCAGAAACAAAACAGAGACTACCACTACTTATGCACCCTCGGGTTTATGTGAATAGGCAATTCCTACCCCTACAGTTCATCAATTGACAGAGTACACTCCTATTTTGTGCAACAATAATTACAAATATACCCCTCCGTCCATTTTCGGGAACCTTTAAGTGATAGTGGGGTTCACTTTTGGGGTATTTTTTATTCCCATTGTGCCCCTGAATTTTGGTAATTTACACTTATTACCCCAAGTTTAGGTAAATATGCAATGCACACCCTTACTGTTTGTCAATTGACATATAACAACCTTATTTTGCGAGTTGGCAGTGGGGTACACCTTTGGGTGTTTGGGTCATGCCTATTATGTCCACTAGTGATATATAATGGGCTTTTCAACATTTAGAAACTTTCATATTACTATTTGTACCACTAAATTGTATGACTCTTTTATCTCTCTATGGATGGTTATAAATTCTCATAGATCATATTTTGTTTTTGTCAAAAAGTAAATTTGTCGACAATGAAAACCAACACTGAGTGAATAAGTTTTATTTAACAAAATTAATCATGATAGAGTACTTGTCAAATATCAACATCAATATGTAGTTTGTTTACTAGAATGATAATAAATTTTTTAAAGCCAAACTAAATAATATCATCAAAAATTATTCGAAGCTAAAATAAAGAGGATAATAGTAGTTTTTTTTTAGAGATTATAGTAGTTAATGCAACCCACATTTATTTACATTCAAGCGTTAAATTAAAAAAAAAAAAATCAAACATTCAGCTCGCTATAATGTAATAAAAAAGTGTTTGTCAACAGAAGAAAAACACATAAGATACAAAGAGATATGTAACAAACAAACACAATTCTATCACTATATAGCAAGATCTTAAATAAATTACAAAATAGAATAAATTAAAAATACTTTTTTTTTCGTCTTTTCCTCTCTCTCTCTCTCTGTCAACTGAATTATGTGTCGTCCTGAACCCACCTAAAACGTTTTTTTGCGCATCTATTGGATGACTCAATTTTTTAGACTTGCAAAGATGAAGTTTACACATATGCGATATTTTTTTCATCCGAGTTGAGTGCTTTCTATAAGTTGTAGATTGATTAAATCTCCATTTTTTTCCATCCATCGCCGTCGGAGAGTCAAGTAGGGGATTATTCGGTGGCAATAACAGAGAATTTTTTTAGTGCTCCAGTCGAGCACCTCGTACCAACCAACGAAAACGCAACACTTAAACAAATTGACAGTGATTGGCAGACACTCACTGGTTGTAGAGCACCAATAAGTGTGTGAATAAACAAACAAATCATGGGTAGATTGGTCTTTGTCGTACTTACCAAATTTTTATTGGAGTCTGTCTAAATTAAGGGTGTCTCCTGTCAATTGGCAAACAGTAGGGGTACCCAATGCCTATTTACCATAACCGGAGGGTACTTTGTGTAAATTACCCTATAAATATTGAGTAAAGGTACAAGGGCAAATTAGTACTGTCGCATTTTCCGTCCATGACCGTTACAAACCATCTAAAATAGGAGTGTCCCTTGTCAATTGATGAACAATAGGGGTAGGGTTTGCTTATTTACATAAATCTAGGGCACAAACTGTAAATTACCCCTCTCAGCTTTCTAGCTCATCTGGGGGTGGAAAACCCAGTCCATCTTAAGCTTCTTCCTAAGGCCTTGTTTGGCAACCCAGTCAGCAATAGAATTTGCTTCTCTTCTAATCCACACAACTTTGAAAGCGTGAAAAACAACCATACCCTTAATATCATGAATTAATCCCACCAAATCTTTCTCAATCTGCAGCTGACCATTAATCATTTTAACCAGAGCTGGATTATCACTCTCCACCATCTTTGTGTGAGGATTCGAAGCAGCCATTGAGCAAGCTCTTCGAAGCAGTAGCAGCCAGCTCCGATTGGCTTTCACCTTGGATGAGCTCACCTTTGTGGTTTCTTAGAATACAAGCAGAAGACACCTTGTATGATTCATTGTCTGTACCACTCCCTTTATCTTTTTTTTTTTTTTTGCCAACCACTCCGTTTCCTCTTTCAAGTTGCACAAGAATTAAGGGGGACAATCACCACTTTTATATTAACATCGGTCCATGTACAATAATTGTGTGAGGGTATTATGGAAAGTTCATAACATTTTTATTGTCAAAATAAGATAAGGGAAGATAGATAGAAAACAGATAGAAATAGTAAGGGGACTAAAGAGAAGAAACTGAGTGGTATTTTATTTTTTTGTCAATAGTTGCTGTCTGCAATTGAGTTATGGACCGCGTATTGGGCCGTAACTCAGTGAGTAAATAATAATCAAAAGCCTCAATCATCTCTTGGGCGGCTCACTGGGCCAAACTCTCCAAAACGCAGTTGTTCTCTTTCAAACTCTCATCTCCATGCCTTCGAACTTTCTGTTTGAAACCCTCAAAACCTCCGAGCCTGAAAACCTCCCAGAAATCCCCAAATTCATCTCGACGAGCAAGAGCAGTGATTAGGGTTCCACGCCCATCTGGCACCAGACCTCTCATCTCCATGCCCCGGTGGATGCGTCGAATGGTTGAATTCAAGATTAAATTGATTTCCTCTGCTAGTAGGTATGTAACATTCGAGATTCGATTCGGTTGCTCCATGTTGTGTTGACTTGCTAGATTGTTAAATTATATTACTGCTGTATTATTTTATATTACCGCTGTTTTACTTTTGGGTCCGCTCTGCTCTGTCCCTGAACCCTGAATATTGTGAAAGCATGACCTACTGATTTATTTAAACGAAAATTGAATTCTGTTCCACATGATTGGATTTTATGATTTTGAAGGGTCCAGATTTTAGTGCAACAATGATTTGAATTGATTTTATCATTCCGGGGGTATAAGTCGTGTCAACTGAGAAAAAAATATTTTGTTTTGATAGTAGTGATGCTGCTTGATCTCTAGTCCCATGGAGCTAGCTCGAAATATTTCTAGAGTTTTAGATAACTTGATGACCCTGTAGGGAGGTTTGGTGATTTTGCGTCATTGTTTCTTTCGAATGGACACGTGTGTCTTCTAGAAACACCCTACGCATGTTTGCTAACATACATTTTGCCTATTCTAAAAAGGAATGATTTATATATGATGTTCAAGTTCATTTTAGTAACATGGCTCTCAAATTAAGTGTGGGTTGTTTCAGTTAATAACTTCTAAATTTGGCATAGTTTCCGAACAAGTAGAATACACACGGAATAGATTAAAATTAAGAACTAAGGAGGCTACTACTTTAGAACTTGTGTTATAATATAAACCAGAATCATAAGATAAAAAAATCACTCGGCTTGCTTAGCTCCGTCACATTACAGAGCCCCATCACTATTAGGACATGTTTCGATACATACCTGTTTACTTATATCTGTTAACCAGATTAATTTGTTTCAAGTGCATATTTCTATAGATTGGTAGATATGTGGTCTGTGGGTATAGTAAATGTTGGTTGCCCAACAGTTTTCTTAATTGAAAATTAACTACCAAGATGAGGTCAAACAACTATACTCATTCATTAAACGGTGAATTCGAACTTTCTGGAAGACAATTAATTTTGTGTGTTTAATACTGCACCGATATACTTTTAGTTCCACACCAATTTAATTACTAAGATGTGATTTTTGTTTTACGCATGGCTAACTTTGCAGGTCTTATATTACGTCTTTTCTATATGGAATAGAATCGTCTCCAATTTGTGAAACATAATATGGTATTTTTTATTTTCCAAATATGCGAGTCTTTTGTAAGTTGGGTCAAAAGCACAGAGGACTTTCCAAAGAAATAAGTATATTTGTAGTTGTAAAGGTGTAGATTTAGTGACTAGTAATTTAAGTGATCTTTTTCGTCCTAGTATATTTACCCAGAATGGAGCAACCTGTGAGAAGTGAAAGCACAATTTTGAATTTCACAAAACTGGAGGACACGATCCTATTAATTATTCCTCCAAATCAGAACCGATCCAGTAAAATACTCAAGCAACCCACCCAAGTTAACACTTACATTGACCTATAATAACCAAAGCCGTGATCATCAGTTACCCACTACATTCTTTCATACAAAATTCAACTCCGTAAACATTGTCAGCATTATCGATCTGTTGTGATTGCTTGAACCCACTCCATTCCTCCATCACAAATCTTTTATAGAATAGAACCTCCTCTAAATTTTTCTGA
The DNA here is from genome assembly GCA_023055425.1 of Linanthus parryae. Taxonomy (NCBI): domain Eukaryota; kingdom Viridiplantae; phylum Streptophyta; class Magnoliopsida; order Ericales; family Polemoniaceae; genus Linanthus; species Linanthus parryae. The sequence continues at coordinate 139,868,856 of JALGPY010000004.1, read as the reverse complement.
AGATCTAAAAAAAACTTATAGTAAGCCATATGTGTACAAAGAAATCCTTGAGACATGCCTAAGTGTACACCTCAAGTAGAGAAGAAGAACACAAAGAGTTGTAGGTGTGTGTAGGGAGACTGATAACTGTTTGTGAGAGAGAGACAGTAGGCTATGGTGCTAGACCAGTGTGTCTTGTTGTCTTATCGTGTCGCAACGGAGGGCATAACGATCTATATATAGTGGGGAAGTGACCGTTGGGGGGTTTAGTGCACCATAAATGGCGGCTTAATGATAGAACCCCCAACGGCACGTTCGACCGTGTATATAGGAACCTTTACGTATCTGCCCGCAAGTATCGGAGACCGTTATGAGATCAGCCGCATTAATGGGACACGTAAGCCTAGGATCTCTCAGTCAGTTACTAGAGGTCTCGCGCAAGCTTGGTTGTCGCATGCGCGCGACGGACCTTACCCTAGCCTCCAAACCACTAAATCCCTACAAGTCCCGTGTTATGGTGTGCGGGGGCTCTGTCTCGTAGCCCCCACGTGGATCAGCACGGGTGGTGATCCGATGTGGATGGAGCACAGCTAGGTGTGCTGGATGGCTGCCACGTGGCGATGATCCTTCTGTCTCGAAAGCAGTATCTACACCATACCATCCAATTCAAACTTTGGGGTCTCAATGAAAAGTTAGAATTACTTTAATTGGTTTTACTGTTTTAGTTTGAGGAGCATCGAGGTTCTCCGGAGACGACTCACTATCCTGGAAACTGTGATGCTTGGATCTTGTTCAAAATAGCAACATGATGTTGTAGTGTATACAGTCCTGAAACTAACTTGGTGCTTGGCATTGCAGGACTTGGATGATGATATTCCACAGCTTCTTCGGTTTGTGTTATTTCTCGCTGGTTAACTCTCGGGCTGTTCTGCATGCAAAATCGTCCATCCATTCGGCCGGCAAGAGGTAAGATATTTCCCACTTCTCTGAATAGAATGATATGGTTGTCTATTTTGATCACACAGTTGTTTTGACTTTAGCTTGTACTTGGAGTGAGCTAAAATTGTTTCACCACTACTATCATCATAATTCAATACTGTATAACAAACTGAAACTTTCAGAATGTCAACGACCACTGAAACATTCTCATATGATTGTACTAAAAACATTTGAATCTAATAAGATGCAGAAGAATAGCTAACCTAAAACAGCAGTATGATAAATACCCAAACAACAAGCTATATAAAAGTAGATCACAGTTGCAGGTGGTTTAGCGCTATAAAAACAACAAACATGTCCTCATGACAATGTAATTAATCATCTTCTTTTGCAACTGTGATTCACAACTTAAATTTTTTTCTGAAATAGTTATCCAGCTTGTCAGCATCAATCCGGTTGAAGTTTTTCATCTACGCCCTTTTTTCTTAATGCTTCCATCACGTGATGATTTGCTCATAATAGCACCATTGATCTTCCTCAACATGTTCAATCACCCTGTTGTATTGGAACTGCAAAGAACAAAACTGATTGTTATTTTTGATGGTTGTTCAAATTATTTAAATGTAAGTGTATGTTACAAGAATGCATGTTGTAAGGAATAGTTAAGGTGGCTCTTTGACTACATGTATCTTGTTTACGGATATATATGTAACATAAGTATGAATCAAATGTTATATGAGCATACAATAGAGCTTTCCTTACCTTCAGTGATTTCTCCTTGCACTTGTCTGAAACAAAACACAAGGTCTCCAGTTGTGGGGTAGTCTACTAATAAAGACCTGCAAGGGGTTAAAAGTGTATTCAAGGCGCAACAAGAAGGGTCAAAGGGATAATAACTTTTTTTTGCAGAGAAAGGACCAAAGTGCATTAGTTAATATTTTAGAATCAATTTTTGATATGCTATAAAAGAAGAGGAAGGGAAGATCGAGACAGCGAAAAACTTCTGAACGAAGGGTTAGGGACGGGAGCCTTGGTACGCAGCTTCTTGTCTAACTTTATTCTTTATCAGCAGCTTCCAATTATTGTTTTGACTTTCTTGAACTTGTTTGGTTCCTGCATTGGATTGTTGGTAGTGTTCTGAGTTTGCTTAAGTTGGATTCAATCCTAGGTTTGCGATGGCTGTAACATCCACTTAGTTCGTTGAAATGCCTTCCAATATGCAAATTGTACCTTGAAGTGCTTCAAATCACATAATGTAGGATCACGCTCCCATCTGACTTCATCAGGGAAAATCAGATCCTGAAAACAAGAAAGTGAGCGAACTAATGGCAAGGAATAATAGTAGTAGAGAAGCTATTTACCTCGCTCCATTTACAAGCTATTTACATCACTCCACTTACAAGCTAAAGTCAAAGCTGCTACTTCATAGAAATGGTTGATCATAAGCCGCAATTATGAAAAATATCTATAATCATCTGGCCACCTGGTCAAATGGGTTGACAGTTTTGGCATCCAGAATAGCTCGAGAGTTAACGTGGAGAAATGACACGTTGGACCCTCTTGGACCAGAGTACCAAGCTGAGGAGTATTAACATGTAGCTTTCCCAATAGCCTGCAGCTGGTTACTTTCAAACTACAAACACCGTCATGTTGAAGTTTCATAGCCTCCAATGCTGAACACGATTCCAACTTTAAATTTTCCAGTCTGGGGAGTTGACCGCAGCCAATCTCGATGTTCCTTAATGGAGTACAATTTACCAATCATTCCAGATCCTGAAGGTTGAAAGTTTGATGCATTGGCTGTTCATCAAAAATTCTAGAATATAAACGTCCAGGGACGATTTTGTCCATCCAGTTGCAAGAAACATTTGAAATATAGTAAAATTATAGAAAGTTACAGTCTGAAATGTCGACCGCACAAGGATTCATCTCAACAGTAAACACCTTAAAACCTGCATGGCAAACTCCCCATGCCCGGAGATTTGATTTCGATTCTGTTGAACTCAGGATACTTCTAAGCTTCGTTGATCTGATGGGACTGCTGGACAACTTTATTTGCACCAACCTGCTGCACTAATGCGTGGCCAAATCCTTCTAACCCGATAACCTCATCACATCTTCAGAATCATTCAGCCGCAAATTAGATAAACTTAGGGTTTTGACAGACTCTAAATGACCGTCAGAGGGTGGTTCAAATCAGTGGAAGCAAGAATTCATCAGTGAATCCCTACAAACCAACATCAAGATCTTTTGCTTTTTTTTGGTGAGAGCAAATTTTATGAGTTCCCTTCACGATCAAGATACTGCCGGGCCTTGCTAGCAGAGACCAGCTCTGCAAACTTATCTTTAAACCCTGGCGACGTTCGAATGTGCAGAAGACCGAGTCGAAGAAGTTTTGAGTGAGTGAGCTCAATCCGGCCATTGGGTCTATCTACCCTGATGTTGGAGTTATCATGGATAGACCACTGTGATGATCTTGGATGGGGAAGGAATGGGATGTAGAATAGAAGCATTTGGTAAAACACTTGTCCTGGTTACATCTCTTGTTTCGAGTGATGTGAAAATTTGATGAAGAACATGCGGGGGAGAAATGAGATACGATTAGAATTGATCGCCACGGTCGCTGTTGCAGCCGTCATCCTCTTAGTCGCCGTGATCAGAATTGGTTGTGGTCAGTTTTACTCTGGAACAGAAGGTATAATATGTTCATGGTTTGTTTAATATTAAACCTCAAGGACGTGAGCCGGCTACTGAATCTGACCGAGCTCATGGAACTTACTGAAGCAAAGGGGCCGGGTTGGACAGCACATATTCAATTTTCTCGGTGTTCTCTTAACGGGTTGATCGAATCTGGCCGAGCTAATGGAACTTACCGAAGCAAAGGGGCCGGGTCGGACAACACATTCAATTTTCTCGGTATTCTCTGAACAGGTTGATATTTTGTAAATTGAAGTACTAGTCCCTATTGACAGTTTGACACCTGACGAGTCTATTAATTACTCATGAACTTCAGATGATAAGTTAGGCTTTTGCAATTTGCTTCCATTGGCAATAAAGTTCTTTGTTCTCCCCCTCAATATCTAACCTGCGTGTCTTGTTTTCATATGGTAAACACTATTGAAGAATCTAGAACTACAAGTTAATATCTACGATTAGATGTTGCATATTGAGATGGCCAAAATGGCATATATAATTTGGAACCAATTAAAAATAAAATTTGAAATTTTGTTTCCTTGAAAGAACCCGACTTTTTGTTCAATGATTTGCAATACCAATTATTTGGTTCCAAGTATTCTCATTGGCTTTTTATGCTTTCTTATGCAAAAACATTGTGTGGCATTATTGCTAATTTTCTTTAATGCGTGGCTAAAGCTCTAAAATTCTGAAAGCATTCCCCTATATGCTGCGACCAAGAATACTTGGATTCAAATAATTAGCATTGCAATTCATTGAACAAAAACTCTTTCAGGGAAACAAAGTTTCAACCTTAATTTTAATCGGGTTCAAATTATACATGCTATTTTTCGGCATCCCAACATGCAACAGCTAATCCAAAATATTAACCTGCAGCTATTGACTCTTTAATACTGTTTCCCATACGTATGCACGACACACATAGATTAGAAAGAGAGGGGGAGTACAAAAAATGGTATTTCCTATTGAAGAAAATTGCAAAAGCGTGACCATTAAATCATCTCAAGTTCATTACTTAGTAGTAGACATCTCGGGATGATTTCTCTACCAGGTTTTGGTGTCGGCATGGATTCGTAATTCCGTTTTCAAAATGACAACCCGTTAAGATAAATAATAGACAATGGAACATGTGTCGTCCAAACTGGCCTCCTTTGCTTCGGTAAAGTTCATTAGCACGGTGGTTCGCTTTAGTTACTTTTGTTGGTCCGGTCACCTCACCTATGTAAATTTTGTGGTCTTGCCTTGATTAAAAAAAATTCTTGATATAGCCGGTTCATTTTGGTAATTTTTATTGAACGGCTGGCTCACATCGGTAAGGTTTTATATTATTCAAATCAAGAACATACACCTTCTTTTCGGTTGAAACCTAATTCATCTGATTCCAGCGGCAACAAAGCGGATGGCGGCTGCGAAACGAAATTCATCAGCGACACCGAACACGCCGATGAATTCCGATCGAATCTCATTGCTTCCCCAGCCAATCCTTCATGAAATTCTCTCATCGCTGGAGACAAAAGATGTAATCAGAACAAGCGTTTTATCACATCGTTTCTATTCTGCATTCCTATCCTTCCCCATCCTAGATCTCGATGGTAGTCTATCCCATGATAGCTCAGACATAAGGGTAGGTAGAGTCAACCACCAGATTGAACTTGCGCAAGACTTCTTCGACTCGGTCCACCGCACAATCGAACGTCGCCAGGGTTTGCAGACAGATTTGCAGAAGTTGCGACTGCGGGTCCCTGTCAGCAAAGCCGGACAGCATCTTAATCGTGTAAAAGAACTTATCAACTTTGCTCTAACCAAGAAAGTTAGAGATCTTGAAGTTGATTTGCTAGGATTCACCGATGAATACTTGATTTCTCTGATTGGACCTCCCTCGGATGGTCATTTCGAGTCTGTCGAAACCTTAAGGTTATCCAATTTGCGGCTTAATGATGCTGAAGATGTGATGAGGTTCTCTGGTCTGAAGGATTTGATCATGCAAAAATGCAGCAGCTTCGCGCATCTGAAGCTGTCCAGCAGTCAAATCAGATCAATCAAGCTGATTGAGTGTCCACAGTTGAATAGGATAGAGATCAAATCTCCGAGTTTGCAGGAGTTTGTCTATGAAGCTATTAAGAAGTTTAAGGGTATGACGAATCCTTGCGCGATCGACATTTCTGAGTGTAAGCTTCTACAGTTTTTGTCTATTTCAAATGTTTCTAGCAACTGGGTTGATGATATTGTTCCCGCGCTTTTCTATCTAAGAAAATTGATAGTCAGGCAGTGCATCGAATTTTCAACCTTCGGGATCTCGAATAAAACATTGAGAATTCTCGAGTTAGTAAAGTGTATTCCATTGAGAGAAATCGAGATTCACCGTAGACAACTCCCCAGCCTGGAAACTTTGAAGTTGGGATGGTGTAGAGATTTGGAGGCTGTGAAAATTGAACATGATGGTGTTTCTAGTTTGGAAGTAACCAGATGCAGGAGTTTGCGAATGTTGCATGTTGATACTCCACAGCTTGTTACTTTTGTCTACAAGGGTCCAACTTGTCGTATCTCCATGTTTAACTCTCGAGCTATTCTGGATGCCAAATTGTCAATTGAATTGCCTGATGATAATAGCTATTTTTCTGAATTGCGGGATATGGTCGGTCATTTCAATCATGTAGCCGTTTTGACTTTAGCTTGTACATTCAGTAAGGTAAAATTGCCTGTTTACTTATATTATTTCTCTCAAAGTTCGGTTTTTTCAAAAATCTCTTTGAGGTTTCTTGTTCTTTATTCGTTTGTAGGATCTGATTTTCCCTGATGAAATAAGATGGGAGCGTGGTCCAACCCTATGTGATCTGAAGCACTTGAAGGTACAATGTGGGAATTGGCCAGAAATTTCTACTGACTTGGTGGACAGCTTGATTTGGCTATCCCCGCATCTGGGGACATTGTCTTTTGTTACAGACGAGTGCAAGGACAAAACGGTCAAGGTAAAGAAACCTCTAGTGTTTGCTCGTACGACATTTGATTAATAGTTATTCACCAACACAACACATCAAGTCAAATAGGTGGGAATACTATTGCAAATTTCGGTTATGTAAACTAACATTTCAAAAATGTCAGCAACCATCAAATTAACGAACATTCTGTCTGTTGCAGTTCCAACACAATTGGGCGATTGGAGAATATGAGGAAGATCCATCGTGCTGTTATGAGAACATTGTCAAGTGTTGGAGGCACTCCGTAAAAACAGTGGAGTTGAAAAACTTCAACCAGATCGAAGCTGACAACCTGGAGAATTACTTCAGAAAGAACGCGAAGTTGGCTATCACAGTTGCAAGAGAGGTTGATTAATAACATGGTCATGAGTACGGATTTGCCTTTTTAAAGATCTAAATTACCTGCATCTGCGATGAAGTGTTATGTAACTTGTGGTTTGGGTATTTATCATCTCATTGTTGAACTTTAGATTCAAATGCTTGAGAATGTTTTAGTGGTTGTTGACATTTCAAATACAATCAGTATTTGCATAATTTTAATTTTCTTGAATGTGTTATTTTAGTACTGTGGTATTACCGACGTTAGATGACAGCTCTATCAATTGTGGAATTCATTATTTTACTGCAGTTCGATTGGATTTATCGATATGCTAAGTAGGAACGTCAAATTGAGTTCAGAATTTTGACATGAGCTTTCTATGGGTTGTATGCGAGTTATAGATGCTGTTCTATGCACAAAATGTTTTTCTTGTTGATTCTGCAGGATTTGTTCAAGTAGAAAAGTCAAATGAACATCGGTTGCTGCAATTCACAACTGTAAGTAGTGCACGTACAAAAATATGCCTTAGACGTTTAAACTTCATGTATGGAAGATTTTCGAGTTTCTTAGATGCACGTTGACACTTTGAATATATTTGTCTTAGCGTGGGAGGCATTCCCTGAAAAGGGTGCAAAATTTGCAGTGATGTTATCAAAAGAATGTCGTGTTGCCAGTTGCACTCCGACAATACAGAAGGTGAACTTAATTATATATACTCAAACCACGGGTCGCCTACTGTATCTTGGTAATTTGGACGTAGTGGTCATACTAGAAACATAACTATATTTTTGGTCTGTATATATTCAGAGCACCGGTCGCCTACTATAAAGAAGTTTCTCAATAACTATTGGTTCATGCTTAAATATCAGCTTAAAAAGAAATCAGCCCAAAAAGAATAGAGAACTCGCTGGTACTTGCTGTTAATGGCCCTATTTGGATGAACCCGTTTCATTGATTAATCTTTCATCTAACTTTGTATTTGGATGTTCAAATTTGTAAGAGGTTATTAGGTTTTGGGCAACTGCCGGCTACTCGCTATTGATGGTCAAGCAACCGGCTATCCTGACACTTACAATGCTTCTGACCAATTAAAGTTTAGTTAAATTACAAATAGATGTGGTTTGGGCTCCGTACTAGCTCATAGGTGACTCATTGTCCTAAAAGTTTCACTTAACTAATATGTGATTTGCTCTCTCTTTCACATAAATTTTTCGTCCATAATTCTGTTAAAAATAATTGTATTTTACGCCTTCTAGTTTGTTTTTTTGTTTTGCTTTTGAACTTCAATCATACTAGCAATAACATACAAGCATAGGCTAGAACAATCTTAGCTTAGAGCACCTAGTCAAAAGCTACCCTGACATTGAGGAACAAAACAGAAGCTAACAACCTAAACAAAGATGAATACAATTCCATCAACTAACCAAATCTACGACAGCAGACAGAACGTGCAAGTACGAAAGCTGCTTACTAAATATTGCAGAAAACCTTGTAAGCTTCAAGGATTGAAATCACAAGCTAAACTTGATCACCAACCTTGGAAGCTGGAGCTGAAGGCTGCACATCTGCAGCAGAACAAAGAAGATTAAGGATAGTTCAACCAAAAGAAAACCTCAGTATAAAAAGTTTCATCTGCTAGTAATCCCTTAGATTTACAGAAAGGGAGTCATTTCTCTCCATATCCGAAACAAGAGCTTGAGCTTGCAGAAACAAATTGATCATGTGTAAACATGGTAGACTGAAAAGCCTTGTTGTTTTTGTTCTTCCATATCACCCAAATGATTGTCGATATCCAAAACCAGTCAAGGTTTCTCTTAGTGATATTCAACCTTAACCAACCGTTGATCCAGCTACTCAAAGCTAAATTCAGAGAAGGCTTCCAAGCAATTGGGGCCCTTCTCCAAAGAGCACGAGAATGAATACGATTTAAGGATATGTGAGAGTCTGATTCAAGAACTAACGACAAGTCCGACAGGTATCATTAATGTTATTTAGCCTTTTCTTAAGCTTTTACACCTTATAGTTAGTGTTGGATATGATTTGAATGGTTGAGGCGGTGGAGTGTGTTTTTTGTCCCACATTGTCAAGTGTGGTGATTCTCACCTCCTCACTAGTACTATATAAAGGAGCTAGTAGGCTCTCTACTAGATATGCAAATAAGAGTGTAACTGTTCCTCTTAAGCGAATAAAGAGTGATTTTCCGCCGTGGATGTAGTTAGCAAATACTTTGCTAACGAACCACGTAAAATACTCGTGTTCTTCTTTATTGGTTCTTCGTTCGTGAGGTGGTTTGACATAACAAACTGGTATCCTTGCTCAGGTTTGGCGGTGTTTCAAGATCAAGATCAAGGCAGAGCAAAGCTAGAGTTTCACAACTTGGTGAAATCAAAGCTAGGGTTTTGCGATCTAGGTGGAGCACGCGACTAGGGTTTAAGATCCACCAAAAAAAATGTCCGGATCGGTGTTGAAGATCGATAGGTTCACAGGAGGGAACACTTCAGTCTGTGGAAGATAAAGATGGAGGCTTTGCTAAAATCGCAAGGCTTGTGGGCACCTTTGACCGCGGACAAGGGAGGCATGAATGTTGAATCATCGGAGTTCAAGATATTGGAAGAGAAAGCACACGCAACGATTATGTTGTGCTTATCGGATGACGTGATCGTCGGGCTCGCAGATCAGAAGCAAGCAGCAGGTCTTTGGCTCAAGTTGTAGAGTCTCTACATGACGAAGAGTCTCACTAGCAAGTTGATGCTAAAGCAAAGGCTCTTTACTTTGCTGATGCTCAAAGGTACGGCTCTCAAGGACCATCTTGACCAATTAAATACAATTCTTTTAGACTTGCGTAATATTGGCGAGAAGGTGGGCGACGAGGATGCCGCACTCTTGTTATTGATATCGTTACCTCCATCATACGAGAACTTCGTTCAGTCGTTCATAGTGAACGACGACTTATCCCTAGAGGAGGTCAGATCGGCGCTCCATGCTAGGGAACTGCGCCATAAGGGTGCAGGTATAGGTATAGAGGACCATGCTTCCAGACTGATGGCAACGGGAGGAAGCAAGAAGGGTAAGAAGAAAAAGAAGAAACAGTTCTCAGGTTCTAAGTTACCCAAGGATGTTTGTGCCTTTTGCAAGGAAAAGGGGCACTGGAAGAGAGATTACCCGAAACGAGGTCAACAGGGGCAGAATGGATCCGCAGCCGTAGCAGAACAAGGTAACTCGTCCGAGGATGATTACGTTCTAATGGTGGATTTTGTCACGCACTCTCAAGATGCGTGGGTCCTTGATTCCGGAGCTTCCTATCATATTTGCTCTAACAGGGAGCTATTCTCGACGTACGACCAAACGGATGGAGGGTTTGTCTACATGGAAAACGGAGTCGTCTGTAAGGTGATTGGGAGAGGCTCAGTTAGATTGAAGACGAATGAATGGAAGTTATGTACCTTGGAGCACGTCAGACATGTACCACTTATTAAGAAGAATCTGATCTCCTTGAGTCTACTCGACAGCAAGGGATACAATTTCAAAGGTGAAGGTGGAGATCTACTAGTCTGCAAGGGTTCTAAGGTGATTCTCAGGGGAGTCAAGAGTGGGACTTTGTACATGTTGCAAGGTTCGACGATCACAGGTTCTGCTGAAGTTGTCTCAGCCGAGATTAAGGAAGCTGATCTAACTAAGCTGTGGCAAATGAGGCTCGGTCATATGAGTGAACGTGGAGTGCAGGAACTTCACAAGAATGGATATCTCACCGGGCATGCGCCCAAGAGCCTAGAGTTTTGTGAGCATTGCGTGTATGGGAAGATACAGCGTAGCAAGTTCCCTAAAGCGGTTTATAGAACGAAAGTTACTCTTGATTATATCCATTCGAATTGCGGGGGTCCATCTCGAGTTGAGGCGATTGGCGGGTACAGGTATTTTCTAAGCATCATAGACGACTACTCCAGGATGACTTGGACATTCGTGATGAAGCACAAGAGGGAAGCCTTCGCAAGATTCAAGGAGTAGAAGACACTAGTAGAGAATCAGGTGGGAAAGAAGGTGAAGAGGCTGCACACGGACAACAACTTAGAATTCTGTTCATCAGAGTTTGATGGATTCTGCAAGGATCAGGGAATAGCACGCCATATCACCGTTCGGCACACAGCGCAACAGAACGGTGTAGCCGAGAGAATGAATCACACACTTTTAGCGAAAGCAAGGTGCATGCTTTCGAATGCAGGTTTTTTTTAGAGGTTTTTGGGGTGAGGCCGTTTCCATGGCATGCTATCTCATAAATCGGAGCCCGCACACAGGTATAGGATGCAAGATTCCTATGGAAGTCTGGTCCGGTAATGCAGTGGATTACTCGAATTTGAGATTTTTTGGTTGTGTTGCCTATTATCACGTTGATGATGGCAAACTAGAACCAAGAGCTAAGAAGGGAGTATTCATGGGTTTCGGAACAGGTGTGAAGGGATACAAGATATGGGCAGACAACAATATTATACTTAGCAGAAGTGTAGTCTTTGATGAGACTCATATGTTGAAGAACTCCGTGAAGGTGGAGCTTGGAGGTGCAAAGAAGAAGGTGGAGGGAGAGTCGGATCCTACTGATCCTAAGGATTCTCAAATCCCTACACCACCGCCAGAAGTAGAAGAGGAAGAAGCAGAAGAGTCTGATAGTGAGGATGCGTCTACACCAGAGGAACCGGTTCATCAAAGTATTGCTGAAGGAAGAGCAAGGAGAGTCATAAAGCCTCCGGCGAGATACAAAGATGATGGTATGGTGGGATATGCATTACAGGTAGCGGAAGAGGTAGAGGACGAGCCATTCTCCTACAAGGCCGCTATATCTAGTTCTGAGTCAGCACAATGGATTGCCGCGATGGGAGAAGAGATGGAGTCTCTTAGCAAGAACTCGACTTGGGAGCTTGCTAAATTGCCAGCGGAAGGAAGATAATCAGTTGCAAGTGGGTCTTTAGAAGAAAGGAAGGAGCTACAGCTGGGGAGGGCATCAAGTATAAGGCAAGGCTAGTTGCAAGAGGGTTCAGTCAGAAAGAGGGAGTTGACTACAACGAGATCTTCGCACCGGTGGTCAGACATACTTCTATCCGGGTGTTACTAGCTTTATTGGAACACCACGACCTAGAGCTTGAGCAATTGGATGTCAAGACAGCTTTCCTGCACGAAGAATTGGAGGAGGAAATATACATGAGCCAACTGGAGGGGTTCCAAGTTCCCGGAAAATAAGAATATGTGTGCAAGCTGAAAAGATCTCTCAATGGACTTAAGCAGTCGCCAAGGCAATGGTAAAAGAGGTTTGACAACTTTATGTTGACGATTGCTTACCACAAGTGAGAGTATGATTGTTGCGTGTATCACAAGTTGTTCCGAAGTGGATCACGTATCTACCTAGTTCTATATATGGATGATATTTTGATCGCAACTCAGAATATCAAGAACATTAGAGAACTGAAGAGGTCTCTCAGTGCGGAATTTGAAATGAAGGATCTAGGAGCTGCTCGGAAGATATTGGGAGTTGAGATCTATAGAGACAGGAAGAAGAAGAAGAAGAAGAAGCTTTTCTTGTCACAACAGGGATACATCAAGAAGATCTTGAGCAGATTTGGGATGTTATCAGCTAAAGCTATAGATACTCCTATGCCGACTAACAACAAGTTAGGAATGTACACCGTTCATACTGAGGAGGAGAAGGAGTACATGTCCAAGGTTCCATATGCTAGCGCAGTTGGAAGCCTCATTTATGCTATGGTCTGTACTCGACCAGAAATAGCATTCGCTATTAGTGTGGTTAGTCGTTTTATGGATCATCCAGGGAAGGACCACTGGCAGGCGGTGAAACGCATATTTACGTACCTTAAGGGTACGTCAGACATTGACCTATGTTATGGGTCTAATGAAGACATCTTGGTCGCTGTTTTCTCGGATGCGGACTACGTCAAACATTGGCCTATGTTACGGGCTATGTATTTGCTCTGGGAGCATCTTTTGTGAGTTGGAAGGCGACGCTACAGCCGACGGTGACTTTATCGACGACGGAGGCGGAGTACATGGCTCTAACGGAAGCATCAAATGAGGCAATATGGATTAAATGTATGTTCAATGATCTAGGCCTACTTCAAGATCTAGCGATAGTCAACTGTGATAGCTTGAGTGCGATTTGCTTGACTAAGGACAAGGTTCATCATGAAAGGACCAAGTATATCGACGTCAGGTATCATTTTATGAGAAACGAGAGAGGGATCAAGGTGATGAAGGTCCGGACTGCTGACAACCCCGCGGATATGTTCACCAAGCCGGTTCCGGAGAGCAAGTTCCAGCATTGTCTGGAATTACTCAACATCTTGAGCCAGTGAGGCCCTTAAGGGCATGTCGGACCTGGTGGGGGTCCAGTGAGTATCTGTGACGAGAGACATTGGGTGCAAAGAAGACGTAGCTTTATTTACGGGAAGAGGAGCAGCTGCTGTTGACAAGAGGATTCAAGTCAAGGTGGAGATTTGTTGGATATGACTTGAATGGTTGAGGCGGTGGAGTGTGTTTTTTGTCCCACATTGTCAAGTGTGGTGATTCTCACCTCCTCACTAGTACTATATAAATGAGCTAGTAGGCTCTCTACTAGATATGCAAATAAGAGTGTAATTGTTCCTCTTAAGTGAATAAAGAGTGCTTTTCCGCCGTGGAGGTAGTTAGCAAATATTTTGCTAGAGAACCACGTAAAATACTCGTGTTCTTCTTTATTCGTTCTTCGTTCGTGAGGTGGTTTGACATAACAGTTAGAGTGTGTTACAAAATGACCTTGAACTAAAGGAAGAAGAAAAAAGATGATAAAGGAACAAATGAAAGAAGGAGATGAACAGGCTAAACGACAAAAGAAAAGGCTGAGGGGAGAAGGAAGAAAATAGTGGGGGAGGATTTAACCTCCATCACCGTTATCACTGTCGCCACCACCAGCTTGTAGCACTCTCTCTCTATCGGTTCCTCATATTCCTCGTCTTTCTGAATCTGCAACTCTCTCTCTCACGTTAAAATCAACTAAAAGAAAAATACAGAGAGATAAAGGATAAGAGTCAAGGGAGGATGATAGAATAAGGAGGAGGAGAACCGTAGAGGATGCACCGGCCCCGCCAGTGACGTCTTCTGGATCTCACACGAGAATCAGTAGAAAATGATGAGGAAGACCACATGCGACTTCATCAGTTCTGTTCGGCTCTCTCTCACCGAATTCCATCTCTTCATCTATCGTTGTTCATCTACTTTTTGACCAGTTTAAATTGTGATAGGCGCACTAATCAGGCTATGTCATTGATTTAGAGTTCGATTCATGCTTTAGACTCTGTAATTTTTTTTTGTTCAAAGTCGAGCTTAATTTGGTTCCTTCCTTTTAGTGAAATTTTGTTCCCAATTTGTGTAAAATATATAGAGAAATGTGAATTATTTTTTTATAAAGAAAATATCAAGCAAGAACGAATAAACAAAGAAAAAAAAGATCGAGAAAACCCAAATGAAAGTGGTTCAGCAATAAAAATTTGTTAGATACCTCCACGAACTCGAAAAATCCAATTTATTCCTGATAAGAAACCCGATTACAACCCACACACTCGCATACGAGCTTAGCCATGACCGTAGACTCTTATATAGACCTGGAGAACACTTTTCTTGTAGCCCAATTCAGCAAAAATGTTTCCAAACCCACTTGGAAACAATACCGAATGTTCTAGCCCCGATCATGTTCGTGCGACCAGGACTTGTGTTCATCAGAACACTTCATGTTCTTTCGAATAGCTTTTGAGCTCACAATAAATCCTGTGCATTTTTGCGAACTTACTCCATCTTCTTGCGAATTCTTGCACCTTCCATGTCTCTACCTAGTTGCGTTGAGTTATTCTAACAAATCTCCATTCTATCTCAAATCCACCTAGTAACCTAAATCATAAACGATGCTTCCGCAGAACTTGGAAAACACATGCCTCTCTAACAACCACAACGCTAGTTGCATCGGATGTTTATCCAACTCCAACGATCTCCTGCAACGAATATGGAAAATATGCGGATACACTTCTAGAAATAGAAATAATTGCTCCACCACGAACCAGAATCGAATGCATTTACGGAGACAGGACTGAATGCATTCCTGGGGCGCTCCAGATGGCGCTAAAACCAGATGAACCATGAGAAGTGCTAGATGATATAACCATACACGATGCAACAGTGGCGAGTTACAGAAAAGTGTCAAGCCAGATGCGCCCCAAATTGCCTCAGATGCATGAAAACTTGATGCCCAATAGTAACAGATAGCGTCAGAACTAGATCGCATGTAACAACCAGACTCACACCCCAGATGCTCCATGCTAGCAACCAACATAGCTGCCACAAAGCTCAAACAACTAGGCCATCCGCGGAATTCCCCCCACCTTCAGCTAAAGATGCAGATACGGGGTTGTTTTCGGACACTCGCTCTTCCAATGGCCTTTCTCCTTGCAGTATGCACATACATTCCTCGGTAACTTGGAGACTACAATTCGCCTCTACTCCTAACCATTTTCTCCTGTTACCACATAACCAGAATCATGATCATCTAAGTCTGTGTATGCAGCCTAATGCAACGTATCTCTGGTGTGAAGAGATGACCTAACCTCTTATAGAATTATAATATCTTTCCCGAAAATGAAATATTGTACGAAACCTTCATACGATGGAGGCAGAGACAACAATATAATTAAGGCATCATCTTCATCACTCACACTTCATCAATATTGCGGAGTTCAAGCAACATCTTGTTTAATTTGTCTTAAATTATCCCTAATGTGAATACCTTTAGGATTTATTTGATTCAATTGTGCCTACTGTGTACAAGGAAATCCTCGAGAGATCCCCAAGTGTACACCTCAAGTAGAGAATGAAAACATGGAGAGTTGTAAGGTGTGTGTAGGGAGAGAGTAAGCACTAGCAACTGTTTGTGAGAGAGAGACAGTAAGCTATGGTACTAGACCAATGTGTCTTGTGTCGCAACGGAGAGCTAACGATCCTATATATAGTGGGGAAGTGACCGTTAAGGGGTAAATGCACCATAAATGGTGGCTTAAAGATAGACCCCCAACGTCACGTTCGACCGTGTATATAGAAACCGTTACGCACCAGCCCGCAAGTATTGGAGACCGTTATGAGATCACCCGCATTGATGGGACACGTAAGCCTAGGATCGCTCAGTCAGTTACCAGAGGTCGCGGGCAAGGTTGGTTGTAACATGCGCGCGACGGACCTTACCCTAGCCTCCAAACCACTAAGTCCCTACAAGTATCGTGTTATGGTGCGCGGGGGCTTTGTCTCGTAGCCCCCACGTGGATCAGCACGGGTGGTGATCCGATGCGGATGGAGCACAGCTAGGTGTGCTGGATGGCTGTCACGTGGCGATGATCCGTCTGTCTGGAAAGCAGTATCTACACCTACTAAGATACTTGGTTTACTAGCCTCAAAACCAATTGGCAATGATGGGAAAAGACCAAGTATCTTATTAGAAACAAGCAAAACAGACCGAGTCTTTATGTTGGGCAAACAAGAAGTCTGAACATGTCCTCTCACACGCAGCATGCTAAAGAGCAAAAATGAACAAATTTCAAACAAATCGAGTGAAGACAGGCTCTGATACCATGTTAAGAATCCTGGGTCTGATACCATGTATCAGAGTTGTTCCGTCATTCTCATGAGAATTTGCTTCCATTAATGTCTTATGTCCACATGCTGCAGCTGAGGGGGCGTGTTAAGAATCATTGTTTTTTTCCCACATCAGGACACTGCATGTTTTGCTTGTTCCTAATAAGATACTTGGGTTACTCCCCTCATAGCCAATTGGTTTCGAGGTGATACCCCCTAATTCTTAACAGTGGTCAAGATGATCAATCAAGGTTCATGAGAGTTCATTCATACAACACAATCTAGGTTAATAATGTTCAAATTTCAAACATTGCTTGGACAATTTTCTTACATGTTAATTTAAGATTAAATTTGTTGATGAAGTGGTTTATAAAACTCAAGTGTGACTAAAAATATTGTCTATTTTATGATTGGAAATTGTGACTGTTGGTACAAGGGAATCCTCGAGAGATGCCCAAGTGTACACCTCAAGTAGGGAATAATAAGACATAGAGTTGAATGGTGTGTGTAGGGAGAGAGTAAGCACTTATAACTGTGTGTGAGAGAGAGATAGTAGGCTATGGTGCTAGACCAGTGTGTCTTGTTGTCTTATCGTGTCGCAACGGAGAGCATAACGATCCTTTATATAGTAGGGAAGTGGTCGTTGGGGGGTTTAGTGCACCATAAATGGCGGCTTAATGATAGAACCCCCAACGGCACGTTCAACCGTGTATATAGGAACCGTTACGTATCTGCCCGCAAGTATCGGAGACCGTTATGAGATCAGCCGCATTAATGGGACACGTAAGCCTAGGATCTCTCAACCAGTATCCAGAGGTCGCGCGCAAGCTTGGTTGTCGCATGCGCGCGACGAACCTTACCCTAGCCTCCAAACCACTAAGTCCTTACAAGTCCCGTGTTATGTGGGGGGGGGGGGCTCTGTCTCCTAGCCCCCATGGGGATCAGCACGGGTGGTGATCTGGTTTGGATGGAGCACAACTAGGTGTGCTGGATGGATGCCACGTGGCGATGATCCTTCTGTCAGGAAAGCAGTATCTACAAATGTATTATTTTCATAAATATGAATTCTAACATATTATTATCACAACTTGTTTTTGGTCTTTGTAAAAGATTTGTTTCTAAGATTATTGTATATAGTCTAACACGTAGTCCATGTTCACAGCAAGACCTATTAGCAGACCGAAAATGGTTATCCGAAAGTGCTTCATGCACACCGAATCACACAATGCCAACATATGGGGATCATTAGATAAGATCTTGTCTAAGATTACAGCTTGTACATGAATAAGGAGATCAAGTGGTTTGAAGGCAGGAACAAGCCTCATTGCCGGTGGTTGCTGCCAATCGGCTATATATGTATGTCCTAGAGAAGACTTGGTCAGCCCCTGTATACGCACTTCCGGTTTTCACGTGGCGATGATCCTTATGTCTGGAAAGCAGTATCTACAATAGCCCTCTTTTGCACGATTGTTACGTGCTCTTCTGTTGTGCAGTCGCGCAAAATTAACCGTGCGTGAAGCTCACGCGGACCCTTTTGAATTTTGAATTGGAGTCCTCGTAGCCCCTAGTCGTAGCCATGATTGCCTAGGGTTTGGAGAACGTCGTCTAGCCTTTGATGAAGCGTGGCTTCTGTTGAGTTAATCAATCACCCTCTAAATTCGCCTATTTTCGAGGTGGGGACAGATCAAAGGTCAAATTTTCCGGATTTCGAATCATCTTGCTGACTCAGCAGTACCCAAGGGTTGCGACTCTTCGGGTTTTTATTTAAACCCTTCTATGCTTTTGATGTAGATTTTCCTGCATTTCCTCCTCTTTAAACAAAACATCCACTCAAACATTTTTTAGCAATGGCTCCCAAGCAAGTTGCTGAAGTTCCAGAACTTCCTAACGAATTGTGGTGCAAAGCCCCCAACCTTGGGGGTGACAATTTTTATGCGGCCACTATTATGGCGTCCCCCCTCCAAGCATCCTCGTTGAATGATGCCTTGCAACTTGCTCCCGAACCAGTGAGATCTGATTGGGACGTGATTAACGCCGGGGATGTGCAACGCCTCGGCGTAGAGGCCGGCTTGTAGGTTTTACCGACATTCTACCACAATCCTTCATGGAGTTTTGACTGGATGGATGAATGAACAGAGCATATCCTTTACGATTACGCAGCCGACTTGAAGCGTGCTAATATTTTCCACGCCATTCGTACAACCAAGGGTCTTCATATTTACCATGATAGTACCATGCTTCAGGTGTTATTTTCCAGGTATTCCCGGAAGACCCACACTTTCCATCTCTCCCATCTCGGAGTTGCTCCTACCTTGGAGGATATGGAGGTCTTGCTGAATATTCCAAGCATGGGGATTGTTGACCCCCTAGCACCCTTGGCCGAACCAGGCGAGATTCAATAATTTGAAGATATGAAGGTCCTCATAGTAGATATGGGAAGAACTAGCTCAAAATGGATGCCTGGAGCGACCACACCCTGTGGGGAATTCCCACGTACATCCTCTGGTCCGAGGAAAACATGGTCAAAATGGCTCATCTACTTTTTCTGAGACTTTGTCGACCCTGCTGTGGCTCGTGAATGGCGGGAAAAGACCCGGAAGCGGTCATTAGTGTTGCAGGGAAAGGGTTTCATTTTACCCTATGTGGCTATCTCTGCATATGGCTATCGCGTTACTTGATAGACGGATGTCCCCATGACGGAGTTTTTATACACATGCTTCCACTTGCTGTGAGATTATCCCTTAGACAAAATGTAGCCCTAGGCCCACTCGTTCTGGGCTCCTTATACCACCGTCTTGACTTGCCCGCCGCTCATGCCGAACAGTCGCAAGGAAGAGTCGACATTTGTACTTTTGTTAATACCGCATTTCTGCCCCTGTGGGCTTTTGAGAGATGGCCCGGGTATGCCCCCATTCCTGTGAAAGTGGGTCTTTGGAACACCCCTAGCGTTCCTCGAATCTTCCAGAGTCCGTGAGCGTGGCGCTGGTATAATACAGAAGCCCCCCAACGGACATTCGCCTTCATTATCAACAACGCTCGTTTCTTCGCGCGTCGCCCCTATGCTACCCGTTCGAAGGATGAGAACATAGACTTCTGGGAAGACTTATATCCGAAGCAGGACATCATTCTTTCCATTGATCTCCTATCTACGGGCGATTGGTCTCTTAGTAGGTTTGTGAATTGGGTTCGAAGGGGGTTTCTTCCCGTGCTACCTGAGTATGTATCAGATTTGGATTACTATCTAACCAAAAAATCTATGTTGTTTTCCTTTTTAATTTTCTTTATGTCCCTTCTTTTTTCTTGCCCTCACCATGTCTACCACAGGCACAGTACACCTGAACACTCACAAGTATGATCATCCAGGATATGAGAGAAAAATAATTAAAATAGGTAATTAAAGAACCTTTCTTTAATTTTTCAATGGTTAGTAAAGCTTACATTTCTTATCTGGATGGAAACCATCCAGAAGAATTGAGGTTTTTCTCTAGTAGTGATAGTAAGCTAAATTAATAGGAGCACTGGTAGAGATAATATGTGTCAGGTACTGTGAATGATGAGTGATCATGAAATGTCAACCGGTCTGTTTGTTTTGTTTTCTTAATTTTGTCCATTCAAATCGGATATAAAAGCTGTTTATTTGTTTTATTTTCTTGGAAGACTACAGTCTCTTGGGGTTTGGCAGTATCTTCAGCACATACCATCATTTGCTTTAAAAATTGATAATTGCTTCATTATGAAAGGAATTTTTGCACAAAATCTTACAAGCACTGCCTTATGGATAGTCATATTAGTAACTTGACATTTCCTACTTACTCTCTCTATATTATAAAGGCTGCCTTATAGATAGTCATATTAGTAATTCCTTTTACTTTGAGATTTAGACAAAATATGGTTTGTGTCCCTACAACAGATTACACGTACTCTGGCTGTGGTCCTAATGAGACGACATAAGATTAATCTTACAAAAATACAACATAAGTGCATAAGGTAGACTTTCTAAGAAAGCTTCATAAGAATGCAGAATTTACCACCAAGTGTACTATCACGAGCATCCTGTATTGTGAATTCAAATTCTGTTTCATGTTTCACATTTGGCAGTGAAAAGCGTCTTCAAATGCAATTATTCTTCTCCAAATTTAATAATGGGACTTATATTGCTATCTTCAAGAGCATAGTTTGAGTATTCAACCAAAGCAATGACGGGTCATGGATACAATCAAAGTCGGCTACAAACATTCACCAGATTGTCAGATTGCAATCCTTATTGTTTATGTAGATTACGTGATTTTAACTGAGATGACATGAGAGAAAACTGGATGATGTGATGCCTAATTCAAGTAAGAATTAATTAGAGAGAATAAAACCTTTAAAAGAGGAATCAATTCATAGACCGAAATATTCAATTATAATCTATGTACAAAAACTGAAATTTCAATTATGTGATAGTAAGACAGTAGATTGGTTTTAGACCCATGAGTATCCGGTTGGTGATAGGACGGGCTGAAGCCCGTGTAATCAGTTCCTGTATGTCATTAGGCAAGTGAAAAACCTGCCATATTTTAGTGCCAGTGTAATTATTTAGTTTTTACATCTTTGAAGTATATACACTAGAAAATTTATGGAAATGATCTTAATTCTTTACTCACAGTGATTATTCAAACGATTTTAATTCTTCATTCATAGTGATTATCTGCTCATATTTTTAGGAATTTTGATCTTTAAAAATGATGCAGTTAAAAAAACACGGTTTGAAACAATTGCAAAATGCGGGATGTTGCAACTGGTCCCCAAATATCTGGAGCAACCTCTGATAGTTGCTCATGACTTTCTTCTGTTCCCATGCCTGACAGAGATGGATTATATAATCTGATTGAGGTTGTTAGTATACAATTTTTAGGGGCCCTAACTAGGTACGGCGGCGGCATAGCATTTTTATTAAGAAAAAAACTCGAGCTCTCAACCCGTAAAAAACGTGAGCGGACATCCTGAGAGCGGGTAGACACTGAATAACTTCAAGAATCAAAATCATTAGGGCAGTCAAAATCATCAGGGTTGTTCGTCTACATGATTTCCTACATGTTGGAAAAACATTTAAACCAATAACTTTTTCTTGGTTTAAAACATTTAAACCAAGAACTCAGTCTCCAGGCAACCTCATCCTATTGCTTTCTGTTATTTCATCGAATGTCATTGCATAAAATTTCTCAATATTTTCTCGGTCTGTGGATACATTGAGAAGAAAACTTATAATTCATCTAAAACTCTCCTTTTCAAGCTACATTATTATATGGGCTCTTATATATTCCCTTTGGGAGAAAAAGAATATATGCATACTATAGTTATTTCCAAAAAGAATAGATTTTTATTGGTGTGTATAAAATATATGGATGTCATACATATGAGGCAAACTAACAATGGATTACATATAGCATCGATCCCTCAAATAAAAGTCATTTTTTGAGATTCTTAGTTTTTTTTTGGTAAAAAGATGAAATGGTTTCTATTTTAATGCATGTTTTCGCAAGGGGGTAAACTAGGTTCCATACATTTATCATATTTAGTTTCAGATAAACAGGTTACAAGAAAACTCAAAGACATGAAAATCAGGAATGGATATGAGGATCTCCAACAAAAAAGACAATGAAATAATAGTTGCATATACCCGCGCATTGCGCGGGGTAACGACTAGTGTTTATAGCGCGCCAAAACCCTAAGGCTATCAAACTTGCAGCTGAATTTCTCAAAATAGTAGATGAGGTTATATTTTATGAAATATTTGGCTGTGATGGATGCAGTGGTTTAAGCATTTGAAGCTGTCAAGTAATCACATCAAATTTATAGGGCTGATAAGGTTAACAACATTGAATAGGATCGAGAAAAAATCCCTTAGTTTTCCGGAGTTTATGTATGAAGATTTTGAGAATTTTACTAGTGAGCGGTGATAACTCTAATTTGGGAGTTATGTACATCGCCAAATTCACTGAGTCAATGAGGAATTTTGAGTAAAAACAAGTGTTTCTTCGGGAGTAGATCTATCGAATAATTTGTGAATAACAGTATATCTATATGGAAACTAAACATCGTGTTATAGTAATTTCCTTTTGCAATTTTAAATGTTTGGAGGGTCTTCGGCAGTGGCGGAACGAAGAACTTCTTGGTGGACGGTGTTATGCAATGGCAGAACCAAAAGTTTGCCGTTTGGGTTTGGGGGGGGGGGGGGGGGGGGTTTGTTCCTTCATG
Organism: Linanthus parryae; assembly: GCA_023055425.1. Taxonomy (NCBI): domain Eukaryota; kingdom Viridiplantae; phylum Streptophyta; class Magnoliopsida; order Ericales; family Polemoniaceae; genus Linanthus; species Linanthus parryae. The sequence continues at coordinate 139,846,056 of JALGPY010000004.1, read as the reverse complement.
TAAAATCACAAACAGCAAAAAAGTTATACCGCAAAGCCCCATACCTTGCGTAAGAATATTCGAGATTGCTATGCCTCCGCATAAACTCTTCGTAAGATGGATCGAAAGCTAAGTGAACTTTTCAAAGTTAGTCAGTGTGTAGAACTAGTAAGTAGTGACTTCAAACTGAAGTGGTATCTTTCACCATAGTGTATCAAATGGAACACAGAAACAGATAACGAGTGAAATCATATAAAATTTTGGGGTGACATTCGATTTAAATAAAGTTAGAGTCGCATAGTAGTTGAAACGTTAAGCTTGACTAATATAACTTCTTAAATTTCTCGATCTCAAAACAGTTACTTAGCAGCACTTTGTAATCCTTCGAAACTAGTGTACTTCAAAAAGTAGTTACATAGCTCTAAGGGTTAATTTGGAATGTTGTGGCGTTTTAGAAAGTTAATGTTTAAGAAGTATTGTGAGAAAGTCGTTGTGAAAATCTATACAAAAAAGGTTGGTAAACTCCGTAGATAATTAGTGATTTAGACTTTTTTTGAGGGAAATGGTTTAGATTGTTAGTGTCGAAACGACAATATGAGACATGATATACTTACATATAATTATTAGTGTTATAATTACCATAGAAAGGTATTGATATTTATGAATGGATAACAGTGTTAAAAAAGTAAACTCTTCAAAAAGTAGGTTCTTGAAAATAACCCCTGCTATGCTTTTCCAAAACAGCGGTGGAGAAGTAACAACTTTTCAGAAAAACAGAAAAATAAAAATTTATTAAACTAATAAATACAACATTTGAATTCGAATAACAACTTTCTATAAATCAAAACCATTAACAAACGGACTCCAAATGTTTGTGTATTTATATTTTTCAAAAAAAAAAAAAAAAAAAAAAAAAAACAAGTGTGTATTTTTTTGAAAGCAAGCGTGTATTTTGCCATTGAGGTATTGGACCGCCAACTGGGCCGAAAGTCAAGTGAGTGAATAACACTTTGGATCAAAGGCCTCAATCATCTGTCGGGCTGGGCTGAACTCTCCAAAACGCAGTTGTTCTCTTTCAAACTCTGTTTTGAAACCCTCAAAATCTCCCACCTCCCTGAAAACCTCCCAGATTCATACGCATCTTGCTTTCACGGAGCCAGAGAAGAAGCACTCCATCGTACCCACCCAGTAGTAGATTCAGAGAATGGTTCACAGGTCGTTGTTGAAGTAGAAGCTCGACGAGCAAGAGCAATGTTTGAATTCAATATTAAGTTGATTTCCTCCCCGGCTAGTAGGTATGTTAAATTTAAGATTTGATTCGATTCGATTGCTCCATGTTTTGTGTTGATTTGCTGGATTGTTAAATTATATTATATTACTGCTGTTTTATTTCTTCTTGGGTCTGCTCTGCTCTATCCCCGAAGATTGTGAAAGCATGACCTATTGAATTTTTTTTTTAGATGAAATGACCTATTGAATTCTATTCTACAAATATGTGCTATAACCTATAAGAAGACATCGTTGGATTTTTATGATTTTGAAGGGTGCAAATTTTAGTGCAACAATGATTTTAATAGATTTGACCATTCCGGGGGTATAAGTCTTATCACCTGAGGCCAAATCTCTCACCAGTTGGCAAAATCTATTGTTTTTTTGTTTTTTTTTTTGTTTTTTTTTTGAGAAAAAATATATCGTTTGCATCGGACTGATTTTACCTCCATCTCGATCATACAGCTATTTCGGAATAGTTTAGATGACTCTTTGAGTAGACGTATCGTGTTTACAAATGAAAATTTCCCAATAACCTGCAGCTGGTTATGGTCCAAACTACAAACACCGTCATGTTCAATTGTCAATGCCTCCAATGCTGAGCACGATTACAACTTCAAAGTTTTCAAGCTGGAGAGTTGACCACGGCGAATCTCGATGTTCCTTTTTGGAGTACAATTTACCAATTATCGCAGACCTCGAAGGTTGAGAGTTTCATGCACTGGCAGATTATCAATTTTTCTAGATATAAAAGCTCGGGACAATTTCGTCCACGACGTTGCAAGAAACATTTGAAATATAGTGAAACTGTAGAAACTTACAGTCAGAAATGCCCACCGCACAAGGATTCATCTGATCAGTAACTTTCTTAAAAGATTCGTAGACAAACTCCCGCATTCCCGGAGATTTGATCTCAATCCTATTCAACTCATGACACTTTGTTAGTTTCATTGATCTAATGGGACTGCTGGACAGCTTCAGATGCACGAACGTGCTGCACTTCTGCCTGACCGAAGCCTTCAGACCGGTTACCCTCATCACATCTTCAAAATCATTCAGGTTCAAATTTGATAACCTTAGGGTTTCGACAGACTCGAAATGACCATCGGAGGGAAGTTCAATTAGTGTAAGCAAGTATTCATCAGTGAATCCTTGCAAATCGACATCAAGATCTTTAACGTTCTTGGTTAGAGCAAATTTTATGAGTTTTCTCACACGATCAAGATGTTGTTCGGCTTTGCTAACAGGGACCTGCAGCCTCTGCAAACTTATCTTCAAACCCTGGCAACGTTCAAATGTGCGGAAGACCGAATCGAAGAAGTGTTGAGTGAGCTCAATCCGGCGATTGGGTCTATCGACCCTGATGTTGGAGTTATCATGGGATAGATTGTGATGATCTAGGATGGGGAAGGAATGGGATGTAGAATAGAAGCGATTTGGTAAAACACTTTTCCTGGTTACATCTTTTGTTTCGAGTGATGAGAGAATTTGATGGACTTGATGGGGGAGAAATGAAATATTGATCGCCGTGGTAGGTGTCACAGCCGCCATCCTCTTAGTATCCATCGGAATTAGATGAATTAGGTTTCACCGGAAAAGAAGGTATATAATATGTTTGTGATTTTTTTAATATAAAACCTTAAGGATGTGACCCGGCTACCGAATCGAACCAGAAGGATCAAGAAGTTTTTAATCAAGAAAAGACAACCAAAATCTGGCTGAGTTAATGGAACTCACTGAAGCAAAGGGAACGGTTCCGAGGGTTGATATTTCATAAATCAAAGTACTAGTCCCTATTCACACCAAAAACTGGTCGAGAAATCAGCACCGACAAGTCTATTAGTAACTAATGAACTTCAGATCATTTAGTGGTAAGGCTTTTGCAAGTTGCTTCGATCGGCAATGCAATTCTTTTTTCTCCCTCTACCTATCTAATCTGCGTGTCTTGTGTACATATGGTAAACACTATTGAACAATCTAGCACTACAAGTTAATATCTACCCTTAGATGCTGCATGTTGAGATGCCGAAACTAGCATGTATAACTTGAACCGAATTAATATTTAAATTTGAAATTTTGTTTCCTTGAAAGAAACTGACTTTTTGTTCAATGATTTGCAATACCGAGAAGTTGTTCCAAGCATTCTTATTGGCAGCATATAAGGGAATGCTTTTATGCTTTGAGAGCTTTTTCCGTGCTTAAAAGGAAAGTAGCAATCGTGTTTGCATGTTATATGTAGCAATAGTGCCCACGGCGATGAATTCCATCCTTCTCATTTGTGCCCCAGCAAATTCTGTGTATAATTCTCTCATCACTCGAAAGAAAAGTAGTAACCAGGAAAAGTGTTATGTCAAACCTCTTCTATTCGACCTTCATTTCCTTCCCATCGTAGATCTTGACGGTAGTCTATTCTGTAGATATCTGCATATTCCACAAGATTGACGAGTGACAGCTATTTTTAAAAACCTGACAGATCCACACAATCATGAACCAAACAAAGTACATCCCCAAACTGATTTTGAATTTCTGATAGAAAACTAGGAAATGCAAAAATTAGTTTATTCACATATTTAACCTTCCACTAGGTGTTGCTCAATCTCTAGATATCCAAAACTACAATCTCTACCCCTAACAGTGTGTTTTCTTAAGAGTAGTCATCATGGCAAAGAAATGCCTAAACAAATTTACCCAGTAATAGATGAAAACGATTAGGATATGATGTATAAGTACAATTTTACAAGTCGCTCCTAGCAAAATACTTAGCAGGTCTAACCTATTGGCACATCTGCCTTTTTCCTTTCCCCAAGTGGAAATATGTTTCTCGATTAGTGAAATGGCACGTATCAAAGTTATCAGTAATCGTAATTGACATTGAACTTATTATCCCACTGAAATTAAACTTAGTGTAATTGAAGCTGAATTGATTCAGTTGAACTGAATCACCCACTTAAGTGAACTTTGTCGGTCATCTTCATCGTCAAAAGGATAATCATCATCACTTACGTCTCAGTGATTGTTTCTCCTGTAATTTCAAGTCCTTCCTCAGGTTGGTCGTCTTCTTTAGCTGAGATTTTCCACCGTAAGCCGGTCTCATGAACCAGCTCAGGTATAAAGCCATATTATGAAATTGTTCTATAAAAAAAAGGACCAAGTACATGTTTTGATGAGTTGGGTAAATACCAGTATAATGAATATGGGTTATTTGGATAAGATTTGTTCACAAAATAGTAGACAAATTCACTCGGGTAAATACCAGTTTGAGTCTGCTGACAGTTCGTCCTGATTGTATAATGCACATTGGTTTTGAAAACAATTCACCTTCTGAGTGTTCAAGGAGTGGTGTTCATGGACATGGCTACGAAGGATTCCATTCCTCCATTCCTTGGAGCTCCCAAATTTACGTAGATGCCTGAGGGTATTGCAATCTTTCTCTGGGATGTCTTACATGCCCACGGGTTGGCCATATATTAACAATGATAGATTTGGTGGCCTGAGCCGTAAATATTCCAAAACATAAAGAATTTTGCAAATGATGAGTAAGAATAGCACAGTAATTAGGCTATCTTGAAAATTGAAAATTGAGAATTAACACAATGTATGCAAGCACATTGTGTGGACACTATACCTACTTTTCTTTTATGCGTAGCCCAATAATGAAAGCATTCCCCTATATGCTGCAACCAAGAATACTTGGATCCAAATAATTAGGATTGCAATTCATTGAACAAAAAATCTTTCAAGGAAACAAAGTTTCAAACTTAATTTTAATCGGGTTTAAATAATACATGCTATTTTCGGCATCCCACATGCAACATCCAATCCAAAATATTAACCTACACCTCTCAACTCTTCAATACTGTTTACCATATGTATACATGACCCACAGTGATAAGATAGAGAGGGGTAGTACAAAGAATTGTATTGCCTATTGCAGTAAATTGCAAAAGCGTAATCATTAGATCATCTGAAATTAAATACTTATTAGTCGACATCTTGGAATGATATCTCTACCGGGTTTTGGTGTCAGAAGGGATGTTGTAATTCAGTTTTTAATATTACCAAACTGGCCTCCTTTGCTTTGTTAAATTTCATTAGCTCCGCGGTGTGCTTTGGTTACCTCGCTTAGGTAAAGTTTGTGGTCTTGCCTTCAGTAAAAAAAATTCTTGATATGGCCGGTTCATTTTGGTAATTTTTATTGAACGGCTGGCTCACATCGGCAAGGTTTTATATAATACAAATAAAAACATACACCTTCTTTTCCGTTGAAACCTAATTCATCTGATTCCAATGGCGACAAAGCGGATGGCGGCTGCGAAACAAAATTCATCAGCGACACCGAACATGCAGATGAATTCCGATCGCATATCATTTCTTCCCCAGCCAATCCTTCATGAAATTCTCTCATCGCTCGAGACAAAAGATGTAATCAGAACAAGCGTTTTATCAAATCGCTTCTATTCTGCATTCCTATCCTTCCCCATCTTAGATCTTGATGGTAGTCTATCCCATGATAGCTCAAACATAAGGGTAGATAGAGTCAATCGCCAGATTGAGCTTGCTCAAGACTTCTTCGACTCGGTCCACCGCACAATCGAACGTCGCCAGGGTCTGCAGACAGATTTGCAGAAGTTGCGGCTGCGAGTCCCTGTTAGCAAAGCCGGCCAGCATCTTGATCGTGTAAGAGAACTCATTAACTTTGCTCTAACCAAGAAAGTTAAAGATCTTGATGTTGATTTGCGAGGATTTACAGATGAATACTTGCTTTCTCTGATTGGACCTCCCTCGGATGGTCATTTGGAGTCTGTCGAAACCCAAAGGTTATCAAATTTGCGGCTTAATGATGCTGAAGATGTTCTGAGGTTCTCAGGTCTGAAGGATTTGTTCATGCAGAAATGCAACAGGTTTACGCATCTGAAGCTGTCCAGCAGTCACATTAGATCAATCAAGTTGATTGAGTGTCCTGAGTTGAATAGCATAGAGATCAAATCTCCAAGTTTGCAGGAGTTTGCCTATGAAGCTTTTAAGAAGTTAAAGGGTACGATGAATCCTTGCGCGGTCGACATTTCTGACTGTAAGTTTCTACAGTTTTTGTCTGTTTCAAATGTTTCTTGCAACTGGGTGAATGAAATTGTTCCCCAGCTTTTATATCTACAAAAATTGATGATCAGCCATAGCATCCAATTTTCAACCTTCAGGATCTCGAATGAAACATTGAGAATTCTCAAGTTAAAAAATTGTAATCCATTGAGAGACATTGAGATTCACCGTAGACAACTCCCCAGCCTGGAAACTTTGAAGTTGGGATCCTGTTCATTGGAGGCTTTGAAAATTGAACATGATGGTGTTTCGAGTTTGGAAGTAACCAGGTGCGGGCGCTTGCAAAATTTTCATGTTGATACTCCCAGGCTTGTTACTTTTGTCTACAAAGGTCCAACTTGTCGTATCTCCATGTTTAACTCTCGAGCTATTCTGGATGCCAAATTGTCAATGGAATTGCCTGATGATAATAGCTATTTTTCTGAATTGCGGGATATGGTCGGCCATTTTGACTTTAGCTTGTACATTCAGTAAGGTACAATTGCCTGTTTACTTCTATTATTTCTCGTAAAAAATTGGTTTTTGTAGATCTCTTTGAGGTTTCTCTTCCTTTATTTGTTTGTAGGATCTGATTTTCCCTGATGAAGTAAGATGGGAGCGTGGTCCCACATTATGTGATCTGAATCACTTGAAGGTACAATGTACGAATTGGCCAGCAATTTCTACCGACCTGGTGGACAGCTTGATTTGGCTATCCCCACATCTGCAGACATTGTCTTTTGTTACAGGCGAGTGCAAGGAGAAATCAGTCAAGGTAAAGAAACCTCTAGTGTTTGCTCGTACAATATTTGATTAATAGTTATTGGCTTAATTACTTAATGCATACCCCAGTATATCAAAACTAACACATTGCATCCCCCACTCCTAGAATAGGCTTATTGCATCCCCCATTTGCAATAAATTATACACATTGCAACTGCTAAAAAACTTATTCAAACATTATACATCTAGAGAGGGTAAATTTGTCATGTTCTGAAAAGTTATATTTATATTAAAAATAAAAATATGAAAAGGAAAAAATAAATCTTCTGAAGATAAGATTGAAGAAGATGAGAGGATGACAAACTCATCCATACACTCAGATTTTTGTGGGAAATTCATATACGCAGATATCTCGTTCTTTTTCCCGTCTCTCTGCCCCTCTTTGTGTGCTTGCCTCTTAGTGAATCGGATTCTCCGTCTCTACCTATTCTCCATGAACCTCAAGTCAAACTCATCTATTTCGAATTGGAGCGGCAGTGGTCAGAGCGCAGTGAATTAGTCCAGCCAGAGCACTACAAATCAAAATAGAAGTAAAATTGAAACCAATGAAGAGCTATGCTGTAGTTGGGCTTGATTGGGACAGAGGGGACTGGATTTGAATTGTAAATAACAGAGGGTGGCTACTTGGCTGGTTCTGGGTTTATATCAGATAGTGGGAGAGGGGAAGGTGAATAGGTTTTGGGTGTGGTCTCCGATTCGGATTTTGGGTGTCTGTATTACGGTTGAGTTGGGGTTGTGTGGGTTCGGATTCGGTTTGATTGGGTTTGATAGCATGTCTTTGAGGGCCTGAAACACAAGCCATCAACACCAAGTCGAGGGTGATGGCTTTCGGAAGGGATGGTGAGTGCCGCGTAGGAATGCAACAATTTCTGGGAAATTGGACGGTGTAATCAGGTCCGATTTGGGTTCAATTTTGAGTTAATCGCTTCCAGTGAGGTCTTATTCACATCTACTGGTTGGATTTCCACTTACTCCTCTCTATGTGTTAGCCCCGATTTGTTAGTAGAGTTGGTTCTACTTCGCTGGAATCTGGGTTTCGTTCGACGGAATCTGAGTTTTGTGGTACCGATGGCGGTGGGGATACGATGTTGTTATTAGTGTTCTATGTAAATGGGATTAGACATATTTACCCTTTAAAAAAGGACATGATAGTCAACTAACGGTTAATTATTTTAACTGTCTAAAGGATTTTTACAGGTAGCGATGTGTATAATTTATTGCAAATGGAGATGCACTTAGCCTATTATAGAAGTGGGGGATGCAATGTGTTAATTTCAGTATACTGGGGGTATGCGTTAATTAATTAAGCCATAGTTATTCGCAAACTCGACACATCAAGTCAAAGAGTCACGAAAACTATTCCTCACAGTACAGCAATCTTAGGTTATGTAAACTAACATTTCAAAAATGTCAGCAACCATCAAATTAACGAACATTCTGTCTGTTGCAGTTCCAACACAATTGGGCGATTGGAGAATATGAGGAAGATCCATCGTGCTGTTATGAGAACATTGTCAAGTGTTGGAGGCACTCCGTAAAAACAGTAGAGTTGAAAAACTTCAACCATATCGAAGCTGACAACCTGGAGAATTACTTCAGAAAGAACGCGAAGTTGGCAATCACAGTTGCAAGAGAGGATGATTAATATCATGGTCATGAGGACCTATTTGTCTTTATTAAGATCTAAACCACCTGTATCTGCGATGAAGTGTTATGTAACTTGTGGTCTGGGTATTTATCATGCCGTTGTTGAACTTTAGATTCAAATGCTGGAGATTGTTTTTCTTATGAACTGGAATTAGATAAAGCAAAGCTAGGGAGGTTCAAACTGGCTACATGCTGGAGAATGTTTCAGTGGTTGTTGAAATTTCAGATACAATCAGTATTTGCATGATTATAATTTTCCTTAATTTGTTATTTTACTACCATAGTATTACTAATGTTTGATGAGCTTTCTATGGGTTGTGTGTGAGTTATAGATGCTGTTCTATATACGAAATGTTTCTCTTGTTGATTCTGCAGGTTGTCTATGTAGAAAAGTCAAACGAACAATCCGTTGCTGCACTTCACAACTGCAAGTTGTACAAGTACAAAATATGCCTTAGACCTTAACACTTCGTATAGGAGATTTACGAGGTTCTTAGAAGCATGTTTACAATTTGAATAGATTTACTAAGTGTGGGAGTCATTCCTTGAAAAGGATGAAAATGTGCAGTGATGTTATCAAAAGAATGTCGTGTTGCCAGTTGCACTCCGAAATACAGAAGTGTTTTCATCAGGTGAACTTAATACTATATACTCAAACTACCGGCCGCATACTGTATCTTGGTGAATTGGGCATAGTGGTCATCGTAGAAACATGACTAAATTACTTTTTTGTCTGTATGTATTGAGGGCACCAGTTGCCGAATTTAACGAAGTATCACAAGAACTACTATATTATCCTTTCATGATTTAATTTTGTTGGTATTCTGTATTTACCTAAACAGGTTGCTACATTCAAAAAAAAAAAAAAAAAAAAACTGAGCCGCGATCTTAGTAAAAACTCTAGTTCACCTACCTCTTGGTTCGTGCTAACAATCAGTCCAAAAAAGAATAGAGAACTGGCTTGTGCTACTACTTGCTTATAATGGCCCAAAAAGTACAATGTGTTGAACTAGTGAGTAGTGACTTAAAATTGAAGTAGTCTCTTTCACCATAGTGGCTTAGTTTGGCTAAGCTAGATTTTTAGATAGATAGATTTTACAAAATCTGAGATGAAATCTGGATTTTTGTGGGAAGACATCCGGTCCCGGCTGACAACGAGATCCGGATTAGAAACAACCGGACCCGGATAAATCATACCAGGACCCAGCTAATCATACCCGGGCCCTGCTAGGCCTCGTACGTGAAATCAACTAGAAACCCAGGGTAGATTTCTCTCTGCTCTCTTGTGTTTTTCTCACTCTGCCTCTCTCTCTCTCTCTCCCCCTCTTTCTTCTGCAATGTTAACCTATAATCTGGATGATTTCAAGGAAATGAGGCTGAGGCAATTTTTTAACTGTTCGATTTTAGACAAGGAAAGTTGTTCGAGTTTCGGTCTATTCATTCCGATCTACAAGATTATAGGTGAGATTTCACAGAACCCAGTTACGATTTCTCTATTTCGGACCTGGGAAATGAAATTTAGTCGGAGAACTTGAGATCAATTAACACGACGAGAGCTTGTGCAGAGGAAAATCAGGATATAACAGAGACATTGAGAGAAGATAATTGCAATTGAACCTGTTAACAACAAGAGAAACTTGAGTCCCTTAAAAATTGAAGCTTGAGAGACGTGGATCGATTTTTGTGTCATTACTTTTTCGATTAATGAATTGGAATTGAACCTGTTAATGAATTGTTTTCTGATGAAAATCTCTCCATGAATCTGGGTTATGTGTTCTTCAACTTGGAGGGCAGAGACTCTGGGTTTTGTTTCTTCGATTGGGAGGGCAGAGAGTGGTGGACGTAGTGGTGAAAATTGTTCGTAGTTGGGTCTGGGTTTTCAAGTGGTGGTGTGTAGGGTAGTTGAAATTCATGACCGGCAATGGTGGCCGGAATCTGGCCAGGGGTAACAATTTATAGGAGAAGAAATAGCACGGCCGGATCCTGATTTGACTCACCCGGAACCGGTTCATGCTGAGCCGGGTCCAGTTAAGGCTTGTTTACCGTGTATATATTTTTATATTATCAGGATCCGGATTTATAATTAACCGGATCCGGTTATTACCCAATAATCCTTAATCTATCTAGCTTTACCAAACATGTCAGATTATTTTTTAAAATTTCATTAATCTATCATAAAATCTAGCTTAGCCAAACTAAGCCAGTGTATCAGACAGAACAAAGGAACCGATGAAGAGTGAAAACATGTTAAATTTTGGAGAGACTTCCAATTTAGGAAACGTCAACGTAGTAATTGAAACACTAAACTTGAGAAACATAACTTCTTATATTTTTCGGTGTCAAAACAGTTTAACAAAACTTGTAATCTTTCAAAACTAGTGTACTTCAAAAAGTAGTTACAACTTTTCAAAAAAAAAAAAAAGTAGTTATACACCTCTAAGGGTTAGTTTTAGACTGTTGTTGAATTTTAAAAAGCGGCTGTGTAAGAAGTTTAATGAGAAAATTCCTGTGAATAATCTATACATAAAGTATTTGGCACACTCGAGACATAACCTGTTATAAAAAACACTTTTGACATTTTGTATTTACCAATAATTAGTGGTGTGCACTTGCTGTTCGGTTTGAATCAAAAATATCGAACATCTTATAATAAATAGTGTTTTACAATAAAAAGTTATTCATAATTATTAATGGATAACGTTGTTAAAATATAAAATCTTCAAAAAGTAGCTCCTAAAAAATAACACCTCCCTATCCTCAAAAAAAAAAAAAATAAATAACACCTCACATCCTTTTCCAAAACTGCGTTGGAGAAGTAAGACCTTTCAGAAAGCAAAAAAAATAAAAAAAATAAAAAAATAAAAAATTTACCAAATCAATAAATACAATATCTAGATTTTTTTAAAATAGCAATAAAGCAATAACATTAACAAACTAGACAGTAGACACTAAGTGTCTCAACAAGTGTGTATTTATAAATCTCAAAAAACAAAATAAAAACGAGTGTGTATTTATACCGAATGTGATTCATTGTCTGTATTTTAGTCTTTTTTATCAATAGTTGTTGTCTGACAACTAGGATGGTAGCTCAAGTGGTCGCTAGAGTTGGAAGCCCATGAGGTTCCGGGTTCACACCCGGTTGACGACAAAACAATTTCTAAAATAAATAAATAAATAGTTGCTGTCTGTCCCTCAAAAAAAAATATATAGTTTGATGTCTGCAATTGAGTTATTGGACCGCCTACTGGGCCGAAAGTCAGTGAGTGAATAACACTTTGAATTAAAGGCCTCTTGGGCGGGTTACACTGGGCCGAAACTCTCCAAAACGCAGTTGTTCTCTCTGTTTGAAAGCCCTAAAAATCTCGGAGCAAACACTCCCATCACCTCCCAGAAACCCCCCAAATTCATACACCAGTAGATTCAGAGGCTCGACGAGCAAGAGCAGTGGTTACGGTTCCACACCCATCTGGCACCAGAACTTCTCATCCCCACGCTCCGATGGATGCGACGAATGGTTGAATTCAAGATTAAGTTGATTTCCTCTGCTAGTAGGTATGTAAAATTCAAGATTCAATTCGGTTTCTCCATGTTTTGTGTTGACTTGCTAGATTGTTAAATTATATTACACCTGTCCCCTTTATTTTGTGTTACTGCAGTTTTACTTTGTTGGGTCTGCTCTGTCCCTGAAGATTGTGAAAGCATGACCTATTGATTTATTTAAACGAAAATTGAATTCTATTCCACATGGTTGGATTTTATCATTTCAAATCTGTAACCAGATGACAAAATCTTTTTTTTTTTCTTTCTGAGAAAATAATTTTTTGTTTTGATAGTAGTGATGCTGCTTGATCTCTAGTCCCATGGAGCTAGCTCGAAATAAGAGTTTTAATTAACTTGATGACCCTGTAGGGAGGTTTGGTGATTTTGCGTCATTGTTTCTTGTCGAATTGACACGTGTGTCTTCTAGAAACACCCTACGCATGTTTGCTAACATACATTTTGCCTATTCTCAAATTAAGTGTGGGTTGTTTCAGTTAATAACTTCTAAATTTGGCATAGTTTCTGAACAAGTAGAATACACGCGGAGTAGATTAAAATTAAGAGCTAAGGAGGCTACTACTCCAGAACTTGTGTTATAATAGAAACCAGAAGCCTGAGATAACGAAATTACTGACCTTGCTTAGCTCCCTCACATTACAGAGCCCCATCACTATTAGGACATGTTTCGATACATACCTGTTTACTTATATTTGTTAACCAGATTAATTTGTTTCAAGTGCATATTTCTATAGATTGGTAGATATGTGGTCTGTGGGTATAGTAAATGTTGGTTGCCCAACAGTTTTCTTAATTGAAAATTAACTACCAAGACGAGGTAAAACAACTATACTCATTCATTAAACGGTGAATTCAAACTTTCTGGAAGACAATCAATTTTGTGTGTTTAATACTGCACCGATATACTTTTAGTTCCACACCAATTTAATTACTAAGATGTGCTTTTTGTTTTACGCATGGCTAACTTTGCAGGTCTTATATTACGTCTTTTCTATATGGAATAGAATCGTCTCCAATTTGTGAAACATAATATGGTATTTTTTATTTTCCAAATATGCGAGTCTTTTGTAAGTTGGGTCAAAAGCACAGAGGACTTTCCAAAGAAATAAGTATATTTGTAGTTGTAAAGGTGTAGATTTAGTGACTAATAATTTAAGTGATCTCTTTCTTCCTAGTATATTTACCCAGAATGGAGGAACCTCTAAGAAGTGAAAGCACAATTTTGAATTTCACAAAATTGGAGGACAAGTTTCTATTAATTATTCCTCCAAATCAGAACCGATCCAGTAAAATACTCAAGCAACCCACCCAAGTTAACACTTACATTGACCTATAATAACCAAAGACGTGATCATCAGTTACCTACTCCATTCCTTCATACAAAATTCAACTCTGTAAACATTGTCGGCATTATCGATCTGTTGTAATTGCTTGAACCCACTCCATTCCTCCATCACAAATCTTTTATAGAATAGAACCTCCTCTAAATCTTTCTGAAGATCTAAAAAACTTAAAGTAAGCCATATTATCCAATTTTCAGACTTTGGGGTGTCGAATGAAAAGTTAGAATTACTTTAATTGGGTTTACTGTTTTACTTTGAGGAGCATCGAGGTTCTCTGGAGACAACTCACTATCCTGGAAACTGTGAAGCTTGGATCTTGTTCAAAATAGCAACATGATGTTGTAGTGTATACAGTCCTGAAACTAACTTGGTGCTTGGCATTGCAGGACTTGGATGATGATATTCCACAGCTTCTTCAGTTTGTGTTATTTCTCGCTGGTTTACTCTCGGGCTATTCTGCATGCAAAATCGTCCATCCATTCGGCCGGCAAGAGGTAAGATATTTCCTACTTCTCTGAATTGAATGATATGGTTGGCTATTTTGATCACACCGTTGTTTTGACTTTAGCTTGTACTTGGAGTGAGGTAAAATTGTTTCACCACTACATCCATCATAATTCAATACTGTATAACAAACTTGAACTTTCAGAATGTCAACGACCACTGAAACATTCTCATATGATTGTACTAAAAACATTTGAATCTAATAAGATGCAGAAGAATAGCTAACCTAAAACAGCAGTATGATAAATATCCAAACAACAAGCTATATAAAAGTAGATCACATTTGCAGGTGGTTTAGCGCTATAAAAACAACAAACATGTCCTCATGACAATGTAATTAATCATCTTCTTTTGCAACTGTGATTCGCAACTTAAATTTTTTTCTGAAATAGTTATCCAGCTTGTCAGCATCAATCCGGTTGAAGTTTTTCATCTACGCCCTTTTTTCTGAATGCTTCCATCACGTGATGATTTGCTCATAATAGCACCATTGATCTTCCTCAACATGTTCAATCACCCTGTTGTATTGGAACTGCAAAGAACAAAACTGATTGTTAGTTTTGATGGTTGTTCAAATTATTTAAATGTAAGTGTATGTTACAAGAATGCATGTTGTAAGGAATAGTTAAGGTGACTCTTTGACTACATGTATCGTTTTTACGGATATATATGTAACATAAGTATGAATCAAATGTTATATGAATAGAGCTTTCTTTACCTTCAGTGATTTCTCCTTGCACTTGTCTGAAACAAAATACAAGGTCTCCAGTTGCGGGGTAGTCTACTAATAAAGACCTGCAAGGGGTTAAAAGTGTATTCAAGGCGCAACAAGAAGGGTCAAAGGCATAATAACTTTTTTTTTTCAGAGCAAGGACCAAAGTGCATTAGTTACTTAATATTCTAGAATCAATTTTTGATATGCTATAAAAGAAGAGGAAGGAAAGATTGGAGCAGCGAAAAACTTCTGAACGAAGGGTTAGGGACGGGAGCCTTGGTACGCAGCTTCTTGTCTAACTTTATTCTTTATCAGCAGCTTCCTATTATTGTTTTGACTTTCTTGAACTTGTTTGGTTCCTGCACTGGATTGTTGGCAGTATTCTGAGTTTGCTTAAGTTGGATTCAATCCTAGGTTTGCGATAGTAGGGCTGTAACATCCACTTAGTTCGTTGAAAATCAGATCCTGTAAACAAGAAAGTGAGCGAACTAATGGCAAGGAATAATATGCAAATTGTACCTTGAAGTGCTTCAAATCACATAATGTAGGATCACGATCCCATCTGACTTCATCAGGGAAAATCAGATCCTGTAAACAAGAAAGTGAGCGAACTAATGGTAAGGAATAATAGTAGTAGAGAAGCTATGTACCTCGCTCCATTTACAAGCTATTTACATCACTCCACTTACAAGCTAAAGTCAAAACTGCTACTTCATGGAAATGGTTGATCGTAAGCCGCAATTATGAAAAATATCTATAATCATCTGGCCACCTGGTCAAATGGGTTAACAGTTTTGGCATCCAGAATAGCTCGAGAGTTAAACGTGGAGAAATGACACGTTGGACCCTCTTGGACCAGAGTACCAAGCTGAGGAGTATTAACATGTCGCTTTCCCAATAGCCTGCAGCTGGTTACTTTCAAACTACAAACACCGTCATGTTAAAGTTTCATAGCCTCCAATGCTGAACACGATTCCAACTTTAAATTTTCCAGGCTGGGGAGTTGACCACAGCGAATCTCGAAGTTCCTTAATGGAGTACAATTTACCAATCATTCCAGACCCCGAAGGTTGAAAGTTTGATGCATTGGCTGATCATCAAAATTTCTAGAATATAAACGTCTGGGTACAGACGATTTTGTCCATCCAGTTGCAAGAAACATTTGAAATATAGTAAAATTTTAGAAAGTTACAGTCTGAAATGTTGACCGCACAAGGATTCATCTCAACAGTAAACTCCTTAAAACCTTCATGGCAAACAGCCCATGCCCGGAGATTTGATTTCCATTCTATTGAACTCAGGATACTTCTAAGCTTCGTTGATCTGATGGGACTGCTGGACAACTTTAGTTGCACCAACCTGCTGCACTAATGCATTACCAAATCCTTCGAACCCGATAACCTCATCACATCTTTAAAATCATTCAGCCGCAAATTAGATAAACTTAGGGTTTTGACAGACTCTAAATGACCGTCAGAGGGTGGTTCAATCAGTGAAAGCAAGAATTCATCAGTGAATCCCTACAAACCAACATCAAGTTCTTTAGCTTCTTTTTTTGTGAGAGAGCAAAGTTTAGGAGTTCCCTTCACGATCAAGATACTGCCGGGCCTTGCTAGCAGAGACTAGCAGCCTCTGCAAACTTATCTTTAAACCCTGGCGACGTTCGAATGTGCGGAAGACCGAGTCGAAGAAGTTTTGAGTGAGTTGGGTCTATCTACCCTGATGTTGGAGTTATCATGGGATAGACCACTGTGATGATCTTGGATGGCGAAAGAATGGGATGTAGAATAGAAGCGATTTGGTAAAACACTTGTCCTGGTTACATCTCTTGTTTCGAGTGATGTGAAAATTTGATGAAATGAGATACAATTAGAATTGAATGTCACGGTCGGTGTTGCAGCCGTCATCCTCTTAGTCGCCGTGATCAGAATTGGTCGTGGTCAGTTTTACTCTGGAACAGAAGGTATATAATATGTTCATGATTTGTTTAATATTAAACCTTACGGTGATCAGAATTGGTCGTGGTCAGTTTTACTCTGGAACAGAAGGTATATAATATGTTCATGATTTGTTTAATATTAAACCTTACGGACGTGAACTGGCTACTGAATCTGACCGATCTAATGGAACTTACTGAAGCAAAGGGGCCGGGTTGGACAGCACAAATTCAATTTTCTCGGAGTTCTCTTATCGGGTTGATCGAATCTGGTCGAGCTAATAGAACTTACCGAAGCAAAGGGGCCGGGTCGGACAACACATATTCTATTTTCTCGGTATTCTCTCAACAGGTTGATATTTTGTAAATTGAAGTACTAGTCCCAATTGACATTAATTACTCATGAACTTCAGATGATTAGTTAGGCTTTTGCAATTTGCTTCCATTGGCAATAAAGTTCTTTGTTCTCCCCCTCAATATCTAACCTGCGTGTCTTGTTTTCATATAGTAAACACTATTGAAGAATCTAGAACTAGAAGTTAATATCTACGATTAGATGTTGCATATTGAGATGGCGAAAATGGCATATATAATTTGGAACCAATTAAAATTAAAATTTGAAATTTTGTTTCCTTGAACGAATCCGACTTTTTGTTCAATGATTTGCAATACCAATTATTTGGTTCCAAGTATTCTCATTGGCTTTTATGCTTTCTTATGCAAAAACATTGTGTGGCATTACTGCTAATTTTCTTTTATGCGTGGCTAAAGCTCTAAAATCCTGAAAGCATTCCCCTATATGCTGCAACCAAGAATACTTGGATTCAAATAATTAGCATTGCAATTCATTGAACAAAAACTCTTTCAGGGAAACAAGGTTTCAACCTTAATTTTAATCGGGTTCAAATTATACATGCTATTTTCGGCATCCCGACATGCAACATCTAATCCTAAATATTAACCTGCAGCTATTGACTCTTTAATATTGTTTTCCATATGTATGCACGACACACATAGATTAGAAAGAGAGGGGGAGTACAAAGAATTGTATTGCCTATTGATGAATATTGCAAAAGCGTAACCATTAAATCATCTGAAGTTCATTACTTAGTAGTAGACATCTCGGGATGATTTCTCTACCAGGTTTTAGTGTCGGCATGGATTCTTAATTCCGTTTTCAAAATGACAACCCGTTAAGATAAATAATAGACAATGGAACACGTGTCGTCCAAACTGGCCTCCTTTGCTTCGGTAAAGTTCATTAGCACGGTGGTTCGCTTTAGTTACTTTTGTTGGTCCGGTCACCTGACCTATGTAAAGTTTGTGGTCTTGCCTTGATTAAAAAAATTTCTTGATATAGCCGGTTCATTTTGGTAATTTTTATTGAACGGCTGGCTCACATCGGTAAGGTTTTTTATTATTCTAATAAAGAACATACACCTTCTTTTCGGTTGAAACCTAATTCATCTGATTCCAGCGGCAACAAAGCGGATGGCGGCTGCGAAAAGAAATTCATCAGCGACACCGAACACGCCGATGAATTCCGATCGCATCTCATTGCTTCCCCAGCCAATCCTTCATGAAATTCTCTCATCGCTGGAGACAAAAGATGTAATCAGAACAAGCGTTTTATCAAATCGTTTCTATTCTGCATTCCTATCCTTCCCCATCCTAGATCTTGATGGTAGTCTATCCCATGATAGCTCAAACATAAAGGTAGATAGAGTCAATCGCCAGATTGAACTTGCGCAAGACTTCTTCGACTCGGTCCACCGCACAATCGAACGTCGCCAGGGTTTGCAGACAGATTTGCAGAAGTTGCGGCTGCGGGTCCCTGTCAGCAAAGCCGGACAGCATCTTGATCGTGTAAAAGAACTTATTAAGTTTGCTCTAACCAAGAAAGTTAGAGATCTTGAAGTTGATTTGCAAGGATTCACGGATGAATACTTGATTTCTCTGATTGGACCTCCCTCGGATGGTCATTTCGAGTCTGTTGAAACCCTAAGGCTATCCAATTTGCGGCTTAATGATGCTGAATATGTGATGAGGTTCTCAGGTCTGAAGGATTTGGTCATGCAAAAATGCAGCAGCTTCACGCATCTGAAGCTGTCCAGCAGTCAAATCAGATCAATCAAGCTGATTGAGTGTCCAGGGTTGAATAGGATAGAGATCAAATCTCCGAGTTTGCAGGAGTTTGCCTATGAAGCTATTAAGAAGTTAAAGGGTATGACGAATCCTTGCACAATCGACATTTCTGACTGTAAGTTTCTACAGATTTTGTCTATTTCAAATGTTTCTAGCAACTGGGTGGATGATATTGTTCCCGCGCTTTTATATCTAAAAAAATTGATAGTCAGACAGTGCATCGAATTTTCAACCTTCGGGATCTCGAATAAAACATTGAGAATTCTCGAGTTAGTAAAGTGTATTCCATTGAGAGACATCGAGATTCACCGTAGACAACTCCCCACCCTGGAAACTTTGAAGTTGGGATGGTGTAGAGATTTGGAGGCTGTGAAAATTGAACATGATGGTGTTTCTAGTTTGGAAGTAACCAGATGCAGGAGTTTGCGAATGTTGCATGTTGATACTCCACAGCTTGTTACTTTTGTCTACAAGGGTCCAACTTGTCGTATCTCCATGTTTAACTCTCGAGCTATTCTGGATGCCAAATTGTCAATGGAATTGCCTGATGATAATAGCTATTTTTCTGAATTGCGGGATATGGTCGGTCATTTCAATCATGTAGCCGTTTTGACTTTAGCTTGTACATTCAGTAAGGTAAAATTGCCTGTTTACTTATATTATTTCTCTCAAAGTTCTGTTTTTTCAAAAATCTCTTTGAGGTTTCACGTTCTTTATTCGTTTGTAGGATCTGATTTTCCCTGATGAAATAAGATGGGAGCGTGGTCCAACCCTATGTGATCTGAAGCACTTGAAGGTACAATGTGGGAATTGGCCAGAAATTTCTACTGACTTGGTGGACAGCTTGATTTGGCTATCCCCGCATCTGGGGACATTGTCTTTTGTTACAGACGAGTGCAAGGACAAAACGGTCAAGGTAAAGAAACCTCTAGTGTTTGCTCGTACGACATTTGATTAATAGTTATTCACCAACACAACACATCAAGTCAAAGAGTCGGGAATACTATTGCAAATTTCGGTTATGTAAACTAACATTTCAAAAAAGTCAGCAACCATCAAATTAACGAACATTCTGTCTGTTGCAGTTCCAACACAATTGGGCGATTGGAGAATATGAGGAAGATCCATCGTGCTGTTATGAGAACATTGTCAAGTGTTGGAGGCACTCCGTAAAAACAGTGGAGTTGAAAAACTTCAACCAGATCGAAGCTGACAACCTGGAGAATTACTTCAGAAAGAACGCGAAGTTGGCAATCACAGTTGCAAGCGAGGTTGATTAATAACATGGTCATGAGTACGGATTTGCCTTTTTAAAGATCTAAATTACCTGTATCTGCGATGAAGTGTTATGTAACTTGTGGTTTGGGTATTTATCATCTCATTGTTGAACTTTAGATTCAAATGCTGGAGAATGTTTTAGTGGTTGTTGACATTTCAAATACAATCAGTATTTGCATAATTTTAATATTCTTGAATGTGTTATTTTAGTACTGTGGTATTACCGACGTTAGATGACAGCTCTATCAATTGAGGAATTCATTATTTTACTGCAGTTCGATTGGATTTATCGATATGCTAAGCAGGAACGTCAAATTGAGTTCAGAATTTTGACATGAGCTTTCTATGGGTTGTATGCGAGTTATAGATGCTGTTCTATGCACAAAATGTTTTTCTTGTTGATTCTGCAGGTTTTGTTCAAGTAGAAAAGTCAAATGAACATCGGTTGCTGCAATTCACAACTGTAAGTAGTGCACGTACAAAAATATGCCTTAGACCTTTAAACTTCATGTATGGAAGATTTTTGAGTTTCTTAGATGCACGTTGACACTTTGAATATATTTGTCTTAGCGTGGGAGGCATTCCCTGAAAAGGGTGCAAAATTTGCAGTGATGTTATCAAAAGAATGTCGTGTTGCCAGTTGCACTCCGACAATACAGAAGGTGAACTTAATTATATATACTCAAACCACGGGTCGCCTACTGTATCTTGGTAATTTGAACATAGTGGTCATACTAGAAACATAACTATTTTTTTGGTCTGTATATATTCAGAGCACCGGTCGCCTACTATAAAGAAGTTTCTCAATAACTATTGGTTCATGCTTAAATATCAGCTTAAAAAGAAATCAGCCCAAAAAGAATAGAGAACTCGCTGGTACTTGCTGTTAATGGCCCTATTTGGATGAACCCGTTTCATTGATTAATCTTTCATCTAACTTTGTATTTGGATGTTCAAAATTTGTAAGAGGTTATTAGGTTTTGGGCAACTGCCGGCTACTCGCTATTGATGGTCAAGCAACCGGCTATCCTGACACTTACAAAGCTTCTGACCAATTAAAGTTTAGTTAATTTACAAATAGATGTGGTTTGGGCTCCATGCTAGCTCATAGGTGACTCATTGTCCTAAAAGTTTCTTATTGATGGTCAAGCAACCGGCTATCCTGACACTTACAAAGCTTCTGACCAATTAAAGTTTAGTTAATTTACAAATAGATGTGGTTTGGGCTCCGTACTAGCTCATAGGTGACTCATTGTCCTAAAAGTTTCACTTAACTAATCTGTGATTTGCTCTCTCTTTCACATAAATTTTTCGTCCATAATTCTGTTAAAAATAATAGTATTTTACGCCTTCTAGTTTGTTTTTTTGTTTTGCTTTTGAACTTCAATCATACTAGCAATAACATACAAGCATAGGTTAGAACAATCTTAGCTTAGAGCACCTAATCAAAAGCTACCCCGACATTGAGGAACAAAACAGAAGCTAACAACCTAAACAAAGATGAATACAATTCCATCAACTAACCAAATCTACGACAGCAGACAGAGCTTGCAACAGTACGAAAGCTGCTTACTAAATATTGCAGAAAACCTTAGAAACTTCAAGGATTAAAATCACGAGCTAAACTTGATCACCAACCACGGAAGCTGGAGCTGAAGGCTGCACATCTCCAGCAGAACAAAGGAGATTAAGGATAGTTCAACCAAAAGAAAACCTCAGTATAAAAAGTTTCATCTGCTAGTAATCCCTTAGATTTACAGAAAGGGAGTCATTTTTCTCCATATCCGAAACAAGAGTTTGAGCTTGCACAAACAAATGGATCCTGTGTAAACATGGTAGACTGAAAAGCCTTGTTGTTTCTGTTCTTTCATATCACCCAAATGATTGCAGAGATCCAAAACCAGTCAAGGTTTCTCTTAGTGATATTGAACCTTAACCAACCGTTAATCCAGCTACTCAAAGCTAAATTCAGAGAAGGCTTCCAAGCAATTGGGGCCCTTCTCCAAAGAGCACGAGAATGAATACGATTTAAGGATAAGTGAGAGTCTGATTCAAAGAACTAACCACAAGTCTGACAAGTAGCATTAATGTTATTTAGCCTTTTCTTAAGGTTTTACACCTCATAGTTAGTGTTGTATATGACTTGAATGGTTGAGGCGGCGGAGTGTGTTTTTTGTCCCACATTGTCAAGTGTGGTGATTCTCACCTCCTCACTAGTACTATATAAAGGAGCTAGTAGGCTCTCTACTAGATATGCAAATAAGAGTGTAATTGTTCCTCTTAAGTGAATAAAGAGTGCTTTTCCGTCGTGGATGTAGTTAGCAAATACTTTGCTAACGAACCACGTAAAATACTCGTGTTCTTCTTTATTGGTTCTTCGTTCGTGAGGTGGTTTGACATAACAAACTGGTATCCTTGCTCAGGTTTGGCGGTGTTTCAAGATCAAGATTAAGGAGGAGCAAAGGTAGGGTTTCACAACTTGGTGAAATCAAAGCTAGGGTTTTGCGATCAAGGTGGAGCACGCGACTAGGGTTTAAGATCCACCAAGAACGATGTCCGGATCGGTGTTGAAGATCGACAGGTTCACAGGAGGGAACACTTCAGTCTGTGGAAGATAAAGATGGAGGCTTTGCTCAAATCGCAAGGCTTGTGGGCACCTTTGACCGCGGACAAGGGAGGCATGAATGTTGCATCATCGGAGTTCAAGGTATTGGAAGAGAAAGCACACACAACGATTATGTTGTGCTTATCAGATGACGTGATCATCGGGGTCGCAGATCAGAAGCAAGCACCAGGTCTTTGGCTCAAGCAGCAGAGTCTCTACATGACCAAGAGTCTCACTAGCAAGTTGATGCTAAAGCAAAGGCTCTTTACTTTGCTGATGCTCGAAGGTACGGCTCTCAAGGACCATCTTGACCAATTAAATACAATTCTTTTAGACTTGCGTAATATTGGCGAGAAGGTGGGCGATGAGGATGCCGCACTCTTGTTATTGATATCGTTACCTCCATCATACGAGAACTTCGTTCAGTCGTTCATAGTGAACGACGACTTATCCCTAGAGGAGGTCAGATCGGCGCTCCATGCTAGGGAACTGCGTCATAAGGGTGCGCGTATAGGTACAGAGGACCATGCTTCCGGACTGATTGCAACGGGAGGAAGCAAGAAGGGTAAGAAGAAAAAGAAGAAACAGTTATCAGGTTCTAAGTTACCCAAGGATGTTTGTGCCTTTTGTAAGGAAAAGGGGCACTGGAAGAGAGATTGCGCGAAACGAGGTCAACAGGGGCAGAATGGATCCGCAGCCGTAGCAGAACAAGGTAACTCGTCTGAGGATGATTACGTTCTAATGGCGGATGTTGTCACCCACTCTCAAGATGCGTGGGTCCTTGATTCCGGAGCTTCCTATCATATTTGCTCTAACAGGGAGCTATTCTCGACGTACGACCAAACGGATGGAGGGTTTGTCTACATGGCAAACGGAGTCGTCTGTAAGGTGATTGGGAGCGGATCAGTTAGATTGAAGACGAATGAATGGAAGTCATGTACCTTGGAGCACATCAGACATGTACCACTTATTAAGAAGAATCTGATCTCCTTGAGTCTACTCGACAGCAAGGGATACAATTTCAAAAGGTGAAGGTGGAGATCTACAAGTCTGCAAGGGTTCTAAGGTGATTCTCAGGGGAGTCAAGAGTGGGACTTTGTACATGTTGCAAGGTTCGACGATCACAGGTTCTGATGAAGTTGTCTCAGCCGAGATTAAGGAAGCTGATCTAACCAAGCTGTGGCAAATGAGGCTCGGTCATATGAGTGAACGTGGAGTGCAGGAACTTCACAAGAATGGATATCTCACCGGGCATGCGCCCAAGAGCCTAGAGTTTTGTGAGCACTGCGTTTATGGCAAGCTACAGCGTAGCAAGTTCCCTAAAGCGGTTTATAGAACGAAAGTTACTCTTGATTATATCCATTCGAATTGCTGGGGTCCATCTCGAGTTGAGGCGATTGGCGGGTACAGGTATTTTCTAAGCATCATAGACGACTACTCCAGGATGAATTGGACATTCGTGATGAAGCACAAGATGGAAGCCTTCGCAAGATTCAAGGAGTGGAAGACACTAGTAGAGAATCAGGTGGGAAAGAAGGTGAAGAGGCTGCACATGGAAAACAACTTAGAGTTCTGTTCACCAGAGTTTGATGGATTCTGCAAGGATCAGGGAATAGCACGCCATCGCACCGTTCGGCACACAGCGCAACAGAACGGTGTAGCCGAGAGAATGAATCACACACTTTTAGCGAAAGCAAGGTGCATGCTTTCGAATGCAGGTCTTTTTAGATGTTTTTGGGGTGAGGCAGTTTCCATGGCATGCTATCTCATAAATCGGAGCCCGCACACAGGTATATGATGCAAGATTCCTATGGAAGTCTGGTCCGGTAATGCAGTGGATTACTCGAATTTGAGAGTTTTTGGTTGTGTTGCCTATTATCACGTTGATGATGGCAAAATAGAACCAAGAGCTAAGAAGGGAGTATTCATGGGTTTCCGAACAGGTGTGAAGGGATACAAGATATGGGCAGACAACAAGATTATACTTAGCAGAAGTGTAGTCTTTGATGAGACTCATATGTTGAAGAACTCCGTGATGGTGGAGCTTGGAGGTACAAAGAAGAAGGTGGAGGGAAAGTCGGATCCTACTGATCCTAAGGATTCTCAAATCCCTACACCGCCGCCAAAAGCAGAAGAGGAAGAAGCAGAAGAGTCTGATAGTGAGGATGCGTCTACACCAGATGAACCGGTTCATCAAAGTATTGCTGAAGGAAGAGCAAGGAGAGTCATAAAGCCTCCGACGAGATACAAAGATGATGGTATGGTGGGATATGCATTACAGGTAGCGGAAGAGGTAGAGGACGAGCCATCCTCCTACAAGGCCGCTATATCTAGTTCTGAGTCAGCACAATGGATTGCCGCGATGGGAGAAGAGATGGAGTCTCTTAGAAAGAAATCGACTTGGGAGCTTGCTAAATTGCAAGCGGGAAGGAAGATAATCAGTTGCAAGTGGGTCTTTAGAAGAAAGGAAGGAGCTACTGCTGGGGAGGGCATCAAGTATAAGGCAAGGATAGTTGCAAGAGGGTTCAGTCAGAAAGAGGGAGTTGACTACAAAGAGATCTTCGCACCGGTGGTCAGACATACTTCTATACAGGTGTTACTAGCTTTAGTGGAACACCACGACCTAGATCTTGAGCAATTGGATGTCAAGACAGCTTTCCTGCACGGAGAATTGGAGGAGAAAATATACATGAGCCAACTGGAGGGGTTCCAAGTTCCCGGAAAATAAGAATATGTGTGCAAGCTGAAAAGATCTCTCTATGGACTTAATCAGTCGCCAAGGCAATGGTAAAAGAGGTTTGACAACTTTATGTTGACGATTGCTTACCACAAGTGCGAGTATGATTGTTGCGTGTATCACAAGTTGTTGCGAAGTGGATCACGTATCTACCTAGTTCTATATATGGATAATATTTTGATCGCAACTCAGAATATCAAGGACATTAGAGAACTGAAGAGGTCTCTCAGTGCAGAATTTGAAATGAAGGATCTAGGAGCTGCTCGAAAGATATTGGGAGTTGAGATCTATAGAGACAGGAAGAAGAAGAAGAAGCTTTTCCTGTCACAACAGGGATACATCAAGAAGATCTTGAGCAAATTTGGGATGTTATCAGCTAAAGCTATAGATACTCCTATGGCGACTAACAGCAAGTTAGGAATGTACACCGCTCAGACTGAGGAGGAGAAGGAGTACATGTCCAAGGTTCCATATGCTAGTGCAGTTGGAAGCCTCATGTATGCTATGGTCTGTAATCGACCGGACATAGCATTCACTGTTAGTGTGGTTAGTCGTTTTATGGCTCATCCAGAAAAGGACCACTGGAAGGCGGTGAAACGCATATTTACGTACCTTAAGGGTACGTCATACATTGGCCTATGTTATGGGGCTAATGAAGACATCTTGGTAGCTGGTTTCTCGGATGCGGACTATGCATGGGATGTTGATAGTAGAAGATCAATGACGGGCTATGTATTTGCTCTGGGAGCATCTTTTGTGAGTTGGAAGGCGACGCTACAGCCGACAGTGACTTTGTCGACGACGGAGGCGGAGTACATGGCTCTAACGGAAGCAGCAAAGGAGGCAATATGGCTTAAAGGTATGTTCAATGATCTAGGCCTACTTCAAGATCTAGCGATAGTCAACTGTGATAGCTTGAGTGCGATTTGCTTGACTAAGGACCAGGTTCATCATGAAAGGACCAAGCATATCGATGTCAGGTATCATTCTATGATAAACGAGAGCGGGATCAAGGTGATGAAGGTCCGGGCTGCTGACAACCCCGCGGATATGCTCACCAAGCCGGTTCCGGAGAGCAAGTTCCAGCATTGTCTGGAATTGCTCAACATCTTGAGCCAGTGAGGCCCTTAAGGGCATGTCGGACCTGGTGGGGGTCCAGTGTGTATCTGTGACGAGAGACATTCGTAGCTTTATTTACGAGAAGAGGAGCAGCTGCTGTTGACAAGAGGATTCAAGTCAAGGTGGAGATTTGTTGGATATGACTTGAATGGTTGAGGCGGTGGAGTGTGTTTTTTGTCCCACATTGTCAAGTGTGGCGATTCTCACCTCCTCACTAGTACTATATAAATGACCTAGTAGGCTCTCTACTAGATATGCAAATAAGAGTGTAATTGTTCCTCTTAAGTGAATAAAGAGTTCTTTAACGCCGTGGAGGTAGTTAGCAAATATTTTGCTAGCGAACCATGTAAAATACTCGTGTTCTTCTTTATTCGTTCTTCGTTCGTGAGGTGGTTTGACATAACAGTTAGAGTGTGTTACAAAATGTCCTTGAACTAAATGAAGAAGAAAAAAGATGATAAAGGAACAAATGAAAGAAGGAGATGAACAGGCTAAACGACAGAAGAGAAGGCTGAGGGGAGAAGGAAGA
Source organism: Linanthus parryae (assembly GCA_023055425.1). NCBI lineage: Eukaryota > Viridiplantae > Streptophyta > Magnoliopsida > Ericales > Polemoniaceae > Linanthus > Linanthus parryae. Next base: position 139,818,833 of record JALGPY010000004.1, on the reverse strand, counting down.
AAATAGTGGGGGAGGATTTCACCTCCATCACCGTTATCATTGTCGCCACCACCAGCTTGTAGCACTCTCTCTCTATCGGTTCCTCATATTCCTCGTCTCTCTGAATCTGCAACTCTCTCTCACGTTAAAATCAACTAAAAGAAAAATACAGAGAGAGAAAGGAGAAGAGTCAAGGGAGGATGATAGAATAAGGAGGAGGAGAACCGTAGAGGATTCACCGGCCCCGCCAGTGACGTCTTCTGGATCTCACACGAGAATCAGTAGAAAATGATGAGGAAGACCACATGCGACTTCATCAGTTCTGTTCGGCTCTCTCTCACCGAATTCCATCTCCCCATCTATCGTTGTTCATCTAAATTTTTGACCAGTTTAAATTGCGATAGGCGCACTAATCAGGCTATGTCTTTGATTTAGAGTTCGATTCAAGCTTTAGACCCTGTAATTTTTTTTTGTTCAAAGTCGAGCTTAATTTGGTTCCTTCCTTTTAGTGAAATTTTGTTCCCAATTTGTGTAAAATATATAGAGAAATGTGAATTATTTTTTTATAAAGAAAATATCAAGCAAGAACGAATAAACAAAGAAAAAAAAGATCGAGAACACCCAAATGAAAGTGGTTCAGCAATAAAATTATTTTAGGTACCTCCACGAACTCGAAATATCCAATTTATTCCTGATAAGAAACCCGATTACAACCCACACACTCGCATACGAGCTTAGCCATGACCGTAGACTCTTATATAGACCTGGAGAACACTTTTCTTGTAGCCCAATTCAGCAAAAACGTTTCCAAACCCACTTGGAAACAATACCGAATGTTCTAGCCCCAATCATGTTCGTGCAACCAGGACTTGTGTTCATCAGAACACTTCATGTTCTTTCGAATAGCTTTTGAGCTCACAAGAAATCATGTGCGTTTTTGCGAACTTACTCCATATTCTCGAATTCTTGCACCTTCCATGTCTCTACCTAGTTGCGTTGAGTTATTCTAACAAATCTCCATTCTATCTCAAATCCACCTAGTAACCTAAATCATAAACGATGCTTCCGCAGAACCTGGAAAACACATGCCTCTCTAACAACCACAACGCTAGTTGCGTCGGATGTTTATCCAACTCCAACGATCTCCTGAAACGAATATGGAAAATATGCGGATACACTTCTAGAAATAGAAATAATTGCTCCACCACGAACCAGAATCGAATGCATTTACGGAGACAAGACTTAATGCATTCCTGGGGCGCTCCAGATGGCGCTAAAACCAGATGAACCATGAGAAGTGCTAGATGATATAACCATACACGATGCAACAATGGCGAGTTACAGAAAAGTGTCATGCAAGATGCGCCCCAAATTGCCTCAGATGCATGAAAACTCGATGCACAATAGTAACAGATAGCGTCAGAACTAGATCGCATGTAACAACCAGACTCACACCCCAGATGCTCCATGCTAGCAACCAACATAGCTGCCACAAAGCTCAAACAACTAGGCCATCCGCGGAATTCCCCCACCTTCAGCAAAAGATGCAGATACGGGGTTGTTTTCGGACACTCGCTCTTCCAATGGCCTTTCTCCTTGCAGTATGCACATACATTCCTCGGTAACTTGGAGACTACAATTCGCCTCTACTCCTAACCCTTTTCTCCTGTTACCACATAACCAGAATCATGATCATCTAAGTCTGTGTATGAAGCCTAATGCAACATATCCCTGGTGTGAAGAGATGACCTAACCTCTTATAGAATTATAATATCTTTCCCAAAAATGAAATACTGTACGAAACCTTCATACTATGGAGGCAGAGACAACAATATAATTAAGGCATCATCTTCATCACTCACAGTTCATCATATTGCGGAGTTCAAGCAACATCTTGTTTAATTTGTCTTAAATTATCCCTAATGTAAATACCTTCAGGATTTATTTGATTCAATTGTGCCTACTGTGTACAAGGAAATCCTCGAGAGATTCCCAAGTGTACACCTGAAGTAGAGAATGAAAACACGGAGAGTTGTAAGGTGTGTGTAGGGAGAGAGTAAGCACTAGCAACTGTTTGTAAGAGAGAGACAGTAAGCTATGGTACTGGACCAATGTGTCTTGTGTCGCAACGGAGAGCTAAAGATTCTATATATAGTGGGGAAGTGACCGTTAAGGGGTTAATGCACCATAAATGGCGGCTTAAAGATAGACACCCAACGGCACGTTCAAACGTGTATATAGGAACCGTTACGCACCTGCCCGCAAGTATCGGAGACCGTTATGAGATCACCCGCATTGATGGGACACGTAAGCCTAGGATCTCTCATTCAGTTACCAGAGTTCGCGCGCAAGCTTGGTTGTCGCATGCGCGCGACGGACCTTACCCTAGCTTCCAAACCACTAAGTCCCTACAAGTCCCGTGTTATGGTGCGCTGGGGCTTTGTCTCTTAACCCCCACGTGGATCAGCACGGGTGGTGATCCGATGCGGATGGAGCACAACTAGGTGTGCTGGATGGCTGCCACGTGGCGATGATCCGTCTATCTAGAAAGCAGTATCTACACCTACTAAGATACTTGGGTTACTAGCCTCAAAACAAATTGGCAATGATGGGAAAAGACCAAGTATCTTATTAGAAACAAGCAAAACAGACCGAGTCTTTATGTGGGACAAACAAGAAGTCTCAACATGTCCTCTCACACGCAGCATGCTAAAGAGCAAAAATGAACAAATTTCAAACAAATCGAGTGAAGACAGGCTCTGATGCCATGTTAAGAATCCTGGGTCTGATACCATGTATCAGAGTCGTTCCGTCAATCTCCTGAGAATTTGCTTCCATTAATGTCTTATGTCCACATGCTGCGGCTGAGGGGGCGTGTTAAGAATCATTGTTTATTCCCACATCAGGACACTGCATGTTTTGCTTGTTCCTAATAAGATACTTGGGTTACTCCCCTCATAGCCAATTGGTTTTGAGGTGATATCCCCTAATTCTTAACAGTGGTCAAGATGATCAATCAAGGTTCATGAGAGTTTATTCATACAACATAATCTAGGTTAATAATGTTCAAATTTCAAACATTGCTTGGACAATTTTCTTACATGTTAATTTAAGATTAAATTTGTTGATGAAGTGGTTTATAAAACTCAACTGTGACTAAAAGTATTGTCTATTTTATGATTGGAAATTGTGACTGTTGTGTACAAGGGAATCCAAGAGAGATTCCCAAGTGTACACCTCAAGTTGGGAATAAGAACACATAGAGTTGTAAGGTGTGTGTAGGGAGAGAGTAAGCACTGATAACTGTGTGTGAGAGAGAGACAGTAGGCTATGGGGCTAGACCAGTGTGTCTTGTTGTCTTATCGTGTCGCAACAAAGAGCATAACGATCCTTTATATAGTGGGGAAGTGGCCGTTGGGGGGTTTAGTGCACCATAAATGGCGGCTTAATGATAGAACCCCCAACGGCACGTTCAACCGTGTATATAGGAACCGTTACGTATCTGCCCGCAAGTATTGGAGACCGTTATGAGATCAGCCGCATTAATGGGACACGTAAGCCTAGGATCTCTCAGTCAGTTACCAGAGGTCGCGCGCAAGCTTGGTTTTCGCATGCGCGCGACGGACCTTACCCTAGCCTCCAAACCACTAAGTCCCTACAAGTCCCGTGTTATGGTGCGCGGGGGCTCTGTCACCTAGCCCCCACGGGGATCAGCACGGGTGGTGATCCGGTTTGGATGGAGCACAGCTAGGTGTGCTGGATGGATGCCACGTGGCGATGATCCTTCTGTCAGGAAAGCAGTATCTACAACTGTATTATTTTCATAAATATGAATTCTAACATATTATTATCAGAACTTGTTTTTGGTCTTTGTAAAAGCTTTGTTTCTAAGATTATTGTATATAGTCTAACACGTAGTCCATGTTCGCAGCAAGACCTATTAGCAGACTGAAAATGGTTATCCGACAATGATTCATGCACACCGAATCACACAATGCCAACATATGGGGATCATTAGATAGGATCTCGTCAAAGATTACAGCTTGTACGTGAATAAGGAGATCAAGTGGTTTGAAGGCAGGAACAAGCCTCATTGCCGGTGGTTGCTTCCAATCGGCTATATATGTATGTCCTAGAGAAGACTTGGTCAGCTCCTGTATACGCACTTCCGGTTTTCACGTGGCGATGATCCTTCTGTCTGGAAAGCAGTATCTACAATAGCCCCCTTTTGCGCGATTGCTACGTGCTCTTCTGTTGTGCAGTCGCGCAAAATTAACCGTGCGTGAAGCTCACACGGGCCCTTTTGAATTTTGAATTGGAGTCCTCGTAGCCCCCAGTTGTAGCCATGATTGCCTAGGGTTTGGAGAATGCCGTCTAGCCTTTGATAAAGCGTGGCTTCTGTTGAGTTAATCAATCACCCTCTATGCTATGATCAAACGTCAAATTTTCCGGACCCTTTTGAATTTTGAATTGGAGTCCTCGTAGCCCCCAGTCGTAGCAATGATTGCCTAGGGTTTGGAGAATGCCGTCTAGCCTTTGATAAAGCGTGGCTTCTGTTGAGTTAATCAATTACCCTCTATGCTGTGATCAAACGTCAAATTTTTCGGACCCTTTTGAATTTTGAATTGGAGTCCTCGTAGCCCCCATATCAAAGGTCAAATTTTCCGAATTCGGAATCATCTTGCTGACTTAGCAGTACCCAAGGGTTGCCAATCTTCGGGTTTTTATTTAAACCCTTCTATGCTTTTGATGTAGATTTTCCTGTCTTTCCTCCTCTTTAAACAAAACATCCACTCAAACATTTTTTAGCAATGGCTCCCAAGCAAGCTGCTGAAGTTCCAGAACTTCCTAGCGAATTGTGGTGCAAAGCCCCCTACCTTGGGGGTGACAATTTTTATGCGGATTAGGCGTCCCCCCTCCAAGCATCCCCGGGGAATGATGCCTTGCAACTTGCTCCCGAACCAGTGAGATCTGATTGGGACGTGATTAACGCCGGGGATGTGCAACGCCTCGGCGTAGAGGCCGACTTGTAGGTTTTACCGACATTCTACCACAATCCTTCATGGAGAGTTTTTACTGGATGGATGAATGGACGGAGCATATCCTTTACGATTACGCAGCCGACTTGAAGCGTGCTATTATTTTCCACGCCATTCGTGCAACCAAGGGTCTTCATATTTACCATGATAGTACCATGCTTCAGGTGTTATTTTCCAGGTATTCCCGGAAGAACCACACTTTCCATCTCTCCCATCTCCAAGTTGCTCCTACCTTGGAGGATATGGAGGTCTTGCTGAATCTTCCAAGCATAGGGATTTTTGACCCCCTAGCACCCTTGGCCGAACCGGATGAGATTCAATTATTTGAAGATATGAAGGTCCTCATAGTAGATATGGGAAGAACTGGCTCAAAATGGATGCCTGGAGCGACCACACCCTGTGGGGAATTCCCACGTACATCCTCTGGTCCGAGTAAAACATGGTCAAAATGGCTCATGTAATTTTTTAGAGACTTTGTCGACCCTGCTATGGCTCGTGAATGGCGGGAAAAAGTCCCGGAAGCGGTCATTAGTGTTGCAGAGAAAGGGTTTCATTTTACCCTATGTGGCTATCTCTGCATATGGCTATCGCGTTACTTGACAGACGGATGTCCCCGTGACGGAGTTTTTTTATACACGTGCTTCCACTTGCGGTGATATTATCCCTTATACAAAATGTAGCCCTAGGCCCACTCGTTCTGGGCTTCTTATACCACCGTCTTGACTTGGCCGCTGCTCGTGTCAAACAGTCGCAAGGAAGAGTCGACGTTTGTACTTTTGTTAATACAGCCTTTCTGTCCCTGTGGGCTTTTGAGAGATGGCCCGGGTATGCCCCCATTCCTGTGGAAGTGGGTCTTTGGAACACCCCTAGCGTTCCTCGAATCTTCCATAGTCCGCGAGCGTGGCACTGGTATAATACAGAAGCCCCCCAACGGACATTCGCCTTGATTATCAACGACGCTCGTTTCTTCGCGCGTCGCCCCTATGCTACCCGTTTGAAGGATGAGAACATAGACTTCTGGGAAGACTTATATCCGAAGCAGGACATCATTCTTTCCATTGATCTCCTATCTACAGGCGATTGGTCTCTTAGTAGGTTTGTGAACTGGGTTCGAAGGGGGTTTCTTCCCGTGCTACCTGAGTATGTATCAGATATCGAATTTTCTGCTGACTATGAACGAATTACCGTGTCGTTCGACCCTGTTCGCGTTAGCCCCCAATTTGGGTATGAAGCCGTTGCACCTTCTCTATGGCCTGAATCCATGGACTGGGGCTGCTATGAGAGCCTTTTATGTGGCAAGGGGGCATCTTCTCTGTATGCCGAGCTTCCTTTGATCCAACCTTCGCGTGACAGAAAGGGACGAAATACCCCAAACTGGGTATCTTTCTGGAACCTCCAAACTCGGGGTCTGCTCAGCCTTCATGATATCCCTTCTCCTAACAAGCTACCCATTTTTTCAATCAGCGAGTATCCCTTCAAGGCCCTTCGTAGTCGTGACGACTGCAACTATGGCTATTTTTCCTTGCTGGCTAAAGACCGGCATCTGTGCGCTCAACTAATTCTTGAGGAGAAGACTAAAGTTGCTAAACGCAAATCCTTCACGGCCAAGGCCAAGTATGCTCATTCTTTCAACCAGGTACATTTATATTTCATTTCTCACTTTATTACCACGAAAATCGCTTGCCGTCTCCCTTCTATCTGATTCCTTGCTTTTTAGTGTTGTTTGAGACGCTTTGCGTCTGGAGATAGAAGCAAGAGTTTCGCTGCTCATGTACAAGTTGAATGGGCAGCCTTGCGAAGCTCTTCGGCTCTTGAAAAGCGTATTGATCCGGCCATGCATATGCCCCCCGATGTTCAGTTGTTGGTCTCTGATGCACTAGCAACCTTCCTGCCCTCTAACAGGAAAAGCTTAGTGAGGAAGAGGCTTTCTTATGAAACTCCCTCCCGCGAGATACATACACGAGAGTTAAAGCGTTCTTGTGTTGAGGCAATTACTCAAGGAAGCTCAAAATCCTCAGCACGTAAGAGACATACTTATTTCCCTAGTGATCATGCCTTTGTGAAAGTCTTATTCTTTATTTTGCAGCAGGCGAAACACCTGGAAAAGGAGAGACAAGGGAAGTGATGGTGAGTGATCGTGTTGGGACCCTTACGCACATCAGCGAACAACATCAAGAGCCCTCCATACTTATTTCTTCATATGAGAAAAACTCTGCCCAGGGATCACGCGCTGCTCGAGGTGCATCTCTGTGCATGACGCTGTTCACGATGAGGGTTTTGGGGAAACCGTTTCTTCTAGACATGATACAATGTTAGGAGGACTTGATTCCCGTCCGGTGGGAACTACTGCTAATGCCCCAGCTTGTAAGCGTACCCCTGTTCCTACTAAGGGTACTGGTACGACTAAATTAGCACTGAGCTTTCCAAGGTCCTCCGATCTGGTTTTGGATTTGGACATTCTTTCCTCCGGGAATCCACTTGAAGTATGGGGCTCGCAGACCGCTGATTGACAGCGTAAATCTATCTGCTCTTTCGCAAGTGTACGATCAAGTAATATAGAGTATGTATTTATGACTCTGGTTGTCGAACCCACGAGAACAGTTTAAGTTTTACTTATAAGAATTAGAACTAAATACAAAACTGTAAAAAGGAAGAAAGTTGGGATGTGATTGTTCTTAACTATTTTGCAATAAGAAAGCAGTACGTAGAAAATCTTATTTTATTTTTAATAATTTTCTGGGAATTGTTGTAGTTTGTAGAATTTGACAATTTGAATAATCTAGGTCCCAGGATCCCCTAGGGTTATTTTTCAGCTTGCCTGGTTCAATTGATTTCGAAAACACACAGCAGTTCTATTTATGCCAGCATACCAGTATTACACTCTCCTCTCGGTCTCATGTACCTGTCACTTTCCTGCAGATTTTGGGTCCTCTCGGTCCACCTAAATCTGCAGTTTTGCTCTAAGTCTGCTAGGGTTACAGGTTCTCCTCTCGGTCTCCCCCTAAACGTCTAGCAGTTAGTCTAATGATTTTGGGCTAACACCCTGGTTCTTTTCACCTCTCGGTCCATCAAGATAGGGTATCAAATCCTGTCTTTTCTTCCTAACTCTCACTGGCCACTCTCGCGCACCAGATCCTGTCTATAACATTCCTGGGTGATCAGGCCATTCATGTATGTATATAAAATCAAAGACAAGATAATAAATAGTCCAATTCTGTATTAAGACTTCAACTAGTCATGCATCTGAAAGTCAAGCAAACCAAACTGCTGAATTCATAAACCCTAGGTTCACCGAGAACCTAGGTAAAAGAATTAGCTAGCTTGCATTATTAAAAGACAATGTTTCATAAAAGAAAGAAGAAAGATCAAACGAGTTTATGGCTGAATACTGAAAAACTGCTCCAATCCTGCTCTGCTCCAATCCTGACGGCTATGATACTGGTTGCTGTGATGATGGTTGTGTATCGGTAACCCTAATTCTGTGCTGGGACACCTCCTTTTATACTGCCACAGTCTCTAAAACTGACGCCTGAAATTCCTGTTCTACCCTTGCAAAAACCCCATCCTGGAAGCTTCTGGAAACCATCGTGCGTTCGAACGCAGCTTCCCTGCGTTCAAACGCAGTGCGTCTGAACGCACATCTCCTGCGTTTGAACGCAGGCCTTAAACAATTCTCTCCTTCTTCCTTCTGGCTTCTCGGACTTGTGCGTCTGAACGCAGCTTTCCTGCGTCTGAACGCACCCCTTGGTCTTCACGGTTCTGGAGTCAAGTTCTGCGTCTGAACGCTGGTCTGTGCGTCTGAACGCACAAACTTAACCTTTTTCCCTGCCTTTCTTCCTCTGCTGCCATGTTGTGCGTCTGAACACAGATCCTGCGTCTGAACGCACATACTTGAACTTTTCGGCATCTTTTCTGCTCAGCTTCCTTGATACGCTGCCTCCAAACCGAAGTCAAATTCATGCATTTCCCGGCACCTGTTACCTGCACATTATAACATGTACCCGCGATCATATCCAACAAACACAATTATGCATGAAATTACTCAAATCTTACTATCATGTCCTAAAAGTCTCTGCCTCGTATCAAGTGGAAAATAGGCTGAAAATGGGCAAACTCAACTCTCACAGGGTCAGAACCAATAGTAAAAAGATGTCTCAAACTAATCCCATTTTCAAGCTATCAAAATACCCCCACATTAAACTCTGCTCGTCCCGAGCAGACCCTTGCATACTGCCTTGCAGACCCTTCTTTTGCATACTTCAATTGCATACTTCTCCCCTTTTTCACAGATTCATGCTACAGACCAGAAGACTCAACAGCTTACTGACTCAGACAAGGAATATACACAAACTGATTCAAGACACATTTTTTTTTTAATATTTTTTAAAGCCTCTCTGAGATTGGGCAACCTCTCTATCATAAACCGACATCATCAAATCCTCACAAGCTCATTTTGAAATTTCACAACACGTAGCAAGAAATGATATAATATGATCATATGCACAAACTCACTAAGGTGTCCCCAAACATCCACCAAACCAAACATGGATACGGCACGTAGGGATGGCAATGCGGTTTGATCCGATCCGAAATCCGATTGATTCGATTCGAATGGATCAAGTCCGAACCGGATCCATTTTAAAATGGATCGAATATGGATATTAAAAATCAAAATTCGATCCGTAGCCAGATTCGATCCGAATATATTAGGATATCCGATGGAGATCCGACCCAAAAGGATCCGAACACACATAGTTTTACAAAAATACCCTTAGAATTAAAAAAATATGTTTTTACCTACATATATATAAATACATTGCATATCACTTCACATTATGTTTTTCAGGCCTGAAGAAAATATTCTACAATGGTTATGGACAATTTAAGTGTTGTTTTGATTGAACTTGTGGACAATTTTAGACATTATTGGTGTCTTAAGCCTTTGAATGACTTGCTTATATTTTTTGGTAGATTTGCGTTTGTCATATTGGTAAAAGAAATTAATTTTTTTTTTTACTTTTTTAGGCAGATTATTTTTTGGTGTGGTGACTCCTTTAACTTATTTTTTCTGAATTTGTTGCGTATTTTATAATTTTTTATGAGAAGTAAAAAAAATGCTCAGGATCCGAATCTAGATCCGAATCAGATCCGTTTCTAGATATTTGGATTTTTGGATCCAATACGGATATTTCAAATGAATTCCGGTCCGAATTCGATCAGAATCCATTAAGGATCCGGTCGGATTTGGATCGAATATGGATCCACTTATTTTGATCGGATTCGGGTATGGATATAGGTGGATCCGATTCGAATCCGATCCATTGCCATCCCTAACGGCACGTCTTTTGACTCAGAGGGTCCAGGCATCTTAAGTCACTAGATGGTTTTTTTTTCGCCAAGTCATTTGAGGTTTTCAGACCCTCTTAGCCGTTATTGCTTTTGAAATGCAAATTGTCCCATTGCTGGGAGACACAGCTCCTGTGTAATACGGCTTGACTTTAGTTTCACTCTTAAGCTCCAGATTGGATTGAATCCAATTTTTTCGCGTGAACGGAAGCACATTATGTTGTTTCTCCTTGAAGCACAATTTTTTTTTTTTCAGATTTTTAATTTTTTTTTTCTTTCCTCCTCTGTTTTTACAACTGTGCATTAGAGCTTAAGAGTGTGGGCTTTTTAGGATTTTCTCTTGGAACCACCTTAAGGGATGGTGGTGTACACTCCCCGAATTCACTTAGGCCGAAGACTTGTACCACATTAAACCGACTCTACACGAAGGTCCACCCCAGATTCCAAGAGTCCACAAGTTTCTACGGGAAACGGAGTATTCAACTACCCAGAGACTAAATCCTCCTAGCACACTAGAGAAGTCAAAAGTATGCCTGTTATCTACTTTCACCATTCCTGAATACCCGGGACATCCTGTCGTGAGACTTCCGCACAAAATACTAAAATTAAAGTATCCCTACTACGGTGCTTCCTACTCTCATGAGCTCTTTCCCTGGATTCTCTTCAGTTTCTAGGTCTTAAGTTGCCCTTTCTCAAAAGATTTTAAATATTTATTATTATTATTATTGCTATTCTATTTTTTATTTTTTTTAATAAATATATGCAAGGTCAGAAAAATAGGTAGGCATACTCAAAAAGAATAAACGTGCTGACTCAAAAATTAAAACAAAACTGAAAATAAAATTGACAAAAATATGCTGACATGGCTATGCAGGAGGACACGATTCCCCACCCCCACACTAGAGGTGGCGCGTCCTCGCGACGCTACTGATCTGGCCTGTAACTCGAATCGGTGTTCTCCGGAGTAGACTGGTCAGTTGGCTCGGGAGATGGTTCAGGGGTATGCCCTCTAGGACGTTTCCTCGCAGCCTGTCGTGCTGCGGCAGCGGTACCAGCGTGGCTGGCACCGGGATGGGCACGACTGGCCCTGGGTCTACATGCTGCCTGGGTGGGTACTGGGTACCGGGTCTGCCGGGGTCACCAACACTGTCTGCGTGTTCCGGACTCGGGGTGGGGTCATGGCCAGAGAAGCTGTCATATGGCCTACTATCCTCCATTGTCCAAATGGGACAGTTATCACTCGAATAGTGGTCCGGGAAGTTAAATTTCTTACCACGCATATTGCTCTGAATCTCAGCGAGTGCAGCCTCATGAGCTCGCAATGAAGCTGTGTTAGCATGGTAAATATGCTTCTGGGTCTTGAACAACTTTCCAAGACCCCTGGCCATTTTCTTGACCGTCCTTACCAGGTAGTTCTGCATTTTTTCTTGGCCTTAATTTTCTTTCTGACCCACTCCTCATGCTCAGTCCTCTCCAGGCGCTTAAAAGAACTGCGCCTGGCCCCTCTGCTGGACTGCCCTAGGTCGGGCTCGGTCTGCCTGTGTTCACTGGAACTAGCAGATCGGGGCAGTCGAAGGGGACCTGGTAAAGCTGGAAAACCCCCCTCACCGGGTGGAGGCGGTGGTGGCATGCCATCACCCCCACCATGAGGTGGAGCACCACCATCATCATCATCATCGTCCACTTGGACATATCTGGAGGCCCATGCAGAGCCTCATCCAAAGCACATCTCATCTTGCGGTACTTGCAAACCTGAACCGGTCGGATATCTCTCAGCTCACCAGGAATTGGCACCTGATAATCCTGTGCCATTTTAGTCAACATCCCCAGAAGACCCAGACCCTTCTTACTGTGGGACTCACGTCTGTCCCGAAAAAACTCACAAATAATCTCCGGGAGGCTCACAGGTTCCCTGGTCATCAGACAGTACACCAAAAGTGCAACATTGTAGTCTATCCGGGTCATGTGCTTAATGCCCACAATCCGGTTGTTGACCCACTCAGTCCACCATCTCGCCTCTCGAATCAAATAGGTAGCAGGGAGTTTCCGGTAGGAAGGACTCCGGTGGGGGTAATACCAAGCAGCGCCTGGTACACCCGCACACAGGGTGAGAAGGATCTGTTCACTAAGCTGTTCAGAGGGATGACGCCGCAGTTCCTGAAACTGACAATCGTCCAACACTAATTCCAGACCCAAACTCTCTCGAATACTTTCTGGGGTGATCCTAATCCAGGTCTTTCTGCAGTAAATCCAGTCAATTGACTGGGCTTCACTGTTCATGCACTGCTGGAGATTACTGAAGATCTCCTTAGCCAGCGCAGAACTGACTTGCAGATTGGTAAAGCCGGTAAACAAATCCCCAAAATGATCCTGCCCAGTAAAGTTGAACAGGTCTTCTCCCATAGACACGATATCACGAGGAAAAGTTCTCTCAGCGGGTATGTCATACCTAATCTTTTTGTCTTGCAGAAAGAAACGGTGGGCTTCCATATTGACAAACCTATGGTCACAGAAATGGTCGACCCTAAGCAGTCTGCAATCTATGATGTTCAAAGGTGCGATTGCCCTATCAGGCCTCATATATGGTCTGTCCTCATCCATTTCAAAAAATCAAGTAGAAAAATGGAAATCTGCAAAGAGAGAGAAAAAACAGAACCTGGCTACCCGGAGTGAATCTTACGGGTACAGATCTGGAAACTGCTCTCTTGAGCAGATCTGGAGGCGTTTGAATCTGATGAGTGTGACCACCCCCACACTGTTTTCTGGCAGTCTGCTGTCTCTGTGGTGGTAGTCGGGGACTGCTGGCGGATGATTGGTGCTGGCGGCTGCTAGGGCAGAGAGAATTTCTAGAGAGAGAGTTGAAAACTGGTTGACTGGAGTGAAAATGAGTCACTTTCACCCGTATAGTATATATAGGCAAACTTTCAAAAATTGCATAATGGCCCCTGAAATTCAAATTTTTCAATTTTTTTCAAAATTTTCCGATCCCGCTCGTTTATGCGTTTGAACGCATCTTCTGCATTTGAACGCAATGCTTTACTTTTTCTGGAAATTTGAAATTTGTTTGATCTGCGTTTGAACGCACAATGTGCGTTTGAACGCATGACTTGCAGTTTCTTTGAGTTTCTGGGTTTGAAGAACTGCGTTTGAACGCACACGCCCTGCGTTTGAACGCACTGCTTGTTTCTGCAATTCTCAGTTGAGTTGCGTTTGAACGCACCCTGTGCGTTTAGACGCATGCCTTCTCTCTAGAAACTCTGCTGATTGGTTCTTGCGTTCAAACGCACCTTCTGCGTTTAAACGCACTTCCTTAGGCTTTTCCAGTCTTTCTCTTGCGTTTGAACGCACCTCGTGCGTCTGAACGCCCATGTGTTAGCTGGAAATCTTCATTTTATGATATGCGTTTGAACGCACGCCGTCTGCGTTGGAACGCACAAGTGTTAGCCATTTTTCAGAGTTTCTGCTGTTGGGTGGTGGTTCTGCGTTTGAACGCACGCGTGCGTTTAAACGCACATCACCTGCGTTTGAACGCATGCCTATGATTCCTGAAACACTGAATTCAATATTAAACCCCTCTTCCTCACTTTTCTCTCAAATTATGAACATTTTATAATAAATACTAAATATATAAAAACAACTAATCTACGTTGGGTTGCCTCCTTACCAGCGCTTGTGATTTACAGTCGACATCCCGACTTTGTTACCTCTTTTATGATCAAGGAAGGTCAAGGTAGATCGCCTCTACCTCTATGATCTCCTGAGGATCTCTGTATGGCTTGACTCTGTTTCCATTCACCTTGAAAACTGTATTATCCCTTGGGTTTTCTAGCTCCACCACTCCCCATGATGTAATGTCTTTCACAATGAATGGTCCAGACCATCTTGAGCGCAGCTTCCCTGGATAGAATTTCATCCTTGAGTTGTAAAGGAGAACCTTCTGCCCAATTTCTATCTTCTTTGGTAGAATGCGATTGTCATGCCACTTCTTCGTTTTCTCTTTATAAATTTTGGCACTCTCATAAGCGGTTTTACGAAATTCCTCTAGTTCGAGGAGTGCCATCTTCCGTTTGTTTCCAGATAAGCTGTGATCCATATTAAGCTGCTTGATTGTCCAGTATGCTCTGTGCTCCAATTCTACTGGTAAGTGACATGCTTTTCCAAACACCAGCTGGTATGGGGACATTCCCAGCGGGGTTTTGTAAGCAGTTATGTATGCCCAGAGCGCATCATCCAGCTTTAATGACCAGTCCTTACGTCCAGGATTCACAGTTTTTTCCAGTATGCTTTTTATCTCCCTGTTGGACACCTCTGCTTGCCCGTTTGCCTGAGGGTGATAAGGCAGTGACACCTTATGGATAGACACCCCGTACTGCTTTAGAACCTTGGCGAAGACTTTATTGATAAAATGATAACCTTCATCACTGACCATGGCTCTTGGTGTTCCGAATCTGGTAAGAATGTTGCGTTTGAGGAATCGTTCCACGGTTGCCGCATCGTTCTTCTGACAGGCCATAGCTTCTACCCATTTTGACACGTAGTCTACTGCCAGTAAGATGTAGAGATTTCCCAGGGAAGAAGGGAATGGACCCATAAAATAAATACCCCAAACGTCAAAAGGCTCAACCTCCTGCCAAAGTGTCATAGGCATCTCATTTCGCTGGGAAATATTTCCTGTACGTTGGCAGCGATCACAACTTTGTGCATAATCATGGTAGTCCTTGAAGACTGTTGGCCAGAAAAATCATGATTGCAGCACTTTGTGGGCTGTTCTTGGACCGCTGAAGTGTCCTCCACACTGTGCTGAGTGGCAGTGCTGAATTACCTCCAAAATCTCGTGACATGGGATGCAACGTCGGAGAATATTATCTGCCCCTTGTTTAAATAGATAAGGATCGTCCCAGAAATAGTGTCTGCATTCTGAAATAAACTTCTTTTTCTGCCAAGGGGTGATGTCTTCAGGGAGTGCTCCATTGACCAAATAATTGGCTATTGCGTAATACCAGGGTCGTCTGTTGGTCTTGATCTTCATAATATACTCATCTGGGAAATTTTCTTGAATTGGCACAAATTCTTCTGTAGGGTTTTCCAGGCGAGATAGATGATCAGCTACCACATTTTCAACTCCCTTTTTATCCCTGATTTCAACATCGAATTCCTGCATCAGCAGGATCCAACGCAACAGCCTTGGCTTTGCATCCTTTTTCTCCAGTAAATATTTCAACGCACTATAATCCGTGAATATGATGACTTTTGAGCCTACCAGGTAAGATATGAACTTATCCAGAGCAAAAACGACTGCCAGCAGCTCCTTTTCCGTAGTCCCATAATTAATCTGCGCTTCGTTTAAGACCGTGCTGGCATAATAAATGACACTGCACACCTTATCCTTTCGCTGTCCCAACACTGCACCCACTGCGTAATCACGGGCGTCGCACATCAGCTCGAATGGAAGGGTACAGTCTGGCGTTGTGATAATGGGTGCAGTTGTCAGCCTGTCTTTGAGTACGTCAAAGGCTTCTTTGCAGCCTTCGTCAAATATGAAGGGCACATCTTTTCCCAACAAATTACATAGTGGCTTTGTAATTTTGGAAAAATCTTTGATAAATCTTCTGTAAAACCCTGCATGGCCCAGAAAACTCTTGATTGCCTTCACTGTGGTTGGTTATGGTAGCTGCTTGATCACCTCTATTTTTGCTCTGTCTACTTCCAGGCCTTTGCTGGAAATCCTATGTCCCAGCACTATTCCTTCAGTAACCATGAAATGGTATTTCTCACAGTTGAGTACCAGGTTAGTCTTTCTGCAGCGAATCAGAACTCTGGCCAGATGGTATAGTGATAACTCCGTTTTCGGAGTTATTTTATGCCTTTTATTTCTACGTTTTGCGTGCTTATAATGGAGAATTTGTCGTCTTTTGAGTAAATTGAGCGTAAATGTGAAAATACGAGTTCATGTGCAATACTTGTTGAATCCGGGCGTTTCTTTAGATTTTTGAGCTTTTTATTGTGATATGATCGCGGGTTGTGTTTTCGTGTTGTGATTCGCAGGAAAACAGGGCTTGGATGATCGTGCGGGATTTGGAAGCGAACTTCGGAAACGAGGAACTCAAAGACAAGTCAAGAGGAGAGTCAAAAGTCAAAGGAGGTCAATGGAAAGTCAAAGGAAAAGTCAAACAGAAGAGAAAGGTCAAAGAAAGTCAAAGAAAGTCAAAGGAAGAAAGAATGGAAGAAGGAAGTCAAAGAGGAGAAGAGAAAAGTCAAAGGAAGCAAGAAGAGGGCTGGAACACAGTGTCTTCGTGCGAAGACATTTGTCTTCGTGCGAAGACAATACTTAGCCAAAAACTCAAGTCTGCAGCATTCTCTTCTCAAAACAACATGCAGTATCTCAATGAGAAGACCTTCGCACGAAGAGGCAGAAGTCTTCGTACGAAGACTCTTCGTGCGAAGACAACTGTCTTCGTGCGAAGAGATCGTGGGTCAGCAGCAATTTTTTGGGGCTTTTCCGTATTATTTCCAAACTTTGTAATATTATTATGGGGACGTATTTAAGACTTTTAGGTCGTCTTTTTCAGTAGTTTTGGAGGATTAGAGACATCTTTGGAGATCAAGAAGCTTAGGAGAGAGCTTAGGAGCTTTTGGATCATTCGTTTGAATTCTAAACTCTCATTTTTCTTGATTTTCATGTTTAAACTCATTATAATCGTTGTTTTGATTATGAATATGAGTAGCTAAACACCTTTTGCTGGGAATTCTCGTTTGGTGTAGCTAGGGTTTGATCTAAAGTCAATGTTTTGAGGATTGTGATGCATGCTTTGGCTTAATCTCTCGTGTTTATGCATTATTATGGATTATTTGTGATCTTAATCACATTATCTTTGCGAGTAGCTAACGTAGAGATAGAATCAATTAGTTTCACGCGGTAACTCCGTGATAACTAGTCGGTAAATCGAATAATCCACCTAGTCGTATCAATGTTTGGTAACTCGGCATCGTTAACTAGGATCGTTAAAGTAGAATTATAATTTTAATGCATACTTAAACCTAAATTAGGCTTGGTAACTCGGTTTAGTTTGGTTTAAGTATAGTGGACTTGATTGGTAACTCGTTAAGTTCAACGTTGCTTGATTAATAGTGAATAACACGTGGTTGTTTTACGAATCAAAACATAAATTTAGATCGACCTAGTGAACCTAGAGAATTCCCGGTGCTTTTCCCGTATTGATAAAAACCTCCAAATATTCATTCTTTATTAATCGTGAATTATTTCACTTGGTTAATTGAGAATTTTGTGTTTAATTTATTAGAATTTAGATAACAACACAACTTGCGACTTGCCCACATAAGGTACAGAATAATAATTAATTTAAACAAAGTCCCTTGGGTTCGACAACCCGGATTTCCGGTTTATTACTACACACGACGGCTGTGCACTTGCAGTTGGAACGTGTCAAGTTTTTGGCGCCGTTGCCGGGGACTTAGGCTAAATTAGTTATAATTCCTAGCCTTAGGGATTTTAAATTATTGTTTATATCCGTTACTCACCTACGTTTTGCGTGTTTCGTGATTTCAGGTTGATTTACTCGGTGCATGACCCGTTCTCGAGACGAGCCTTTGTATCCAACGTTTGAAGACCCGGAATCCTTATTAAAAGCACAGCGTAGAGACAAGAGGAATTCAAGCTCAGTAGTTATGGACGAAGAAACGAGAGCTGAGTATGAGAGGATCCGCAAAGGTTTGCAGGATGCGGAAGCAGCTAGAGTTGCAGCTGTAGAGGAGGCTGCACGAAGAGCCGCAGAAACTGAAGAGGTGAGAGCTCAAATGGCTGAGATGCAGGCAAGGATGGATCGCATGGCTCCCCCAAATCCACAACCACGTCATGGTGTGGGGGCACAAGTGGCGAACATCGGTGGGAACAACAATGGTAATAATGGGGAAAACAACAGGCAGAACAATGCTGAGAATGAAGAACGCCCGATGGTGGATTATTTCAGGACTACTCCAGCATGTTATCAGCCTACCATTGTTAGGCCGCAGATCAATGCCCAACACTTCGAGTTGCGCCAACATATGATCAACATGGTTCGTGATGAGTGCGCATTCAACGGAGCTCCAGGAGATGACCCCAATCACCATCTGCTGGTATTTGAGAAAATCACTTCAACCCTGCACGATCAGCGAGTTCCAGATGAAACGGTTAAGCTTTTACTATTTCCATTCTCCTTATCTGGAAAAGCCAAGAAGTGGCTTATGGAGCTGCCAGCTGGTAGCATAGTGACATGGGCAGATTGTTGTCATGAGTTTCTGAGGAAGTATTTGCCACCATCCAGAGTCGCGCAGCAGATGGCAGAAATTGCAAAGTTCACTCAGGATGAAGACAGCTCTTTGGGAGATGCATGGAGAAAGTTCAGCCAAATCCTTCGTAGATGTCCGAATCATGGAGAGCCATGGCACAAGCTCTTCCATTATTTCTACACTGCATTAGACAAGGAGACAGCCGACCAGTTGGATATGCTAGCTGGAGGTAATTTTATGGGACTTGGAGCACAGCGAGCTCAAGATTTGCTGAACAATGCGTCAAAGAGAGAGACTACACGATCTGAAACGCGTAGGTATTCCAAACCGGGGGATACATCCTTAGTCAACAAGATTGAATCGATGGAACAAAAGTTGGAATCCATGACTTCAGCATTTCACGGTATGCATCCTCCAACACAGAAGCCCATGGGTGAATTACTAGCAGATGAAAGCCAGGGATATGATAACAGTGTTGAAGATGTGAATTTTATGCGACAGCAGCAATGGCCTAACACCTATCATCCCAACAATCGTAATCACCCTAACTTCAGCTATGCCAATCCAAACAGTGGATTATATGCACCCGGACAGAGACCCAATGTTCCATATCAGGCGAGGCAAGCTCCACAGCAGCAGGCTCAGCAACCAGAAGAACAAGATACGAACGCCTTATTGAGAAAGTTGATAGCCAATAACGACAGGATGGAGAGCGCAATTGTCTCAATACAAGCAACATTAAAGAGCCACGAGACGCAGATTGGGCAGATTGCCAGTCAGAATGCTAAGTTACCGCCAGGAATGCTTCCTTCCAATACTATTACTCCTACTGAGCAGCTCAAGGCTATTACTACTCGCAGTGGTGTGACTACTCAAGATCCCCCATATCCTAGCCATGCGAGAGCCGAAGCTACAAAAGCCACTGAGAAAGCATTGGATGAAGAGATTCCCGTGCCTACCGTGCGTTCCCAATCAAAGGACACGGTTGAGAAGAAAGAAGAGGCCAAGAGCACTCCTGATCCGGCTGCTTACAAGCCGCGAATTCCATATCCGGCGGCGATAAAGAGGAATGATGAGGAGCACTTTGGGAGATTTATGGATATATTCAAGCAATTGCATATCAACATTCCCCTTGTAGAAGCACTTGCTCAGATGCCCAGGTACAAGAAGTTCTTGAAGGAAATTTTATGGGGAAAGAAGAGCATAGAACCCTATGCCACGGTAAAGCTCACAGAGACGTGTAGCACAGTCATACAAAGAGACATTCCCAAGATGAGAGATCCAGGCAGTGTCATTCTAGGCTGCACTCTTGGGGGTGGATATCATACACATGGTCTCTGTGATTTAGGCGCGAGTATTAATCTCATGCCACTGTCTCTGTTTCAGAGATTGGGCATTGGTGCACCGACTCCTGTGAAGATGGGTCTGCAATTGGCAGACAATTCTATAGTTACGGCAAATGGGGTGATTGAGAACTTGCTCGTCAAAGTGGGTGCATTTGTATTTCCAGCTGACTTTGTGATAGTGGATATCAAGGAGGATCGCGATGTTCCACTCATCTTTGGAAGACCGTTGTTGAAAACAATGCGCGCAAATGTGGATCTAGAGGCAGAGGAGTTGACTATCAAGGCTCTAGACTCATCAATCGTGTTCAAGGCGTTTGTTCGTAGCAAGGGGAAGAATAAATTAGCCATGATCAAGTTTAGAGAAGATCGTGTGGATCCGTCTCCTGGTTTGCCTACCGTTTTGCATCCCGATCCACCGGAATCAGAAAAGAAACCAAACGTAGTGAGAGCACATGATGTGGTGCAGAAAATCAAGAGCATGAAATTGAAGGAGGAAGCACGTCGTGCTAGACCTCCTTAACATATCTCTGAGGTAACTGGGTCGGGCCGTCGACCTTAAATTACAAAGCGCTTGTTGGGAGGCAACCCAACCTATTTATTGCTTTAGGATAGATTTTAATACTGTTTTGTAATTTTTATTCGGTTTGATGTTATTGAGAGGTGCGAGAGAGTGGATTTAATATTTCCAATGAGTATGTGCAGGAATATGAGGTGAAAGGCCTATTTCGGATCCCCCTTCTTGATGCGCGCGTGCGAAACAGAGTAAAAAGTCCAGATTTGCAGCTAAATACGCGTATCGGGATCCGAAGTGAAGAAATTGAAGATAGAAGCCATTCCTGCATCTATTCAACACACGCACCTGGGGAAGATCATGTTCCCGGACTCCCCGTCTTGATTTGCGCAAGAATTTGATTAGTGAACGGAGAAAGCTAGCACGCCGGCACGGATTACGAGGTAAAATTTTGAAGGACAGACTAAAATGAGAATTGAACAATGCCAACGTGTGGGGGTGGTCGAGAGCTTTCTGTAGACGGGTGGATCGCGCAAATCGGAGTCCGGATGAGAAAGTTACGCCAAAAAGGATGTTTTAGCAAGTAAAACGAGGCCAAAAACATCCGGAAATGCAAAACGTGCCTTGGAACACGTGAAATTGACGAATAAAACATTCCCCGGATTTTGGGAGTGTTTTAAGGTGAAAAGGGAGTCTCGAGGTCGAGGAGATCCTTCGGAAAGCAAAGGCACGATCGAAGACGCGAAAAATCGACAAAAAGGATGTTTTTGGCACAATTCAGAAGTGTCTTCGTACTAAGACAATTGTCTTCGTACGAAGACATTGTACTTAGAAAAATTTTTGATCCTCTGAATTGTCTTCCTATAACAGCTCTCAGTATCTATTTGAGAAGGCCTTCGTGCGAAGACAATTTGTCTTCGTACGAAGACTCTTCGCACGAAGAGAAACGTCTTCGCACGAAGACAGCGCGCAAAATGACAGAATTGGTCACAAACGGACAGAAGCTGGAGGCTAGTTACTGAGGGCAAAGTGGACTTTTTGCCCACGTTTGAAGCTTCATCAGCTGGTCTTCGTCCCATTCTCCATTCTTCATCCTTCACAGTGACTTCTTCTCTCCTTAGCCGCACAAGCATCGATTCACCCCACCCTTGTTTCTTGATCAAAATCAGCAATCCACATAGGGTTTTGCTCGCGATTCCAAGGAGAACAAGGTTCCATAGGTGGTTTTGAGAGAGAGTGCAAGACAAGAGAGAAATCAGAGGAGAAGAGGGCTAGGGTTTTTGACGGAAAAGTGAGAAATTGGATGAGTTGAGACTTGATTCAGCTTTCGGACGAGAAGGAAACATTGACGGGGACTACGCAAGGAGTACGGGGCAGCAAGAAATTCAAGATTTCGACAAATTTTTCCGGCGACATCAAAATCAGTCCGGGTTCGTCAAATTGGGAAATTTTTGCGTCCGTAAGACTTGCTCCGGACGCGTAGGTACTATCTAAACTTCGTAATTTCAATAATCGAGTCTTAGGCACATTGAGTAAAAGCCCGGTTATATTTGTTGCGCTTAGAAGCGTATTTGGGGGCGATTGCGTAAAGTCCTAGGAATTGCTTGTTACGTGCCTACGTGTTTCGTTTAGTGTACACTTCTTGTTCACTTGCACATTTGTTGAGTTGCTTGTTTTACTTGCATTTGAATTTTAAATGGCGGGTGGTAAGAAGAGAAAGACGGGAGAGGGTTCGTCGCAAGAAGCATCGGGATCGGGCGATCCCCAATTGGAGATACCGCCTACTCCCCAATATGCCATCTTGACGGCCCCTTTCCCGGCTAAACCGGGAATTGTTGGTCGACGAAAGGCCAAAGCTAACTTGAAAGAGCGTAGTATTGCGCCGGGTTATTATGATAGCTACCGATTCGTCACCCATGAGGCCCATCTTGACTCTCGTAGAGATACGTATTTGACGAAGAACGGGCAGCCCGAGAAAGCCTTTCCTTTGCACGAGGACATGCCTCAAGCAATAAAGGAAATTTATGAGCGTGAGAAACTTGAAAATTGGTTTAAGCTAGTAGGGCAGTCTAGTTCACACATTACGAGAGAGTTTTTGTTCAATTTGCGTTATGCAAAGGACGGTGAGAGTCAAGACCCTCGTCTCGTTTACTGTCGGAACGAGTGGATAGTCTTCACGCCAGAGACTATCGCTCTCGCCATGGGTTTCCCCGCTTTGAAAGATGGTTGTGGGTTAGAGACGGTTCTTCGTAGTGAGAACCTTTGGTCTCGTCTAAATGCTTTTTGCTTTGCGAAGGGGGTTGATCCATGGGACAGGAAGGGAGAGGTGATTTATTGGAAGGCCGAGAAGAGGTTTTATAGGCCGGAGGCTAGGTGGTGTTGTGAAGTGCTAGAAAACTGGGTTTTGGGAATCACACGAAACCCTAGTTATACTTTCCGCCTCTCGGTTTGGGCCCTTTGTCTTTACACCGGGGTTAGAATTGATATCCCCAAACTGATTTGGGAGAACTGTCTTGAGAGGGTGTCTAGGACAAACAAATTGGGCCCCGGTCATACCTGCTTGATCACTCACCTAGCCAAAACTGCTGAGGTAGTTATAGGGAGAGATATGGACTTGAAACCGTTTACGGCTAGGAAGTGGCACAGGTTTGATGAGACAGCGAGGAAGAAGGGCAAGGGTAGGAGGATGAACACCTCTAGGTTTGACAACCAGGTTGCCTACGACCACTTGAGAGAGGAGATGGCCCGGGATAGACTTGAGAGAAGACGCCAGTTTGCCCACACTCGGGACAATCAGGCGAAGCTGGGGGGTTTAATCCAGATGGTTGGCCAGTGGGTTATACAGTCTAGTGGTCAGGCACCGGGGGAGTTTGTTCCACCAGTCCCGACGGCGGATCCGTGGTTTCAGGAGGATGACTTTGAATATGAGGTTCCGCCGAGTGAGGATGAGGAAGACGAAGAAGATGAGGAGGAAGGTGATGAGGATGAGGAAGATGACGAGTAGTGGAGTGTGCCCTCGTGCTAGAATTGTTGAGTCCTCGTGTTATCGTTGAGGACAACGATGCATTCTAGTGTGGGGGTGGTTGAATCCTTGTTACTAGTCAGTGTCGTGTCTTTGCATCGCCAGTGTCTGCATATAGTTAGATGTTTTTGGTTATGTCCTTATTTTTCTTTTTATTATTCATTCTTTTTGCACGTTTTGGTATTTTTGAGTCAACCTACCATTGTTGAGTCGTTAATCGAGTTGGCCTTGCATATAGAGTAGGTCTATAAAAAAAAAAAAAAAAAAAAAAACTAAAAATGTGAAAAATCCAAAAAAATTAAAAATTTGAGAAAGGGCAATTGAAAAAAGCTGAGAATTCGGTAAAATCGAGAAGTGTGAGACTTTTAGGCGTAGGGCGTGAATCGCGATCGAGAGTGACAATGTGAGAATCCCTTAGTAAGTATAGAGAAACTCTCTTTACGGGAATGCGTGCCTATTTTACACTCAAATATAATTCTTTCAAATTTAAAGTGTGTGCCTAATTTTCTTACAAGAGTTGAGCTAGGTGTGAGCTAAACAAGCCGAACGTTCTTGTGTACGTCTTAGGTAGTCGCCAACCCGCCTCGTAGTGGCACACAGAACAGCTGTGCGAGGTGTGTATTAGAGCACTCACTGCTTCTAGAACTTACCTTGTAGGACCACTAGCAAACCCGTATTTGAACCATGGATTCTTTGACAACCTTTGGACTTAGGGTGACGATTCTTGGCCTTCAGCATTGATTGGTTAGAATCACCGCTTTAGTGCGTCACGAGGGTGTTGTAGTTGAGGGGGTTCGATGAGGGAGTACTTCATGCTATATTTGTGTGAGTCTTACATATCGCATGCACTTCATTTGTGATCTTCGAGGGAAATGCGAGGGTGAGTGAGAGTAGGCTTGCGCACTTCGGTGTGGCGGTGTTCCATGGCATTACAACATGGACACAAGTGAGGAGAGCCGTGAGTGTGTACATCTAATACACACGAAACTTGGGTTGGGGGAATTTAATAGGTGGATCGTGCTAGGTACCGGATCTTACTCATCATGGTGTAGGAGGTTTGGTTGGATTAGGCACGAGACAGACATTTAATCGACTACTTGAGAGGGGACAGGATTACATTCGAGTGTGGGGGTGTCGACATTTGACTTCGGACATCGAGATTGCGTTTGCGACGACTCCATCCCCACACATGTTTCTTTAATGTTAGCGGCTTTGATGATTTACACCGAGGATTTCATTGAGATAGGGAGAGACACTGATTTGTGATTTATACGTGATTTGGATATTGTCTCTTCTTACGATTACATGATTAGCTTGATTCATTGGAAGACCACTCGTGAAAGATATTAGAATTTTGCAGGATTTTGAGAGATATAGTAAAAAAAAAAAAAAAAAAAAAAAAAAAAAAAAAAAAAAATCAGAAAAAAAAAAAAAAAAAAAAAAAAGAAAAGAGAGAAAAAAAGGAGAGATGAATAAAGGTAGAATGAAAAGTTGTGGAAGAACGAGTGGAGAAGCGACTAGTTCACGAACGGGAAATTTTGGTTTATGCATCATTCATGACAATAGCCGCGGAGATCGTAATTGTACCGGGGTTTGAGGGGATCGAGGGCCGGAGATGGTGAGTTTCGGGCTTGGTTTCTATCATTGTTGTGAGGGTGTGTGAGCTATGGTATATGTGAGAATGTGACGCTTTAGGACTTGTATTTGATTCTTATCCTATTTGTCCCTAAAGCCTCATCATTTAAACCCGTTAGCGGATTAGGAGCTCGGACCTTGAACGTGGCTTAGCCTAGCGTAGCCTTTTATTTTGTGGCACACATGAAAAGGTATTGCATTCTTGTACTTAGTAAAGTTAGGTTCTCTATACTAGCTAGGGGGAATTCATGTTGACGAATTTGATTTCGAATCATTCCTTGTGCCTAGATTTCTCATCGCTTCGTGTGAATCGGTTTAAGCTAATGGAGATTGCCCAATCTCGCAAAAGAAAAGAAAAAAATTGTATTTCAATACTTGCATTGTGAATATTGCATTTGCATATAGGTGCATTGTGTATAATCGAGTCGTGTCGACTAGTAAGAAGGATGGTTGGTGAATGGGTCTACTCGGATTAGTATGCAAGAGTTTTTGGTATTGTATGCAATGTGAGGTGCTAGTATGCAATTGGCGTAGGGAAGTATGCAATGAGTAATTGGGTAGTATGCAAAGTTGGATGAATTGCGGAAAAGCGAAAGAAGCTTTGACTTGAGAAAGAGAGCATTGACTTGGGAGATTTGCTCGGGACGAGCAAAAAGGTAGTGTGGGGGTAGTTGATAACTTCGTTTTCGGAGTTATTTTATGCCTTTTATTTCTACGTTTTGCGTGCTTATAATGGAGAATTTGTCGTCTTTTGAGTAAATTGAGCGTAAATGTGAAAATACGAGTTCATGTGCAATACTTGTTGAATCCGGGCGTTTCTTTAGATTTTTGAGCTTTTTATTGTGATATGATCGCGGGTTGTGTTTTCGTGTTGTGATTCGCAGGAAAACAGGGCTTGGATGATCGTGCGGGATTTGGAAGCGAACTTCGGAAACGAGGAACTCAAAGACAAGTCAAGAGGAGAGTCAAAAGTCAAAGGAGGTCAATGGAAAGTCAAAGGAAAAGTCAAACAGAAGAGAAAGGTCAAAGAAAGTCAAAGAAAGTCAAAGGAAGAAAGAATGGAAGAAGGAAGTCAAAGAGGAGAAGAGAAAAGTCAAAGGAAGCAAGAAGAGGGCTGGAACACAGTGTCTTCGTGCGAAGACATTTGTCTTCGTGCGAAGACAATACTTAGCCAAAAACTCAAGTCTGCAGCATTCTCTTCTCAAAACAACATGCAGTATCTCAATGAGAAGACCTTCGCACGAAGAGGCAGAAGTCTTCGTACGAAGACTCTTCGTGCGAAGACAACTGTCTTCGTGCGAAGAGATCGTGGGTCAGCATCAATTTTTTGGGGCTTTTCCGTATTATTTCCAAACTTTGTAATATTATTATGGGGACGTATTTAAGACTTTTAGGTCGTCTTTTTCAGTAGTTTTGGAGGATTAGAGACATCTTTGGAGATCAAGAAGCTTAGGAGAGAGCTTAGGAGCTTTTGGATCATTCGTTTGAATTCTAAACTCTCGTTTTTCTTGATTTTCATGTTTAAACTCATTATAATCGTTGTTTTGATTATGAATATGAGTAGCTAAACACCTTTTGCTGGGAATTCTCGTTTGGTGTAGCTAGGGTTTGATCTAAAGTCAATGTTTTGAGGATTGTGATGCATGCTTTGGCTTAATCTCTCGTGTTTATGCATTATTATGGATTATTTGTGATCTTAATCACATTATCTTTGCGAGTAGCTAACGTAGAGATAGAATCAATTAGTTTCACGCGGTAACTCCGTGATAACTAGTCGGTAAATCGAATAATCCACCTAGTCGTATCAATGTTTGGTAACTCGGCATCGTTAACTAGGATCGTTAAAGTAGAATTATAATTTTAATGCATACTTAAACCTAAATTAGGCTTGGTAACTCGGTTTAGTTTGGTTTAAGTATAGTGGACTTGATTGGTAACTCGTTAAGTTCAACGTTGCTTGATTAATAGTGAATAACACGTGGTTGTTTTACGAATCAAAACATAAATTTAGATCGACCTAGTGAACCTAGAGAATTCCCGGTGCTTTTCCCGTATTGATAAAAACCTCCAAATATTCATTCTTTATTAATCGTGAATTATTTCACTTGGTTAATTGAGAATTTTGTGTTTAATTTATTAGAATTTAGATAACAACACAACTTGCGACTTGCCCACATAAGGTACAGAATAATAATTAATTTAAACAAAGTCCCTTGGGTTCGACAACCCGGATTTCCGGTTTATTACTACACACGACGGCTGTGCACTTGCAGTTGGAACGTGTCATATAGACAGTCATCAAAACTGTCCCCAAATAACGAAAAATCGTCCATGAAAACTTCCAGATTTTTCTCTATCATGTCAGAGAAAATGGCCATCATACATCTTTGGAATGTCACTGGAGCATTACATAATCCGAATGGCATTCTTCTAAAAGCAAATGTTCCGTATGGGCAGGTGAACGTCGTCTTTTCTTGATCTTCCGGGTTTATATAGATCTGGTTGTAGCCGGAGTACCCGTCAAGAAAGCAGTAATAAGCATGGTGAGCTCATCTGTCCAACATCTGGTCCATGAATGGCAGCGGAAAGTGGTCTTTCAGTGTTGCGTCGTTCAGCTTTTGATAATCCATACAGATTCGCCAGCCAGTGACAGTGCGCTGGGCGATCTGCTCCTGATCAGCGTTCTGTACTACTGTAATACCCCCTTTCTTTAATACACACTGGACATGACTAACCCAGGTGCTGTCTGATATGGGGTATATAATCCCTACTTCTAGCCACTTCATGACCTCCTTACGCACCACATCTTTCATGATTGGGTTTAGTCTCCGTTGAGGTTGGATGACTGGCTTCTTTCCTTCTTCAATTCTTATTTTGTGCATGCAGTAATCAGGACTAATTCCCTTTAGGTCAGCAATTGTCCATCCGATAGCTTCTTTATGCTCTCGAAGTACTTCCAGCAGCTTTTGTTCCTGTTCCTGAGATAGAAGAGATGAAACAATTACCGGCAGAGTATTATTTTCACCAATAAATGCGTACCTGAGGTGGTCTGACAACTGTTTCAACTCCAGGACTGGTGGTTTCTGCAGTGATGGGACCAATGTCATTTTCTGCTCGCCTCCTTCATCCTTGTATAGAGTGACCCAGCTCTCTATTCCCATGATCTGCTCAGCTTGGTGCTCCTCTGTTTCCTCTGGGTACATGTCCTCAACTTCCCCCCATAAATTTTCCATCTCCTCGCTTTCCAGGTCATCAATTACTTCCACTGCAAAACAGTTTTCATGCCCATAATGGTCAGGGAGTTGGAGAGATTTGAAGACGTTGAATTTCACTTTTTCTTCGTTGATTTGCATGGATAGCTCTCCACTTTTGCAGTTGATAATCGCTTCACCAGTTGCTAAGAAAGGCCTGCCTAAAATTAGTGGGACCTCTCCTGCCTCCATATCCAGTATCACAAAATCTGCTGGAAAAATAAGCTCTCCAACTTTTACCAGGATATCTTCAATGACTCCATAGGCAGGTTTCACGGACCTGTCAGCCATTTGAAGCATAATTCTTGTTGGCCGCGGTTCTCCGACTCCCAGACTTTTAAAGATAGTTAGTGGCATCAGGTTGATGCTGGCGCCCAAGTCGCATAAGGCTTTTCCTGTGTATGCACTGCCCAGAGTTACTGGAATAACAAAACTGCCAAGGTCTTTCTTCTTTAGTGGTAGACCGTTTTTCACACAGCTGCTCGCTTCTGCCGTCAGATTTACTGTTTCGAAGTCGCTCATCCGCCTTCTCCCATACAATATGTCTTTGAGAAATTTCGCATAAGTAGGCATTTTGGCAAGTGCTTCGGCGAAAGGTATGTTTATCTGTAATTGCTTGAATACCTCCAGAAATCTGGCGTAGTCTTTGCTGTCATCTCTCTTACGTATCTTCAGAGGGTAAGGCACCTCTTTAGAGGTTGGCACTGTTTCTGGGTTACCCTCATTAGTCTGCTTTGCTTCCTGCTCGACCGAACCCCTTTGTTGAGGGTTAGCGGTTGAACTGTCCTCCCTGTCAAACACTTCGTGTTCAATGATCTTTGACTTTTCTGCACGTCAATGACTGGGATACGGCGGATCCTGCAGTGCGATTCCACTTCGAGTTGTGATAGCATTGATTTGAGCGCGTGGATTGTTCACTGTATTTGATGGTAAATTCCCTGGGGCTCGTTCTGCCTGGTTCTGTGCAAGCTGACCGTTTTGTACCTCCAGGTTGCGGATCGCAATATTCATTTGGCTTACATCGGCAGTTAATGATTCCATCTGCGAAAATCTTGCTTCCCACTGCTTATTGAATTTCTCCATATAGGACTCAAAATGTTGTTGTGATAAATTTAGCTGTGGTGGTGCTGCTGGTGCTTGCTGTGCTGGGGCTGTCTGTTGTGCCTGTGGCCTGTGCTGGAACCCTGGCGCATAAACTGCTGCATTGGGGTTTCCATAACGGAACCCTGGATGGTCACGTGTGCCTGGTCTGTAGCGGCTTGGATCCCACTGCTGCTGAACATAATTGGCATCTTCGGTCTGAAGCTCCTGAATTGTTGCATCATGGTCAGGTTCATCCACTGCTGCCACGGTTTTCTTTTCTGTATACACCTTTTTGACTAAGTCTTGTACTACTTTCGTGAGATTATCAATCCTGTCATCAACCACTGGTTCTGCTAGTGCTGTGAGCCTGTGGTCATCAAATAGACGAGTATCCTGTTTGGCTAATTGTTTCATCAGTTCGTAGGCTCCATCTTTATCCACATGGTATAGAAAATTACCCCCAGCTTCCCTGTCAATCCTGTCAGCATTCTCCCTGTCAAGAGCATGGTAGAATACCTGCAGAATTTTTGCGTCCCCGAAGCCGTGATTGGGGCATCTTTTAACGAGTCTCATTAGCCTGTCCCATGCGTCTACCACCGTCTCACCCATCTTCTGTTTAAAGGATAAGATCTCTCTCTGCAGCTTGATAACATGAGATGCGGGGTAGAATTTTGCCAAAAAATCAGTAACACACCCCTCCCAGGTAGTGATAGACCTCGGTGGTCTTGCCTCCAGCCAGTCTTTTGTTGTTTCAAACAAGCAGTATGGGAATAGAATTAGCTTTAGCGTATCCGCTTCAAATCCTCTATACTTTATCTTGTTGCAGTAGTCTTCGAACTTTCCCAGGAAGTTGTTTGGATCTTCATCCGCTTTCCCATTGAAAGGAAAATGAGTCTGGGCGGTTTGGATGGTGGATGATTTTAGATCGAAGTGCTCTGTTGTAATGGGTGGCACTACGATAGCTGGTTGATGTCCTTCGGTTGGGACTTCAAAGTTTTCGACTATCGCCCTCCCAGACCTGTTGTAAGTCCTCTGATTGTTCCTGGCAGCAAAGCCTGCTGCTATCAGCTCCTCAACGTAAAGATCCATCTGTGCTGGAGTGCGTTGCTCCTGTCCTGTGGGTGTTCCTGCCTCTGTTGGCGCGTTTTCTTCGTGCTCAGACATCGCGGATCGGTGTCTGCGATTTTGCTCTCTGAAAAGTTTTTCGGGATCTTCAAGTGGTGATACCAGTTTGCTAGGCAATCTGGGCATATACTAGAATAGCCTGAAAATCAAAATTTAAGAGCAATAAGTTAAAGGGAAATAAACGTAAAAAGAAGAGAAAAAGCTTTGAAACTTATTCTGATTTCTTTTAAGAAAAACTATAACCGTTCCCCGGCAACGGCGCCAAAAACTTGACAGCGTAAATCTATCTGCTCTTTCGCAAGTGTACGATTAAGTAATATAGAGTATGTATTTATGACTCTGGTTGTCGAACCCACGAGAACAGTTTAAGTTTTACTTATAAGAATTAGAACTAAATACAAAACTGTAAAAAGGAAGAAAGTTGGGATGTGATTGTTCTTAACTATTTTGCAATAAGAAAGCAGTACGTAGAAAATCTTTTTTTATTTTTAATAATTTTCTGGGAATTGTTGTAGTTTGTAGAATTTGACAATTTGAATAATCTAGGTCCCATGATCCCCTAGGGTTATTTTTCAGCTTGCCTGGTTCAATTGATTTCGGAAACACACAGCAGTTCTATTTATGCCAGCATACCAGTGATACACTCTCCTCTCGGTCTCATGTAGTTGTCACTTTCCTGCAGATTTTGGGTCCTCTCGGTCCACCTAAATCTGCAGTTTTGCTCTAAGTCTGCTAGGGTTACAGGTTCTCCTCTCGGTCTCCCCCTAAACGTCTAGCAGTTAGTCTAATGCTTTTGGGCTAACACCCTGGTTCTTTTCACCTCTCGGTCCATCAAGATAGGGTATCAAATCCTGTCTTTTCTTCCTAACTCTCACTGGCCACTCTCGCGCACCAGATCCTGTCTATAACATTCCTGGGTGATCAGGCCATTCATGTATGTATATAAAATCAAAGACAAGATAATAAATAGTCCAATTCTGTATTAAGACTTCAACTAGTCATGCATCTGAAAGTCAAGCAAACCAAACTGCTGAATTCATAAACCCTAGGTTCACCGAGAACCTAGGTAAAAGGTTTAGCTAGCTTGCATTATTAAAATACAATGTTTCATACAAGAAAGAAGAAAGATCAAACGAGTTTATGGCTGAATACTGAAAAACTGCTCCAATCCTGCTCTGCTCCAATCCTGACGGCTCTGATACTGGTTGCTGTGATGATGGTTGTGTATCTGTAACCCTAATTCTGTGCTGGGACACCTCCTTTTATACTGCCACAGTCTCTAAAACTGACGCCCGAAATTCCTGTTCTACCCTTGCAAAAACCCCGTCCTGGAAGCTTCTGGAAACCATCGTGCGTTCGAACTATGAGCGTACCCCTATCACATAGTTAACGGAGATCTTTAGTAACCAAATGAAACTAAAACCCACGTAAGTAAGTTAGACGGTACTACGACTTTACGTGATACAATACTTGTTGCACTGCATGTGTTAGTTAGTAATTATTTGTTACCACTTGTTATGTGAAATTCCTGGTCTGCTATGTGATCGTAACTTTGGTAACTAGCTGCGTGATAGATAGTTGTAGCATCTGTAGTAATGGCGGGTCTGAGCTTCGAGGACGAAGCTCTCTTTAAGGGGGGAAGAATGTAATACCCTGTCAAATAGCTAAGGGTAAATCGGTAATTTATACAGCATTATACAATTTTAATTAAGAAATTGAAACTCAGGCAGAAATATTGTATTTTTGTTACTAAGAAATTTGTCTAAGATTTATGGAAAATATTGAATTAGGACCCGGAAGTGAATACGTAGTAGTTTACTTTATTTTAAGTTTTAACGCGAGTTTATAACCACCGCGAAATTGAGTGTGTGAATTTCACTAGATCACATTACTTCTTGGGTGTGCCGCCCACACCCTATTCTTTCTCCCAATGCTTATCACCCTCAACAAAGAGTCAAAAGACAAATGTTGGGACATTGTGCAGGTACTATTTTCTTTCTCATCGTGTTTCGATATCTCAAAAATAAATGTTACATAATTTTAGTTTTTTTTTTTTTTTTTTTTTTTTTTTTTTTTTTGTTTCCAGTCAAAATTTTCTTTCCCTACTGAGCCTAACATCAAAGAAAGAATTAAAGAGTATGTCATGAAAAAGATGGGAGACTTGTGGAGAGGCTATAAAGCTGAGCTTAAAGCAAAATATTTTGATGTGGCTCTTCCAATGCATTCTATTTTGGCCAATGCACCACCAACAGTCAACCCTGCACAATTTGAAGGTTTAGTTAAGTTCTGGCAATCAGATAAGGGAAAGGTATGCATGCTCTATTTTTTCTTTTCATTTGAAAATACATATACTAATATGTTTATACCTAATAACAGAAACGCAGTATCACAAACAGAGAAAATAGAACAAATCAAGATGAAATCTATACCGCTGGCTCCAAAACAATAGCACAGTATGTGGAAGAACAGGTAAACAAAAAGTATTCACACCTTTTCACTTTTTAGTAGTGCTATAATTGATTTCCACTTATTATACATGGTTATATTTCAGAGGAAAAGCGGGAAAAATCCGAGTAGAGCAAGCATGTACCCTGAAACACGCACGAAAAAAGACTCAACACCTGTTTCAACAAAGGCGGCAGAACACATTGTATGGAGTAAATTGTGTCATAACTATTGTACATCAGATGATCAATTATACTATGAAAATGACTAACTATTTTTTTCTCACTGTTTTTTCAAATTATAGGACCAAATTACTGTGCTTCTTAAGGAGCAAGAAGAGTCCCAGGTCTACACGGGTGAAAAAGCAATATGGAGCGATGATGATATATTTTCCCAAGTCCTTGGAAAGGAGAGGCATGGTCGTGCTCGTGGTGTAGGATTCGGTCCGACACCCTCAATGTTTGGTTCATCTTCTAAAGGGTGTCAAGATTTGAATATAATTTCACAGGAAGAAGTTGCAAGAGACAAATCAGAATTACGTGATCTACAAGAAAAGTTTGCTTGTCTTGAAAAAGTTGTGGTGTCAATGCTGCGAAAAGAGAAAGGTTCAAACAATCTGGAGGTAATATAAAATCTCCCTTCTTGAGTTCAATTACTTTCTCAAGTACTAGCTCATCACTAACGGCTAATGCCATATTCCTTTCATTTCTCACTGCTTTGTCTTCTAATATAGGATCCTGATTCAGGCAATAATTCAAGTGGTACCGATAATGTTGCCTACGAAAACGGAGGTATGGTATTTTGATTATTTCAAAAAACTGTAGTTCTTTAGGTTAATTTTGGGTATGTTAAAAAATAATAGAAAGCCATATCCTTCCAACTAACCTATACTTAACTTTCTTGGAACATTGATCTTAAAGCATGATAATTTAACCAACATACCTAATGCTAGGCAGTCTATGAGAATCACAAACTCAAGAGATTGAGACGTCCGAATCTTGACGTGTCTTGTAATATAACTTGTCACTTGTTGTA
Organism: Linanthus parryae; assembly: GCA_023055425.1. Lineage (NCBI taxonomy): Eukaryota > Viridiplantae > Streptophyta > Magnoliopsida > Ericales > Polemoniaceae > Linanthus > Linanthus parryae. Next base: position 139,784,727 of record JALGPY010000004.1, on the reverse strand, counting down.
AACTACTATCTTCTAGTTATTGATTATTATTATTTTCTTTTCCACAGGAACAAGGTCTTGAACAACTGAGAACGACTGCTTGGCATTTGGACTTCACATTTCATTTAGAAGTAGGGATAAGAGAGTTTGTTTTTTCCAGTTTTATTTTATGAAAGTTTGGAAGCTTTTCATAGCTAAATAATGTGAAGAAGACAGAAGTAGGGACAAGAGAGTTTGTTTTTTCAGTTTTATTTTATGAAAGTTTGGAAGCTTTTCATAGCTAAATAATGTGAAGAAGACAAATGTAGTTCTTCCCCATTTTGAATTTTTTATCTATGCTATAATATTTCAATGCTTTTGGATTTCTCATCTTAATTTTATTGTTGTAATTTACTTTTTTATTTAGTTAGAAATGATCTTTACAGCCCCTGTAATGCAAAATACCATTATATTTCTAGATAAGCATTAGAGCCATGAAATTGTAAACGATTTTCAAACGAATAATGACAAATTACAATCTGCCACGATAAGAAAATACCAGCGGTCAAGCCATATGAACCAACATTTCATCAAACTGTTGGCAAAAAATCTTTTGTGACGGCTATAGAACCAACAGCCACAATTGAAAATCGTGGGGAATGAAATTCTTTCCCAGCGGTTTGCTTATCTATGCCCACGCCTTCAATAACTGTTGGCAGAGGTGATCTTCTCCAGCGGTTGGGAAAACCGTTGGCAAGATCTATGCCAGCGCTTATATGCCCACGGTCTTCGATCCTTTTGCCAACAGCCTTGCGACCGCTGGAGTAGCCTATACCAGCGGTTTTCGGTTCCTTTACCAATGGTTCCGACCATTGGTAAATCCTCTGTTTCTACTAGTGTCTCCAGGAAGCTTTTGCCACCGCCACCAAGCACCCTCCCTTCCACCAGAAGCCTCCTTCTCCCTCAGTATAAGCAACACCCTTTTCCTACAAGCTCATCCTCATCACCTTCATCATTACCATCTCCATCTTCTTCCCCAACCACACCAACGCCGCCACCACCACCAAGAGCTCCACCACCACCGATCACCTTCATCTCCTCTCTAGTCTCTCTCTCTCTCACTCTCTCTCTCACCCTCTCTCTGTCTCTGCCCAGAAACAGAGCAACAGCAGCAACAACCAGCAGCAGCTACGCTGCCACCGCCGTCGTCGTTGCTACCGTCGGGAAGAAACCCGGAGCCTCCACCATCAATTCTTCACCTCTGCTGCTCTCTCCCCCTCTCTGCTACCATCTATCTTGGACCAGGATGGGGTTGAAAGCAGCAGCAACAACACCCAGAGAACAGAGCACCGAAGCAGCCACCGTCAGCCACCATTTTTGCCGACGGGGAGCTTGGCCCAAGCGACCCGACAACGTCCACCCTTCCAAATCACCACCAAACGACGCCCAGAGTTCACAGGAGATCAAATCAAGTCCTACCCGAAGCTTAGAGTCCCTCCATCGCCGGCGACGAGGAGCACTGCGCGACTCACCGGCGGCAAACCCGTATAGCCTCGTTTCTTGATCGATTTCGGTCATTCTTGACCTTGGTATGCTCTAAATCTCGTCTAGATTCCGTTTAAACAATCAAAATCATACCTTGAATGCTTGAATTCATGTTTAGTTTGGTGAATTTGGAATTTTTTGTAAAAGGGGGTTAAAGTGTCTTTTATATAAACCTGTTATAGTGTGCATATGGGGTACTATTTGTACTTTAGGGAGATCCTTAGGGGGGGCTGGTGTCTTTTAATGTAACTGTCTTGTGAGTAGAAAGGGGGTTCCTAATGTCTTTTAAAGTAAACCTGGGGATGCGGTCGTTGTTTATATAAACTTTATATTATTCGCGAAAAATAAAAATGTTATTTTTAGATTAAAAATATTTTATAAAATAATAGTTTCCGTCCCGGTTACGGAAAAGTGTTTCGGGCATCGAAATAGTGACCGAGTCGTTCGTTAAAAAATTAAACAGTTACGTTTTATTAAAATTTAAATAAAGTTTGCTTAAATTACTTAGTCTTCAAATCGATTTTGTTCAATACATGTAAAAATTGATGTCGGCTAATTTATAAACGTTATAGTGTCGTTTTCAGAAGAAGTTTGTTGACAACGTGCTATATTAAATATCGTTTAAACCGTTATAATTACAATAAGTATTTTTCATAAATATAACTACTCGTTTTACTAATATTTCATGTCTTTTAATACCAACAATGTTTTAAAATAAATAATCACTTTTCTAAAACATAAAATATAATAGTTGTCTAAAAATAGATGCGTCGATTTATATATTTTCACTATGAAGAAATAACTAGAGAAAGAAGACGTTGAGTTCGGGCTAGTCTAAAAACGCTTAATAGGATTTTCTATAAGACTTGTATTACTATGTTCGGATTGTGACAATCTAGAAGCTCCGATTTGTAGGTGAAGTTTACATAGGCAAGGACTACGACTAGAACTTTCAGACGCTTCTGGACTAAGGTAAGTATACATGCCAAGTCTAGCGTGCCTAGCTCCTTTCGTGTCTTAACTTGATTTTAATACTAGTCTCAAAATGTTTTCATTATCTAATTACATGTTTTACTTGAAGCTTCTTACATTTTAAATTTCGTTGCTATGCGTGATTTTGTCAGATGAATAATAATAATTCGTAATTAACGTAAAGTGGAGAGAGTTGTCCGGGGATCGTTATATTTTCCTTTGATTAGATTGGTCGTGTTGGCTTCTGTCACTCGACCCGTTTATTTAGCCCGGTCGCAACCTGCCGGATCGCTCCATGTACTCACCTCTCTGGCCGCGAGGAGTCTTTGAGGGGTGCCGGCACTTAAGGTCTTGGATGCGTAGTGATAGTAGATCTTCCCCGTATCAACAAAGTTAAAATGTGGTTTTCTTCAAAGGCATGAATGTCTATGAATATAAAGGAAGGCAAGATTGGGATAATACTCCCCGTTTCAAGATCAAGAAGGAAGAAATTGAAAGATTGAGAAGCTTAAAGTTGGATTTGTGCTTGGTTTATTCTTTTAAAGATTTATTTCCTCATACTACTGTTTTTTGAAAACAAATTATGCCTCGTCATCTGTTTACGAGCTAGGGTATTTATTTACTCAGCATTTCCCAGCTGACTTTAGAAACTTCGGTTCCGTTTTCTTTCCCACCGCAGGATTAGATGAAGAAGGCTATGGTATGGATGGGTCCGAAACTCACTGAGGAGGTCACGTCACGTGTTGTAAGCTAGTTTGAATAATGTAAGATAGTCTGATATGTAGTAGTAACGTATGGAAGACTTGAGAAGTAATATAATGTTTAATAATATGTAATATAAGTGCTTGGGTGTTGTGCTTTCGATTCTCCGCCGTTACATTTAGCTTCGGCCTCCCCGATTCGTCCGAGTCGGATAAAGGGGTCGTTGCAGATGTCCCAAACTAATCCCATTTTCAAGCTATCACTGATCCCGTTGCTGTAAGAGGAAACTTGTTAATTCCTGAGGTGTACTTCGTACGTGAGGCTAGAGCTGATAAGGAACTGATGGCCACGACTGATGCTAACTTGCAGGCAACATCGCCCATTGCTCCTCTCCAGCGAATTATCGAGGGAACTGGTAAGCCTATCCTTGTCTTTTATTCCTCATTTTCATTCCCCTATTTTGCGGAGTATAATATTGTGTTTATGCATGTAGGTATTGATCAAGCTTGCCTGGAGTGGCTTATGAAAGTTCGGGTATCTTTCCCTACTGACTTTGCGCGCGTGCTAGAATTATCTCCCATGGACAGAGGGAAAATATTCAAAGAGCTTGCCATTTTCCTGGGAGAAATGCATCAAGCTACTCCTGTACAAACCACCCCGGCTAAAGCCCAAGAGTTCCTTGCAAGCGTGCGGAAACTTGAGCAACTTGCAGCGGGGCGATTGGACTTGAACTTCCTTACCCAGTGGTTGACAAGAGTTCATAATTCTGCCAATTTGGGAAACGAGATTGCTTCCTTAAAAATGGAAATGGCCGATCTTGCAGCACGTAGGCAAGAATTCGAGCGTTAAACCAAGGAGTTAGACGAGGCCATGAAGCGTCATGAAGCTAGCAAGGCTCGTATTGCAGGGCTCGCTGCCAATTCCCTCAAGTTTTCGGCGCATGATTCCTTGTTGAAAGACATTTTTGAAGAATGAGGTCGCCTTTACAAGGAAACATTTGTTGTCATGGTTTTGCTTTGCGCCTACAATGTATGTCTTTGAAACGATTTTTAAATACAAACGCTGTTTTGCACCCTTTTCATGGGCTAGCGTGCTTCTGAGCACATTTCTTTTTCTTGACGTTATGACCTGCGAAGATTTTGACTCCATTTGTAGGCCTTCTTGTAGGTCGGCCTTTTTTATATGGCCCCCAAGTATTATCCGCATTTTTTTCGCTTATGATTGTTGCCTAATAAGATAGACCTGTTAGACCACCCTTCGGGTGGTAATCCTGCTATCTTATGAGATAGGCTTATTATTGCTATCATGTGAGATAGGCTTTTCACCTTATCATGTGAGACGAGGTTGCATTGCTATCATAGGAGATAGGCTTTTGTCGCTATTGCGCGAGGTAGGTTTATAGGGCTACCATATGAGGTAGGCTGCTATCATGTGAGATAGGCTTGTATTTGTTGGAATAGATGCCCTAGAGGCAATCTAGTTTAGTATGAATTTGTTTGTGGCTAGAAATTCATTTATTATTTATTGGATATTTAATATAATGAAGTCCTTAGATTTACAATTGTGTTGTTTATCTTAAATATCCCTAGTCCAGTATAATGATTAATGGGACAATCATCTATAGACTAGTATGGGGTTGGATTGATATGGAGATTAATAAGACAACACATAGGTGTGCATTAAGGGTAATGACGCACTGGATTGACCCATCTCCGAGAAGGCTACATACACGTTATGTTGAGTCACAAGCGCTTCTCGCGGTGCAATGGTATTGTCATCCTTAGACTTGAAGTCACTAGATATTTTAGTTGTGGATTATTGTGATTTTGGTAGCGTTAAACGCTACACCGTAACTGGGTAGTTATAAAGGCGTGTACCGGATACAATAAGAAGCAAGCTTAGAGATCGTAGTGGACGTAGATAGAATTTGTCCCTCCCACATAACGGGAGCAAATATCCTAGGCCACTCGAGGGATAGTGCTTATAGAATGTCTGGCCAGGCTCAAATAAATCAATATTGGATATTGATGTTATTTGCACGAATAAGGCTATTCCCATGGATCGAGAAACTGTGGATTGGATATACGAGTGTGACTTGTATGTCTCGTGTCCAATCCGGTTATAGAGACAAAGGGATGAGACAATTACTTGTACAAATGTTGTCAAGATGACTATTCTATTAGTTGGCTAGAATGGATGTTTTGCTAGAAACCGCTCCATATTAGCAAATAGTTGCTACCAACTAGATAGAACCTATGGGGTCACACGCTATATAGAGTTGAACTAGATTCGGGAATTAATTAATAGGATTAATTAATTAGAACGATCACTTTGCAAAACCTTGCAAACTTAGTAGGGACTAATTTGCAACGAAGGGACTAAATTGAATTCTAGTAGGACTAGAATAAGTCCTTTATGTAGTTGGCAAGGATTTGTTGGACTATATAAAGGACCTTCCTTCCTTCCTTCCCACACTTATGATTCATTAGATCATAACTTGAGTGGGAGAGAACAAAAAGGAGAGAGAGCAAGCAAGCTAGAGGAGCCGCCGCCCCCCCTAGCCCGCCGCCCGTCCCCGTCGGCCCCTAGGAGGCCGAACCTCCTTGGTTTGGTCTCGTTTTGCGTGATTATTCTTCCCCTTCCTCTTTCCGGTTTAGCACCAAGGATTGGAAGATTTAGAAATCAACTGTAGGCGTGGATCAACTATAGAGAACGTGACACAATTCGCGTTTGAAGTCATCAAAGGAGAACCCTAAGGTGTGTTATTGATTTCTTCCTTTACCATCGTTATGTCTCTTGACTTGTGATCCTTGGAGGGTTTTGCATGGTTAATTATTGTTTCCGTTGCGCATCCATGAATCAAAACCCTACAGTGGTATCAGAGCCACAGGTCGTAGAGCATAAACGTGGTTTATGTGTTACGTTTTGATAGTTTTACACCTTAAATTGATTGTTTATCGCGTAAAACAAGACAAATCAAGCATGGGATGCAATTTGTCAATAATCTATCATAACAAGATATAGTTTTTGCATTGGATGCATGAAATAGTGAGTTTGAGAAATTTTAGGATCTTAGATCTAGGGTTTGGGCATCCTTGGGGAAGAAGGAGTTCTTCCAGAACAAGGAAACAACCAAACTTGGGCACCAAGCAAGGGAGTTGTTTTGGAAACAACTCCCTAAGAGGTTCAGCCCCCCTAAAGGGACCGCCCCTCTTGCTTGCCGCCCAAGCTAGGCCGCCCTAGGGGCCATGGCAGCCTTAGCCCACGGCCTAGCCGCGTGGGCTAGGGGCCGGCGGCCCTAGGGCCTTGCTGTTCACCTTTTTGGGCCCAAGCAATTGGATTGTTGGGCCCATGGACCGTTTTAACCCTAGAATATCCTAAAATCAATTAAAACTGGCCAAGCACGTTAAAATTGAATTTTAACTGTTTATGTGCAATTCACATGGTGATTGGATATGGCCTTAGGATGTGGTTTGATCTGGATGTTTAATTTTGTGGTTTGGTTTACGTCCAGCGAGCTGATCAATTAATTGTAATAATTAATTAGGGTTTTATGGCCTGCGAGCCATTTTTCTCTCAACTTGTGAGATTTATTTTATTTAGTATAGAAGTTAGCTAGTGCTAGATAAAGTAGATTGTTAGCCAAGATTGAAGAAAAGAAGCCCAAAGCCAAAAGGAGCCACAAAAGATGGAGCATGGAGCATTCCACATGACTATGAAGGATGGACCAAAAGATCAAGACGCATGGAGATGTGTTTGCTTTTAGGGTTCATAGATAATTCCATTGGCTTGGAATTATCTTAGTCTAGAAAAGGCCATATCCACATCACGTTTTATTTATGTTTTGTGGTTGTTTACTTTATTGTCTTATTATTTTGTGGTTGGTGTATGGATGATGCATGCAATTAGGATAATAAGATAATTAGACAACCCGGATCTATTATTTGGAGTTGTGCCCAAAATCAAATAGATAGATTAGTTGATATTGATCAACAAAATAATTTAAAATTGAATTGAAAATCCCTCAAAATTCAAATATTGTGTTCTTGCCTTCTCGTTATTTAAACACTCACTATCATCATGATTTATCAAGTTCGTGCGTGCCAAAGCATGGCGACTTGGTTCATAATGATGGAATGCGATGACACAAGCTAGTAATGTGCAATTGTTTAAATAAGAGGTTGAACACAACTAGGCTATTAATATGATTAAAAAACCTAGAGGCAATCAATTGGGATTATCCATATGGATGGATAAATAAGGACTTATTTTCCCAGTTGAACCAAGAGTTGCATAAGGGATGCAATTCGAATTGTTCCTACCTAAAGTAGTCAAATTATGGGTGACTTGCCAAAGCAAGCTCATAAGGAGATGAAACATGGATCTTGTCCCACTAGAAAATATAAGGATATTTTCCGCATTAATATCTTGAGGGTTATTAATCCGTAGAAAAATAGTGTGAGCTATATTTGATAAACTAGCCATTATTGAATATAGTTAAAAATTCACGAATACTAAAGCTTGCGTATTTTCCTTTTGTAGAATTCCAAATGGCAAACAACTCATCGAGTTCACAACATTACCTACGATCTGTCCTTGAGAAGGACAAGCTCTCTGGAACAAACTTTCTTGATTGGTACATAAACTTGAGAATTGTTCTCAAGTAAGAGAAGAAACTGTACGCAATAGAGGAGCATGTTCCAGAAGGTCCAGAGAACCAAACACCTGCTGCCCTAAAGGCGTATCAAAAGCGTGTTGATGATGCTAATGATGCAGCCTGCCTTATGCTATGCACCATGACTTCTGAGCTTCAGAAGCAACACGAAAACATGAATGTTGTCGATATGATCGAGCATCAGAAGCAGCTCTTCCAAGAGCAGGTTGAGAGGTATGAGGTCTCTAAGGCACTGTTCAAGTGTCATCTGGCAGAAGGAAACCCGGTGGGACCCCATGTACTCCGTATGATCGGGTACTTGGAGAATCTTGCCCGACTGGGGTTCCCGGTCGGCCAAGAGTTGGCAACCGATCTCGTGTTGCAATCGTTTCCCGAGAGTTATGGACAGTTCATCATGAACTATAACATGAACGAGATCATGAAACCACTGCCAGACTTGCTCAATATGTTGAGGACAACTTAACAGAGCATCAACAAGGGTAAGGGCAAGGCCATTATGATGGTGCAGAAAGGAAAGGGCAAAAGGTTTGCCTCATCCTCCAAGGGCAAAGGCAAGTCAGTTGCCAAGTCCAAGGAACCTCCCCTTAAGCCTGTTGGTGGCATTGCCAAAGGTGTGACTAAAGGTGAGTGTCACTACTGCAGTCAGCCTGGACACTGGAGGAAGAACTGCCCAAAATATCTGGAGGACGAGAGGCTTGGAATAGTGATTCCACCACCACCAGGTATTTTTGTTGTAGATGTCATCTCTACATCATGGGTATTAGATACTGGATGTGGATCTCACATTTGTCAAAATGTGCAGGATCTAAAGAGAAGTAGAAGATTGGCTAAAGGGGAGATAGATCTGCGCGTTGGGAATGGAGCAAAAGTTGTTGCGTTGGCCGTGGGCGTGTGCGAGCTATCTCTGCCTTCAGGATTAGTTTTAGAATTAAATAATTGCTATTTTGTGCCTGCTATGAGCATAAACATTATTTCTATTTCTTGTTTGGACAATGATGGTTTTATTATTTCAATAAAGAACAATTGTTTTTCCTTTTATTTGAATAATATTCACTATTTTAGTGCGCAATTATTAATTGGACTGTATGTCCTTGATCTAAGCAATCCTGTCTACAACATTAATACCAAGCGGATTAAAATAAATGATTTAAATCCTGCTTACTTATGGCACTGTCGTTTAGGCCACATAAACGAGAAACGTGTATCTAGACTCCATGTGGATGGACTACTAGACTCATTTGATTTTGAATCATATGAGACATGTGAAGCTTGTTTATTGGGAAAAATGACAAAGTCCCCTTTCAATAAGAAAGGTGATAGGACTAGTGAGCAATTGGCGCTCATACATACTGATGTGTGTGGGCCATTTATAACTGGGTAGTTATAAAGGCTTGTACCGGATATAATAAGAAGCAAGATTAGAGATCGTAGTGGACGTAGATAGAATTTGTCCCTCCCACATAACGGGAGCAAATATCCTAGGCCACTCGAGGGATAGTGCTTATAGAATGTCAGGCCAGACTCAAATAAATACATATTGGATATTGATGTTATTTGCACGAATAAGGTTATTCCCATGGATCGAGAAACTGTGGATTGGATATACGAGTGTGACTTGTATGTCTCGTGTCCAATCCAGATATAGAGACAAAGGGATGAGACAATTACTTGTACAAAGTTTGTCAAGATGACTACTCTATTAGTTGGCTAGAATAGATGTTTTGCTAGAAACCGCTCCATATTAGCAAATAGTTGCTACCAACTAGATAGAACTGACACGATTTCTTACGTGTATACGCAAGTGCACGGTCAAGTAGTAAGTGGAGTATTTTACGACTCCGAGTATCGAACCCAAGGGAATGGACGATTATTAGCTAATTAAGAATTAAATTTATGATACCTAAGTAACCGTTAAAAAGTGTTTGATTTGAAGGTTCGTCACTTACAAACAAGTGACTTAAACTAAATAACAACTAAGCTAAATATTTTTGTGGAGTTTTCACTTTTAAACGAAAATAACTTGTGATTGAATACGATTAATAAAGAAGAACTAGGCAATTGATGGTCCCTAGGGTTGTTAACGATTTCCGGAATTATGCATGAAACACTCTACTCACGTTCTAGTTATATCGGGTAATGCTCATCACGATCTTCTCTCGATCTCACGTGAATTTGTGTAAACAATAGATTTCGGGTCCTCTCGGTCCACCTCCGTCTATTACTACAATCTACTTGAATTGTTAGGCTCATTCACCGGGTCCTATCGGTCCACCGAATTCACTAAGTTCTAAGAACAATCAATCGAAACTACCCTCACACGATTAATCAAGTTTCTATCTCCTCTCGGTCTCAAGAAACTACAAGATCACCTAACTATTCTTTAACACGTCTCAAAGAATTCACTTTCGTGCAATTCTATCAACAAGTAGCATTCTATGGGTGATCAAGCCAAGAACACTAATAAATAAAGAACAAGAATAGATAAGCTAACAAGAAAGTTCATAGAATTTAAGCAAAAGCATGCATCAAGTCCAAAATCCGGAAAATCATCCAACAAACCCTAGTTTTCCATCAATCACCTAGCTTAAAGTGTTTATCTAGACATAATAGTGTTCAACATAAACAAAATAATGAAGTTCATGAAGAATAGAAGAAGAAAAGATGATCAAACGCTAGAATCTTCAATGTTGATGATCTTCCAAGCTCCAAGCTTTGTCTCCCTTCTTCCCTAGCTCCCAATACTTCAAAGATATGTGAATCTCCCTTCCTTAGGTCGTCTCCCCCGTTTTTTACCAGCTGGTCACGCTTTTTAATGAAAACTAGCCGAAATTGCACTTCAGCCCCTCTACTTTGTAATTCCCGGACATAATTATTTTCTGATTTTGCGCGGGCTGTATCTCCCTCATACGGACTCGCCTTCGGGCCTACCATATATCTTTGGAAAGCTACGGATGTCTACTTTACAATGATGCAGGCCTTGCTCCAAAATTATTTGTATATTTTCATGAGCGTCGAAAAGAGTGCAGGCTGGTCCTGTGTGACTTTTCCAACTTTGCTTCGTTTTTACGCATCCTTTTCTCCTCTTCATATAGCTCCATTCCAAGCATATATAAGCATATCATAAGCTCCAATGCACCTCTTTTACCTGAGATACAGAACACTAAACAACCCGTGCAATTATCATAGCAAATATGAGAGAAAACATGCACAAATAGGCTAGGAACACAACTTTTCACTCTTAGGCTTGTAAGTCATCAATTCCACATATTAATGCACATATAACATATAAATCATGTGAAATAAGCCTATTACAAGTAATATGGAAGTATAAAAATAACTCCTAAAAGAGAGTTATCAAATACCCCCACACTTACCATTTGCGCGTCCCGAGCAACAAATCAAAACACCGTTGCATACAAATCTTAACTAGCCGACTCAATGACAAAATACGACTCAACAATGCAACGATATGATGCAAATGCAAGGCACGACTCGATCCTACACAACACATATTTACACACGCACACAAAAGTATTTATTTTTAGGTTGAGATTGGGCAATCTCGATAAGCAAACTAGTAAGTCATCAGGCTCTCATATCCCCTTTGGAAACTCTACAACCTCCATGATCGGCAGAATTTGCGGCCAGTTTCGATAGACAGAACAAGCACGAGCATTTAATAATTTGCACTCACACACTCATCAGACATATCCCTTGTATTTACCATCCGAGCTATTTATCCATGGGTTAAAACTGTTGACGGCTTAGGACGGGTGGGACAGGCTATTTAGAAGCGTAGTCCTAGACATCATGATATTCTCACCTAACCCGTTTCTCACACTCCCTCACCGAAATCCAAGGAACCCAACCGAATCTCACCTACTCCGGCCCTCATTCCCTCAATCCCGGTGCAACGCCGTTCTCGCGGCCACAAATATGAAAGAGTGTCAGAAAGAATCATAGCTAATCTCTTCGGTTTCCTTACAATTTCCAAAACACGCTCCTTTATTTCCTTCTCTTTCCTTTCCTTCTCTTTTTTTTCATTTTTTTTCTCTCTCTCTCTCTCTCTCTTTTTTTTTTTTTTTTATTTTCTCACTTCCCACAAATAATCAACACATGGAGCACAAGTAATACTGAATGAACCCGACGAGATAAAGATATCATGTAGATAACGTGGGGGTGGAATGTGTCAAATCAAAGAGATATAATAATAATAATCGTCGACACCCCCACACTCGATGTAAACCAACTCACAAAATTCGGTAGTCAAAGTGATACGTGCTTTCCAACCGATCCTCCTCATCACCTAAGATATAGAGAATAACACGAAAAACTAGCACGTCCTCCTATAATATCAATCAACCCCACCTCCTATCGTGCGGAAAGAATGTCACACACTACGGCAACCACCTGTGATCGTGGTGTAAGGACACGATTCATCACCACACCGAAGTGTGTTGCCGTCTCAAACTCACCCTCACATCCCCTCAAACAACGACATGTAAGAGAATCCACGTGAATATATCCACTCAGCACACCCTCATCGAACCTCCCTAACTCGACTCCCTCTATCATGACGCATAGGAAAGGGCCATTCTAACAAGTGATGGAAGTCACAATGAAAGGCTTCCTAGGCTAGAGGCTGTGAATAAAAAGGGTAAATGGATCGAAGAGGGTAACTGGTGGACCTAGGCTGTGAGACGGGACGTGAGGTCCCCATAAAAGTCACTCGCACGACTGTTCCGTTGCCACTACGAGGAGGGTTGACGACTACCTAAATGACGGCGGTGTAGTACTAGTAGGATATCTAAGTTTGAGTGACAGTTACTTGCATTTCTAGTGTGCATTAGCTCTATAAGTCTTCCTACTCCCGATTCTCGCGTCTCTGCCTCACTTCGGATCTTCATACTCCTAGGGAATTCTATCATTAAGCCCTCGCCAAGTTCAAGTCATTTTGATTTCCCTTTCTCTTAAAAATTCAATTTTTAATTTTTATGGATTTTTCATTTTTTTACACTAATTCTTACTCTATATGCAAGGTCAGACGCGAAAGAAGACTCGAAACTGACTCATTTCAGGTAGGTGGACTCAATTAAGTAAACGTGCAAAATAAAACAACTAACACGTATATACACCGCTAATACATCACCATACGACACTATAACTAAACACGACATGGACCACGAATACGACACAATACGAACTAACAATCTACATGCTGACAGGTTAATGCAACACACGGACTGGCTAGTCAAGACTAAAAATCCCCCCACACTAGAATGCGTCATTGTCCTCAACGATTTTAGTGATCAATCAAGAGGACTCGGCAATTCTAATGCGAGGGGCGGTGAATCTACTCGGGGTCATGTCATGGCACAAGAAGGTAGCTGCAATAAATTTAGAGATAATTCAAGCTACGTGCACATGAACTAGTTGTGTGTACCGAAATTAAGCAAGTACTCAAGTAATTCCCTAGAATTCGAAAAATAAAATCCTAGAGCAAGTACGATGTGCCTAAACGGTAAGTAAAGAGAGAGAAAAGAATACTCACAACCGACACAAGGTCGGGGACGAAATCCGATAGGTGGTGACTGAGATAGCAAGAACAATCCCCAAGCAAACATTGTGCGCGCCCATGCTAACTCCCATGCGGTCGAGTGTGTACAACACACCGGGGTCGATGTCTTCGTCAAACTTTTCATTCGTTTCAAAGTCAGACAAACACTATTATTCTGATCAATTTCCTGCATAATCCTCTCATTGCTTCGGGAATGAACACTATTATTCTTTTCCCGTAGGTTTCTCTTGGAATAGACTCTGCCTATTTGCAACTTCGCCCCTCCAATTTTGTGGAAGTTCACCCTCTGCCCTAGATCTGAAATAAAACCCATACCTTCTCTTTCATCAACTTCTATTTATTGCACTTCTACCCCAAGCCACACAAATAGCCGACTGAACATAATTCGCACGAAATCATCTGATTTCGCACGAAATCAAATCGAAGACGTGAAACAGGGGGGTGTTTTGATTTCTGCCCGAAATAGAGTTGCTGAAATCGGCTAAGTGTCGCGCCCTGAAGCTTAGATACGATGCTCTGTTCTTCTCTTCTTCTCTGCCTCTGTTTCTTTGCTCTCATTTGCAGCGGTGAAGGTGAAGTCCAGGTGGTGCTGTGGTTGTTTTGGTCGGTGGTTAAATTGGGTTTCTGGGTTGTGGTTGGTAGTGGCTCGGTGATGGTTAATTGGGCGGAGGACATGGCTGCGGTACAGGGGGTTCTGGTGGTAACAGCGGTGAGAGAGAGGAGGTGGATATTGGTTGGAGTTGTGGGTTTGTGTTGTCGTAGAAAGAGGAGGCAGTGGAGATAGATGGTGAGAGAGGGAACGGGGTCTGGGTTTCGATTCTGTCGGTGATTGAGGTTTGTGCGAACCAAGACAACCGGAGCGTGGATTGGTTGGGTTTCGATTGGCTTGTGTGGTGGTCGGCTATGAAGTCCGTCGGGGAGAGAGAAGGGTGGTGCTGCCGCTGCTCGAATCGCCGGAGTGAAGAGAGAGACCGCCGGAGTGAAGGGCGGCCTGAAAACCACCTCAACACTGCAGGAATTTGGGACAGCAGTGTTGGTGGTCGTTGGTGGCTTGAATTCGACGGAGAGAGAGAGAGGGTGGGGCTTTTGTGGTCGCCGGAGTGAGAGAGGGAGGTCGCCGGAGTGAGAAGGTGAAGAACACGCCGGAGAATTGAACAAAGACGCCGGAGAACTGGACGGGGAAGAGGTTGAGTTGCAGTGGGGGAGGGTTTGAGGAAGAATAAGGAAGAAGATGCCTGTTGTTGCCCTATGAAACAAGAGATTTGCCCAAAATTTCCTTTTTCACCATAAAAAAAACATGGCTATCCCCTTTTTACCCCTGTTCGTGCAAGCAAAGTAGTGTTCGCATGAACACTGCTCGCAGGAACAATATTTCTTGTTCTTATGATTCAGCAGAATGTTTTTGACCCTTGGCTGTTCCTGCGAACACAGGGGGTGTTCGTGCGAACACCCCTGACTCCAGCTTCAATTTTTTTTTTTTTATTTTTTTTCCGCTTTGTTTGCTTCGTCTTCGAGGTTCCTTAGCTTTGATTTCCTTGTTCCACTTTTTTTTCTTGAGCCAATTTTTCGCGACACGCTTTCCAAAATCCTCGGGAATCTCCTCTTGATCACATCTTTCTCGTTCAAATTCCGCCTTTCTTTTACGTTCGAACTCCGATGCGCGCATTTCCATGCGAGTCTACGCACATCAAGAAGGGGAGTCTGAATCGCGTAATAACCTGTAAACCTGCGGAGACTCAACTCAAATGTCAAATTCTCGCTCTCTCACCCCTCAGATAACAAAATGGAATTAAAAACGCAAACAACAATATTTAAAACACACTCTCTACACTAATGCATAAAATACGTTGGGTTGCCTCCCAACAAGCGCTTTGTAATTTACAGTCGACGGCCTGACCCAGTTACCTCTGCCACCTCACGAGGGTGGTCTGGCACATTGTGCCGCTTCCAGCTTAGCTTTCCTGTGTTGGATTTGAAGCACTGCTTCATGTGCGTGCACCGCTGATGGCTTATTTCTTTCCCAGTAGTCAGGTGGATCCCGTTGCGACAACTCTGGGATTTGGCGCTTCACTTGTACAGCAAATGGCACACCTGGTTGATACTCCCATGAACACTGGGGTGACGGTTTGAAGACCCGAAAAGTCTCCATGTCATCATGTACCCTCATAATCAGTTCTCCATTCTCTACGTCAATGAGAGTACGACCAGTTGCCAGGAATGGCCTACCCAGAATTAGCGGAACATCACCTACTGGCATATCCAATATAACAAAATCAGCCGGAATGATCAGAATTCCGACCCTCACTAGCACATCTTTAACCATCCCATGTGCTTTCTTGGATGACTTGTTTGCAAATTGGAGTGTTATCCAGGTTTTTGGGGGCTCCCCCACACCTAACTTTTTGAATACCGACAACGGCATCAAATTCACGCTCGCTCCCAGATCACAGAGAGCTCTTCCAGTGTAGGAATCACCCAATGTAGCCTCAATGACAAAGCTACCTGAATCCTTCTTTTTCTTAGGTAAACCATGCAAAACACATGAACTAACCTGTTCATTTAAGTTTACTCTCTGAAATTCATCCACCCCTTTCTTTCCAAGAACTGCATCTTTAATAAATCGAGAATACTTGGGCATCTTTTGAAGTGCCTCAATCAATGGGATATTGATATGCAGTTTAGAGAAGACATTCAAAAAGCGCTTGTATTCCTCAGAATCATCCTTCTTCTTCCTAGTACGTAATGGAAATGGTAGTTCTGAAGAAGAAGGAGAAGATGGATGTGGTACCTCGATAGATTTCTCTGCATCCTGGTGAATCATGCCCTTTGATTGGGGGATCATGACAGGTGTCTTCTCAGAATTGAAGACTTCATGTTCCTTCGCCTTTGAGGCTTCCGCTCTGGCATGACTCGGATATGGAGGATCTGTAAGTGCAATACCACTTCGAGTGGTGATGGCTTGAGCCTGTCCCTCTGATGTGTCAACAATGCTACCCAGTGCCCTTTGTTCAAGTTGTTCATTTAGATCTTTTATTTCTGCTTGAGCAACTTGAAGTGCAATTGCTACAGAGCTGACCTGTGTGGACATGTCGGTCATGTGCTGAGCCATCGTCTTTATTATCCCTGTCATATCGGTCAACTCTAATGGTGGTACTGGCTGCTGCTGATGCATCTCTGAAACATTTGCTTCATGCACTACCTCTACTGCATTCACCTGAACAGTGTTATAAGTCATCTTTTCATCTCTTACCAGTTCCATGTGCCTGTACTGGTAATCCATGCTCTCTTATTGCCAAACCAAGCATCTCATCAATGCATATGCCCCTTCATGATCACAGTTAAATAAGAAGTTTCCCCCAACTTCTATATCCATTTTGTCTCTATTGGGCTGTCCAAGTGAATCATAGAAGACCTGGATTAACTGTCGCTTGTCAATTCCATGGTTGGGACATCTACGTAGTAAATGATTGAACCGATGCCATTCTTTGACAAGTGATTCATCTTGCTTTTGCCTGAACATCCAGATCTCATTCTGAAGCTGAATCACACGTGAGATAGGATAGAACTTACTCATGAACTGTGCCACACACTCTTCCCACGTTTTGATTGAACAGGATGGAATAGAGTCCAACCAATCCATAGAAGCTCCCTTGAGACAATGGGGAAAGAGCATCAGTTTAGCGCTTCAGATGTGACCCCATTATATCGGATTAGCCCACAGTGGCTCTGAAATCTCGCAATGAATACATGTGGGTCTTCCTCGTCTGTCCCAGCAAAAGTGCACTGATCCCGCGCAAATTGAGTTGCGCCCAGCTTAAGACAGAAGGTTTCTGCCTGAATTGGTGGCACCACAATTGCTGGCTCCCTTCCTTTAAATTCCGCCTCAAATTCCTGGATTATTGCTTTCCCTGATCGATTATATGGCATTGAGGTCGGTCGCGGTATAGATTTTGCCGCCAATGCTTTCTCTACAGCTTCAGCTACCAAAGCTTGTAGCTGCTCTGTGGTGAGGTTAATCTGCCCTTGACCTTCGGCCATAGCTACCTGAAAAAGCAACACTAGCACACCCGTGAGGTAAACAGATAGTAACAAAAAGAAACTAAAAGAAGTATCCTAAATTAATTTTTAACTAAACTAATAGACCGTTTAATTCCCCGGCAACGGCGCCAAAAACTTGACACGATTTCTTACGTGTATACGCAAGTGCACGGTCAAGTAGTTAGTGGAGTATTTTACGACTCCGAGTATCGAACCCAAGGGAAATAGACGATTATTAGCTAATTAAGAATTAAATTTATGATACCTAAGTAACCGGTAAAAAGTGTTTGATTTGAAGGTTAGTCACTTACAAACAAGTGACTTAAACTAAATAACAACTAAGCTAAATATTTTTGTAGAATTTTCAATTTTAAACGAAAATAACATGTGATTAAATACGATTAATAAAGATGAACTAGGCAATTGATGGTCCCTAGGGTTGTTAACGATTTCCGGAATTATGCATGAAACACTCTACTCACGTTCTAGTTATATCGGGTAATGCTCATCACGATCTTCTCTCGATCTCACGTGAATTTGTGTAAACAATAGATTTCGGGTCCTCTCGGTCCACCTCCGTCTATTACTACAATCTAATTGACTTGTTAGGCTCATTCACCGGGTCCTATCGGTCCACCGAATTCACTAAGTTCTAACAACAATCAATCGAAACTACCCTCACACGATTAATCAAGTTTCTATCTCCTCTCGGTCTCAAGAAACTACAAGATCACCTAACTATTCTTTAACACGTCTCAAAGAATTCACTTTCGTGCAATTCTATCAACAAGTAGCATTCTACGGGTGATCAAGCCAAGAACACTAATAAATAAAGAACAAGAATAGATAAGCTAACAAGAACGTTCATAGAATTTAAGCAAAAGCATGCATCAAGTCCAAAATCCGGAAAATCATCCAACAAACCCTAGTTTTCCATCAATCACCTAGCTTAAAGTGTTTATCTAGACATAATAGTGTTCAACATAAACAAAATAATGAAGTTCATGAAGAATAGAAGAAGAAAAGATGATCAAACGCTAGAATCTTCAATGTTGATGATCTTCCAAGCTCCAAGTTTTGTCTCCCTTCTTCCCTAGCTCCCAAGACTTCAAAGATACATGAATCTCCTTTCCTTAGGTCGTCTCCCCCGTTTTTTACCAGCTGGTCACGCTTTTTAATGAAAACTAGCCGAAATTGCACTTCAGCCCCTCTACTTTGTAATTCCCGGACAGAATTATTTTCTGATTTTGCGCGGGCTGTATCTCCCTCATACGGACTCGCCTTCGGGCCTACCATATATCGTTGGAAAGCTAAGGATGTCTACTTTCCAATTCAGAAGGCCTTGCTCCAAAATTCTTTGTAGATTTTCATGAGCGTCGAAAAGACTGCAGTCTGGTCCTGTGTGACTTTTCCAACTTTGCTTCGTTTTTGCGCCTCCTTTTCTCCTCTTCATATAGCTCCATTCCAAGCATATCTAAGCATATCATAAGCTCCAATGCACCTCTTTTACCTGAGATACACAACACTAAACAACCCGTGCAATTATCATAGCAAATATGAGAGAAAACATGCACAAATAGGCTAGGAACACAACTTTTCACTCTTAGGCTTGTAAGTCATCAATTCCACATATTAATGCACATATAACATATAAATCATGTGAAATAAGCCTATTAAAAGTAATATGGAAGTATAAAAATAACTCCTAAAAGAGATTTATCAAGAACCTATGGGGTCACACGCTATATAGAGTTGAACTAGATTTGGGAATTAATTAATAGGATTAATTAATTAGAAGGATCACTTTGCAAAACCTTGAAAACTTAGTAGGGACTAATTTGCAAGGAAGGGACTAAATTGATTTCTTGTAGGACTAGAATAAGTCCTTTAGGTAGTTGGCAATGATTTGTTGGACTATATTAAGGACCTTCCTTCCATCCTTCCCACACTTATGATTCATTAGATCATAACTTGAGTGGGAGAGAACAAAAAGGAGAGAGAGCAAGCAAGCTAGAGGAGCCGATGCCCCCCTAACCCGCCGCCCGTCCCCGTCGGCCCCAAGGAGGCCGAACCTCCTTGGTTTGGTCTCGTTTTGCGTGATTCTTCTTCCTCTTCCTCTTTCCGGGCTAGCACCAAGGATTGGAAGATCTAGAAATCAACTCTAGCGTGGATCAACTATAGAGAACGTGACACAATTCGCGTTTGAAGTCATCAAAGGAGAACCCTAAGGTGTGTTAATGATTTCTTCCTTTACCATCGTTATGTCTCTTGACTTGTGATCCTTGGAGGTTTTTGCATGGTTAATTATTGTTTCCGTTGCGCATCCATGAAGTAAAACCCTACAGTATTTCCCTCTTTCTGGGATGAATTTTGTTCCACCGCTATCATAGGAGATAGGCTTTTGGGCTCGCTATCGTATGAGATAGGCCTAGACTGCTACCCCATGAGATAGGCTCACGTCTCAATGTTGCGGTCAATCTAGTGACCCATTTAGATTAAAGAAGTAGATTGACAATTTTTTGATAAAATTGCCCTAATATGGTAGGGTTTTTTATCAGATCCTCATATGGGAGGTTTTTGAAGAAGAGACATAGAAAGTTTAAATAGGAAGGGCTAAGGAAAGTACTTTTTCAGCCACCGCATGTTGATTGGTTGCGGAGTAGCAGCATTTCCGTGGTATCGCAAAATGTTGCAATACCCGCTGTCGAAGACTTCTTTTACTTCAAATGGTCCTTCCCAATTGGCCGCGAATTTGGGATGGGCTGCTTCGCGCATGCAGTGATCGGATGCTCGGAGCACGAGGTCGCCTACTGTAAAGTCCCTATTCTGGACTGTCTTGTTATATGCACGTGCGATTCTCTCCTTGTACTTCAGATTCACTCGTGTGGCCTTTTCGCGTTTCTCCTTCACAAGGATTAAATTATGGTCACGTTCATTGTTGTACAAGGCGCTGAAAGCTAACCTTGCGGAGTTTACTTTTACTTCAGTGGGTACAACTGCTTCTGCTCCATAACATAGCAGAAAGGGGGAAGTCCCAGTGGGAGTCCGGGGCGATATTCTATATGCCCAAAGTGCCGTTCCTAATGAGTCCGCCCACCTCTTGTGGTCATCCGTGACCATCTTACTCAGTATCCGTAGCAGCGTTTTATTGGTATCTTCTGCCTGTCCATTTCCTTTCGGATAGTAAGGCGTGGAGCATATCTGCCTGATGTTGTATTCCATCAGTTTCTCTGCAATCTGACGGTTGACAATGGGAGTGCCATTGTCAGACAACACGGTGTTGAGAATGCCAAAGTGATGAATGATATTTTCTTGGATGAACCTGACCACTGCCGCCGCATTGGCTGTCTTGAGCGGGACTGCTTCGACCTATTAAGTGAATTGCTCTGTTCTTGTCAGGATGTATTCATTCCCTCTTGAGGGGGGTCGTATTGGTCCAATAAAATCTAGGGACCAAGTATGAAATGGCCATGGAGTCCCTAGTGCGTGTAGATGGACCGCGGGAGCATGCACCAAATTACCATGAAATTGACATTGCAGGCATCTTCTAACATTTGCGCGACAATCGGCCCCAATGGTCGGCCAGAAGTATCCTACCGTCAAGAGTTGTCGGCATAATTTTGCACCCCCTTGGTGTTCTACCTGGTGTGACATTTTCATGACCTCTTGGGCTTCCTTTCCATGCAAGCACTTGAGCAAATTTCCATTGTGCCCCTTTCGCCACAGTATGTTTTCTTGGAAAACGTATATGCTGGCCTTTATTTTGAGCTTTTCGGCTTCCTTTCTGTCGTCAGGCATAGCTCCCTCTTGAAGATAGTCGATTAATGGTTGTCGCCAATCGTCCTCTATTGCAGCAATTTCCAGGGTGGCTTTGATCAAGGCACACTTCTCGCAGTTACTTTGTATGATGGCAGCGAAATACGACATTTGCGGCCAGTATATCCCCACAAGAGCTTGGTGAATCTTATCCAAAGTTGCTTGACCCTCTTTTTCAGTTACGCACATCATAAGGATACCCCCGGGCCCCTTTTGATAAAGCAAGCCATCATGTATGCAAAAGCCCTTGGTAGAAACCCACGTTTCTTTGCTGGTTCCATCGGCCATCGCGCGCATAATAGTTTGCCTCCAGTCCGAGTCTTCCGGAGGTTCCTCTTTTCATAGGTCTCTTACTAATGACGGAACTAACTTCACCTCAATCGATATTTTAGCAGGGCATTTATCTGAACTGATCTTTGACCCTAAAGTGGCCAATGCATCCGCGTGGCGATTGTCAGATCTGGGAACGTGCTCGTACTTGACAGACTCGAAATTCTGAAACCAGCTTCAGCACAATTGACCGGTACTTTAGTAAATTTATCTCTTTTAAAGCGTATTCTCCCGAGGTTTGTTTGACAATTAGTTTTGAATCTCCCATGATGACGAGACTCTTGACCTCCAAGTCTCTAGCTGCAAGGAGTCTTGCGATCAGGGCCTCATATTCGGCTTCGTTATTGGTTACTTCAAAGTCCAGTTTCGTGGACATCTGGATAACCTCCTGATCAGGTTTGATGAGTACTACTCCAATTCCTCCCCCCGATCTTGTGGATGATCCGTCAAACTGCAACTTCCAGTATTCATTGCTGATGGCGTATATTTCAGGTCCTTGAAGCTCCTCTGGCACTGGCTCGTGCCTCTCATCTGGGAACTGTGCCAGCAGATCTGCCAATGCTTGTGATTTGATGGCCTTGGGTCACGTGCATGTGATATCATATTGGGAAATGGTCATGTACCACTTCGCGAGCCTCCCTGAGGGGAGTGAGTGTCCCAGGAGATATCGTATAGGGTCATTCTTCGTTATAACTACTACTTTATGAGAAGCAAAGTAGTGTCATAACTTCTCAATCTCGAAAAATAAAGTCAATCAATGCCGTTCCATGTCTGTATATCTTGATTCTGCTGATTGAATCATGCGGGAGATATAATACACCGTTCTTTCTTGCCCCTCAAACTCCTGGGCCAGTAGTGCTCCAATCGACCTTTGAGTTGAGGTGAGGTATAATAGCAGAGCTGCTCCCAGTTGTGGTGCCATCATGACTCTTGGTGATGTCAGCAATCTCTTCAACTTTTCGAATGCGACTTGATGTTCCTCCGTCCAGACGAACGGTGCATTCTTTTTGAGCAAATTGCTGAAGCAGAGGCTTAGCTCTTCAATTGCCGGTATAAACCTCCGCAAGTAAGACAATTTCCCTATGAATGCCTTCAGCGAGGTTTGGGATTGTGGTGCTGACAGATTTGTGATTGCTGAGATCTTGGCGGGATCAGGCTCGATTCCATGCCTGTGAATCACACAGCCTAGGAATTTACCAGAGGTTACCCCAAATGCGCACTTTATAGGGTTCATCTTTAGATGTAATGCGCGACATCTGTCGAAAACCCTTCTTAGATTTTTCAAGTGGTCTTCCTTCTTCTTAGACTTGACCACCAGATCGTCCACGTAGAATTCGGATTCTTGGTGCATCATGTCGTGGAACAGCGCCATCATTGTGCGTTGGTACGTGGCTCCTGCGTTCTTTAGTCTGAACGGCATGACTGTGTAGTTGAAGACCCCTACCGGTGTTATGAACGCCATCTTCTTCGCATCCTCACGGTCCATCTTGATCTGGTTGTAGCCACCGAATCTGTCCATAAAGCTGAACATCTCATGACCTGCAGTAGAGTCGATCAAGAGATCCACGTTTAGCGAAGGGAAATCGTCTTTTGGGCAGAACTTGTTCAGGTCTCTGAAATCTACACATATTCGAAGTCTTCCATTTTTCTTTAGCACAGGGACTATGTTTGCCAACCAGGTGGGATGATGATTAGGTTCTATGAACTTAGAATTCAGCAGTTTGATCATCTCCTCCCTGATTTTGACATTGATCTCCGGACGGAAAGTCCTCGCTCTTTTCTTGACTGGTTTCGATCCGGGGATGACATCCAGGCGACGACGTAGGGTATGCGGCAGGGTTCCCTGCCGTCATGCGGTACGAGCCTGATGAGAATGGTGGGTCTGGCTCGCCGGGCCGCCTGAAAGAGGAGCCTGGGCAGCAGAGACATGCACTATCGATGTGCCCATTGAGGTGGACACCACCCTGGTGGGGGCAGTGAAGTTGTCAGTGATGAGGCAGAAGCCCCTGGGACAACGTTCGGGGTCACTTTTCCCAGAATCGCCATAATCTGAGCAATTTGCTCAGATTGAGCTTCCATGGCTCGGGCTTGTGTCTGTATCGTGGCTTGGAGAGACTCCAAGGAGGGTTGTACCTCAACGAAAACTGGTGCCCGAGTGTTGGGAGTGATGTTGAGCAATTCGTCCTCTCCTGAGGTCTCCTCGTGGGAGGGAGACTGGTCTCCGTGACGGATGGCTTGGTCCGAAGACATTATGGGCAGATTTTAGGTTGTTGAAGGTGGATGTTCACGTCGGTTTCACCAAAATGTGTACAATGGAATCCTCGAGAGATGCCCAAGTGTACACCTCAAGTAGGGAATAAGACACAGAGAGTTGTAAGGTGTGTGTAGGGAGAGAGTAAGAATTGATAACTGTGTGTGAGAGAGAGACATTAGGCTATGGGGCTAGACCAGTATGTCTTCTTGTCTAATCGTGTCGCAACGGATAGCATAACAATCCTATATATAGTGGGTAAGTGACCGTTGGGGGGTTTAGTGCACCATAAATAGCGGCTTAATGATAGAACCCCCAACGGCACGTTCGACCGTGTATATAGGAACCGTTACGTATCTGCCCGCAAGTATCGGAAACCGTTATGAGATCAGCCGCGTTAATGGGACACGTAAGCCTAGGATCTCTCAGTCAGTTACCAGAGGTCGCGCGCAAGCTTGGTTGTCGCATGCGAGCGACGGACCTTACCCTAGCCTCCAAATCACTAAGTCCCTACAAGTCCCGTGTTATGGTGCGCGGGGGCTCTGTCTCGTAGCCCCCACGGGGATCAACACGGGTGGTGATCCGGTGTGGATGGAGCACAGCTAAGTGTGCTGGATGGATGCCACGTGGCGATGATCCTTATGTTTGGAAAGCAGTATCTACAACTGTATTATTTTCATAAATATGAATTCTAACATATTATTATCAGAACTTGTTTTTGTTCTTTGTAAAGCTTTGTTTCTAAGATTAATGTATATAGTCTAACACGTAGTCCATGTTCGCAGCAAGACCTATTAGCAGTCTGAAAATGGTTATCCGACAGTGCTTCATGGACACCGAATCACACAATGCGAACATATGGGGATCATTAGATAGGATCTCGTCTAAGATTACAGCTTGTACGTGAATAAGGAGATCAAGTGGTTTGAAGGCAGGAACAAGCCTCATTGCCGGTGGTTGCTGCCAATTGGCTATATATGTATGTCCTAGAGAAGACTTGGTCAGCCCATGTATACGCACTTCCGGTTTTAATGGTTATGATCTTACGAATTCTCCACTTTGACTACTAATGGGGGTGCGGTTAATGTTGTAACCTCCCCATGAACATTTCTACCAGTTATTCATATATAAAGAAGTCATCCTCTTATATATGTTCTCTTGATTAATTACTTAATAAGTTGTCTCTCCGTGACATACATTAATTATTTCTAGGGTAAAAGACAAAAACCACCCCTCGAGTATGTGTTATATACGAAAACAACCCATGTGTTTGGGGATATATAAAAACCACCCATGTCACTAAAGGCAAACTAGCACAGCGGTAAGAAGACATATTTACCCCCATTTTCGCAAAAATACCACACTATAAATACTTTCTTTTTCTTTCTTCCTCAAATTTACCTTCCCCACCACTCTCTCTCTCTTCCCTCCACCACCATCGCCAGACTCTCTCTCTCTCTCACAGCCCTCCACCACCATCAAACCCACCATGAGCTACTCCTTTTCTTTCCTCCATCGTTACTTCCCTCACAACCACCACAACGACGCCATTCACAGCGATTATATCCATCACCGCGACGAATTCAACGCTTCCGATCCTCCGATTGAACAACCACTCGATTATGATGCGAATTCATCTCTCCCAGGTGAGTCCGAGTCGTCGATTTTGGTCCAATTTGTCGAGGCCGATGACAAACTCGACGTCAATTTGGACGATACGTGGAGTGCGATTTCCGATGAGAATCGTAACGAGAGCCGATTAAGACGATCCGACGGCGGTGTCCGTTCAAATTTAGGGCAATTAGTTGAAGAAGACGACAGCGATATGCTCGAGGCTCTGTGGAAGTCGATTGCGGAGGAGATTAAGCTAACGCAATCTGAGAATCAGATTATGCCTCTTTTATCGAAGGCAGATCTAATGAAACTAGAAAATTTGTCAAAACTAGACTCCACAGGACCATCAACCTCAACTATGGCGGCTCACAAAATCGTCCCGATGGGGATACCTGTCGTTGGGCGGGGGGAGTGGTGGAGTTGGCGGAGGTGTGATCTTCTATTGGGCAAGACTGAAGTTTTCATAGCTCAATCTTGCCTATGGATGTTGAGTTTGAGAGTACAGAGACTGAATCGAAAAACTCAGTACCTAAATTGAGTTCTGGGTTTCATCAATTGGGACAAGACGATAATTTTTCTGGGGTTCGTTGGTTCCGACGATTGCATTCGTGAGAGGGAGAGAGAGGCGGAGGCTGTAGTAGTTTTGATTGGGCATCAGTGGTAGCGTTGGGTTGTGGTGGTGGTTGTAGAAGACTGGAAGTGGTTTGGCTGTGGCGGTGTTGTTTTGGTTGGCGGTGGCAGTTGTGGTTGTGCTGGAATAGAGCAGCGGAAGGGCAGTGGTGGCGTGCTGGTGGTGGTGCTTGTGGTGGTGGTGTTGCTGGTGGTGTTGTGGTGGAGGTGGTGTTCAAGATCATCAAGAACATTAACAAAATTAACAAAAAGAGACAAAATGGTCATAAAAAAAGTCAGATTGCACCCCAATCTTAACTGACATTAATAGAAGGGTAATATTTGTCCAACGTCCGTTAGTGCTAGGGGTGGTTTTTGTATATCTCCAAACACGAGGGTTATTTTTATATATAATCCATACTCGAGGGATGGTGTTTGTCTTTTACCCTAATTTCTATCATCCATAATCACTTATCTCTCCGTGTTAATACATTTGAATCACTGATATTGTATTAGCTTTTCCATAAGAGCATCTTGTCATTATCTTTTTTCAGCAAACCCCAATTACAACTATTTTAAAATTTGACTCAAATCCGAGTCCAGTTGTGTCTGGCAAATCTCAAGATCGAATATGATTCTGATGGTTTGATCCGAGACCGATTATGATCCAACCTGACTAGATATTTCCTTTAGTTTGGATACAAATACATACATATATAGGTGGAACCATTCCGAATCATACATGTTGACATCTGTTATACAATAACGCTGAGACTGCCACTGTCTGTCTTTTGAGCCATTATATGTGAATATTTATGACCGTTAGATCCTCAACCAGCTGGTTATTGGAGGCACAAGCCCATACGCTCCCTTTATCTTTTCTGTTAGAGCTGGTATAATATAACACATGGATTAGCTATTTGATTTAGAAAACAAAGCTGGAAATCATGTTGTTAGCACGTCTTTTAACACGGAAACTATTTCTTAAGTTAGTTTACATATTGTATTTATTTTTTGGGTAATGATTCTTACAAAGCAGAAAATGATTCTTACAAAGCCATTACATCATTTGTGCAATTTCACAGGTCATTATATACATAAATAATGTTAGTGGCTTTGTAAGAATCATTTTCTGATTTGTAAGAATCAATCCCCTATTTTTTTCTGCATTAGGGGTTGGTACTCACCTGGTCCCTAGAAAAAGAAAAAGAAAAGGTCCCTAGAATTGACAAATTGCTGTGCCAAGCCACATGGTAACTCTATTTTTCAGGAGAGTCATATGGAATATCGATTGATTATGATATTGCAAACCGCAAATCTCCAAGAAAATAAGGACTCAAAAGGAATAGTCAAACCTTAGATTACCGACAAATATTTTATCTTCCTTATAAAAGCCAGCGCCACCATAAAAAAACCTAATCCTCTCTTTCAGATCATGATAAAGAGAAGAAGAACGAGTTACACGACTTGGACAATGGATGATTACGATCGGATCTCCGATCTGCCCCGGCCAATCCTGCATCACATCCTCTCCTTCCTCCTGACGAAAGACGCAACGAAAACAAGTATTTTATCCAAACTTTTCAATTCTACATGGCTTTCGCTACCGATCATGGATATGGACTACACCCTCTTTCATAACAACATCGACTTCTCATTCCTCTCATCCGCCAAAAAAACCCTACTCACCCAGCAATTCTTCGCATATGTTGATTTAGCAATCCAACGGCATAGGACCCAAGAAACAAATTTGCAAAGGTTACGGATTCGAGTCCCACCTAGCAAAGAGGAAGATTACCGTAACTGCGTGGAGGAGTTCATCGATTTCGCTTCGGAGAAAGGGGTCGTGGAATTGGATATCAATTTAAACGGATTCGTTGGGAGGTATTCGTTGCCGTTGATCAAGCAACCAATGCATGGTTCTTTCAGGTCAGTCAAAACCCTAATCTTATCCAACTTTCAGCTGAATAATACATGTGATCAGATCACAGGCTTTCCGGCTCTCGAGGTTTTGTCTATGAATGATTGCAAGGCATCCGGAAATTTCGAGTTATCGAGTAATACTATCAGATCAGTTGAATTCTTGAACTGTAACGGCTTAAACAGAATCGAAATCGAATCAACTAGCTTGAAGAAATTTGTGTTTGAGACTGTTGAGTCCAAAGTGATGATTGAGAACGCGTTGAATGCATTAGTGAATGCTTTCGTGGGGGATGTCGCTGAGTTGAACGGGATGCTTGCACTCGCGAATGCCATAAATCTTTTGGGGGCGAATGAGAATCAGTTGAATGTTAATATGTTGGATGTCAGGCTTCTGGGCTGCAAGTTTCTGCAGGATTTATCGATTTCAAACACTACCTCTAGGTGGGTGGAAGAAACCATTCCAAAGCTAATCCATCTTAAGAATTTGAAACTTATCCACTGCAACGGTTTGCAAAACATCAACACTATGAATGAAAACCTGAAAAGCATTGAGCTCGTAAATTGTAACGCATTGAACAGCGTTAAAATTGGTCCAACACTTCTTTGTGCGCTCGAAACATTGAAAGTTGTCTCATGCTCTGAGCTGCAAGAGGTTGATATCGAACATGAACATCTTCGAATTTTGGAATTGTCGAGCTGTAGAAAATTGGTAGGGCTCCGTGTCGATACACCTCAACTTGCTTCCTTTGTGTACAAGGGTCCTCTAATTCATTTCTCCTTGATTAACTCCCGGGCCGTTATGCATTCCTCTCTGTCATTCGAATCGCATGCAGCGAAGACTGATAATACCTACTTTGCAAAATTAAGGAACTTGGTTGGCCTTTTCGATCATGTTCGTGTTTTGACTGTAGCTACCGCCTCCAGTAAGGTAAGCATTGGTTTGCTCTCAACTTCAGATGTATGTTTCTTGAAATTATTTGTTATTTGCATGATTTAATAAGTTTGATTTCGTTGTCTTTTTACAGGAACTGACTTTCCCAGAAGAAGTAAGGGATGAACTTTGTCCTTCACTATGCGATCTGAAGCATTTGAAGGTAATGTCAGAGAGTGGATCACATATTTGCATCGAAACCGTGGACAGCTTGATTTGGCTGGCACCACGTCTTGAGACATTATCTTTTGTTTCCAGACAGCAGCACTATGAAAAATCGTTGAAGGTAAAGATTCATATTCCTTTTATTTCATCACATATAGTTTATGAATATTATTGTTTTCAAGAAGCACATAGACTTGTGCGTATGACACATCAAGCGAAAGATTCAACAAAATAATTCCGCGATCCTAAGAAGCACGGGTGCGGGGAGCATGGGGGCGGTTGGGAGAATTGGGTGTGGGTACGGTAAATTTCCAAAAATCAGGCATGCGAGTGTGGCGGGGTGCGGTGAATTCATTATAAATTTGTTTATATGATTCATAACATATTTGCGTATTTATATATTTTTATATGACTTCCAATTGAATTTTTTGGGCCAACAGTAAACTTTCAACTTAATCTTCTTCTGTTTCTTGAGAAGATTAGGTATCATATAAAAGTTTCTGCTGCTTTAAATTTTTTATACGAAGCATGTGAACAATACCCTTAAATTTCCTATAGGACATAAGAAACATATGTGTTTATGAGTAATTTGTCATTGTAGCTGACAATTATTGCTGAATTTGCAGTTCCAATACCGAAGGTTGATTGGAGATGAAGAGGACAACTTGCTGTGCTGCCATCTGAGAGTAGTGAAGTGTTGGAGGCATTCCTTGAAAACTGTGGAGATCAACAATTTTGATCCTGTTGAAGCTTGCAATCTGCACAACTATTTCCAGAAGAACGCAAAATTGCCTGTTACAATTTGTACAAGTTGATGAAATTGTACCTGTTATTTGGGAACCTTATTATGTAGTTTGAATCTAATGTTCTGATATCTGTACAAACAGAATTGCATTTTCTGAAATAAATTTCAAAATCTTCTTCTGTTTCAGTTATAACATGTAGCAGTCAATTATTTTTTTTGGGGTAATTATACCTTAAATTTTTGCGCAATTTATTTGTTTTTATCACCTCAGTACCCATGACGAAATTGTTTGCCCCATTGATAATTTGGACATAGGGTTCATAACAACGAGGTCCACGTACTTTAAGTATCTTAGAACCGTGTGCCAATTGCGTCAACAAATGCTGTAGTGGATGAAATTGAAGAATTTCCCTGTACTCATATCGCCACAACTACTGCTATTGGTGCTTCAAGCTGACAGGAATGCTTCATAATCAAGCTCCATCTTGCCAAAAGTATTTTATAAAGAATTCCCCTGTACTCATATCGCCACAACTACTGCTATTGTTTTTGTCAAGACCTCAATGCCAATGCCCGTTATCTTCTGGAGGATTCCCGGCCGGAGGGATTTCATAGATGTGGTCACCATCATGACTACTTTTCAGTCAATCAAAAGTAGTTCTAGACAACTTAACAAATCAGAGGACCAAAACAAGACGACATAGTACTAACCGCTTGAAACAGTGCCCTTTTTTGGTTCAAAAGATGGTAACAAAAGGCAACTACAAAATAATCTTAACATAGGCTCAAACCTTATTATCTAAGTCCAACCTTCAGCTGCAGCAAGCAGGAGCTGTAAAGTAAAACGCCTATCAACTTGGTGCTCATCACAGATCTTGGCCAAATTATCAAGCACCCCAATAATTCCCCTCGGAACTGTGAAAATACTGCACGAGTATTATCCAATAATTGTCTGTAGAGACCAAATTTTTGAACAGACATTTCACCCCCATTTTCAATAACAGAAGCAGCTTCTGCAGAATCAGTTGCTAAAGGGAATTCAAACTCCCTTGACTCTGTAAAATTTGCAAACCCTCAAGAATTCCCCAAATCTCCCCGTTCAAAACATAAGAGTGACCAATTGCTATAGTGGTCCCCCAAATCCAAAAACCAATTCGGTTTTCTGCACACACCTGCTTTAGGAAACACATTTCCGAAACCTACTTCTGCTTATGCACAATCCACATTAATTTTGACATAATAAAAGAAAGGTTAATGTTAAGAAAAATCACATGTCTTTTCAACACCTGTTTCTAGATTGCAACGTATTCTACGTCTAACTGGGTTTTAACCCCATACATCATGCAGGTGCTTCAAACAGTGGTGGACCTAGGGGGTGGCCGGCTGGGGCCGCGGCCCCTCCAAAGTCATGAAATTGCACAAAACGCTCTTGTATTTTCATGAATTATTATACAAAAACGACATCTGGGCCCCTACAAAATATAATATTTCTGTTTACTCCTCTTTAAAATTTAAAATTTTGAGTTTGAAACCCTTATAATGTAGGAATGTAACATATGTTGGCCCCCGCAAGGTCAAAATCCTGCGTCCGCCACTGGCTTCAAATGCTCAACCATTGAGCTATCACCCATTTTCCTTTTCAACACCTTTTGAAGATCTAACTTTATTATATTTATCACTCATCTTGCTCAAGCTAATATAACTTTCGCTGGGTCATTCGGGTGTACAAAATTATCATCATGCATTTGCTGGTTATGCCCCATCCAAATGGTCACCGCTACATTTTTAAAAACAATGTCCCAAGGTACTCAAGAATTGGCACCCCCCCCCCCTCTCATTTTTCTCATTACGATTAACATCAATGTAATTAGAAAGTGTTGGAGAACAATCGAAACTGGACCGGAAGAAGGGAAGAAGAAGATAATAGAAACATAAAAGAAACTGAAAAACAAATGCAGAAAAGTAACCACTTACAGAGTATTGAGAATCTGCTGATTAAGTCGGAGACGATCTCGAGGATAGACACGATGTCCTTAAGGCTTGCGCCTTACGGTACTGTTTGTTATGGAGAAAACGCCTCGCAGGATAATCGCCTCAACCGTGCAGTTTTTCAGTACACTCGCTGCACCCTACGAACCGCAATGATATGGAAACTCTCTCTGGAAAGGCTAAGGGTTTGCAAGAATGTTGGAGATGTTTGGAGTCTGGTAAGTGTGGAAAAACGTTGCGGGAAGCCTGCTATTTATAGCATACAGTCAAAGTGTCTGGAACGGTTGCAACAGTTCATTCTGAAACTTAAATTCGTTTGGTGAAGTCCAGGGATTCAAAAAGTAATTCCAGAGTTGGTTTTGGGCCCAAAAAGTTAAGTATGGGCTTGAATAACAAATCAGCCCAACCCACACCACACCTCGCCACGTCACGGCCTGTGCCCAAACTAGAACCCGAGACCGAGACCGGCCGGACGGACGGCGAAGGCGACGCGCGCGTGTGGTGGTTCAAGCTTTGTCTAGGTCCTCCCTCCTACACAAAATGTGTATCACCCAAAGGGCGTTCCCTTAAGGTGCTACCTTGGAATACTTATGCAACACTATGATGCTTTACATGAAGATGTGGGTCACTTTTCTTCAAGTGTTTCCAACATCTCTACACCCCACTTTCACACATGAATTTTTCATTTATCCGAACACTATTTTGGACGAAACAAAGTGGTAGGATTATCTCCTAGTCGCAAGGATCTCATAGCCACTTTCGGTTTCCCAAACCGTTAACCCGACTCGTCGTAAACCGGGTTAAAAGTTGACCCAAAATATTGTTTTTCCAACAGAAATATCCAGAAGAAAGAATTAACCCCACTTATGCGTGTGCACCAAGGACAGCCAAATCCCAGCAGCTCATTGATTGTCCCTAATAGCATGGATGGAGAATTCATAGACATGATGGCACAAAAGACATTAAAAGAGGATGAATCTATAATACGTCTACAAGCTTTTCAATGTCGAGTGCAGAGTGTATAATGCTTCTAAATCCATGGGAAGTTCTCCATTTTCTGAGTACCTTGCACATTCGGAATCTTACTCCAAGATTTCACATGTTTACCCTGAATGTCTTTGCCCCTCGACTCCTTGCAACCTGAAGCAACTTTAAAACAGCCAGAGTTGGTAACTAGCAAAGTGGTCTTGTCTTTGTCCATAGAATCTGAGTAAAAGTAAATCTTTTTCAATAGCTCAATAAAGGCACCTGGAACTAACAAAATGCAACCTCCATTTCTAGAGAAGGCTTTCTTATAAATGAGGGTATCAATAAAGAACGGCACCCAAAAAGAACAAGTAAAAAAACGAAACAAGAACGAGACGCAGTGATTTAACGTGGCTCGCTAGCAATCATGTTAGGCCCGTCCATGACCTGAAAACCTGACTTTATTACTGATGGGTGATACTCCGAATACCAGAAAACACACCACAACCGATGATGTGTGTTCGTGCGAGTTACTTCATGCTTGTGCGAGCTCCTTCTCGTTTGCACGAATTCCTGAACTCTGACAATGTTGCAGCTTTGATTTTCGTCGTCCTTCTCCGCTGAGTCTTCGTTGATTTGATTCAAGGCACTCCAAACAAGTCTCCCCATTCCCTGAATCCTCTCAACAACCAAAAATAAGAACCAAGTGGTTCTCTCCTCATAAAGTAATACGGATGCATCTTCCAGAGCTAGAAACGAGTACGCCTCCCTGAAACAGATACAACCCTGGAAAAAGAAAAAGGCGATTCACCCATATCCCGAAACTACTGTATTCACTATGACATGACCGAATACACTCTAGATGTACTCCAAATAGCGTTAAACCACATGCACCATGACAAGTGGCAGATGACAATTCCGGACACGATGTACCATTAGCTAGTGCTAAATAGGTGTCATGCCAGATGCCTACTAAATTGCCCCAGATGGGCTAGAACCTGATGCGCGCCAGGACCAGATCGCGTGCCAGAACCCGACGCACGCCTAGATGCTCCATGCCAGGAGCCCAGATAGCCTCCAAGGGGCTCATAGAAGTAGGCCACCCTCAGATGTGTTGGAATAGATGCCCTAGAGGCAATCGTAGATTTAGTATGGACATTTTTTTGGCTAGAATATTCATTTATTATATATTGTGATATTTAATATAATGAAGTCCTTAGATAAAATTTGTTGTTTATCTTAAATATCCCTACTCCACTATATCGATTAATAGGACGATCAAATAAAGACTAGTATGTGGGTAGATTGATATGGAGATATCAAGTCTAACACATGGGTATGCATTAGGAGTAATGGCATACTGGATTGACCCACGACGAAAAGGATACATTAGATTATGTCAAGTCACAATCGCTTTTCGTAGTGCTCATATAATTGCAATCCTTAGACTGAAGTCACTAGATACTCTAGTTGTGGAATATTGCCCTTTGATGTTATCAAACGTAACACCGTAACTGGGTAATCATAAAGATGGCTAACGGGCGTGATAGGAATCAAGCTTAGAGATCGTAGTGATGTAGATAGGATTTGTCCTTCTCACATAATGGGGGTAAATATCCACGACCACTCGAGGGATGAGGCTTATTGAATGTCTGGCCAGACTCAGATAAATCAATATAGAGATATTGATGTTATCTGCAAGCATAAGCATATTCCCAGGATCGAGGAACTATGGATTGGATATACGAGTGTGACAGTGTATGTCTCGTGTCCAATCCGGATATGGAGACAAAGGGATAGTGCAATATGACATATTGGACACAAGAGGTTTGTCGGGATCACTGACTAATTCTATTGGTTGGGTGGCATGGATGTGTTGCTAGACACCGCTCCATGTTAGTAAGAGTTACTACCAACTATATAGAAACCTATGGGGTCAAACGTCAAATATAGCAGAGCTAGATTTGGGATTAATTAATATTGATTAATTAATAGAAGGATCATTGTACAACACCTCGCAAACTTATTAGGACTAATTTGAAAGGAAGGGAATAGTTCTAGTTCATCTAGAATTAGGAAACTCTTTTATGGAAACAACAAGGAGTTGTTGGAGTATATAAAGAGGCTTTAGCTACTTCCCACACGAATGTTATTAGACATAACAAAGAGAGTGGGAGAGAGCAAAATAGAGAGCAAGACAAGAGCTAGGGCCGAAACCATAGCCCCGTCCACCCCTTCCCGTCGGCTCAAAGAGGAGGCCGAACTTCCTCTTGTGCCTTTGTTGCTTTGATCTTCTTCCCTCTTCCTCCGGGTTCAAGCTAGCACTTGTTTGAAGGAAGAATCTAGATCTCACCTCTAGACGTGGATCAACCGTAGAGACGAGGACATCATTCTTCGTGTGATCTCACAAATTCAAAGGTACACAACTATGTCTCTTAACATGTTATGATGTCTCCTCCTGACGATCCGTGGTGGGCATTGAAGTAGGAATTAAATTTTTGTTATTCCGCCGCGTTACCTACTTCAAAACCCAACAGTGGTATCAGAGCCACAGGTCGTAGAGTATAACATGATGTATATGTTACGATTTCAGTTTACACACCATTTTATTGTTTATTACGCAAAAAATGAAATTAATTGGCATAGTAGATGCAAAATTGAATTTGATTCAATAGAACAAGACCCAATTTAACATTGGATGTTAGAATTGGTGAGTTTAATCACATAATATGTGTATAATTGGGTTCTTGAAAAATTAGGGTTCATGGGCACATGATTGAAAAGGGGTTTTCAATTATGGAAATAAATTTATGGAATTAAATCCATAAGGAAACAACCTTGCTTGGGCAACAAGGAAGAGGGAGGGAAGACTAGGGCCGAAACCCTAGCCGTCCGCCCCCTCCCTTGCGCGCCAAGCAAAGGCCGCGGGCCAATGGGGCGGCCGGCCTAGGGCCGAGCCTTGTGGCGGCGGCGGTCCTGGGGGTTCGGGCCCCTTGTTGGCTTGAACCCATGGGACCGTTGTAACCCGAATTTCCCAATTTCATTAAAATTAAAAAAGCGCATTAAAAATTGGTTTTAACTGTATTATGTGTTTTATTGCATGGTGGATGGATATGGACTAGGATTGTGGATGTTTATTGCTTTGTGGTTTGGTTTACGGACTGCGAGCTGATCAAATTAATGTAATAATTAATTAGGTTTTGCGGCCTGCGAGTCGTATTTTTCTCCTCGACATGTGAGGCTTTTGTTATTTATTTATTCTAGATGTTAGGCTAGAATTAGATATATTTAGATGATAGCCAAGAACATGGAGAAGAAGACTGGAGAACCAAAGGAGCCAAGAGACAAAGAAGACATCCCTAGGCGCACAGCTATGGTGGAGCACATGGAGATGAGCTCGGCACTTTAGGGAAATTGGATATTATTATTGGCTTGATAATATCATTAGTCTAGGGGCCATATCCATGCCACGTTTCTTTTATGTTTGTGGATGTTTATTATTCATGCATTGTTATTTAATTTTGTGTGTATGGCGATACTAGCGAAAACAATAACAAGATAATAATAAACAAGGTTGGTCTTTTTATTGTGGATTGCCCAATCCAAATAATTAGACCATGTTGATGAGATCAACTAAACAAATTAAAAAGAAAAATCACTCAATTAAATATTGCGTTTTGCCTTCTTTTGCCAAAACACCCTTCATGATCATGGTTTATTAAAATTCGGGCTTGCCAAAGCAAGGCGATTTTAATTTACCATGATGTATTGCGGACGACACAAGCTAGTAATGTGTGTATGTTGAAGCAATAGGTTGGACGCAACTAGGCAAGAATCAATTGGATTGATGAGCCTAGAGGCATGACAATTAGGAGTTATCCATGGGATAAAGAATAAAAGAGTTATTCACCTAATTAGACCAAGAGTTGCATATGATGCAGTTGGAATGGTTCCTATCTAAATAACCTATTCTTGGGTGACTTGCCAAAGCAAGATCAAGAAGAAGTGAAAAAGGGATCTTGGACTCACTAGAAAATATAATGATATTTTCTGCATTAATGGTGAGGGCTATTAATCCAAGAAAAATAGTGGGAGCTATATTTGATGATCTAGCCATTATTAAATATAGTTAAATTGTTCAAAAATACTAAAATTGCACAATTCTCGTTTTGTAGAATTCCAAATGGCAAACAACAACGCATCGACTTCATCCCTACGATCTGTCCTTGAGAAGGATAAACTGTCTGGAACAAATTTCCTTGACTGGTAAAGAAACTTAAGGATTGTCCTTAAGCAAGAAAAGAAGCTGTACGTCTTGGACACTCAAATTCCAGCACCACCACAAGACGAGTCTCTTCTAGCGGAAGTGAGGTCACGTCAGAAACATATTGATGATTCTAATGACGTGACTTGCCTCATGCTTCGTACCATGACTCCTGAGCTTCAGAAGCAGCATGAGAATATGGAAGCCTATGATATGATCATACACTTGAAACAATTGTTTCGGGAACAGGCTAGGCATGAACGCTATGAGGTGTCTAAAGCATTATTCAAGAGTAGTCTTGTAGAGGGGAATCCAGTAGGGCCTCATGTACTCCGAATGATCAGGTATATAAATAACCTTGAAAGACTGGGATTCCTATTGGGCCAAGATTTGGCTACTGATCTTGTCTTGCAATCGTTGCCTGACAGTTATAATCAGTTCATCATGAACTATAATATGAACGAGATCAGTAAGACTCTGCCTGACTTATTGAACATGCTAAAGACAGCAGAACAGAGCGTCAACAAAGGCAAGGGCAAGGCCATAATGATGGTGCATAAGAAGAAGGGCAAGTCAGTTGCCTCTACTTCAAAAGGAAAGCGCAAGAAAGTTGCAAAATCCAAGGAATTCCTAAAGCCTAGTGGAGGCGTGACTAAAAGTGAGTGTCACTACTGCAGCCAGCCAGGTCACTGGAGGAGGAATTGCCCTAAATATCTGGAGGATAAGAAGCTTGGAATAGTGATTCCACCACCACCAGGTATTTATGTTATAGACGTCAATCTTTCAATTTCTTCATCTTGGGTATTAGATACCGGATGTGGTTCTCACATTTATCGTAATGTGCAGGATTTGAAAAGAAGTGGACGATTGAGTAAAGGGGAGATAGACCTGAGCGTCGGGAATGGAGCAAAACTTGCTACATTAGCTGTAGGCGTTTATGAGCTATCTTTGCCTTCTGGACTTATTTTAGAATTAGACAATTGATATTATGTGCCTGCTATGAGCAGAAACATTATTTCCGTTTCTTGTTTGGACGAGAAGGGTTTTTCTATTTCAATAAAGGACAAGTGTTGCTCCATTTATTTTGATAGTATGCACTATTGTATTGGGCATTTGTCTAATGGATTATATATCCTTGATCTAAATAGTCCAATCTATAACATAAATACTAAAAGGATTAAAATTAATGATTTAAATCCTACATATCTATGGCACTGTCGTTTAGGCCATATAAATGAGAAACGCATATCTAGACTCCATAAGGATGGACTTCTAGACTCATTTGATTTGGAATCATATGAGACATGTGAATCTTGTTTATTAGGAAAACTGACAAAGTCCTCTTTCAATAAGAAAGGAGAAAGGACTAGTGAGTTATTGGCACTCATACATACCGATGTATGTGGACCATTCCCCACGCCTGCCAGAGGTGGTTATACCTACTTCATCACATTCACTGATGATTTCAGTAGATATGGATATGTATACCTTATGAAGGCCAAATCTGAATCCTTTGAATTGTTCAAGGAATTCAAGAATGAAGTAGAGAAGCAACTTGGCAAGAGTATTAAGGATCTACGATCGGATCGTGGAGGAGAATACTTAAGCCTAGAGTTTGATGAGTATCTTAGAGAGTGTGGGATAGTATCCCATCTCACTCCACCCGGAACGCCACAATGGAATGGCGTGTCCGAGAGGAGGAATCGCACTCTATTAGATATGGTGCGATCTATGATGTCTCAAACAGATCTTCCGATATCCTTTTGGGGACATGCTCTAATGACAGCAGCTTTTACCATTAAGCGCGTTCCATCCAAGTCAGTCATGAAGACACCATATGAGATATGGACTGGGAAGCGTCCCATAGTATTGTTTATGAGGATTTGGGGTTGCGATGTCTATGTAAAACGTTTACAAACAGACAAGATCGGGCCTTAAGCGGATAAGTGTAAATTTGTGGGATATCCAAAGGAAACTAAAGGATATTACTTCTACAATCCCATCGAGAACAAAGTGTTTGTTGCTCGGACCGGCGTGTTTCTAGAAAGAGAGTTTGTCTCTAAATAAGCAAGTGGGAGGGCTGTAGAACTTGAAGAGATTCAAGAACCACAAATCACTGAAGCGATGATGGAACATGAGCAGGAACCGCAAGAAGTTGTGGAAGAACCTGTTCAGGTAACACAGGAACTCCGTAGATCAGGAAGAGTGCGTCATGAGCCAGAGAGGTATTGACTTCTCGTGACTGAGCCCGATGACGTACCACTCATAGATGATGAGCCTGCAAC
Source organism: Linanthus parryae (assembly GCA_023055425.1). NCBI lineage: Eukaryota > Viridiplantae > Streptophyta > Magnoliopsida > Ericales > Polemoniaceae > Linanthus > Linanthus parryae. The sequence continues at coordinate 139,745,371 of JALGPY010000004.1, read as the reverse complement.
TTACGGAGAGGCCATGAAAGGCCCAGACTCAAGGAAGTGGCTAGAAGCCATGAGATCCGAAATGGATATCATGTACCCAACAAAGTATGGACTTTCGTGGAACCACCCGAAGGGGCTCGGCCCATAGGGTGCAAATGGGTCTTCAAGAAGAAGACCGACATGGATGGCAAGGTAGTTGCCTATAAGGGGGGATTGGTAGCCAAAGGGTATAGAAAGATTCATGGTATTGACTATGATGAGACCTTTTCACCAGTCGCCATGACTAAATCCATTCGAATCCTACTTGCTGTTGCAGCATACTACGACTATGAGATTTGGCAAATGGATGTTAAAACAGCGTTCCGTTATGGGAACCTCCTTGAGGATGTGTACATGACACACCCGGAAGGTTTTGAGGATCCAGAGAATGCCAATAAAGTCTGTAAGCTGCAAAGGTCCATTTATGGATTGAAGCAAACTTCTAGGAGTTGTAATCGACGTTTTGGTGACGCAGTCAAAGAGTTTGGCTTCATCAAGAACGAAGATGAGCCTTGTGATTACAAGAAGGTTAGTGGGAGCTCTGTAGTATTTCTGGTCTTGTATGTGGATGACATACTAATCATTGGCAATGATATTCCTACTTTGCAATCTGTTAAAGATTGGCTAGGAAAGTGCTTTGCAAAGGACTTAGGAGACGCAGCCTATATACTTGGTATAAAGATCTATAGGGATAGATCTAGAAGGTTGCGAGGCCTAAGTCAAAGTACATATATAGACAAGGTGTTGAAAAGGTTCAACATGCAAGATTTCAAGAAGGGATTCTTGCCCATGTCACATGGAGTCACTCTATCGAAGAATGAATGTCCCTCCAATGAGATTGAGAAGGACCGCATGAGTAGGATCCCCTATGCTTCGGCCATAGGATCCATCATGTACGCCATGTTATGTACTAGACCAGACATATCATACGCGTTGAGAATGGTGAGCAGATGCCAGTCCAATCCAGGTGAGAGTCACTGGATTGTTGTCAAGAACATCCTAAAGTACTTGAGAAGAACTAAGGATGTGTTCTTGATATTTGGAGGTAAGGAAGAGCTAAGTGTAAAGGGTTACACTGATGCAAGCTTCCAAACCGACAAAGATGACTACAGATCACAGTCTGGATACGTGTTTTGCCTGAATGGAGGAGCTGTAAGCTAGAAGAGTTCCAAGCAAGGAACAGTTGCTGATTCTACAACAGAAGCTGAGTACATTGCTGCTTCGGAAGCAGCAAAAGAGCAGTTTGGATAAAGAGTATATCACTGAGCTCGGTGTGGTCCCTAGCATCGTGGATCCCATAGAGTAGTACTGTGACAACTCTGGGGCAATCGCACAGGCCAATGAACCAAGATCACACCAGAAATCAAAGCATGTACTTATGAGATTCCATCTTATTCGTGATATGATTGATCGAGGAGATGTGAAGATGTGCAAGATTCCAACGGATGACAATGTTTCAGATCCACTCCTTCAACCTCTTGCGCCGCGAAAGCATGAAGGGCACTCCAGATCTATAGGCATACGAGATGCGCCAGATTGGCTCTAGTGCAACTGGGAGACTGTTGGAATAGATGCCCTAGAGGCAATCGTAGATTTAGTATGAACATTGTTTTGGATAGAATATTCATTTATTATATATTGTGATATTTAATATAATGAAGTCCTTATATAAAATGTGTTGTTTATCTTAAATATCCCTAGTCCACTATATTGATTAATAGGACGATCAAATATAGGCTAGTATGTGGGTAGATTGATATGGAGATATCAAGTCTAACACATGGGTATGCATTAGGAGTAATGGCATACTGGATTGACCCACGACGAAAAGGATACATTAGATTATGTCAAGTCACAATCGCTTTTCGTAGTGCTAATATAATTGCAATCCTTAGACTTGAAGTCACTAGATACTCTAGTTGTGGAATATTGCGCTTTGATGTTATCAAACGTTACACCGTAACTGGGTAATCATAAAGATGGCTATCGGGCTTGATAGGAATCAAGATTAGAGATCATAGTGATGTAGATAGGATTTGTCCCTCCCACATAATGGGGGTAAATATCCACGACAACTCGAGGGATGAGGCTTATTGAATGTCTGGCCAGACTCAGATAAATCAATATAGAGATATTGATGTTATCTGCAAGCATAAGCATATTTCCAAGATCGAGGAACTGTGGATTGGATATACGAGTGTGACGGTGTATGTCTCGTGTCCAATCCGGATATGGAGACAAAGGGATAGTTCAATATGACATATTGGGCACAAGAGGTTTGTCGGGATCACTGACTATTTCTATTGGTTGGGTGGCATGGATGTGTTGCTAGACACCGCTCCATGTTAGTAAGTGTTACTACTAACTATATAGAAACCTGTGGGGTCACACGTCAAATAGAGTAGAGCTAGATTTGGGATTAATTAATAGAAGGATCACTGTGCAACACCTTGCAAACTTAGTAGGACTAATTTGCAAGGAAGGGAATAGTTCTAGTTCATCTAGAATTAGGAAACTCTTTTATGGAAACAACAAGGAGTTGTTGGAGTATATAAAGAGGCTTTAGCTTCCTTCCCACACGAATGTTATTAGACATAACAAAGAGAGTGGGAGAGAGCAAAAGAGAGAGCAAGACAAGATCTAGGGCCGAAACCCTAGCCTCGTCCGCCCCTTCCCGTCGGCTCAAAGAGGAGGCCGAACCTCCTCTTGTGCCTTTGTTGCTTTGATCTTCTTCCCTCTTCCTCCGGGTTCAAGCTAGCACTTGTTTGAAGGAAGAATCTAGATCTCACCTCTAGACGTGGATCAACCGTAGAGACGAGAACATCATTCTTCGTGTGATCTCACAAATTCAAAGGTACACAATACTATGTCTCTTATCATGTTATGGTGTCTCCTCCTGACGATCCGTGGTGGGCATTGATGTAGGAATTAAAATTTTGTTATTCCGCTGCGTTACCTACTTCAAAACCCAACAAGATGTCCCTCTACCGTTCAGGCAAAGCTGTAGATCGAGGGCTCTTCTTGGGACACTCCTTCCAATGACATTTCTCCTTACAGTAGGCGCAGACATCCTTTGATAATTTAAAGCCTGAAAATCTCATGTAATGATTATCATTGCCTCCCTTGACAATTAATTCGGACGGATAGATCAGTGTGGACAGAACACAGGTAGCAACAAAAAAAGGAACAAATCATTGGATACCATCACCAAAAGGGTGAAACAAGTTAATTTCAAACAAACCCAAACATAAATTAAATTACAACGGCAGAGGAGGATCATTTATTAGTAACGACAGTGGTGAGTTCATTGGAGGACATACAAACCGATCTAGAATGTCCGGCCGGCTCTTTGCGCAGAGAACGAAGCCATCAATGCAATGCTATACGTACCAAAATAACATACCAAATCACCCACATCATCTACATGGCCTACAACTTACTTAAACTAAGTGTTAAGATATTTGTCAATATAGGTCGAGTGTCAACTTGGGACATTTTTGAGACAAATAGCATTTTTGAAAAAGATATTCTATTCGCAAAAACTCTTTCTCTCTCTCTATTAGCAAATTCATCATTGAGAGAGAGAGAGCGTCAAAGCTTGCGGTCAAAATGTAGCGGTTCAAGAAAAGGGAAGTTATTAGTGTGATGTTGGTTTCCCTATAAAGAGATGCAGGGCATTATGGGAAGTTTCGAGACCAGCAATATGTATCACGTCGACCAAGAACTTTATATAGTGGCTGATTGTTTTGCAAAAAACGCCCTTTAATGAGAATGTAGTTGTATTTTCCTCCTGAAGCCCGAGTGGGCTTCTAATGTACTGGATCATGATCTTGAGGGATCAAGAATCCAATTAATCCATGACCCATTATTACATGTACTTCCTGTTTTCAAGTGAGTTATTGGACTTAGACCCCTCAATATGCCAAATTCCAATGCTTATTCAAAAACAATTATCATCTATTGGGCCGTTCACTGGGCCGAAGCTCTGTGAAACACAATTATATTCTTCCAAACTTGTGAAAACCCAGAATCTCAGAGCACCAGTCGGACCACATCCCTGAAAAACTCTCTGGAATCTTTATATTCATACCCCTCTCGCTTGCACGAATCCGGGAAAAAAAGAAGAAGTGAAAGAGCATGGTTCATAGGAAGTTATTGATCAGGCGCTGAAGAAGAAGCTCAACGAGCAAGAGTAATGGCTAGGGTTCTACGGCCATCTCGTTCAAATTTGATCATGCCCATGCCCAGGTAAACGCAGGGAATGGTTGAATTCAGGATTTGGTTTATTTGCTCATCGATTAGTTTTTTTTTTTTTAATTAGCTAGATCAATTAAATCTGTGTTTTATTTTGTTGGGTATGTTCCGCTGTGTCCCCTTGTGAAAGCATGACCTATTAAATTCTATAGAATTTATATGTGGAAGAAGGAGAAGACATAGTTGGATTGTAAGATTTTAAAGGTACCAATTTTAGTGCAACAAAGATTTGAATTGATTTGATCACTTGGGTGCATAAGTTAACATCTGATATGCCTCATTTATCACTAGACTGCAAAATCATTGGTTTTCATATCAGTTAAGGTGCTTGATCACTAGTATGATGGAGCTAGCCCTTCCCATGACCCCTTTTTAATTTCACTCACAAATATATTTCAAGAGTTATAAATAACTAGATGACGCGCTAAGCGGATTAGGCTATATAGGCACATAGTAAAACACAAACAAATTCCCGAATTAAATTTCTCAAAGAGGATGGCGTAGGGTATGACTTTCGCAGTTAGCGCGGCTTAAACCAAAAGTTATTTCTTTGTGCAACTAAAAGAATATCCCTGCGGTATGGAGAGAAGCATAACTAATCGTGTTTCAATAAAGTTCGAATTTACCTATTAATGAATGATTCAGTAGAGCTGGTTACCTTGTCTCGGTAGTTTTGTTTTCAACAAGGAAACTGTCTGGTAACAAACATTTAATATCTATCTATCTATCTGTAGAAATAGGCACTTCGCACAAATAAAGCTGATTTACAAATTATCTCCAGTCTAATAGAGCTAAGCAATCTACTACGCGAGTCCTCGTGTCCCTAATTGTTATTCTAGTTCTTCAAAATTTATGTCAAATTAGACAGTTATAACCTTAAGCAATCAACTTTTCATTTGTGAACCGTGTTATTAAATCAACTTGAACATCAAATCTAGATCACTCTTTTTTTCAGGAAAGACAAACTGTATGTTAGCAAACATGTGGTGGGCTTTTCTGTAAGGAACAGATACATTTGTAATTTATGAAACATAAAATGGCTGTATGCAAACACCAAATCTTGTTACCATTGTAGCCTTTTTGTTATTTGTGTAGATGTCCGGTGATTGCCAGGGATTTGAATAACAGATTTTCTTTGTGATCCCGCGCCTTAATGTGGGGTACCGCCTAGTTATTACTAATGGCCATGAAACCTCAAGTTTCTGTCTTAGTCCTTATTTCTATCTCCATGGTAGTGAGGGCTTTTTCAAACCTTATTCACGAGGGTGTTCATCAATCACTTTTAAAATGTGAGAAAGCAGGTAGAGTTTCCTCGCAGGTGAGTCATTTACTATTGCTAATGATGGTATTGAGTTTGATCAAGCAAGGATATCAAATACTATAACTCCGAATTCTATTCTTTATGAACACTGCAAGGCTTGAGGACAGTCAATAAACAGGAACACATATGCTCTAACTTTTAGTTCCTGTGTTGTAGAGGTATAAAAAATCTGGTTTCACAAGTTCTTCACATTCGAATAGCTGCTAACCATGAAAACTATGTAGACATGCCAGCATTAATATGAAGAAACAAAAAGACTGTTTTCAAGACCATATTTAACCATTTCTGGAAAAAAGCTTAGTGACTGGAAAGGACGGTTTGTCTCTTTTAGTGGAAGAGAAGTGCTAATCATGTGTGTTTTTCAGTCTCTCCATACTTGCATCATACTTGTTTTCCTTCATCTTATCCCTTTATGTGATGAATTGCAGATAATTATAACTCAAGGAATGTTGGATTGTGCTTTTTGTTCCCCAACCTAAAATCACAATAGAGGTGTCCCTTCCTTCCACCGAACCATGGCTAAGCACAAGAGACCCAAATCAGCGATAACTGCCGATCGGATCTCCGGCCTCCCCCAACCAATCATACATCAGATTTTGTCCCTCCTCCCCACCGTCGACGCTACTCGGACAAGCGCTCTGTCAAAGACTTTCTACTCGTCTTGGAAATATTTTCCAGTCATAGATCTCAAATATCTCTTCATCAAGACCTCTTCTTCAAACGGATGCTCGGTCCAAGAGTTCGCTGACCTCGTCAATCGCACTCTGCGGAGTCGCAACCTCGTCAAAGACCTTTCCATCAATGCATACACTGGCCCGGAAAGTTCACCAGTATGCATCTCTCTGCCTCCGGCAACCATTGCGGATCTTGGTTTCATCACTAAGCTTAACTTGGTACACGTCGCGATGTATTTCAATCGTATTGACGCACGTATGCCACTCCTTGAGAGTTTGACCATTAATGCTTGCAGTGGTTTGAAACACTTCAACTTCTCTAGCAGTAATATAAAATCAATAACCATTGATTTCTGTGCTGGTCTGCAGAGTGTCATCATCGAATCATCTAGTCTCGAGAAATTCTATCTTCACCGGCACTACCAGTACGAGTGCAAAATCCTCGACATCTCTGAATGTAAATCTCTCAAGGATCTTGGATTATGCGTTGCTGATATCGAAGACAGTTGGATCACAGAGAATATATCTTCTTTCTCCCACCTGGAAAATCTGGAGTTGATAGAGTGCAATTGGTTGGATAATCCACGGCTCGTGAATGAAAATTTGAAGAGCCTCTACGTATCATCAGAGAGCGGAGCAATACTGAGCATGGAGATAGAAGCCACAAATCTCCAGTCTCTGTCATTAGATGTTCTAGGAGCAAGCAACATTGGTGTCATCTCTTTCATGCATCTTAGAGATCTGACATTAGATACGTGGTTGCCTAAAGAGTTTTTGATTGACTTTCTGAAAGAGCAAGTACCTAAATTCATCCTACTGGAGACTCTAACGATAAATGCATTCAAGGACTTGAATGGGATTAAAATCAATAACAAACATCTCACGAGATTGGTGCTGTATGATGACGAGTGTCACTATAATATTGAAGATCACGAATTGGGAGAGATCACACTCAAAACTCCAAAACTTGCTTCACTCGAGTACTGTGGTTTCGTTAAGACCTTTCATGTATTGAGTTTGGGGGATCTTGTCAATGCTAAGCTGGAAATACAGAGAAGTACTCACAAAGAATACTTTGTCAAATTGTGGAATATGATCCAAATCTTTAGGCACAGCATAGTTTTGAAATTATCTTTTCACAGGGACAAGGTAATTCAATTTTTTTTTATAGTAATTCACGGAGCCAACACGTAATTGACACGTGTAACTGACTTTTCTTTTGTCGATCTTGCAGGATTTTATTTTCTCAAGAAGGTTGAGGCGAATGTTGGTTTCTCCAATTTGGAAGCTAGCTCATGTTGAATTAGAATTAAGTACTAGTTTCCGAATGATTCCGATCAAGTTGGTTGAGTCCTTGCTTTGGTTGTGGCCTTCTTTGAAGACCATTTGTTTTGTTTCACGAGAAGATTATTCTGATGATACTAAGTCGATTAAGGTATCACTTGCTCTTTATAATGGTCTCATTGACCTCTCGCTGCAGTTTCATTAATTTTTTTTCTTCTGTATGGCTGGTATTTAACCTGTTTTGTGAAATTATCTGCACAGGTTCAATATGAAAGGATTACTACCGAAGAAGAAGTGCATCCGAAAAAGTGTTGGCAATTTGTCATGAAAACAATTGAATTTAACAATGTTGATATAGCTCAGAGGGCAGACATCGAGAAACAATTCATGGAGAATGCTAAGTTCTTGAAGCCCTGAAGTGTCAGTTATTTCTTATCTCATGATACTTTAAATGTTTTATTGGGTCATAACCAATTCATATATTTTTGCTGGAGCATAGACCCAAGAGGTATTTACTAACTGATGGTACATTCCTTTCAATTTAAGTAGGATTGGAAGAGAAGATGGAATATAATTTTGCAAGCAGCTGAACATGTGTACTGGAAGCTACCTATCACAAATCAAGCGCTGAATAATATTTGATGGAGTTATTTCGGTGAAATATTTTTTTGAATGTTATACAAGTTGATGGTACTAAGAAACAAGCTGCTTATTAAGGACCAACAATCTTTTATTTTCCAAAAATAGTTCAAAGATTTTTAGTTATTCGCCGCTAGGAAAGCCGTGAATATATGGTTCAGAGGCTCTGTAAGAGAAGCTGAAGCCTATAATTTTTCCCTAAAAAAAAAAAAGAAGCTGAAGCCGCGGCAGTGAACACCGGAGTCTTTCTCTCTCTTTTTGCCTAATATTCTCATCTTCTTTCCCCATAATTCATTAACTCCTTGTAATTCTCTCTCTCTCTCTCTCTCTCGTAGAATTCTCTCATCAACTCATATTCCCATATCGTTCTCTCTCTCTCGAATTCCCCACAGTTCTATCACTCTCTCGTACTGTCATACCTGACATATAACTTTGGGGTAAGAAGGAAAGCATTGGGGATGTGTCATGTTTGTGTACTTGTTTGGAAGTAATGAAGTTCCTTTTTAAGACAAAAAAAACCCTCTCCCAGAATGACGTATATCTCTCTCGTTCTTGTTTGAGGTACATGGATTTCTCCAATTTTTTTCAGAAAGAGATTAGACAGGAGGTCTGCCTAGTGGTGTTTTCCACAAATGGGGTTCGGTTGCTGGAGGGTTACACGGTTTTGACCGGACCGGGGCAAACACTCACGGGTCAATCGGGTTCGGTATGACGATTGAAGGGTCTGCGTCGGATTTTACTGTGTTGGCTCGGGACCCAAACGACTCCAACACTCACAGTCCTAGGCGGTGTAACTGGGGCGGCGATGATATTTGAGTGGGAGTGACCGAGCATTAGTAGGATGTTAGAAAGTTATAAAATTGGGTAATTGTGAACCTACAGAGACGTGAATTAAAAAAATAAGGTATCTCCAAAAGATCATCTAATTAGCGGTTATCTTTAATATAAATAAGATTTGGAAAATTGTCTTCAATAGACTCTCTATCACACTCTTTATTTTAGTGAATAGTTATCTCTCGCATCATATTTAAAGAGCAGAAAATTGATAGGTAAATTCTATGTGTCTATCTCTCTTCTCCTTTTATTCCTTATTTTATTTTTTTTTGTTCTTTTTCAACCACAAGAATTACAATTTAACTTACTTTTGCATAACACTATTTACAATAAAAATAGTGTAAACGACAAAAACCACCCCTTGAGTACAATTATATACAAATAAACCCTTCATGTTTGGGTATATACCAATTCCCCCTGTCAAAGACAAAATTCCCCTGTAAGTGGATGGAGGTTAGACGAAAACCACCCCTCTGTTACAATCAGTTAGTGTGGGGGTGCAATCTGACTTTTTTATAAATATTTTGCCCGTATTTCTATTTTTTCTTTATTTTGTTGATGTTCTTGATGTTCTTGGTGTTTTTGATCACCACATCCCCACCACCACCACCACCGCCACCGCTGGTTCACCCCTACCTTCCCCACCACCAATACAAACAACAACAATAATGTGGTGAAATTGCATGGGTGCTAGCTAATTTCTAGGCATTTTAACCGTAACTACAACAATAACAACCATCCAAACAATCTGCAAATCAACCGTCCAAACAACCTGCAGATCCAAAAGAGGGTGAGATCAGAGAGAAAGATGAACTGAGGGTGAGTCAGATCCGATTTAGCTCATCACATCGGTTCCAATTTCATGTGAAGTCGAGATATAGCTCGAAACCCAACTCGGTTTCCCTCCGCAGAGCTCAATCATCGAAGTCGTCCACACCAATCACCAACCCCCACCATGAATCGCTGGCCGGAACTAACCTCAAATCGACCACATTCTCCGTCGCCGGAATCCATGAAGGTTACTGATTTCTCTATCACGATCTATTTTCGAGAGGGATATAAATAGAGAATACCCTCTCTAAACTGGCCCTCTTCTTTACTCGTTTTCTTCCTCTCCCTCCCACATATTTGCCGAATCAGCTCTCTTCTTCTCTCACGTTGTGTGCCCACTTTCCCTGAGATATGCACCTCTTTCTCTCGGCCAGGGTCGCTGCTAGCTTTGCCGGCAATGGCTCGGACTGGGTCTGATGGTCCGACGGGGAGAAAGAGAGAGAGGGATGGTGGTGGTGAGAGAGGCGTTGGTGGTGGGTGATTTTGGGTGGTGTTGAGCCGTGAGAGGAGGGAGGGTGAAAAGGGAATGAAGAAATGAAGAATAAGAGGATAAGTTACAGAAGAGAAAAAGAAGTGAGAGAAGAGACAAGAAAGAGATAAGGTTGGTGGCTAGGTTAGGAAATGAGGAGAAGAAAGGAAATTGCTTTATCTTCTTCTATATTATAAATTGGGACGGTTGACTTTAAAATGTCTTTTAGACCGTTAGATTGAATTAACCACAGCCCTTAGATCTCACCTATCACCCACTTAACTACCCACTACTCAACTTCTCCCTTAACTACCCACTCTTTTTATCATAATTATAAAAAATTTAAAAAATGGCTTCCTTTATTGCTGATTATTTACTACAATTATTTTATGTTGTCTTCATTTACATTTTATTTATGACATTACAATAGGTGAAAACGTGTTTTGGGGAAGTGCCCTCGGGCACGGGCAATCCCCTGGTAGTGGTTTAATTTCCTTAATTTTACAGGTATTTTTGACTATGACCAGGGGTATTGGTGCAGCGTTATCTCTTAACTTTATAGTAAGATAAAGGTTGGTGCACCGGTATCTTTTAACTTTGACAGGGGTATTGGTATATAACCAAACACGAGGGGTGTTTTTATATATAACCCATACTCAAGGGGTGGTTTGGTCTTTATGTATAGGTTTTTGAGATAAAAAATTATGTATAGTTAAATTAAAGAATTGTGATTTTCATTAAATCATAAATAACTCATAACTATTACTATTGGAAACCAAAATTGAGGAAACCATGTTAAAAAATTATGATTGTAGTACTTGTGCAGTAATCATCCTTCTCTTTTATCAAAAAAATTATGCTGTAACATTTCAAAAAAAAAAAAAATGCTGTAAGCAAATTGGGCTGTAATTGTGCAATTATACTTCCCCTCTTTTTGTCCAAAAGAGATTATGCTGTAAGTAATGGTGCGGTAATTATCACTCTCTTCTATATAGATGGCAAAAACTCTTGACCGTAAAAATTTTGAAAGATAATTTTGTCTCGCCAATGGGAAAACAAAGAATATATTATCCAAATAAGGAAGTAAATCAAATCATAGAGACACCGGCTGTGTATTTTTGTTCAGGGACGGACACAATTCTTTATATGGTTAACACTAAATAGTCGTTTTTTACCGTGTTTATTTCCATATTAGAATAAGTTAGTTCTCTTCCCTTTTCTCAAATAAAATAAAGTTCTCTTCTCCGCATCCCCCAGAAGTTACAATTCAAAACTTCGCCATTGGTGCAAAAGCGTCGATCAATGGACGCAGTTGATCGGATCTCCGACCTCCCTGAACCAATCCTCCATCATATTCTGTCTTTTCTTCCAACAAAAGATGTCTACAAAACAAGTGCTTTATCTAAAACCTTCCTGTCTTATTGGAGCTCTTTTCCTGTTATTGTTCTCAACTATAACGATTTCAATCTGCAACCTAGCATAGATCTAAAGGAAAAGTTTAAAGACTCCATCCATCAAAGCATTCAAAGGAGAAACATCGAAACTGATCTGCACACATTCGGACTCAAGGTTCCTGTAAGTTATCACGGCGAAAAAGATCATCGTATCGATGGCGCCATCGATTGGGCATTAAGAAAACGAGTGAAAGAGTTGGATCTTGATTTGGATCGGCATCCACGTTGGAGAAAGCCTTACAAGCTTCTTCCGATTGAGTCTCTCAATCCCATCGTGAGACTAAGTCTAAGAGGGTTCCAGCTAAGTGATGATTTCAATGATCTTATTAGACGTTGTTCTACCATTGAAAGACTGCAAATACGGCTATGTTCTGGTTTGAAGTGCTTCGCCTTCTCAGGCGCTACGATTAGGTCAATTGAATTGACACATTGTGAAGGATTAGAGAATGTAGTGATCAAATCGCCCAGTCTGGAAACATTCTCATACAATGATTTGTCAAACACTTCTTGGTCGTGGACTCATGAGTGGAAAAATCCAATCTTAAAAAACATAGATATTTCTAACTGTGTTTTCCTGAAGAATTTGTCGTTGGCGTATGAGGATATTACTGATGAGTGGGTGGAACATACCATTCCTTTGCTTGCCAACCTTCAAGACTTGAAGTTTGTCAGATGCCGATCGGTTAAGAATTTGAAAATTTCTAATGAAAGTCTTAAAAGTGTTACACTGTTGGAGTGTGATCAATCACCAAAGAGTTTGGAGATCGTTGGGAAAAATCTCGAATATCTTAACTTCAATGGATGTCCTACATGCAAGATCACTACGCCGCGTCTAGTTTCTTTCATATCTAGTTATGATAAAACGCCCAGTCTCGACTATGATTATAAACCTTATCAAGCAAAAGTAACGCTATCAGTCCGGGCAGAAGATCATTTGCCTGACAGCTACTTCACCACTTTGCGTGACTTCATTGGATGTTTTACTGATTGCAAATTTTTGACCTTAATCTGCAGCTCTAATGAGGTAACTTGTTTTACTCGGCTTATGTTTGTTGCTTTGAACTCCAATATGCTAAAAGTCTCTCTCTCTCTCTCTCTCTCTCTCTCTCTCTCTCTCTCTCTCTCTCTCTTTTTTTTTTTTTTTTTTTTTTTTTTTTTTTTTTTTTTTTTTTGCAGATGCTAGTTATCCCAAATAAACTAAGAGGAAAAACTATCAAGCCTTTACATGGTCTGAGTATCAAGAACTTGAAAATCGTGGGGTTTTCAAGTATCTCCACGGAGTTGGTCGATAACTTGCTATGGCTATTTCCTTCTTTGCATACATTGTGTTTCGCTTCGGATGACATAGAAAGATTGGTCGAGGTAAGTTTCATTAACCTCTCCTGGGATTGCAAACTGAATACATTTAATTCTGACATATTTTGCACCCTTCGCAGTTTAAACGTTACAGACATGCCATTAGAGATCGTAGCCAAAGGTGCTGCTCAGACCTACATCGAAAGTGTTGGCGACATTACTTCAAAATTGCAATGTTCGATAACTTTGACACCCCTGATGGGATCGTTCTCAGAAAATATTTCGAACAAAATGGCAAGGTGGTACGTTCATGGAAATGAGCATTGTTGTACTTCACAATGATTCAAGTTATTTTCAGTTTGTCAACTATTTCATCTTTTTTAGTTGTGTTATGCTCTCAATTTCAGATTTTTCTAAGTAAATTCCAGGATATGTGGTTATTCTTCATTGCAAGTTCACTGCTAGGTCGATACAAATATGTATGAAATACCTGTTAATAATGACGTGGTGAATGACACACCTCAGTTTCTGTTTATGGCTGCTCTACACAAATTGATTCGCAACCATGATTTTCAACTTCTCAAAATTCCAATGACTGCAAGAACTCGAGAATGTCCAGTACTGAGACGTCCAATTAAGGACCCAGAATGAAACATGAAAAAAAATTGTTGAAGTCATTTTTCTTGATATAGCTGGTTACGTTGAAACGGATCATCACATCGATGAGTAGTTCATTAACTTCAGGATTGACTTGATGTATACTTTTTGCTTTCTTAGCAGCAACGGAGCCCTTAATTAGCAGCATTTGAGCAACATTCTCTTCCATGATCACCCACTACAAAATTGGTAAAATCAGGAAAACTCAATTGAGTCATTGGGATAGGTACTGAATACCCAATCTTGGGGCCAAGGCCAATTCTTCATGCATAGCAATGGCCTCCGCCACTCTTGCCGTACCAACTCCACGGAGGGTTGCGGCCATTGCAGCAACCCAAACCACCCCTCGGTGGTCGTCCTTCCAGGACGGACCTAGAAAATTTTCGTGGGGGGGGGGGGGGGGCACATTAAATACAAAAGATAGAAACTGAGTTCACTATGTTATTTTACAATCATAGGGGTGGCCGTTAGTATAAAATTTCATAAATATACAAAAGTTATAGGGTAATTTGTGTAGTTTTTCAAAGTGCAGGGGGCCATGGCCCCTGCTCCAATATGCACAGATCCGTTCCTGGGTTTGGTGATGATATCTGGTTGTCTTCTCGGCATCAAGCCCGGCCCGTGGTCACCGAACTCCATCCTAGAAGCTGGCAGGTCGCGGATTGAGTCAATGATCCTGGAGATATTGGCTATGATCCCTGAAGCATCAATAGACCTTCCCTCAAACACACGCTGATTTCGGCTTTGCCAAATCGATCACATCCCAACCACAATAGCTCCCCTTTTTCTTTTAGAGAGAGTTTCAAGGCTTGCTCAATCCACTACCTCAATAAAGTGGAAGTTATTATTCCCCTCTATATAAAGGGTTGTGATAATTACAGCACAACATCTTATACTTACAACAGAATTTATATGGTGATGACAATTATACCCTCACCATTGTTAGTACTGATTTACAATTGTAATAGAACTCTCTCCATCTGAATTGGCTCCTTCGGCGACGAAGACCGATTGATTAGGGAATATTCCTTCTATTTCTATGACCTTCCTTTGTTCTTCTTCTTCTTCTACTTAATTCTGACCAGCTAAAGATTTGGTTTGGATGGAGGTGTGTGAAGATCGGTTTAGTTTAGGGGTCTCCAGATGAGATCTGGTGTGTTTTTAGAGTTTTGTAAGGATTCTATTAGTCATTAATGTGGCTACAATTTGAGTGTGTTCTAGTTTTTCCTTCTCTCATGTTTTCTAGTTAAGGGTTTGATTTGAGTTCCCAGCACCACAATGAATATTCGGGTAATCGTAGGGGTGACGGCAGCGCGCTGCTAAATCGGTGATGTTGTTGTGAAGATGGCGACGATGATGGTGTTGGCGAGTGATGGGCGGGTGTCTGTGATTGTGCAGGCAGTTGTTCTGGAGTGGGTTTGGCACGGATTCTCACTTCAATGTTGATGGGTTAGATTGATTAGGTGTTGATATTATGGTGATTATGTTCTTGGTGACAATGGTGGAGGTTGCCGACTTGTGTGTCCGTGTTGGTGGTGGAGGCGGAGAAGTGACCTTGAGAAGATTATATGAGAGAGAAAGTGAGGGGCAATTTGGTGTTTACAATTAAATTGTGTTGTAAGGGCATCTCCAAACCTATGGGGGAGGGGGAGGGAGAAGGGGACCGTGTCCAACCCTATGGGGGGAGGGGGTGCTATGGGGAGAAATTTTGCCTTGGGTGTGGCATGGTTAGGGGGGATTTTCCCCTGGACATCCCCTCCCCCTCCCCCTACATGGAGTGATAAATTAATTCAATATCTGACAATATTAATTACACTTAGTAATTTTTTATGATTTTATCATATATATTTGTTATGATTAATAAGTTTTATTTTGTTTTTATTATTGATAAAAAATAATAATTTACTCACGATTGTTGAAAAGTATATTTACGAAAATTCATCGTTATCTTATGTTGTTCAAAATTTAATAAATCTTATCTTTTATGCAGTTAACAATTATAATTATTAAATTTAGAAACACGATTAAAAAAGTGTCAAATTTATTGAATCACAACGATACAAATATAGTATTCAGATACAAAGCAAATATCGCCAATTATTGTGCATAATTACTCGTAGTATTCATAATTTATTTTTTAAATTATTAAATATATATTAAAAATTATTTTTGTTGGGTGGGGGGAAATGAATGGGCTGGAGATGAGTAGTTGTTTGGGGGAGTGGGAGGGGGAGGGGGAAGGGCAAAAATGGTTGGCCCGTGAGGGGAGGGGGAAGGGGAGGGGGAGGTGAGGGGAGGGGGAAAATGCCATGGGTTGGAGATGCCCCAACTATATTTTATGTACCGTAAGGGCATCTCCAACCCCATAGGGGGAGGGGGAGGGGGAAGGGGAAAATCGTATAAAAATACAGTTTATGTCCAACCCCATGGGGGGAGGGGGAGGAGGAGGGGGTGCTATGGGGATAAATTTTGCCTTGGGTGAGGGATGGTTAGGGGGGATTTCCCCATGGACATCCCCTCCCCCTCCCCCTACACGGAATGATTAATTAATTAAATATTTGATAATTTTAATTACACATACTAATATTTTATGATTATATTATGTATTTTATTATTATGATTAATAAATTTTATTTTGTATTATTTAATAAAATTAAGAATATACTCACATTGTTGGAAAGTATATTTACGAAAAACAGATTCGGAAAAGCTTATTTGGAAGTGCTTATGGAAGTTCGGCCAATGTGTCTGAACAAGAATTCAATCCTTTAAAGAACGATTTTATGTAATCGTTGTTAGGTTGGTTTATTTCAATTTGTGTGTTTTATCGCTCTACTCCTTCTTGCATTTTTGTAGTAGTGTTTAATTTTATTTCTTGTAATCGTTATTTTTTCGAATAAAAGTTTTGTTTGTTAATATTATTTTAATTATTATTAGTATTATTATCATTGTTATTATTATTAACATCTTTTTTGCGTGTATGTGTGTGTGTGTATTGGTAAACAATTTTGCATTTACTTTTTTTGGTATTAATAATTCATTTTTAAATCATTAAATATATATTACAAATTAATTTTTTGGATGGGGGGAAAGAAATGGGTTGGAGACAATTAGTAGTTTGGCGGAAGGGGAGGGGGAGGGGGAGGGGGAAAATAGTGAGCCCGTGAGGGGAGGGGGAGGGGGGAGGGCAAGGTGAGGGGAGGGGGAAAAAGTAATGGGTTGGAGATGCTTTAAGGGCATCTCCAGCCCTATGTGGGGAGGGGATGGGGATGGGGAAACCATATAAAAATACGACTTATGTCCAATCCCATGAGGGAAGGGGGAGGGGAAAGGGGTGCCCAGGGGGATAAATTTTGCCTTGGATGTGAGATGGTTAGGGGGATTTGCCTTGGGTGTGGGATGGGTTGGAAATGGTGGGCCCGTGAGGGCATCTCCAACCCATTGCATTTTCCCCCTCCCATCACCTCCCCCTCCCCTTCACCCTCCCCTCACGGGCCCACCATTTCCCTTCACCCTCCCCTTCCCCCTCCCCCTCCCCCAAACAACTACTAATCTCCAACCCAATCCTTTCCCCCCAGCCAACAAAAATAATTTTTAAAAATATTTAATCATTTAAAAATAAATTATTAATACTAAGAAAAGTAATTGTGCACAATAATTTGCTATGTATCTGAATACTATTTTTGTATCGTTGTGATTCAATAATTTTGACGCTTTTTTAATCGTGTTTCTAAATTGAATAATTATCATTGCTAACTGCATAAAAGATAAGATTTATTAAATTTTAAACAAAATAAGATAACGGTGACTGTTCGTAAATATACTTTTCAACAATCTTGAGTAATTTATTATTTTTTATCAATAATAAAAATAAAATAAAACTTATTAATCATAACAAATATATATATATATATATGATATAATCATTAAAAATTACTAAGTGTAATTCAAATATTGAATTAATTTATCACTCCATGTAGGGGGCAGGGGAGGGGGAGGTGATGTCCAGGGGGAAATCCCCCCTAACCATGCCACACCCAAGGCAAAGTTTCTCCCATAGCACCCCTCCCCCTCCCCCATAGGGTTGGACATTTCCCCTTCCCCCTCCCCCTCCCCCCATAGGGTTCTGTAGGGTTTTGATCATGGATATGCAGCGAAAAAATATAATTCATCCATTCAATACCCTCCAAGGATCATAGGACAAGAGACATAACGATGTTAAGGGAAGAAATCAAGTTACACACCTTAGGGTTTCTCCTGTGATGACTTGTAACGTGAATTGTGTCACGTCTCTATAGTTGATCCACGCCTAGAGTTGAGATCTAGATCTTCCTTATCCTTTGTGCTAGCTAGGAATGGAGAAAGAGGAAGAAGAAATCACGCAACACGAGGCAACAAGGAGGGTGGAGTCCTCCTTGATGGCCGACGGGATAGAGGCAGCGGCAAGGGGGTCGGGCGGCCCTCTTGCTTGCTTGCTCTCTCTCTCATTTTGTTCTCTCCCACTCAAGTTATGATCAAAAGGCTCATAAGTCTGGGAAGGAAGGAAGGACCATCCTTTATATAGTCCAACAAATCCTTGCCAACTACCCTAGATAAAATCCGATGTTAACGCGCTTGGGCCGGCCGGCCCCTAGCCCACAGGGCTAGGCCGTGGTCTAGGCCTGCCCCGGCCCCTAGGCCGTCCCTTACTTGGGCGGCAAGCAATTGAGCGAGAGACAAATAGAGATCGAGACTGAAAGAGAAAGGGAAACAAATCGAGTTGATAGAGAGATAGATAGATAGAGAGGGGAAGAGAGAGAAGAAAGAAGAGTCTAAAGAGAGCATAGATCAAACATCTTCTTCTTCTCGTTTTTTCTTTTTATTTTACTTCTTCTATTCTTTGTTAGTTTTCTTTTTCTTAAAAATATTTCATTTATATTCAAAAAATAAATATGAAAAAGAAAAAAGAATTAGAAAAATGTTCGTATCTTTTTACATGACCACTTTGCCCCTAAAAAATCGTTAACTAACGGAAAAGTTTTGACGGAATTTATTCCCTTGTTAATTGCTAACAATTATAAACTATAGGTAGTAATAAGAGAATTTTGAAACCAGAGCTGATACTGGAGGTGGTAATGAGTAATTGTGATACATAGAAGTATCGAAATATAGAAGAAATTGATAGTCAAGGTAAAGAACTTGAGGGAGATAGACGAAAGAGAGATAGACGAGAGTTTAAGGGAGAGACTGATTATTCTTATTCATAGTAAACTGAGAGATTACATCTTCTTAAATAGATAATACTAACCCTAACCCTAGTCTATCGGGCCAAGCCCGTATTATTAATTAAATAAATAACTGAATAATAAAATATTAAATAATATTGATACGGATACCGTATCAAATTGACCCTATATTTAAACAAAGAAGCAAATCAAATCATAGAGACACCGTCCATAGTAATTGTGTTCAGGGACGGACACAATTCTTTAGAACTTACTAGTAAGTTCTCATCCCCCGCCGCCCCCAGAAGTTGCAATTCAAAACTTCGCCGTCGGTGCAAAAGCGTCGATCAATGGAAGCAGTTGATCGGATCTCCGAGCTCCCAGAACCGATCCTCCATCATATTTTGTCGTTTCTTCCGGCAAAAGATGTCTACAAAACAAGTGTTTTATCGAAAACCTTCCTGTCTTCTTGGAGCTCTTTCCCTGTTATCGTACTCAACTACAACGATTTCAGTCAGCAATCTAGCCGACAGCTGATGGAAAAGTTTAAAGACTCCTTCCATCAAAGGATCAGAAGGAGAAATATCGAAACAGATTTGCGCACATTCAGACTCAAGGTTCCTGTGGGTTATAACAGCAAACAAGATCATCGTATCGATGATGCCATCGATTGGGCAATAAGAAAACGAGTGAAAGAACTCCATCTTGATTTGGATCTAGGTCGGCAGCCTCCTTACATGCTTCTTCCAATCAAATCTCTCAATTCCATCACCAGACTAAGTTTAAGAGGCTTCCGGCTAAACGACGATTTCAATGATCTCATCGCATGTTGTCTGGTCATTGAGAGGCTGCAAATTAGGATGTGCTTTGGTTTGAAGTCCTTTGCCTTGTCCAATTCTTCGATTAGGTCAATTGAGTTTAAAAATTGTGAAGGATTAGAGAATCTAGTGATCAAATCGCCCGGTCTGGAGAAATTCATATACAATGGTTTGTACGCCACTTGCTCGTGGAGATCTTTAATAAATTGCAAGATGGATATTTCTAATTGCGTTTTCCTCAAGGTTTTGTCGTTGGCATATGCTGTTATTACTGATGAGTGGGTGGAACATACCATTCCTATGCTCGCCAACCTTCAATATTTGAAGTTGGTCGGATGCCGCAAGGTTGAGAACATGAAAATTTCTAATAGAAGTCTTGAAAGGGTTACACTGTTGGACTGTGATGAATCACTTAAGAGGTTGGAGATGGTTGGAAAAAATCTCCAATCTCTTCACTTCAATGGGTGTCGTACTTGCAAGATCACTACGCCTCGTCTAGTTTCTTTCATATCCTGTTATGATATTAACCCGCACAATGATTATGAACGTGATCTAGAAAAAGTGGCGATATCAATCCAGGCAGATGATCATTTGCCAGACAGCTACTTCTCAAATTTGCATGACTTCATTGGGTATTTTAGCTGTTGCAAATTTCTGACCTTAATATGCAGCTCTAATGAGGTAACTTGTTCTCCTCCGCTTACTGGGTTTTGATTAGTTGTTTGGAACCCAAACTCTCTAACAGTCTTCTTTTTCATTTTGCAGAAGCTAGTTATTTCCAGTAACCGGAGAGGAAAAACAATCAAGCCTTTATATGGTCTGAGTATCACGCACCTCAAAGTAGTGGGGTGCTCAAATATCTCTAAAGAGCTTGTAGATAGCTTGCTCTGGCTATTTCCTCATTTGCATACATTGTGTTTTGCTTCGCATGGCATAGAAAGATCGGTAAAGGTAACTTACCTAAACATCTTCTGGATTGCAAATTTGTTCAATTTAATGCTGATTGCTGACATAGTTTGCAATTTTGCAGTTTCAACGTGACAGACAAGTAATTAGGGATCATTCCCAAAGGTGCTGCTCAGACCTATTCCAGAAGTGTTGGCGACATTACTTCAAAATTGTGAAGCTTGTTAACTTTAACACCACTGATGGCATCATTGTTAGGAAATATTTCGAACAGAATGGCAAGGCGGTACGTGCATGGAAATAAGCATTGTTGTATTTCACAACGACCCATGTAATTTTCCGTTAGGAAAATATTTCATTACAATTTTGAGCTGTATAGTTTACTGGATTTCAGATTTTTGTAAGTTAAAATTTCCCTGCTTGGTGATATTAATAAATATTCACAGTGATTGTGTTTCTGGGTGTCTTTTTATAAATTATTATAATAGTATAGTCGAGGATATATGTTGGTAATTCTTCATTTCAATTTGCGTTATTTCCTAGTCTTGGTTTGTTAATAGTAGTTTACAATATTTTCTTATTAACTTACATAAGCCCCTTCAACGATTACGTTGACAACATTTTTCTTAATCGAAATTTGTATGAAATACGTTACAATAATGACATGGTGAATGACACGCCTCAAGTGCTGTCTGTAATTGGTGTACACTAATTGGTTACCAGACATGGCTTTCAACTATTCTGAGTTTGAATGACTTCAAGAATCGTGAATGTCCTCTCCCGAGATATCCAACTAAGGACGCTGAATGAAACAGAAGACTTAAAAGAAATTGAAGTTATTTTTCTTGAGTATGTTTGTTACCTTGAAACGGACTGTCAGGTCGATGTGGACTTTAACTTGTAGATCGATTTGATTTGATGTATGCTAGTTTGTGAACATAAAAGATATGCTGGCAATGTTTGGAGGGATATATTACTGATTCTGAAATCAATATTTCAAGTTTCCCCATTCCACTGAAGTACAGTGTTAATACACTACAATTCCTAATCTTATCCAAGATCCAACTATAATATTAGAAGTTCAATGCATTCCTTGAGCTAACGAATTTGAGGCTCGCAACGCTTTCACCTGTTGGGAGCATATAGAATCCCCCAACGCTTTCACCTGCACCACAAAAAAAATGAAACCTGGAATCCTGATTTAATTGTGGGGGGCATACGGTAGCTCTGTGATAGAGAGATTGTGTATCATGATTGGTCCACATTTAGGTTGACTGATTTCAAATGGAGAGGTGAATTAATGAGTCAGGGATCTTAGAGTCTGGAGACATTTACATGAAAGTGTTTTTCATTCCCTTCGAAGATTTTGTTGCTGGCGATGTTTTGGTCGATGAATCCCCCAATGTGGTGCATTGTTGTGCGTGTGACTGTAGACGAACATAATGAGGGGGGAAGGATTGATGGTTTTCCTTCATTCTCCTGCTTGTACTCATAGACATTCTTCCGGGGGTGGGGGGTAAAATCCTCGCAACAGATGGAGATCTGTTGAGGGTCCCTTGTCAGTTATCAACATGACTTCTAAGATTAGACTAAAGCAATATAAGATGAAGGCTCAATTGCATACTGCATACCTCCAATATATCAAAATTGCCTGATTACAGTTGACCATACTGCAATGACTGAAAGCCCAATATATCTGGAAACTACGATGTCCTATTTTGCAACAAAACAGAATCACTTCAGTAATTGTATGGAGGTCATTAACACCGCAAATGGAGACAGACAAGCCGCGTGCATGGGTTGTTACGGTTTGGTCTTTCTGGAATAGCAGTAATCAACAAAGATTTGAGAGAAAGGAACACAAAATCGAAGAAATCTACAAGAAAAGACAAGACTACTCATATGTTTACCAAACCGCCACACATGCGCAAGTAGATCAAGCCCTAGCACAGGGTATCCAGATAGGTGGGGAGATCTGAAAACTGCCAACAGATGGGATCATGTTATTACTTGCGATGGAGCACTCTCCACCCAAAAAGGAAAGCCGGAATCAAAATGGCCATCATAAAGTCAGTCGGGAAATTTATACAGGGAACATCAATTCAGATCTACTACAAGCCTTCAATTCTTCAAGTGGAGTTGATAACCATTAGAGAATGTCTTCAACTGGCCTCTGATTTACGCTTAATACATGTGATAGAAGAGAGCGACTCCATGGAAGCATTGAAAATGTTGCAGAAGAGGAGAGATGAAGCTGATCCAGAACAGGATAGCAAAGAGAACACAGTTCTTGGTCAATGCATAGACATCATCAGGGGTTTAGTGCGATGTCAGCTAGTACACATGCGTCGCTTGTGTAACGAGCTGGCAGACCTATTTGCAGGAAAATCCCTCTAATCCTCGTATGATGACCATTTTACTCAAGAAAGAAACCAGAAAAAAAAAAAAAAAAACATAGGCAGGCAAAAAACATAACGCGAGTTCTAACGTAATATAGCATCAACTTGGGGCGGTTTCGTCATATTCAGCTCATACTGGTTCTGCTCCGCCAACAGAAATACGGCAAAACCTGGTAATCAATTCATGTATAGGAGAATAACGAACCCATTCAATCCTCATCAAGGGATACAAAAAATTGGTTGAAAATTTTCAGAAAATCAAAGTCCCAAAGAATCTGCTTCACACCTCATGGCAAGGATGGCGTGATTCTCTACTAGTAGCCACAAAATTAAACAGAAAAGGTTGGATGTACCTATTAAATGTTAGCACTGTGGAGGATTCCCTAAAACAGTCGACCATCTTTTTTTGTAATGTCCAAAAGCCCAACTGGAAACTAGCGATGTTCGAACAAAACACAAATCACTTCAGTAATTGGATGGAGGAGGTCATTACCCTGAAAAATGGAGATCGTCAAGCAAAGCAGGTTGTTACGGTTTGGTCTTTCTAGAATAGCCGTAATGAACAAAAAATTGAGATAAAAGAAACCAAAATCAAAGAAATCTACAATAAAGGTAAAGACCACTTATTTGTTTACCGAACCGCCACATATGTGTAAGCAAATGAAGTCACGGTACAAGATATCCAGATAGGGGTTGGGATATGGAAACCGCCACCGGACGGGATCATGAAAATTACTTGTGATGGAGCACTCTCAACCCGAGAAAGGAAAGTCGGCATCGGAATAGCTATGGGGAATTTATAGCCGGAAAATCAGTTCAGATCTACCACAGGCCTTCAATTCTTCAAGTTGAGCTGATAGCCATTAGAGTGGGTGAGTTTGGGAATGCTTCTGCTGCCACCACAGCTGCTTTACGACAGCAAAAGCAGTTTTAGGGTGAGTTTGGGAATGCTTCTGCTGTCAGCACAGCTGCTTTCCGACAGCCGAAGCAGTTTTAGTGTGTTTGGTAAAAATAAAATCTCTGCTTTTCCGGACAGTTTCTGCTGTCCCACAACAGTTTTCAGGAAGCAAGGGGGGAGATGCTTTTCCAGAAAGTGCTATTGATTAATTTATCTACAACCGATTTTGACCTTATAATTTTTTAAAATATCAATAGTTATCTTTCCGGAAATGACACGTGTCATATATTTTTGTCATTTTACCCTCTCACAGCAACTTCACAATTGATTTTACCAAACACAAAATTACTATATCAATATTTCACAGCAGCTTCTACGTAATATTTACCAAACAACATTTTATCAAGAACTCACAGCAACTTTCTACTGTGTTTTCACACAGCAGCTTTCTACCACCGCCACAGCATTCCCAAACTAGCCCTAAAGTCTTTTCCCGGCCTCCGTTTTAAGCTTTCAAGATGCAGAATCGGAGAGAGGAAGCACATCTAGAAGAGGAAAGAGAAGGAAACACAATTCTTTGTCAGTGCATCGACATCATCAGAGTGTGATGTCAGCTGCTACACATGTGTCACTTACTCACTTGTGTAATGAGTTAGGCGACCTATTTGCAAGAAAATACCTCTAATCCTCGTAAGACTGACTATTTTACTCAACAGTCCAATTGGGCTTAGATATGTAATGAACTATGGTTGTTTGGGCCCCTCAGCCCAATCTTAAAAACAACGACCAATTACTTCTTCCCAAAAAGCAAAACATAGACAAGAACATAATGTGAGTTCTACTGTAATATAGAGTCAATTTGGGGCGGTTTCGTCATTTAAAAAAAATTTAAGCTCTTACTTAAGCTGATGGCTGTGGCTTTGGTCCAGCGTCCATCGATCTCTTCATTCAGTTCCAACCCTAACACAACCTGAGGGTTGTGGCTATGTCGCGGTCGCGGAGGCAAAAATGCACAGCTAGCGACGATCCAGTCGACCGTATCTCTAGCCTTCCCCGGCCGATAATCCACGGAATACTATCTCTCCTTCCGGCAAAGGATGCAACGAGGACGAGCATCTTATCGAAGACTTTCTACTCTTGTTGGGCGTCACTCCCAGTTATAGATCTCGACTTCCATGACGTCACCCGGACGTCAAACTGGTCTTCATCAAAAGGGTTAGAGTTCATGGACTACGTCAATCGCATGCTTCGGCGAAGAAGACTTGAGACAGATTTGGTAAAAGTTCATCTGCGGTTTCCCATGGGCAAGCCCTATAAGGAGGAGCTAGATATTGTTGATGATGCGGTAAATTACATCCTTTTTGCAAATTCCGTCATTGATTTTTCGATAGCAAATCACGTCAAAGAGTTATCCATAGATTTATCTTCCCACACAAATGAACACCGTCCACCTATTACCATTGGGGATGCAAGTTTTAGTTTTATCACTACATTGAACTTGGTAGGCGTGAAATTGCCGAATTTCAATGATCGAGTACTTGAATTCTCCGGACTTGTGAGTTTACGTTTATGGCATTGCAGTGGTCTTCAAGCATTCAAGTTCTCGAGTAGTACGATCAGATCAATTGTTCTTGGTCCTTGTAGTAGACTTAATAGTATCGTGATCGAATCGCCAAGTCTTGAAAAATTAAAGTGTTGTGGTATTGGTTTCGATGAAGAGCAGGTCATAAATATCTCCAAATGCCAAAATCTGAAGGAGCTGACTCTCAGTTCGGTTAGGATCAACGACCATTGGGTCAGCTATAACATTCCTACATTTTCAAGGCTTGAAAAGTTGGACCTCAATAGTTGTTGCTTGGAGAATCCGGTGATTTGGAATGATAATTTAAGGAAGGTGAAAATAGGGACAGGTGAACGACCTGAGAGCACCACTGAGATTAGAGCAAAAAATCTGCAATCTTTGTCATTGACACTGCATGGACCCCACAAGATGAGAATCGGTTCATGTACGCATCTGAGGAAGCTACGTGTTAATGTATACGACTCTCATGATACTGATGAAATTTCGGCTGAAGAGTTCCTGAATGAGTTTCTTGAAGAACAAGTTGCTAAACTGAATTACCTTGAGAGCTTAAAATTATTCGTGAAGTCGGGTATCCAAAGGTTGGAGATCCGTCACATGCAACTGAAGAGATTGGAGCTTGACTTGACATGTTGTGGTTGTTATCTAAGCGATGAGTTGGGAAATGTTGTAGTTGATACTCCGAACCTTGTTTCATTCAGTTACAGTGGGTACTTTATTCACATTCAACTATTGGACACCAAGCCTCTTCTCGACACTGAATTGATAATAGACGAACGCGGTAAACAGAATGATGATTATTTCCTCAAATTGTGGGAACTGATTCGGTGTCTTAGTCATTCTCGAAACTTGACTTTGACGTGTTCTGCCGAAAAGGTTATTTCTTACTATGCCACTAAACTTTGTTGATTTCCTTCTTTTTCCGTATTCTCACATTCAACTAATGTTCTCTTCTTGGTTATGCAGTATTTGATATTTCCGAAAGAGTTGAGAGAAAAACTGGCCGTTCAACAACCTCAGAACCGCGACCATCTAAAAGTATGGTTTGATGCTCCATACAAAATTTCTACAGAATCGATAGATAGCTTGCTTGGGTTATGGCCAACTCTAAAGACCTTAGGTTTTGTTGAGTACGCTCCGGGTCATGAGAGTTCAATTAAGGTAAAACTACTGCTTCTGAAACTTTCTTTAGGGGATTTGTAACAATTTGGCAAACATAACTAAACGTGCTGATATGTGTTGTTTATGTTTATAAACAATTTACAGTTCCAATATGAGACAACTTTCAAGGAAGAGGATCCTCAAAGGCCCTGGCAACATTCTCTGAGAACTGTGGAGCTGAACAACTTCGACGCTGTTGATAGAGAAAACCTGACAGTTTATTTCAAAGAGCATGCCAAATGTCTTGATGCAGTGCTCTATAAGTGATCTCATATTCATTTCTGGGGATTTTTTATATTATTTCCAATTTCTTACGTTTCTTTTGTTTTGGGTCCTTATTTTCTAAGTTTCATCAGTTGTTATCTATGAATGATAAATCCCGTGCTTCTAACGCTTTAACTAAAAAATAAATAAGGTTAACTAGTTATGTACCTCATATTATGTGTTACATGGTCTCATGATGCACGATGAGCTTGGTAATACAGTGGCAAGGGAATTTTTCCGGTTCACCTGTACATTGTTTGTCCCGTGATTTATGTCGTGTGTCCCTTCTATACCATGTATACTCTCTACATAGGTCAGTCAATAGCTCCTTTGTCATGTCTTTACTTGTGGGCTGTGGTGGACCAACATTTTCTTAAAGAAGGGGCACCATTTGATATGAAAAATAAGATAGAAAGATGTGAGAAGATAGATCCAATTAAAAAAATCAATCAAAAGCTCTAAAGTTATATTCTCGTTCCTTGTAGACTGTGGCATAATAATTTCTGGATACACCTGATACGGGTCAACCGTATCGTACTAGTCAACACTATTATTTTGATTATTAGTATTGTTTATTTCATTGTTTATTTAGAGTTAATTAGTTATTTACGTTAATTATTTAGTTAAATAATGATCGGGCCTTGTTAAGCCCGTAGGAGTCTAGGGTTAGGGTTTGCTTTATCTATTTAAACAAGTTGTAGTCTCCAATTATTTTTATCGAATGAATTGATTATTGAGAAAAATCTTTGTTCGGTCAGTAGTAGTTGTTAGGAAAAGCGCCGTAGGCTAAAAGCTACGTGGTCAAGTTTTGTCGATTTTCACAAAATCGTCAACCCCGTTACATTTACGGTAACAAATTGGTGCTTTCATTGACGAACCCGTTACCTTTACGGTAACAACACCTTTCCCAACTATGGGAACTATTTTTTCAAGGCAGGGCTGTTTTAGTAGTTTTCTAGTGTAGTTCTAACAATTGTTCAAGTTTTAACTGGCAAAATAAGAGCTAATGGCGTTAGAGAATTTTTTATGGTTTCAAGTTGTGGAGTAGTAAGATCAGATCAATTATTCTGGGTCCTTGCAGTAGACTAAACATTACTTCGATTGCATAACCAATTCTTGAAACATTAAACCGATTCTATTTTAATCTTAATCTTGAGCTGGAACAGAGGATCTCCAAATGCAAAATTTCTTGAGTTGTCACTCCACGATTGCAGTATAAGCGACAAGTGGACGAGTGATCACATTCCCAGATTTTGTAGGCTTGAATAGTTGGTACTTTGTCATTGTCATTACTTGAAGCATCCCAAGTTGTCAAATGAGAGACCCAGATCATGAGGAGGAGACTACCACTAAGATTACAGCCAAAAATCTCCAATCTTCGTCATTCAGTAGGTACGGGACTGGAATTATTGGTAGAAGTTTGTGACTTCCATAGAACTGAAATTTCAGTTGAACATTTTTTGGATGATTTCCTTAAGCAACAAATTACTAACCTGGATGAACTGGAGTGGTAAGATTTATGAGAAAAGTCAGGAGTTCTGTAGGATCGTGGTTTGGCACAAAAAATGAAGATATTGGAGTTAAACTTGACATGTTACGGTGTTAGTAATGGATTTGGACGGATTGAACTACTGTGGGTTCTCAACTTCCTTTGCGAGCACAAAGGAAGAGACAGCATCGCTGAATTACTTCGTGAATCATATCTCTTATCTTCACCCGCTAAGTCTCTGTTGAAATCTCTCGTTCGTCCACAACAAAGATGCTACGATAAGAGTGTTCTACGGTTTCCTCAGACATATTATGCAACTTTTTTTATTGGAACTATGTTTACTTAAGAGTGTTCTTCCCATACTTTTTTAGAACCCTCTGTATTACATAATAGAAATCACGGATCAAGGATCCTGTTACATCATTTTAAAGCAAAGAACTTGTCCATTGGGGCTCAATATTGGGCCATTTACACATAGAGGATATTTGTAGACCACGTTTTGCGAGCTGGTGTGCGACGTTGTTATTTTCTCGTCCTGTGTGCTACAAAATGATCGATGAGAATCTTCTGAAGACTTTTAGACAGTCGTTCATTACTTGGTCCAAATCCGAAAAGGCACATCATAAGGCTCTCTTCCTGAATTGAGCTTGCGAATAATGTTCTGAGCGTCAGAATCGATAATCAAGTGTGAGAACCCTAGCAATCAGCCATTTTTTAAAGCTTCAAGAATTCGCATGGCGTTTGCCTCGCTTGCCGAAGAAGCAGTCGGTAAAGGCACTGACAGGCCCGCCCGAAATTTACCAGAGCTTTCGCGAATAACTGTTTTGGCAGTTGCAACTCGTGTACCTGCCACCCAGGAACCATCGGTGTTGCATTTTGTCCAGTTAGGAGCCGGTGGTATGCATCGTGAAGGAATGTCTGACCAATTGCCAGAGGCAATGGGAGCTGCATTGACCAGTGAGTCAAGCTCTGCGAGATAGGCTAGAATCTCCGCAACTACCTCCAATTAAGACTTGAAAAACGGCTTGATTATGATTACCCCATATCGCCCAAGTCGCAATACAGAATTTGCGCATTTCTTGTACATCATCCGAAATTGTGAGCGGGATCTAATCTTTAATGTTACCAACTCTTTTATCCAAGAAGTCGGCCCCAATAATTGATTTCCTAATTTGAATCGTATTAGGGCACTCTATAAAAAGGTGAGTTGTGACTCAACCTTTGATTTGCACAGTGGGGACGACGAACGATTATCCTTCTTGAATTTCATAATTTTCTCTTTGGTGAGTAATGAATCAGGCCAACTTTCCAACCGACTTTGAGCCAACCACCCGAAGAATTAGAGATGGAACTTTGCTCCATGGGAGTCTCTATTGTCTGGTTTCTTAGAAGATCGCAGCCTGACTTTGTAGTATATACTCCATCATCCGTGTATTGCCAAATAAGACGATCCGGTAATGGGAGAAGAGGGATTGTGATCCTTTAAACTTCTTTTACATCAACTAAAGGCATAACAATTTTGCCCTTCGTGATGTCCTTTCCGGGGTACTTAGTTCTGACAATTTCATATCATCGAATGCAGGATTGGCGATGAGAGGTTTGAAAAGCTTCGGCCTTTTCAACCATGGATTATGAAAGACTCGAATAGAGTTTCCGTCACCCACTGTATACATGACTCCACTGCAGATCAGATTTCTGCTGCTATGGATACTTCTCCACGTGAAAGTGGAGTTCGTCTCGATTTCAGCATCAAGAATATGCGAGTTAGGGAAATATTTACTCTTAAATAATTTGTTTACCAATAATTTGGAGTTCATGCGACACCAAAATTGTTTTCCCAAGACAGCTGTTGAAATCCGTCAGATCTTTAAAGCCCACTCCTCCTTCCCCTTACTTTCTATTTAAAAGCAAAAACTAAAGGAGATAAAATCGGGGGGGGGGGGGGGGGGGTTGAGGCGACAAGCCTTAACATCTTCCAACAAGAAACCACCCGCAAACTGAGGGGTTAAAATATCCAACATAAATCGTGAAAAACTTGATTAAAAGAAGGAGTACAAAAACTAGTAGAATAGGAGGCTTTCACAGCATTTAGTCAGGCCTGGTTGGAGTACACGTGCTGCTCGATCAGCTGAAGGGTTAGTGCACAACAACCTGCATTTTTCAACAATAGGATCACAACTAGGGATGAAAACGGTTCGGTTCGGTCCGGTTTTGGCACCGATCCGAACCAAACCGCATGTAACGGTTTGGGCAAAACCCATACCTAATCCGAATAGTTCATGGCTCCAAACCAAACCGAACCGTAAATGCCTGGTTTGGTTCGATTTTAAACTGCGGTTTTTGGAAATATATTATTTCATTTAAAATTTCTTAATAGTTCATTCAACAATCAAATGATTGCTAAGTTCTATGTCAAGCTATTAAAAATAAAGTAGAAAACATTACATTATTTCTAGAACCATTTAATGGGTTCTGTTTGGTTTTGAAGTACATACGGTATATGATATATGGGTAGAAGTTATCAAGTTTGGTAGTTCTATAGCCTAATATGCTACATAAACGGTTCGGTTCAGCTTTTATGGTTTTGTGGTATCTGAAACCCAAACCGAACCGTATTATACGGTCTGGGATTTTTGCAAACCTGAACTGAACCTTAATAGCTTCCAAATCGAACAGAACCAAACCACCCGGTTCGGCTCGGATTGCGGTTTTTCCGGTTTGAACTTGCATCCCTAATCACAACTGTGGTGAATAAAAACAACTTTACAAATACATAGCAATAAGCACTAATGCAGATAAAATTCTTATCGAGAAAATCAATGACGGAAACGCCAGCAATCAAGGCAAGGGCTTCTGTCATAACATGGGAGACGACATTCACTTCGCTGCTGAAACCTGCATTCCAGCAGCCATCCTGATATTTCATATTGCCACCAATACCTTGTATCTCCCTTTTCCAGGCACCAACAATATTCAATGTTATCCATCCACCTTGGGGCTTAATCCAATTGCAAATAAAAGGGGGAAGAGACCTCACTGCTATAGCTATCCACGTAAAACAACGAACTAGACACTTCGTGCTTTTCACTTTAGTAACCACTAGGAACTGGGGGAGAGAAGTAGCATTGTCAAACTGATACGTTGAACGTATCGATTAATTGAACAAACAGATAAAAGAGAGGGAGAGATACTAATAAAGGAAGATAAAGGGAGAGAGAGATTAGAGATCAGAGAAATATATCTTTATTGACTTAATAATGCTGAGGGAGTACAACTGTTTAAATAGATAAAATACTGGACCCTAACCCTAATCATACACCTACGGGCCAAGCCCGGATTATTAATAACCCAATACTTAAATAAATACTAATAAACTAAATAATTAAATATTATTGATACGATACCCGTATCAACTCCCCCACGCTTGAAAATCGCCTTGCCCTCAAGGCGGATGTTGAAAAATCGCTTCTATTCTTGCCCGGATCGAATTGACGTCGAACAGTCTTCAAAACGCCACTTCGTAGTCTCAACTCACCACTAATTTTTCCCGGATCAAATTGGCGTCGAATGATGTTTAGAACATTATATTGCAGTCCCAAATCACCACTAGTTAGGCATTGGGCCAATAGGAAACTTGTGGCTATCCAAGAAGAAACACTAAAGCCAAATGACAAATTAGGCTCAACAAAATTGGTCGGTCCAGTTATGAGTTTAAGCCAAAAACTAAAACTTAGGCCCAAAGTAGAATTAGAGCCCCAAATGAGAAATTTCTCCCCAATGTCTTCTTCAACCCTAGTGGCTGAAGGGGGTGGCCATGGCGGCTTGGATTCGTCGGACCAGGTGGGAGGCGGCGGTGATTCTCCTTGCCGTGGCGTCGGAGATGGCGTTGCTGGTGGAGGGGAACTCGGCTGGAGGTCGTCTACGCGGTCAGGCGGTTTTGGATCGGGCGGTTGTGGCTCGAAATCCCCCTCTCCCGATTGGAAATGATGGAGGCAGCCAGGGAGGGCAGTGGAGTTGACGGCGAAGGTGGCTGGGTGCTGTGGAGGTCGTTCCAAATCCGGTGGAACGCCGTGGAGGTCCGTTGACTTCGATTGGAACATGGGTGGTCTCAGATTTGGTGGTTTGGCGGGGTCGGGTGGGTGCGGTGACGGGGAAGACGACCGGAGCATAAGCTCCTGGTTCGACTCTGATGGTGGTAGGGGCGATTCTGGTGTGAGGAGCTTCGGGTCCGGCTGATTGGCCGTGACTTCGGGAGTTGCAGCGGCTGGGATGTGGGAGTCGGGTTGGTTGTTTTATAGCGGCTGGTTCGCCAGAATCTGTGTTGGCCGCGGACTTGTTGGCGGTTGTTGGTTTTTTTCTTGCTGCTGCTGCTGCTGTTGTTCTTCGTACGACGGTGGCAGCGGCTGCTGCTGCTCCTCGTCTTCGATTGGCAGCACTTCGTCGGCTCTGATAATGTGCTGGAGAGGGCAGAATTCGTCAGTCGAAATCAATCGGAATTCTTTCCGACTTGATTTGGGGCATTCCAAATCCGCCATGGTGAGATACCCACTTGCGTGGAAGGTTTCTAGGTCTGCCACGGTGAGACAGTTGATTGCTTCACCCTGCTGCGCGAGCTCGTCGATTTCATAAAAAATCACCAGTTGGACACCCTTGTGACTGAGACTGACAATAGCGTAAGGGAGATCCATGAGTCCGGGGGCGAGTGCCGCGAACAAAAGTCCGACCGACACTCTCAATGAAAGCACCAATGATACGTTGAACGTATCGATTAATTGGACAAAAAGATAAAAGAGAGGGAGAGATACTAATAAAGGAAGATAAAGGGAGAGAGAGATTAGAGATCAGAGAAATATATCTTTATTGACTTAATAATGCTGAGGGAGTACAACTGTTTAAATAGATAAAATACTGGACCCTAATCCTAATCCTACACCTACGGGCCAAGCCCGGATTATTAATAACCCAATACTTAAATAAATACTAATAAACTAAATAATTAAATATTATTGATACGATACCCGTATCACAAACACAAGATCATTTCTCCTCTTCCAAATATGCCAAAAGGAAAGGATGAAGGTTGTTTGCCAGTGGTTAGGAGAATCATTGCCAAGCAGCCAGTCCTTAAAAGGGGAGCAAAGGATCACTGAACTAGTGAGGGTAGGGTTAAGGAGAGACCAAAACTTCCTAGAACGCTCCCCTTATGATTTACATCGAACACCCCAGAAATCAACGATAGTGTGTATTTTGGAATCTTATCAAAAACGATAGTGAATTTTCTCATTTTTCACCGTTGAATTTGGCTATGGTTACAAAATACTCCTCTTAAGTTTAGACACCATTACAAATAGACCTTTCATTATGTAGGCTTTGGAGGTTTTGTTACGGGCTTCATTATTTTGGACGTTATGGATTGGCTTTGTTCCGATCATGTGGTCTTCTATAATTGGACTTCATTGTTTTGGGCTTGGACTAGTAATTAGCATATAGATATGCTTTTACTTTGAATACACATTGAGTTTCCCAACAATCCGATCAAACCCTAACCCTAGCTCCTTAGCTTCGTATTGATGGAACAACCGTTCAGTCGTTCAGACTCTAAAGTCTAGCTCATAAGCCTTGTATTGGTGGTAGGACATACAAGAGCAATGGAAGTTGATCGAATCTCCGGTCTCCCAGAGGAGATCATCCATAACATTCTCTCCTTCCTTCCGGCGAAAGACGTCCACAAAACAAGTGTTTTATCGAAAGCCTTCCTGTCTTCATGGAGTTCTTTCCCAGTTATAGCTTTAGACTACAATGAGTTCCGTTCCAGCAAAACCCATGATTATGCTGAACGATTCACCGACTTCCTCCGCCGTAGCATCGAAAGATGGAACCTACAAAAAACAAGTTTGCAAACATTTGATCTTTCTTATCGCTCTTTCCGTTCAAAAGATATCGCTCATATCGACGATGCCATCTGTTTTGCTATAAGAAACGGGGTCAAAGTGCTCAAGCTCGATATGAGAAATTGGCTTTACAGATTTCCTCTCATCAGAGACTCTTCCAATTCAATCAAGGCCCTAAAATTAGTTGGAGTACAGCTAAACTTTCTCCAAAATCTGTTAGAAGCCAGCCCCGCCATTGAGAAATTGCGCATCGACTCGTGTTCTTTTCCCAAAAGCTTCAAACTCGCCAGCTCTACGATCAGGTCAATTAAGTTGAATAACTGTACTCACTTAGAGGTTCTCGAGATTGAATCACCAAGCCTGGAGATGTTCATTAGCACAATCTCCCCGTTAGGTGTTGAAATCAATATTTCCAGTTGTACCTCTCTCAAGGTTTTGTATTTGGAATATGCCAATATTAAGGACGAGTGGGTAGACCAAGTAATTCCTCAGCTCGTCCAGCTTCGTGATTTGATATTTACTGAGTGTATTGAGCTAGAGAATCTAAGAATCTGCAGTGGAAGTCTAAAATTCGTGGAGTTGGTGACGTGTTACGGGTTACAGTGTGTTGAGATTGTAGGTAATACAGTTGAATGCCTCAACTTCATCGGAGATAGTTCTTGTGATATCAAATTCAGCGCTCCTAAAGTTATGTCACTGCCCGCAATTATAAATACATGTCCGGATATTACTGTTTCGATCAGTACAAATGGTCCGCTGCATGAAAACCGATTTGCTCCACTATGGTATTCCATTCAAGAGGTTATCAGTGATGGTCAATACTGTGACATAATTTGTCACTCCGATAAGGTAATACACAATGTATCAAAGGTATTTCTAGTTTTATGTTTTTATTCTCCTCAGAGCTCCATCGAAACCTCTTTCTTGTCTGCATTGCAGGATTGGATTATCCCGGAGAAAATAAGATGGAAATTAGTTGCTCCTGTGCTAGCTGTAAAGCATATTACCGTGAGCGGGTTTCAAAGAATTTCTATGGAGGTTGTTGACAGCCTCCTTTGGCTATTTCCTCTGGTGCAAACAATATTTTTTTGCGTTCATAACGATTACGAGCTGGTGATAAGGGTAGCCGATACTACGGATCTAGGCACTCAACGAAAAATAAAAAGAATGAACCAAAGCTCAAAGGTAAGTAAATAACCCCATTAGGTGGACTTTCTCGTTTGGTTTCTCACTAATTTATTTTGGTTGCTGGTCTCTCAAATGGTATTGTGTTCTTATATTACAGTATCAAATAGAATACGGGACCGTGAAGCATGATGACTTGTCATGCCATTTCTGCTTGTCTCCGGTTTGTGGAATGTGCTGGCGACATTCAAAGTACATCATCCTATTAGAGAAATTTGATACACTTTGATCGCGACAACTTAATGAAATATTTTGCGAAAGAAGGGAAAATGGTCTGGTGGGTGAACAAACGGTAACCTGATATATGCTGCTCTGTGTCTTCAAAGTGGAATTACCTTTTGATTTTGGTAACAACAATTTTTCGGGTTATGTTGTAGTTTTATATGTATAGCATGCTGGTTATCTTGGTATAATCTAACTAATATGACTATGTGCACATCTTTGTTACGCTTCTGAATAATCAAACCTGTTCTTATTTATGTAGTTCACCAAAATCTTGGTTCGCATTTTGGTGTAGACTTAGTAGTAGGTATGACAACCGCTGGGATTCGGGCCTTTTGAGAAACATGAGCTGACCATTATCAGAACCGAGAGAACTAGAAGATCCTTCCTACAAGCCCGTTGTAGCCATTTATCGAAGTTGGATCGTCGATCTTCTCTGTTGTGGGTTTATTTTGGTGAACTCACATGAAACAGAGATATAACTATGTATCTAATCAATATGTGGAGCTTTCAACTTCATTAAAACCTGCAACAGTCGATGAATTTTCACATCTGATTGATACATCTATAACCTCTAGTGGCCAACTGATGCAATTTACTTGTTGTAGTTTGATGATACACAATGTCATGCTTAGATACGTTTCACCCTGATGCCATCATAATTGAATGTATGCCAATGTGCAATTCTGTAAGCAGGAACAGGCACTGTTGGGCTGCTTGAATGCAACTCGATTCAAATAGCCAAGAATGGCTGAACAAAGGGGTCACTGGTGAATTGCAACAATAAATAATGGTTCCAAAGGTTTGTCACGCCTGTATCCCTTTAGACCATCATTCCATATGACCGTTTATGGACATCAATGTTTAGGTAGGTTATATTATGGTTAAAGTTTCCATATGACCGTATATGGAATAAGTATAAGCTTATGGTAATGTGAGAAAAGGAATGTGGTATGCTTTTACCAATAATATACATAATAAATAACCAGTATGATTCTTGTAATGGGTGGTCTAAAACTCCAACAAAGCTTTATCTAAGATATAATCTTGCTACAGTGGGTGACTTACAGCAATCCCAATTGTGTCAAATTATGTGGATACATTCGCAAGAAGAAAATCTTACCTAGAAGTTGTAACTCGTTTTCCTGAATTTAATTTGAAACTCCTCCACGTGAAAGCTTTATCATAGACTAAAAGTTGTGATTGTCACCGGGTAAAACTAAATTCCTTTTCAGGGCCTGTTGTGTCTTTCAGGGCCTTAAGGACCAGAGGGTGTTTCTGATGTCACTAATGAATGCTATGGACATCAATGTTGTTGTGGGAATTTTCAGGGAGAGAGGGAAAACTAGTCGCATAGAAAGATTGTTGATGGAGCACTAATTAGAAGGAGAAGGGCATCTTGAAGTCGTCAGCAGAGGTGCTTTCAACCAAAGCAGGATCATACAACCAATTCCCCCTATTTATCTTAAATGGCTGTCACTTTGTTTCTTCTTCTTTTGGTTTGAGTAGAGACCTGGTAGGATAAGTGTTCATATCCCCCTTCTAAGCCCAGTGAACCATGTCCACAATTGTTTTCAGAAAAGCTACTAACTGTATTTGTAAACATATCACGTCTCTTGTCATGGACTTGTGCAATTTATCTGGCCAAAGAATCCACCTATTGCCAAATCCTTTTGTCTTCTTCTCCAGGAAAACAATCCCTCGTAAATTTTATTCTTGTGCAGGCTTTCATGTAGTCAAGATAAGTGGCAATGTTGGTGTTTATGTTGGCTGCCTTTTTTTGAACAAAAGGCATACTAGAGCTTGCTTCCAGTTCAACATTGAGAAGCTGAGGAATAAGCTTGGGGGTTGAAAGCCAGCAGGCTCTCTGAAGATATACTCACATCAATTGGTCAAAACTTCGGCATCCCTTCCCCTACACTTAAAAGAGATTAACAGGATTTAAAGGAAATTCCTCTGGAAGGGTATAAAGGAAGAATAGAAACTCTACAATATTGGATGGAACACTGACTCCTAAGCATGGATTGGTAATCCTGAACGTGAATTTCCCACATTGCTTCCTGGTCCTTTCCTGTAATCATGGCATTTTGGAATTGAATTTGGATAGCCAAAATCCCCTCTCCCAAGATTGCCCTTTTCACATGGCCTGCCAGCAACCAAAAGCTCAACACCAATGCTTTCATTTCCCTCGTACTGCCTAAAACTCTATGCCTTGTTTGTGGCACCAAACCTGAAACACTTGATAATCAATTTAGAGATTTTCCTTGAGTGTCTTTATTCCGTCTTGACCTAAAGCCTCGTATCTGTTCGCTGCCCTCTTCACAATTTTTTTTCTCATGTTGGTTGTTTCATAATGATTTTCTGTGACTTGAACAAACACCCCTAAAATATGCATCTCGGACCATACCCCTTCAGGAGTTTGGAAGCTCTATGGTGAAGCTTGGATTGGTGGCCTTTTGAGGGATGTGAATGGTGTATGGATTGTTGTTTACTTCTCATCTCTTTGTAGTTCTCCCCTGTTAGCTCTCTAAACATGTCTTTTAGTTGCTAATAGTAAAAACCTTGTCAACTTCATTGCTGAATGTGATCGTTTACAAGTTGTCAAGCTCTTCCGGGAGATCCTATAGAACCACTGATAGTTGGTTGCAAAGAGATTGCTTCTAGCTTATCCCCCTTCAAGTTGCAGCATTGCTACAGAGAGGCCAACACAGTTGCTCACTCCCTTACTCAGAAAAGCCTGTCATCCCGACATTTCTGATGGTCCTCCTGGGTTCACTCATGCATTTTGTTTTTTCTATTTTGAATTTGGAAAATGTTCTCTCTAGTTTTTATTGATCTACTTCTCCTCCTGCTTCTTCTTTATGAGGGTTGAACTCATGAATTGTTTGGGAGAGGCTTCTCCATGTTAAAAGTAATGGAAATCGTATTACTTAATTGTATGAAAAGTAGTTGTACATGAATCCTAATATAGAAAATCCAACAAAAGTCTTAACATAAATCAAGCGCTAATAGATAACTAACAAACTAACTATAGATAAACTACGAACATTGACTGTCATCTCTAACATTCCCTCTCAAACTCATGTGCCAATATTGAGTTTGCAAGAAATCACAGCAGAAACGGAGAAGCCCAAAATGGTTGCAAAGTCCGACTAGAGCAGCGGAGAAGGCCAGGGTGATTGAGAAGGCCTGGTTGTAGGCTCAACTAGGTGAAACTAGGAGCAATGAAGTAGGATCCACCAGGCAATGCTAGGAGCAATTATGAGAACAAATAAGATGAGTCAAAATACGAGAAATCGGAATCAGAAAACGGCTGTAGAACGCCAAAAAAAAACTTCAGAACCGGTTTGGGCCGGTTCAGTACTGCTGCAAAGACGAGAAAAAACAATGGTCAAAGATTTGGAGTCAAATGAGCTGAGGAAACTAAGCCTTTGACTGAAAAACGAGGCGTTGGGAGAGCTTGTCAGCTTCGGAAGCCGAGAAGGAAGCCGTTGAGCTGAAAACAAGCTCCTGAGTCGAATGGGAGCCGTCTAGAAGGTACGACTCATGCGGAAGCTGAACGAGCCGATATTTGTGCTGCGAGCCGCTAGATGAACATGAAATCCGAGTAGCTGGACACATAAAAGCAGGCAGAGGGAGTATTATTTTGAGTTATTCCATGTGTAAATTAAAGAAAGTCAATCTCAACCAAGACTTGACTTTTTTTTTTTAAGAAATGGATGTATTAGAAAACCTCAATGGGGAATAAAATTGTTAGCTATTACAACAGCTTCTATAAATTTTTCTTACCAAATTGGGGGAACACCCGTCCAGTTCAGATTACATGGAGCTTCCTTGTGATAGTGAGCAAGCCGATGTGCTGCAACATTATTTGTTCTTATCGTAAATTCCAACCTCCAGTTTGCAAAACTGTTCAACTTGTCCATGATGGTATCGATAATCTCCTCCGTTTCAGTAATCACCGTGGGCGGCTTTCCACTGTGTCGGGACTGAATTTCTTGAACTAAAATTTTGGAAACCTCCTGAATTATGTTCATGATAACCTGTGGGATGCTCCAAAGACATGGCTAGATTATATCCGGAACGCACAGTGTAAGGACCTGAGTCATTGAGGTTCCAAATGCTCTATTCCAGCTGGGCGACTACCGGCAGCCTTGTGTTCTCAACAGCTGCTATATCGACCTCCCACAAAAACTGTTTTAACTTTTAGCTATCCCAACTGTTGACATTTTCTGCATAAGATCACAAACTCTTAACTCCGTGTTCGAGGATAGTATCGTAATAAGCTGTCCTGATCCCAAATTTCATAGTCATTTGTCTTTTAATCCAATGCTTTGCCCATCCCTATCTTCCTTCTTCAAAAGGTTTCGTCTTGCAAGGATTCCACGCCAAACAATAGATGGAGCGTACCCTGACATTCGGCATCTAAAAAATCATTGTTAGGGAAATACATAGCTTTTAAGATTCTGCTGCAGAGGGAATTGCAATCTTGAATCATACGCCAGCTTTGTTTCGCTAGAAGTGCTGAATTGAACTTTTTAAGGTCTATGAAAACTAAGCCGCCGAGGTCCTTGGGTTGTTGCAATTTGTTCCGGGCGATCCAGTTAAGCCCTCGGTCGCTTGTATTTTTACTCCACCAAGCCGTTTGTGAACCCCTCGTGTTCGGTTCGGTAAAAGTCCCTTCGTGTTTGATTCGACTTATTAATCAAACAAACTCAAACATGAAATATTTCGTTTGTTAAACGAGCCGAACAAGGAGCTCGTTCGTAAGTGTTCGCGAATAAATTATAGAAATATATATGTATATATATATAGTTAGAATTAAATAAATTATTTTGTCTTCTTTATGGATAGTTTCTTAAAAGAGGGGCGCTATGCTTCACCTTTTTTCCTTCACCTTTCAAGTTCTCCTCCTATGTGTCAAGATGTGATTGTTGGGGTATTTATTTTTAAGATATTTCTATAATTACATCACCAATCAAAAACATCAACATAGGAGGTGAAATTAAGGGGTGAAGAAAAATGGTGACGTTTAGCATTTCCCTTCTTAAAATCAGGCGTAATTAGTGTAGAATCTCTATTTAATAAGAGTTTGACCTCTTAATTGAGATTTTAAAAGATAATTCGATAATTTATGATGTCACAAGTATTTACTTTTCTATCATTAGCACAAAGAAAGGATATCTCTATACTAATACATTTTATGTTCCCTCTAAAAAAGAATACATTTTATGTTATTTGTTTCCTTTAAGTATTTTATCTTAAGTAATAACACATGGTATTTTAATTTAAGAATTACATATTATCATATCTATCCAAGAGAAATTCTAGTTCGCCAAACAGAATTCGAGCCCATAAACGAGCTAGTTAAATGAGCCAGGAGCCGAACAACGAACAACTCGAGCCCTAAATGAGCCCAACTGAAATAAAGTTTTTCTGTTCGACTCGAGTTCGTGTTCGACTCGTTTAGGAGCCAAGTAAAACGAGTCAAACTCAAACAAGCGATATTCAGTTCGATTTCGCTCGTTTACAGCCCAAAATCTTCATATTGACATCTCCATCTTGTCGAAGACCCGGTCCGGCAGTTTCAAACAAAATATTATGTACGTTGGGAGTGTCTGTGCCACCTCCTTTGCAATTATTTCTTTGCCCGCAACGGATAAATTTTGCTCCTTCTAGCCCTTCAACTTATTACTAAGTCTCCCAATAAGTTCATTAATGGGTTATCTTTGCAATTTTTTCTCCACCTTGACTTTTTTCTTTTTTTTTTTTGAGGAAACACCTTGACTTGATTCTTATATATGTTCAATATGGGAATTGTCAAATAATCACGGTGGACACATGAGTTCGTTTATGGGTCATCTTTGCAATTTTCTCATAAATCCTTTTAGTTTGCAAGCGTAAAATCTGATTTCACTCTGTTCAGACCCTGAACCCTAGATAGTGGTAGGACAGTCGAGGGAATGGAAGTTGATCGAATCTCCGGTCTACCGGAGGAGATCATCCATAACATTCTGTCATTCCTTCCGACGAAAGACGTCCACAAAACAAGTGTTTTGTCGAAGGCCTTCTTCTCTTCCTGGAGTTCATTCCCGGTTATAGCTTTAGACTATGATGAGTTCATGTCCAGCAAAACCAGAAATTATTCTGAAGGATTCGCTGACTTCCTCAACCGCAGCATCCAACGGTGGAAGGTACGTGAAACAAGTCTTCAAAACTTTGAGCTATCATACCACTATTGTGTCTATGAAATCGATGATGCCATCTGTTTTGCGATAAGAAACGGGGTCAAAGTGCTCAATCTCGCTGCCTTTGGTTACAGTCTGCCTCTCATCACAGACTCTTCCAATTCCATCAAAACCCTAAAATTTATTGGATTAGATCTAAAATGTCTCCACCATCTGTTAGCAGCCAGCCCCGTCATTGAGACATTGTGGATGGAATTGTGTTCTCATTTGAAATGCTTCAAGCTCTCCAGCACTACGATCAGGTCGATTAAGCTGAAGAACCCCTATTATTTAGAGGTCATTGAGATCGAATCGCCTAGCCTGCAGGAGATGTCCATTAGCAATGTCTCGTCTTCTATTAATGAAATCAATATTTACAGGTGTACCTCTCTCAAGGTTTTGTATTTGGATTCGTCCTGTATTAAGGATAAGTGGGTAGACCAAACCATTCCTCAGCTCGTGCAGCTTCGTGATTTAAAATTCAGCACATGCAGTGAGCTAAAGAATCTGAGAATCTGCAGTGGAAGTCTGAAATCGGTGGAGTTGGTTAGGTGTGATCACTTACAGTGTGTTGAGATTGTAGGGGATTCAGTTGAATGCCTCAACTTCGTCGGAAATAGTTATTGTGATATCAAATTCAACGCTCCTAAACTTATGTCATTACCTACAAACACGAATTCGGATATTACTGTTTCAATCAGTACAAAAGGTCCGCTGCATGATAACTTCTTTGCTCCACTACGGTATTCCATTCAAGAGGTTTTTAAAAACCGTAGATATTGTGACATAATTTGTAACTCGGACAAGGTAATACATGTTTTATTAAAAATATGTCTAGCTAGATTTTTATTCTTCAAAAAGAGCTGCACTAACCTGGTTCTTGTCTGCATGCAGGATTGGATCATCCCAGAGAAAATAAGAGGGAATGTAGTTGCTCCTGTGCCTGGTCGGAAGCATCTGACTGTATGGGGGTTTCAAAGAATTTATGTTGAAGTCGTTGACAGTCTCCTTTGGCTATTTCCTCAGGCGGAAACCATACTTTTTCGTTCTCATAACGATTACGAGCAGTTGATAAGGATAGCAAATACTACTGATCCAAACACTCGACGAAAAATCAAAAGAATGAACAAAAACTCAGTGGTAAGTAAACAACTCCACTAGGATAATTTTTGCTAATATCTCGATTCCCACTGCTTACTAATTTGTTTTTATTGTCTAATATCTCGTTTCACACTGTGTCCTGAATTTGCAGCTACACAAAGCAGACGGGACAGTGAAGCATGATGACTTGTTGTGCCGCTTCTGTACGGGTTTCGAAATGTGCTGGCGACATTCAGCTAACACTATCCTACTGGAGAAATTTGATACCTCCGATCGCGAAACTTTAATGAAATATTTTGCACAGAAAGGGAAGGTCATCTGGTGGGTGAATAAATGGTAACCCGAAGTATACTGCCCTCAATGTTCCATGTCGGTTTACCTTTTGAATTATGAAATTTAATTTCTGGAGTTATGTTTAAGTTATATTAATGTAGATGTATGTAGAAAGTTGTTCATCCTCGATAAAATCTAATTAACATGACAATGCCAACAACTTTGTTACGATTTTGAATGATCAAAAAGTTTCGGCTCAGAAAGAAGTTGATTCACATACATTTTCTCTAATAAAAATGCTCTTTAATTTAGTTTACCAAATCATCATGTACGCGTTGGTGTAGACTTAGTAGTAGGGATGACAATGTGGCGCGTTAAGGCAATTTAGAAACTTGACCAGAACATAATCAGAACCAAGAGGACATCCGAAAAGTTTGCTTCCCACAAGCCCCAAGAACGAAAACTATGTCGTATTTTTTCCCCAAACCCGATTAGCAAGCACACGGCCCACTCTCGCTATCATCTCTTCTCTCTCAGTTGGGTACACTTCCAATCAAGCTACAGA
The DNA here is from genome assembly GCA_023055425.1 of Linanthus parryae. Taxonomy (NCBI): domain Eukaryota; kingdom Viridiplantae; phylum Streptophyta; class Magnoliopsida; order Ericales; family Polemoniaceae; genus Linanthus; species Linanthus parryae. Next base: position 139,701,455 of record JALGPY010000004.1, on the reverse strand, counting down.
TGTCATTGAGTTCTGAAACCTGGACCACCACAGTCAAAAGCGTCCTCTTAGAGTTATTGTATTGGTTGGTTTCCAAGATGAACCCATTGTTCTAGATCTGATCTTCGATCTTGAATCTTCAGTGCTCTGGACTGGACTTATTTGGGTGAGGTTACCTGAAATAATGATGAATAAAGTATGTAATATATGTGTGGAGCTCTTAATTTCAGTTAAGCTTACATCACTCAATGAATTTCACATCTGATTGGTGCAACTCTAACCCCAAGCGGCCAACTGATGCAGTTTAGATCTTATAACTTCATGATACACGAGGTCAAACGGATTTCTACACTGCAATATGTGTTCTACTAGTTAGGTTTCATCTTGCAAGGACCAATGCCCATCCTAATTAGATGTTTTTTTGACCGAATGCAACTCAGTTAAATAGCAAGGAATGGCTGAGGTCACCTGGAATCGCCACAATAATCAACCGTACCTATGGTTTATCTCGCATGTCTCCCTGTACATGATCACTAAAACTTGTTTTCAGGAAAATCATTAAAATAAGTAGGTAGGCCATCGCATGCCCAATATTTCATAGGGCTAAATATGGAATATGTATCAGCTGATGCTTATTTCCTTTTTTTATTTATTTATTTATTTTTTTTTTTTTTGAGGAACTGATGCTTATTTCAGAGAAAGGCTCATCAATTGGTTTTACCATTAATAATGTACATGTTAAATGGCTCAAACGGTTCTTGTTCTTCGGTGATGGAAAAAACCAACAAAGAACATGGTCTCCAAATTCAATGACTTACAGCAATTTGAAGTAGGTGTGTTTCAAATTATGCGGAGACACTGACAAGGGTAATATCTTACGTAGAAGTTGTAAATCTTGTCAATGAATTTTTATTTGAAGTTGATACATATTGAAGCTCCACCTGGTGGAAGCTTTATCAAGGACTACAAGTTGTGATTGTTACAAGGTCAAACTAAATAACATAGCCAGGTGCCTTTCTTGGTTTGTAGGACCAGAGGGTGTTTCTGATATCACTAATGGAGGGTATGGAGTTCATGTTGCTATGGTAGTTCTGAGGGAAAGAGGGAAAACCAGTCCCCAAAGAAAGATTGTGGATGAAGCACGTGTTAGAAGAGGAGATAGCAAGCTTGAAGTGGTCAACGAATGTGACTTCAACCAAAGCAGGGCTATACACCCAGTTACCCCATTTATCCATAATGGATGTACCTATTCGTCTTTTTCTTTTAGTGAGGGTTGAGGCATGGACTAAATAAGTGTTTCTATCCCCCCTTCTGAGACCAAGAAACCATGTGCACAATGTTATAACCTCATGCTTTAAGCTCCTTAAGCATCCCCCCTTGACCTCAACCAGTCCGTCGCCTGCTCGATTAACAAAACAAACAACCCAAAAGATTTCTCGCTGCTTAGACCTTTTGCAGTATGCAACATATTTTTTGAGATCATTACAAATTTTAATGTCAACAGGATCAAACCTTTACTAAACATCATCACGGCCCGCCAAACTAGCTTCATTCCTGGGAGAAGAGAAAGTGATTATGTTACCATTGTCAAACAAATGCTAAATAAAATTTAGTACAGAAAAAGGGAAATTTGTGCCTTTTTCTTTAGTGACAATGATCAATGTCATAAGCACATGCTTCGGGCATTTTTCTTCTTATATATACTCGATTCAAGAGAATGTAGGTGAGATCCGATTTATATAATGTATCTCTCTAGAAGATAACATCATTGATCATACTAAAACCTTGTAATTCTCATTAATTATGATAGATAATATCCTCTTTGGATATGAGTTTCACTATTATTTTTTCTGAGAAATTGTTTTGTCGTCAACCGGGTTTGAACCCGGGACTTTATGCAGGGGCTTCCAACGCTCTACCACTTGAGCTACCACCATAGCAAATAGGAGTATCACTAATGACAATGCACCATCATATATTCCTCCGTCAAATGCACAACAATGAGTTCGACAATGTTCTCTATCAGGAACATCGAGCATGTCGATTAATGCTTAATTTCTTAATGCAAACCGTGTTGGGTTTTTGTCTTGATTCTGCTGATTTGAAAATATTAGGAAATCATTGTTTTTGGAAACTAGTAGAAATATGAAATCTACTACTATTCTTAATTGGTGTTATTTCCTAATATCGGTGCTATTAGGATTACTTGGAGAGCAAGTCGGTGTGGCCTATTTATAGGCGGCTCTACAAGAAGTTCTAGTTGAGGAGAGGAGTGATGAGAGAGATTTGGTGAGAGATATCTTTGAGCGGATGTGTGAAGTTCGGATTTCATGGTTGTGGGCCATGAGGATGAGAATACCGCGTCGACGTGGCCCACGGATTGAGCCGTGTCTCCCCTACGATGTATTTCCTCATTTGATATAGTGAAATTCTCCTCCTCTCGTGGATGTAGGCGGTTTTGCCGAACCACTTTAAATTCTTGTGTGTCGTTTTTCTTCTCCTAAATTGCGTGTGTTGAATTGTGATCGTGTGGCGTGTTTTAGCTTCCGTTGCGGCGGGAATTTGAGTTGACGAATAATTCCCCAATAGGTAGTATCAGAGCCAGGTACACGATCCGGGTGGAGCACGCAGGTAAAAGGACGAGGGAAAACATGGAAAATAATTGAAAGAAAAAATTGACGACAAGAGTCGCGGCTATCTGCGACTGGTTTTGGAGGTGTCATATTGTTGCTAAGGTGATACCTTTGAGGTTGAAGCCCTTGACCTTTGGAGACACAAGGTAATGATTAAAAGATTGTGGAAGTACTATTTTTTATTATTACCATTGTTGTGCTTGGTCAAAAGGCAATTGGAGTTGGTCCGTGTGCAACATGGGAGGAACTTGGTCAATGTGGGCTAGAGGCTGGGCAGAGGAACGATCAGGTGCAGCGGATCCGTAGTGCGCCAGTGCCTCACATGTTTCCAAGACGCGATATGTGGTCCAAATTGTTTTGTGTGTTCCGAGTTGCCTGTAAGTCCGTTTGGGCTGGAACAGGAGGTGTACCAGAGGTTTTTGGACGTTCCCGACACGTTGGTGTGGTCAGATAGTGCAAAATGTTGATGTAATTTACAGATTGCTGACTGAGCAGCGTATCGACGTGAATCAACGGCCCAAACGTGTTCGGGTGGTTTTGACGTGCCTGTAGATTGGATTTGGATGAGTCAGGAGTCTAACCCTACGTTTTTGGACGTTGCGGATTCATCTCTACGGTCAGAATTTCTAGATTTTGCGTGGATTGAGAAGGTCGGCATCAATCGATATCGGTAGGAAGATCGTAGACGACGGGATGCGATCGGGGTCAATCAAGTTCACGTCCAATCAGGTGGGGTCAATTAGAGGCGTCTTTCCTAATTGAAAATTCGATTGGCAACCTATGCAGACTTGGGAGTGTGTGGACAGGTGTAGCTTTTGTTCAACATAGGCAAGAAGCATAGGCTTTGTGTGTTTGTGAGCACGAGATGCAACAGTTGAAGAGAAGTCCGGTCAGAGACGTGGGCAACTATTGTAAGGAAATTCACAAGAAGCTCCAGGGGCAGAGATCGAGATGGTGGACGCATTTGGCGAGGCCATGGCTCGAGCTGGCGTCCTGATATCTCTGTATGTGGTTTGTGACGATAACTCTTGAGCAACTCGAGGCAAGAAGAGAAGTCGCGACAGGTTCGCAAAGTGGTGGCTTTGCAAGACGTCTTCGTGAAGGAGTGTAGTCGAAAGGAGAAGCAACAACGCAAGGAGAAGCACTCAGGACTGTCGTGGAGAAACACATGGTTGACTTGTGAGGACGCTGAAGCATGGATAAAGTGCAGGTTTTGCATAAGTTGCAGGTTGTTCGAGACGATGTTCAAGTGACGAGAACAATGATGAAGAAAACTACTGCATTAGTGAAGAGGGAGGGAGTCTCGTTTGTACTTGACGTGGCTGGTGGTGTACTCTCCAGTGATGAGCTAGCTGGTGGAGAGATGGAGCCACACTACTCCCCAAAGTAGCATACTTTGGGACGCACCCATGTGAGGGTTCGAGGCGGCGCCCTAGGAGGGGGTGCAGAGCATCTCTGTGAAGATGCGATGGCGTCCATGCAGGTGGAGCATGGGGGATGCAGCGGAATCTACATCAACAATGGACAGCTCCGGGATGGCAAAGGAATTTGCCGGTTGGTTGCATAATTCAAGCAAAGGTGGAGTTTGTTGGGTTTTTTCTTGATTCTGCTGATTTGAAAATATTATGAAATCATTGTTTTTGGAAACTCGTAGAGATATGATAGTAGTATCTACTAGTTTTCATAATTGGGGTTATTTCCTAATATTGGTGCTATTAGGATTACTTGGAGAGCAAGTCGGTGTGGCCTATTTATAGGCGGCTCTACAAGAAGTTCTAATTGAGGAGAGGTGTGATGAGAGAGAATTGGTGAGAGATATCTTTGCGCGGATGTGTGAGGTTAGGGTTTCAAGGTTGTAGGCCATGAGGATGAGAGTACCGCGTCGATGTGGTCCGCGTATTGAGCCGTCTCTCCCGTACGATGTATTCCGTCGTTGATATAGTGAAATTATCCTCCTCTCGTGGATGTAGACGGTTTTTCCGAACCACGTTAAATTGTTTTGTGTCGTTTTTCTTCTCCTAAATTGCGTGTGTCGAATATGTGATCGTGTGGAGTGTTGTAGCTTCCATTGCGGCGGGAATTCGAGTCGACGAATAATTCCCCAACAAACCGACCCCGACTTTGGAAAAATTATTACATTGCAACCCCCATTTTGAGAGAGGGTTGATTGCAACCCCTCTTTGCAATGAAAATGCCAATTCTTAACTCATAAAAACATTCTTCCACCGTTAACTAATTAAACTGTTAGTACACAAATATTTTTCATTATGGATTAAGGGAAAACGGTAATTTAAAATTAAAAATTACAAAAGTAAAATGGAAGAAGAAAAACAAAGACATATGTCTCTTACACCATGACGGCAGATTTGAAAGGCGGGTTGAGGTGTACGATAGGGCGGAGGCGATCGTGAATATAAAGAGTATTAGACATCATTAGAAATTGGCCCTGGACTAAGTTGCAAAGACAGCCAAACTAATGACATGAAATCTGAGAGTTTGCCAGATGCAACAGTATCCGTTGGATCATTTGGCTATCTTCAAATCTCAGCCGTTGTTTACTTGAGGGGGCGCAAATGCAATTTTCATTTCTTGTTTTATTAGAACTATGTCGTTTTGATATTTGTCTCGTTTAGTTTGCTGCCGTTACCAAAATGGTGATGTGGCACACCATGATTAGTTAACGTTGTGCTACCGTTAGTTGATTCTCTTAAAAGGGATTTTTCTTCCCTCTTTTATCCGTAATTTTTTTTCATCATTTTGAATTAAATTCAGAGAGATTTATTCTTCGTTCTCTTTCTCTCCTTCTCATCTCCGTTGTTTATGAAACTCTAGCGTGCTTCGCCTATCTTCCAGTGGAATTAAATATGGTATCAGAGCCAGGTAGGCTAGTGATTTGGTGAAGCTTCATTCAAATTCTGTGTTTGTGGATCTGAAGGTTTCAGATCTGTTTTGCGCTTCGAAGTCAAGGTTCGATGAAGCGCACTTCCGCTAGTGGTTCTCTTCCAGGTATGGAGGTTTCGTCTCCCTACTTTCTTCACAACTCAGACAATCCTAGAGTTGTGTTAGTTTCTGAGAAATTAGATAATAATAATTTCTATACCTGGCATAAATCAATTGTGTAGCTCTTAGAGCTAAGAACAAGCTCGAATTTTGTTGATGGCACTATTGTATAAGTACAGTGAGGTTGAGGACTTCACTTCTCTTATCCCATGTTCTGTATGTGCCAGACTTTGAATTCAACCTTATTTAAGTCTCTAAGCTCACTCAAAAACTTGGTTGTCTGTTTCAATATAATGTGGATGAATGTCACTTCAAGAATAGCTCTGGACATATAATTGGTTCAGGTGTCAGACAAGGTGGGATTTATTTCTTCAAACCTACACACATGACTTATTTGACAACTTCTAGTTCTCTCTGTGTCGCTGATCTATGGCATAAGAGACTTGGACACCCCTCAGTCAAGAAGTTAAAGTTGATTTCTGGTTTCTTGCCAAACCTCTCTTAGCTGGACCTCTATCACCATGTAAGGTGTTTCCTCTTGCCAAGCAAAAGAGATTGCCATTTCCCAAACTTGGACATATTTCAAGTTCACTCTTTGACTTAGTTCATTATGATACATGGGGACCATACAGGGTCAATAATCATTCTGGTTACAGATTCTTTCTTATTCTTATGAAAGATTCTACTAGAACTACTTGGCTGTATTTGATGAACAATCAAAGTGATGCATCTCAAATCATTTCCAGATTTTGTAACTTGTTGTCATACAGTTTCAAATTTCAATCAAGAGATTTAGAAGTGACAATGCTCCAGAGTTGGAGATGGTCGATTTCTTCATCAGTAAAGGGATCATTCATGAGCACTCTTGTGTAGAAACTCCCCAACAAAATTCAGTAGTGGAGAGGAAGCATCGACATTTTCTCAATGTGGCTAGATAACTCAGATTTCAGAGTAATTTACCACTTTCTTTTTGGGGAGAGTGTGTTCTCATAGCTGTATTCCTCATCAATAGAACTCCTTCTAATAAGTTGCAAGGTAAATCACCATTACAGATGTTATGCAAGGTTGCTCCAGATTATTCATTACTCAAGGTATTTGGATGTCAATGCTTTGCAAGTACCCTGCAACATGGCAGAACTAAGTTTTAGCCAAGAGCTATGAAGTGTGTATTCACAGGTTATGTTTACGGAACCAAGGGTTATTGAGTTGTTAACCTTCAAGATCAGCGTTTCTCTGTCTCAAGAGATGTGATCTTCCATGACGATGTATTTTCTTTTCAGCATCAATCTTTTGTTGATAATGTTGCACCTAATCAGGTTTGTCTACCTCTCTCTTGTGAAGACAATTCTATTTCACATGTTCCTTCTACTGTTCCATCTTCAGCTCCCACTTATAGAGATGCTCTTTTGTAATCATCAACTCCATCAATGTCAATTAGACAAATTAGTAGAACCAGATCTCAACCAGCCTATCTTCAAGACTATGTGTTATCTGCTACTCATTCAGCTCTAAGTGATAAATATGACTTTGGTACTGCTTTCAAGTCTTGTAATGATGTTCATGCACATGTCCTTTTGGCCAATTTTTATAGTCAACTTGAACCTCATACTTACAAACAAGCTGTGCAAGATGAGAAATGGGTATTGGCTATGAATGAAGAGCTTCAGGCTTTTATTGCTAATGACACTTGGCTTCTCACATCTTTGCCCCCTCGACATAAAAAGGTTGGCTGCAAGTGGGTGTATAGAATTAAATACAAGAGTGATGGCAGTGTTGATAGATATAAAGCTAGATTGGTTGCAAAAGGGTACACTCAAACTGAAGGATTTGATTATTTTGACACTTTCTCTCCCGTTGCTAAGCTTTCAAAAATTAGAACCTTGCTCAGTTTGGCTTCACAGTTCAATTGGGAGATTTTACAGTTAGACATTAATAATGCCTTTCTGCATGGAGTTCTGTCAGAAGAAGTATATATGTATGTGCCTGAAAGATTATCTCTCACCACAGCTCAAACTATTCCTAATTTGGTATGCAAGCTGCAAAAATCTTTGTATGGCCTCAAGCAAGCTTCAAGGCAGTGGTTTTTGAAATTCTCTTAAACAGTTCTTTCTTTTGGGTTCCAGCAATGCAGATCAGATTACACATTGTTCATGAATCTTACAAGTGAGGAAAAGACTTATCTCTTGGTCTATGTGGATGACATAGTCTTGATAGGTTCTAATCCAGCTTCTCTCCATCACTTCAAAACTGTTCTCATCTCTTCTTTTAAGATTAAGGACCTTGGTGCTTTCACTTTCTTCCTTGGTTTTGAAGTTACTAGAACTAAATCTGGTCTTTTCTTGTGCCAACCGAAGTTTGCCCATGAGATCTTGTCTAGTGCTGGTTATCTTGACTATAAGTCTTCTATTACACCTATGGCTTCTTCAATCAAGCTCAATTCTCTTGATGAACAAGATGATGCTGGATATAGAAAGCGTATTGGTAAACTCTTATATATTTGCAACTCAGACCTGATTTTTCTTTTTTCTTTTTTTGTTCACAAACTCAATCAGTTTGTGGGTCATCCTACTGATCATCATCTTTCAGGTTCACACCATGTTATGTCAAGGGCACAGTTGGCCAAGGTATTTCTTTCCTTCACAATCAGAAATTACAATCATTGTTTATGCAGATTCAGATCGGGCTGGGTGTTTGGATAGCAGAAGGTCCACTTCTGGTTTCTTGGTTTTTCTAAGAAACTGTTTGATCACTTGGAAATGGAAGAAACAAACAGTGGTGGCAAAGAGTTCAACTGAGGCTGAATGTAGATGTTTCGTCAGTTGTTTCTTGTGAGATCAAATGGTTAGAATCTCTTATTGCAGAGCTTCAGTTTCATATAGGGTCTACACGTGTGATCTATTCTGATAACTCTACTGCACTCTAGATAGCAGCTAATCCAATTTTGCATGAGTAAACAAAGCATATTGAATTAGACTGTCACCTTATCAGAGACAAAGTGCAGTTAGGAGAGGTACAACTCAAGCACATCTCAACACTGTTGCAGCTTGCTGATTTCCTCACAAAACCACTTCCTTCGTTTCAATTCTCTTCTCTCCTTTCCAAGTTGGGTGTCATTCTGCATTTCACCCAACTTGAGGGGGCGTATTAGAGATCATTAGCAATTGACCCCGGACTAAATTGCAAAGACAACCAAACTAATGACACGAAATCTTAGAGTTTGCTAGATGAGCAGTATCCGTTGGATCGTTTGGCTATCTTCTAATCTCAGCCGTTGTTGGCTTGAGGGGGCGCAAATGCAATTTTGTTTTATTGGAACTATGTCGTTTTGATATTTTTCTCGTTTGGTTTGCTGCTGTTACCAAAATGGTAATGTGGCACACCATGATTGGTTAACGGTGTGCTACCGTTGGTTGATTCTCTTACAAAGAATTTTTCTTCCCTCTTTTCTCTGTAATTTGTTTTCATCATTTTTAATCAAATTCCGAGAGATTTCTTCTTCGTTCTCTTTCTCTCCTTCTCATCTTCGTTGTTTATGAAACCCTAACGTGCTTCGCCAATCTTTTAGTGGAATTCAATAAGGAGAGAGGTAGTAGATATGGTAGCGAGGGTCGAGGAGGGAGGCATGGTGAGTGGTTGTAAGAGATGAGATTTAGTAACCTAGGACTGGCGAGTTTGAGTAAAAGATGAATCTGAAGGAAGAAAGAAGGAACAATGATAAAGAATAACCTCGGTCGCCCTTCCGGCAGCCTGGAGAAAGATGAAGGAGAAGAAGAAAATGAACGGTGAAGATGGAAGAACGACACCAAGCAGAAAAAAGATTATTAGAAAAAATAACACATTTGGAAGAATGAATTGAAGAAAGAAGATAATGAGCTTTGCCACGCCTTCCGTCGCAGCAATATCCATCTCTAGAGAAAAAGAATGAATGATGAGAAGAAGCTCTAGAGAGTGATACCATAGGGATAGAGAAAGTTATAAGAGAATTTTAGAATTATGATATTTGTGAAGGGTATTTTGGTCATTTTCACCTGGCTACCGAAACAAATCAAATTGAGGCTTTTGCATCATGTGACACCCAATGGAGGTCTTTCGGACAATCCCCTAATCAAAGGGGTTAAAATTAGAATTAACTCAAAGTTATAAAAGCGTTCTCTGTATCTTGTTGCACCATAAAATAGGGTTCCAGTTCATACCCGCCACAGAATTATCCGTCGTTGCTCGGCTAAGCTGAACTGCTGAAGTAATGGCGACAGAAGAAAGATCTGTTGCCGATGCTGTCGACAGACTCTCCGGCTTGCCGGAATTGATCATCGATCGCATTCTTTCATTCCTTCCGGCGAGAGACCTCCACAAAGCAAGTGTCTTATCCAAGACCTTTCTGTCTTTTGTGACGTCCTTTCCGGTTATCGTTTTCAACTTCAATGGGCATCCTAATGAAGGAATTCAGCAGTATGATCGAACTGAAGCATTCATCGACGCCCTAAGCCGCAGAATCAGACGAACGGAGCTCCCAGAAAGCGGTTTGCAAATATTTGAACTCGTTTTTCCTGATTACGTTGGTTACGAGGAAGCAGAGCGTGGTATTGATGAGGCCATCACTTTTGCCATAGCAAAGGGGGTGGAAGAGCTCAATCTCTGGCTCGGGTCATGTTGTTACCCTCTGCCTAGTGTAGCCGGCTCAGGGTTCCATTCCATCAAAATCCTTAATTTAAGGGAATTGAAGCTTGATAATCTTCATCATCTCATAGCGAGCTGCCCTTATATCGAGTCTTTGTATATCAGCTTATGTCTTGGTTTCAGAAACTTCACTATGTCCAGCGCTAGTATCAGATCAATCGCGTTGATACAGTGCCACGGATTAGCAAGTGTAACCATCGAATCACCGAGTCTAAAGAAATTTATATTTGATGGGGAATGGTCGTGTGCAGATACTTCTTGTTGTGAAATCAATATTTCAAGTTGTACCTGTCTTGAGATTCTACATGTGCTCAGTGTTGAGATTACAGACGAGTGGGTTGGAGAAACCATTCCTCAACTTATCCAGCTTCAACAACTGAAGTTCGATATATGCCCTAAGCTGCAGAGTTTGAGAATTTCAAATCAAAGGCTCAAGAAGGTGGAGTTCATGAGGTGTAGTGATTTACTACAGAGTATTGAGGTTGAGGGTGAAAATGTCGAATCAATTAACTTTGATGGCTCCCAAGCTTGCGATATCAAATTTGATACTCCGAACCTTATTTCGTTCATATCGTACTGTAGTGAAGTAGCCACGGATCATTGGGGCTATACCGACCCTGCTACTGTTTCAATCAGTACATATAGTCATTTAGATGACAAGTACTTCGTTACATTGCGGGATTTCATTGACAATGTTTTTGGCCGTGATTCCTCTTTGACAATTCTTTGTAACTCCGAGAAGGTAAATTCCAAGTTTTGTGCCGGATTCTCTATAGCAATTCTCTATAGCACTTTTCCTATAGCACGTTAGTAACACTTTTGTCGTGATTGCGACACATCATCATAGAGAAATCCAACACATTGTTTCTAACACTTCTTTTTCCCTATTTTGCAGGATTTGGTCATCCCTTTGAAAACAAGAGGAAAAATCGTTTTTCCTCTTCGTACTCTCAAGCGTTTGGAGATATCGGGTTTACAAGACATCTCTGTTGACTTGGTGGACAGCCTGCTCTGGTTATTTCCTTTGGTGCACTACATAAATTTTGTTTCAGACGATATGAAGAGTTGGATAGATGTTGTTGAAACAACTGACCCGACCACCATAAAAAAGAATCAAAGGAAGAGAACAATGTTCAACCGTAAAGGAAAGACAGAGGTAACTAACTGGACAGTCTACTTGCACTTGTAATTTGGTTTAATTTCCAGTTTCTTTAAGCTGCAAATAAATTGATTACTATCTGACTTGCTGCATCTACATCAAACAAAATATCGCAGCTTTATAAAGATGGGATCTTCATGCCCGATGACTTGACCAGCTGTTGCTCAGATGAACCAGAACAGTGCTGGCGACATACGAATAAAGTGATACAACTGGAGAACTTTGATAGATCTAAGTCGGCCAATCTGAAGAAATATTTTTCCCATAAGGGCAAGTTGGTCGACATAGATCCTATGGATACAAATGCTTAGGTCGCCGACGACGAAGGTCAATGTTCATAAAGCATGATTTGATTTTATGTTATGTCAAAATGTCAAAGTAGTAGATTACTTTTAGGCTTAATTGCTGATTGCATATAATTGGCTAATTGCATGTCCCTCTTCTAAAATTGGCTTATTGCATCCCCCATTCACAGTACTAGCTTATTGCAAATGAGAAAATTATAATCCCCCATTATGACATATGGGGGTATGCAATCAGCAATTTTATGCTATCTTATTATATAAAGAGCAATGTTTCAATTCTCCACCAGTACTTTACTGAACATATTTTACTACAATGTTTCAGGTGATGCCAATTATTAGACAAATTACTTTGACCATCTGTAAGCAAGCATTAGATTCAACCACTGTATGTACTGGTTCCAACTACTACCCCATATTTCTTCAATGTAACACAGAAAACAATAAGCATGTGATTAGGCCCGAGCTTCCGCTTCTAGGTAATTCAAAAGAATCATGTCAAGTTCAGTATGTTCTACAAATGGGATAGGATTTGTAGTATGCAACATTCTTGAGAAGGACTTGGTTTAGAAGTTTATGACTGAAAAATCCATACACATTCCTTCAAATCTTAAGAAATACAAACAATGCATGTGTTGGTCTTGTCGGTTCTATGATAAATTCTAGACTTAATTGGTGATCGCATAGCAAAGTATATCATAATAGACTTATTACGATCTATAAATCTAAAATTAACAAATTGCAACCCTTATTTGTACAAAGTACTAGCTTATTGAAACTGAAAATAACATATGTTATCCCCCATTAGGGAATATTCAGTTAGTTTACACGTGTGTCCTATTTTGTGAGGGTAAAATTGTCAAATCTCTACTATATAAAAGGTTGAAGAGTTCCTAACCTTTTGGTTCATAAGCTTTTCATATTAACAAAAATGCCATTGTATAACTGACTTAATTACCACCAAACAATTTAGAAATACATGACTGTTCGGATTTCGGATGCATCTTTTCTGATGTTAGAAGAGTCACAACCCTTGCAGAGTTTTAGAAGAGACACGAATCCTACAAAGCATGAACAATCGACTCTGAGAAGTTCTCTAATATATATATATATATATATATATATATATATATATATATATATATATATATATATCTTCTGGGAGCCATAACGTAAACTCATCATCCAAGCGGAGATCGGCTTCGCATCTGGCGCTGACGGTGTTCTGGACAAAATCAGGGCATACTTCCAGTACCCTATCGTCCTCTAGCCTAGCCAAACGTCAACTCATATACTACATCTTGGCATGTGTGATCTCTTGTTCCATTTGGTTTGGGTTTCATACATGAAGGTCAAAAAAATTACGGAAAGTCCGATAGTATGTTGATCATTAAGTGTTCTTTTCAGACCGTGTGGAAAATTTTAGAAATCAGAAGATATTGGCCCTTGGGTTCCATTCGAGTTCGTGTGACTTGTCAAGGTGTAATCCATACTTTAGGTAATTCCAGATTCCCTAATATTTTTGTTTCCATATTAAAGCTTACATAAGCGTCTATTCAGTGTACAAGTCTTGTTGTACCATCCCTTAAACCCCATAGTTCACCTCTGTTTTCCGTCTATTCAGTGTACAAGTCTTGTTGTACCATCCCTTAAACCCCATAGTTCACCTCTGTTTTCCATCTACAGTCAAAAATCAGTTCTTGAAATGTGTTTCACAATTACCAAATTTCACAATTTCGTGTTTCACAAGTAGTTTCTGCTCAAATTGGCTGGGAATTGGTTCCTTAGAGCATGACAATAGTTTGATCTACTGCTTAGCTATTTTTTATTCAAATTCACTTTTGCGAGTGGTGTTCTTAGGGTTTGCTAGAGTGGTACATGCTAATTGTAGGCCAAAATTTCATTTAAATTGATAATTAAATATGTAATGTAGTTTTTTTTCTCTCTACACGATTAGGAGGAGATTGAGCAACTCTATCATAACAGTATTCAATTATCAAAATTTTCCAAGAGATAAACATTAGTTATTTTTAATGAAAAGCAGATAAACATTAAGAGTGCCTTCATCCAAATCTAAGTTTCAAACTTCATATTTTAATTATTTTTATTATATTTCAGATTTTATTAATCAAAGTATTAAATTTACTCTTTGATAGGACTCTCTCATGGAGAGAAACGCAGTTTATTTTATTGGTTGGATGAGGAGATTGAGCACCTCTATCATAACAGTATTCAATTATCAAAATTTTCCAAGAGATAAACATTAGTTATTTTTAATGAAAAGCAGATAAACATTAAGAGTGCCTTCATCCAAATCTAAGTTTCAAACTTCATATTTTAATTATTTTTATTATATTTCAGATTTTATTAATCAAAGTATTAAATTTACTCTTTAATAGGACTCTCATGGAGAGAAACGCAGTTTATTTTATTGGTTGGATGAAAAAAAAGCATGACAGAAATTGTAGGAAATCAGGGGACGTGGGAATTATCCTTGACTAAAAATATGGGGAGAAAATTATTCCCTCGCTAGATGTGGCGAGCAGAAATTAAGCTCAACGAAATATAATGTAATTTAACGAGTCGATTGGAGCTACACTTTTTTAAATTTCGCCCGCTATTTGTCGCTAACTGTTGTTTAATTAGTCTATTGTGTATGCTCTTATAGTCACCAAAGAATTGTCAATAGTTTTTCATATTTTAATGAGTTGCTTACATTGTGCTAAGATGTGTGTCCAATCCAACTATCACCACCTTCTGATTACAGAAGTTCTTGTACATAGATACTCAAAAGTCCAAAGCTTTAGGATAATAAAGATAGTAAAACAGAAAGGGAAGTTAATGAGACTAGGTGATCAGTTTCTCCATTGTGTCTGTCAGATTTGTTGAGAGAAAATGAATAATTCTAAACGGACATAATTCTAGACAGAATTTTAGACATAATTTCTACTTTTAGTGATTTTGATTATGTGTCAATGTTTCCTAAGAGTTTAGTATTTCCATAGTAGGGATTGATTTTACTACATATGAAAATTATGTCTATGTTTATGTCTAAAATTATGTCCATATAGCATTAAAGAGAAAATTGTCATAAAATAGGGTATTATGTTCAAAAAAAGGAAGTAAAATAGGCAGAAATATAAACCTTGATACAAATGGTTATTATTTCCAGGAATTACTTAATCCTGGTGAAAACACATTTCGTACTCTTAAGTTCCGAAACTAATAGGTTAAATCAGAACATCTTTGTAGCTTGTAAGACATTCATAGTCCGTTACTTTTCTACTGGAGTTGAAATGTGTAGCTCAGGTCTGTTTGTTGAATTTGAGTTAACTTTGCAAAAAAAAAAATGAATTTGAGTTAAGGCCATTTCATACCAATGATTATGCCTCTCCTAATTTGTATTGTTGCTAGTGACATGAACTACTCTTTCTCTCAAGCGTACTCACTAAATTTCTAGGATTGCGACTGTTTATGGCGGTTGACGTAACTTTAATTTTGATTTTCACTGCTGAAGTTCTAGGTAGACCTTTTTACCTAGGATAAAATGGCTTTAACTTTATTCTTGTCCATTGTTATTGTTGTTCTCAAATTACTTTTTCTAAACGATTAGATCATTTATTTTTTAGTTCAAAAAGTGAAGTTATGGCACATTAGACGATTGTATATAACTTTCTCTAAGAAAGAAGATAAATTCTTCTTTGCTATGTGTAGCGAGAAAACAAATTTGTTTCATGGTCAGCGCTAAAAGAGGGACCCTATATGCGGCATATATTGGAATCTATTATTATCTATTGAAAAATATTGGTGCTTCCTTGTCTTTGGAACATGGTGAAGCCCAAAAACTTTAATCGAACGGGCATTTACAGTCAATTTCCAACCGCGCACTCTTTGTGACTAATTAACAGCTTGTTGGAGTGTGGCGCTACATTTTTAGTAAGTGGTTCCACTTAGATAACTTGGGTTTATTGTGTGACTAATAAAGGTTGCTCACCAAACTGTTAAAATAATCACCATCCTCTATACCTTAAACAAAATTGCTATTTTCCTTAGTCAGGAACAAACGAAAATGTTTTTTAAAGTGAATACTTGTAAAGCCCTTTTATCCGAACTACTTACTAGGAAGAATAATTAAAATAGATTGCAAGTGTTATTGTATGGTATCTAGGCTTGCATTCGAACTACTACTTATTAGGAAAAATAATTAAAACTAAAGACTAAAGATAAATATTACTTGCAATGTGTATATTTCACGAGTAAAAGTATTTATAACATGTGAACTTCTGGATACTTTTTATCCAAACAATACCTCTTGGAGTAACAGGAAACAAAAAAGGAAATCATTATTCTCAAACCCTTGGGGGAAGGTGAGGGGAAGGAAGGTGAATAGGAAACTAGAAAAAATGATGGTCTCAAACTCGTTTAGTGAAAATGGAAATAAGAACATAGGGGCCCTGCAGGAGGCAGAGGAACTACCCTTTCATGGTAGTTTCATTACTATAGATTCGTCCGTCATTTATTTAAGAGAATGCTAACCAAAAAATATTTGAAAATGATAAATGAAAAATCAACATATTGCTGTAAGGAGAATTGAGGGAAGGGGAAGGGGGAGATGGAAGGAAATTGATTGGCCTGTGTGAAGGGGAAGGGGAAGGGAAAGGGGAGTGTGAAGGGGAACATGAATAGGTTGGAGATGCTCATGTCCATTAGGAGTTCAGGATGGAAACAAGGTTTCACCTAGACACTGCCCAATTGATGTTCACATCAACTGACACGTTGCGTTGGTGATTTCAAATCGACACTCTTTGATGATAAACATTTTTGAATAGCCAATAGGATGTTATTAAGAGACTGAATTTGCAGTTTGAGAACACTTCGAGTTAAAAAAACCATAATAAAATAATTTCATTAGATGTCTTTTATTTTGTCGTCCACCTAACTTTTATTTTGGATCACATACAATCAACCACTTAGACATAGAATTGAATAAATGAACAAGTACTTATTTTAGGAAGTTCTAAAGCATATCGTAATTTAGAAAAGTTCTCACGTGCAAAAGCACGTGCTCCCAATTAGTTCAAACTAAAAAGAAAACTATTACTATAACCACATTACCCTAATTTCAATGCCACCAACACCACTACTCTTACACCCTTCAATATTCATCGGAGGATTCAGATCCACTCTTATCGAGACGAACGGAAACAACTATCACTGAGGCAACACAAACTGTGTGGCGATGCGTGGGATCCGTCGATTGGGGTGAGAGAAAGTATCGCCTAAGCCATCAATGGTGGTTGCGACATTGATCTGGAACATGTGGTTCAGGTATGGGCAGTGGAAAGCAAAGGTGATGGCTAAGGCGGTGGCGACAGCGTACACCAGGTTGCAGAAGGACCGTGCTCGGAAAAGTCAAAGCTAGGGCTTTATCACTGCAACATATAGATAGAAAATTATATTTAAGCCCCAAGAGTATATTTATTAGTAATCAAGTCCAAACATAATCAATGTCATTTCAATCAGCTTCCAAACGAGGAATTTTACATCCCAGTAGAAGAAATCCTTTCAATAAAAATTCCGTTGTTTTGAAATCCCTACGTATTTCATAATTCTTCATCCAAACACGCCATAATTGATTTGGTGCCCCTCTGATTCTGTTCCTTCTCTTGGAACACAATTTCGGTTCCCTTCCCATGAACAAATGGCTGTCACTGGAGCAAAGACCGGGAAGAACCGTTAAAAATCCATAAAATCCTTGGAGAACCACTACAAACAATACTCTCTTTCAGTTGAAAAATTAAATCAAACTAAGCACCAGCCCTCCTACAAACGAATTCAACATCATCCATCTGAATTTTGGGCCGGTCAAAGTTGAACAACACCACCGATTTGGACCTGAGAATGATTATCTTGCCAAACAACCCTGAAAAAACATAGCACATAAACCCAAACAACCATGTCACATACCAGATTGAACTATAGATCCTCTAATCCGAACATTACAAATTCAATTCGAATTTGGATAGAGGGTTTGAGAAAAGAAACAGAGACTGAGAGAGTAGATGGTGAGACTGAGAGAGATAGAGGTATAGAGAATATATGGAAGGGGAGAAGAAGAGATAGAAAAATAAGGGAGAGCGCGGGAGAAATAGCAGATTGGGAGAGGCTTCTTCTTCTTTTTTGTTATGCTTTCGCATTTTTCTATTCTTCTTCACTTTCTTCTTGTTATTTTGGTTTATTTATAAATTGGAAATTATAAAAATGACCCTTGATTTTATTAATACATTTAGCAATGTTATCAATTTGAGTTTATGTGTCAACATAAACCAAATTGTAGGGGGTGCAGCTAGTGTGGTAGCTCAAGCGGTATGACTACAAAACAATATTTCAAAAAAAAAAATAGCAGAGGGGTGAATAGTAGAGAGGTATGATTATTATTATTATTATTATTATTATTATTATTATTATTATTATTATTATTATTATTATTATTATTACTATTATTATTATATGAGAAATTGTTTTTGTCGTCAACCGGGATCGAACCCGAGACCTCACGCAGGGGCTTCCAACGCTCTACCACTTGAGCTACCACCCTAGCTGCTATTTTTTTTTAGAATTAGGGGGTGATAGTGGCTGATAAAAAATTTAGAAGGTTTATTATCAGTCAAAAATACTGCATTTAGGGTTTGGTGTGACTGAATCTACTAGTATTGGCAAAAACTTTGGTGCGTCCGGAAGTAACCGGCTCAGGCGGTACTTCCCGGTTATTACCAAAATACCCGCTAGCAGACAAAAAATGTGATCCCAGGGCGGAATCTTTTTTGACCTAGATAACATTTATAAGACAAATGAAAACAAAATTTCCCGGAAGATAACAATCAGAGAATATTAATACCTCCGTAGAAAACAATGGACAGAAAGCAGACAACAAATAGCTAAAATGAGAGAACAGTCGTTGATAAAATGATCAATGAAACCAAAAAACCTTAGTAAAACGATAAACGATCAGCAGAAGTTAGCTTAATTTGAAATTAATACGATACAAATGACTAAAAGGACTAAATAGAATAATTTCACATAGGTATAGTTAAGTATTCGAAACCTTCTCTGCTTTCTCGAGTCTCCTACGGATTGTAGTTACTATCTCCGCCGTTTTGGGAGTTGTAGAGCACATCAGGTGTTGATAAACTCGTAGTCCCAGCAGATATACTTGCATTGTCGACCTATAACCTTGGTTGAAGTTGCGTACATCGTTTTCCAACGTATGTGCGGATCGAACAAGCGTGTTACAATAACAAATCTCAAGCCTACAACATAACTTGTGTGTTACGGAAGATGTAGCTTTAGTGGGAGTGTTGTTTTGTGTGGTTGTAGAGTTGAAACTATGTTGAGACATTGTTGAGAGAAGAAATAATAAAAGAGGTAAGGGTGAGAGAGGAAAATAATCTCAAACTAACTGGAAATGAATGGGTAGGTGTATGTGTTTGAAGTGGTTGGTGAGTTAGAAATAAAAGAAGAAAATTGGTAGTTGCGAGTTAGTTGGCAATAAATGCACAGATAACATTATCAGTAGTCTTGGATAACAATTGTAAGAGTAAGGAAAGTAAAAAAAAACTTAGTTACACTATGTGCATTTATGAAATTTAATGTGGGTAGATGAGTTCATTGGTCTTTCATTCAATGAGAATTGGTAGCTGGTAGTTAGATGGCTATAAATGCCACGATAACATTATCAGTATTGGTGGATAACAATTGCAAGAGTAAGAAAAATATTTATTAGTTACACAATGTGCACTTTATGAATTTCAAGTGGGTAGATGGGTTTTGTAGTCTTTCATTCAATGTGAATGAAGATGATAGTTAGAAAAAGAGTAAATAAAAATACTAGGATTATAACTAAAAAAATACTACACAATCCAAATGATATTCAAACCAAACACAACAACCACAATTTCCATAACCTCCCCATCCAACCACAACACCACAAATGTTCAAACAAACACAACAAATTAAACATTGTTTCATACATAGTTACACAAACAAATAACCAGATTCATACTTTAGCCGTTTTCTTCTTTGCCGTTGTAGCCTTCCTCTTTTTTGCCTTTTCCTTACAAAAGTTGTCTGTTCTTTGAGCCATGTTTTTATAATTTTTCTTCATTTCAATCATCGGGTGGGTCAAGGAGAGGAGATTTGTTTTCATTCCCAACTCGTATGAGTTATTCCTGATTGAATTAATTTTGGTCAACTCCCTCTAATTGACCCCAAAACGCGGAAAATCAATTCTCACCCACTAATTGTGCGAGATGGTTTGGTAAATGTGGCTCGTGCAAGTTGAGTGACTTTAAAAATCCATATTTGTTGTTTAATTAAGCCTGAAAGCTCCCAAGTCACACACTTGATGGAGACACGAACAATGGCGCTGTTGCCATCACACATTGTTCCATGACGCAAGACATGTGTTGTAGAACACCACGGTGTGCATTGAGCTTTTGGTGGTTGTGTTTTGGAGTCATATTGTGTCATTGAGCCATGAAATGTAAGTACGCGAGGGTTCTCCGTGCGTTCCGCCACGAGTATTCAACAACACGATGGTATCATGCCACGGGTGCGTTCATCATTTCCTGTAACTGGGTTCTTATTTACCCAACGTATCACCACAAAGAGTAGTGGGCCGTAAAGAAACATCATAACTTCCTAACTCTACATTGTGTGAATCAAATTACACCGAGTATGGCAACATTCGTTGTGAACTTGCTCAATTCAAATGATAATATCTATGAACGTGAGATTGCTATCACTATCAAAATACAGTTTTTGCCTTTGCGATTGTTCAAGACGAGAAAAAAGAAACATATGAGTGGGTCTTGAGTTGTTTGATGGATGCAATGGAGAATAAGATTCCCGTGTCGATTATTACGGATGGTGATTTAGCCATGAAAAGTGTCATTCAAAAAACTTTCCCACATGCAAAACACTGTTTGTGTTCTTGGCATCTTTGTCGAAATGCTGAAGGAAAGCTGAAAAAGGGTGCCGCGTTCATTTCTGATTTTAGGAAATGTATGCATAGTAGAAAACCCGAGAATTTTTGGCTTGAAGATTGGCAGGCCATGGTAGAAAAATGGGACCTCTCTGATAACCATTGGATCTAAGTCACCTATTTGGCTAGGCACATGTGGGCAGAGACATACTTGAAATTCTTCTTCTTTGCTGGACAAACAACAACCTCAAGGTGCGAGAGCATAAACAATTTTTTCAAGGATTTTGTGTCCTATGTGGATAAGTTTGTCGACCTTTGCAGGGGTTTAATGACTGGGTTAGAAAAGTTACGAAAAAATGAGAGGGATGAACACTTTAAATCTGACCAATCGGACCCGATACTTACAACAAGGTTCAGGCAGCTCGAGGAGCATGCAGCTGAGGTATTCACCAATAATATCTTCCCGAAGTTCAACATTTAAGCTGAGATGGCCTAGGATTATAGAGTAACGAAGGTTATTCCCATTGAAGAATCAAAGGTTGATCAATTCTACGCGATGAGAGGTGAAATAAAGCAAAGTGTGGTACGCATCTTTCTCCCTTCATGTAGATATTTATATTAGCTTGCATCGTACACACGTAGTACTTTGATGCCTAATTATCTAATATATGTCTGAATATTTAATATTGTTATCTTTACATATGTAAATGCGCTCTATTTGTTTATGGTAATACTCTGTTATTTCCTCCATAACTTTTGAAATGAATGTTTTCTTTAACCTAGAATTGTTATCCTGCTTTTAAACATTATCTACTTAACTGCTGGAGCAAATTGTTCAGTGTACACGATCTAATCGCGGTCTTTGCTGCACTTTTTTAAAGTTTGAGATATCGAAGATGATTTGCAAACATATGATTCTTGTTCTAAAAGGGAAGGGTGTTCATAGGATCCTTGAAAATTTAATTGCTGATAGGTGAGTAAAAACGGATAAGAAATTCTACGCAACCGATCCTTCGATGAAGGAGCCTGTTCAGAAGCCGTGTGACGACCCAAGTGTCCAAGCTTCTCGTCGGGGTTCCATGAAGAGCCAAGTGGCATTGTACACCTCTTTGGGTTGTAGATCTTTTGCAAATTATAAGTATTGGAAGGATCATATGGCCGATGGAATCAGAACTATGAAGAGAATGATTTCTCAATCAGAAGAGGGTACCCATGGAGTTGTGAAGAAATAAGATAATCCCTACAGCCACGTGAAAAATCCGAACCCACCGAACACGAAACACCCAAAAGGACCCCAAGCAAGACAAGCGCAGAAGGTGCGGTAATTGCAAGGAACTTGTACACAACGACTACATGTCCCAATCCTCCCGTGGACTCCTACGAAGATGTAATCCATGCAGAAGATGATTAACAAGAGATACCAGTTGAATTTGATGACAAATGGGACTTCTATTGGTCTCAATCAACAAATATCTCAAGGAAAGGCAATTAAGACTTATGTTTGCTGGTTTTAAGATTGAATTAATCGTGAATTTTCATCAATGTGAACGGATGTTATCTATCTTGTAGGCTTTTGTTATCTCGTTTATGCTATTGGTTATCTATAAATCTCATGATGTTATCTTTCTGGACAATTTTTACAGCAGAACGAATACAATTGTTTCCTATTTCTATCTGTAATCCTAACAATGTTATCTACAAACCCTAGAGACCTGGTATACCGGGTAATTTTTTGTCTTGTAGCGACGGGGCCCGCAAGAAAAACAAAATAGGTTACGTAGCCCTATTGGCGGACGCACTGTAGACCGACCCATTAGTATTATTTTGAAGAACACGGTCTCAAAAATGTCTTGCGAACCCTAACTCCAGTAAACCCTCTCGTCGTTGCTCGGAAACGCTAAAGCAGATGAGTAAACGGAAAACGTGTGTCGAACGGATCTCCGGTCTGCCGGAAGAGATCATCCATCACATTCTCTCTTTCCTTCCGACGAAAGAGGTGCAAAGAATCAGTGTTCTGTCCAAGAGCTTTCTGTCCTCCTGCGCTTCTTTCCCGGTTGTAGTTTTCAACGATTGTCTGTTCCCACATCCCCGTGGGTTTAGTCAATTTAGTCAGGCAGAAGAATTCCGTATCGCCTGATAACGCCCAAATAGGGGTTATTTTATAGCCTGAAAAGATGTGTATTTGTGCTGGAAACCCGCGTTTTAGCCAGAATTCACCCTCGGAAAGCCACGGAATTTAGGAACGAGATGTTTATTTGCTCTTCGTGAATTTCTGCATGTTTCGTACTTTTATTGGATATGATCGCGGGTTTTTTCATGTTTTTACAGGAACAGGTTCGGAAAGTGCATTGGGATGCGTGCTGAGACAGAATCGGGATCGCCTCGGGAAACGTGCAGAAAATGCTCGGAGCAGGATTTAACCGAGACTGGTACAAGGGAGAGTGGAATGGAAAACAGAAAGACCGGAGGAAAAACGAGCAGTGGAAACCGACCGAGGAAGCTGAAAACGCCAAAACCGAGAATCACCGGGATGCGCTCGGTTGACAATATCTTGAGATTGACTTGGAATTTTGAAGTGAAACCAGGGGCAAAAGAACGGAGACGTCAAGGGCTTTCCGAAAACAGGTTATAATGCTGAAACGGAGTACGGCCGAAAAACCGACTCCCGTCACGTGTGTGTCCCAGTCAGGCCACGCCCGAGTAAGGAGTCCCAGTTCCCGGTATCCAGAGTCAGGAGCAACTATTTCATGCTTGTGACGATTTCCGGGACAGTTTTGGCCTAGGGGTATTTTGGTCATTTTGGCACCGGGCCCGGGTTTCCGGAGTCAAGTTCAGATTTTGTCTTCCAAATTCAGTCAGCAGTTTTCCTATGGCCAGAGCCAAGATTGGACATAATTTGGAGCGATTTTGACCCCGGGGTATTTTCGTAATTTTGATAAGTTTCGCGTCAAAACGCAAGACGAGAACACGGGAAAGCAGGAAGACCCTGAGGAAGGAAAACCGGAGATTTCAGGCAGAAGTGTGGGACCCAGGAGACCCAACCGGGCCCACCAGAGGACCAACCAAGGGCCACCATCACACCCCCTGGTTGCGTATATACGCAGGCTTGCGTATATACGCAGCCTTGCGTATATACGCAGGCAGGGAGGTGATGGTTGGAGGATTTTTTTTGGGCCCTGGTTGCGTATATACGCAGCCAGTTTGACTTTTTGTTCCCGAGTCGGTGGACCGATGGCAGTTTTCGTAAATTCTGGCGCAAGCGTTTTCGGGAAAAACAGCACTATTTAAAGACTCGTCTAAAGACTCGTCCAGACTCGTTTTGATCATCAACACAAGACAGCACAACCGAAGGAGAAGTCGGAGCATCCCCGGAGAGCACGGAAACGCGAATCCAGATTCAAGACACCCGTTTGCTCTTCTTCTCTCCCATTCAAAAACTGTGTTATTTACATTATGAATTTCAGTAGCTAAACTTTTACCTAGGTTCTCGGTGAACCTTGGGTTTCGTTTTCAGATTAGTTCTGCGTTTTGACTATGAATTCATGATCGTACTATCTTAATATCAGCAGCTTTATTCGTTATTCTGTCTTTGAATTTTACTGTTCATGCATGATCGGAGTCGCGAACCAGAATTGCTACAGACCCGAGCCGGTAGGTGAAAATGTCTGGTTAGGGTTAGGACGAGAAGACAGAATTTAGCACCTTACCCCGATGGGCCGACTAGCGAAGGGGAGTTAGGACTAGCCTGAAATCGTTGAGACCAACTGTTAGAGAATCTGACCCGGGCCATCAGGACAGGTTAGAAACCCTAGCAGACTTAGAACGAGACTGCAGACTTAGGCAGCTTAACAAGAATCCGACAGTCTGCAGGATCGTGATAACGTGCAGGAAAAGAAAAGATACTGCACAATTGGTACGTGGCACGGATAACGAGACTGCTGTGTGTTTTCATGTCAAACAAAGAACGAAAATCTGAAGAACCCTAGGGGATCCCGGGACCTAGTATCTTAAACCCTAGATTTACAACCTTAAGATTATTCAGAAAACTTTCACAAAAATATTTACGTTTCAGTTATTTACTTTCAGTACTTAGTTAGTAAGCAACCTCTCAAAATATTCCTCCTTTTTACACTATGTTCGTTAAAACTGATTACTAGAAAAAACCTGCAAAGTCCCTGTGGGATCGATAAACCGAGTCGAAAATACTCTCTATATTACTTGATTCGTATACTTGCGAATAGTACGCTAAATTGCGCATCATCGCCCTACACCGCAGATTCGAACGAATGAAGGCACAAACTTGTTGCGCAAATTTGAACTTGATTTTCCACATATTGAGGACGAGTAGGAACCAGATCATCGTATCGCTGAGGCAGTGTGTTTTGCTGTAAGAAACAGCGTGAAAGAGCTCAATC
The DNA here is from genome assembly GCA_023055425.1 of Linanthus parryae. Classification (NCBI taxonomy): domain Eukaryota; kingdom Viridiplantae; phylum Streptophyta; class Magnoliopsida; order Ericales; family Polemoniaceae; genus Linanthus; species Linanthus parryae. The sequence continues at coordinate 139,676,307 of JALGPY010000004.1, read as the reverse complement.
TTGTGCTGGGTACAAGGTTTAGTTCTATTCATATGCCTAAAATCACTAGCTCTTCTAATTCTATTACAATCCTCAGATTAGAAAATCTGAATCTTAGTAGTCTCCATCACCTAGATAGCAACCTGCCCTCTTCTTGAGACATTGTTCATCGAATCATGTTCTGGTTTTAGAAATTTCACCATCTCAGGCACTAAAATCAGGTCAATCGAGCCGATTTATTTCCTCGGATTGGAGAGTATTGATATCCGATCACCAAGTTTGGAGAAATTTGTATATTTTGGAAACATGTCGGGATATCGGAAAACATCCGAATGTGAAATTAGTATTTCCATTTGCACCTCCCTTGTGGCTCTATCATTGGAGAATGCACAAATCACGAACGAGTGGGTTGACGCCACCATTCTGAAGCTCGTCCGACTTCGAGATATGAAATTCGACGGTTGCCGTATGTTAGAGAATTTGAAGATTTTAAATCAAAGTCTAAAAAGAGTGGACTTGCTAAGGTGTACAAATTCTCTGCAGCGTATCGAAGTTACGGGGCCAAATGTTGAATTTCTCAACTTCGATGGACATCGCACGTGTGACATAATATTTGTTGATGCTCCTCAACTTGTATCACTAATGTGTAGCTATGCAACAGAAGATGATTTTCCACCCGAAAACCGATCCTATCTTGAACCTACTAAAGTTTGAATCGCTACACGTGCTCTGTTGCCTGACAAATATTTTGCTCTTTTGCGGAATTTCATTCAAGATGCACTACAAGAATTCGGAGCATAAACGGCATTAATTTAATGCTGCGATAAACACGAAAAATTCCGCGTCAAGTTTTTGCGGAATTACCTACGGCGTTTTATGTAAAGCTACATATACCGGTGCCGTTTATGTTTAAACAGCATTAATTTAATGCCTCTCGATCTTCAGCGGCATTAGTTGCGGCATTAATTTTTATGCGGTTCTGTTGCAGCATTAATCATTTACTGCCGTATGATAATTCTGTTACAACATTAATTTAATGCCGTATTAAAGATCTATCGTGGTATTATTTTAATGCCGTATTAGATATCAATTTCGGCTTTTGATTAATGTTGTATTTGATCTCAATACCAGCATTTATTATAATGCTGCATTAGTGACTTGCAACATTTTAGTTAATGCTACAATTACTGGTATCACTATATGCCAAATCCTTGTTCACCTAGCTATCCTGCTAAAATTAAGAACATCTACTTATCAAAAAAATATAAACATCAATACTTAAAAATAACCGAACATGACCAAAAATTATCGAAACATTGCGATGACATTAAGTACAAAATAGTTTAACATTGCAACAAAAGGGGGATTCCAAAATATACAAGAGCTGATGAACATGTCCCTAGTCTCTCATACAGCTGCATAATTAAGTAGACCAAAACACAGTAGCTAGCATTGCCACCCAACACTGCAAAATGCCATCGACCCCAGAAATGTTCTTCCTTCGACACTACTCCAGCTCCTCCATGTTGTAAATGAAGATTTGCCACCCAACACAGTAGCTAGCATTGCCAGTATATACCCAACACTCCAGCTTCACCTCTTACCTGCACATGCACACAGGAAGAAATGAACCAGCTGAAAAGTTATCTTGATTTAATCGCCAACCAAAAAGAACAACAAACAGAAAACACATCCAAGTACAAATCACCGAGAGAGAAGAAGAAGAAGATCAAAGTGAATCAAGCAAAACGTTCATATTATGCTTTGGCAACAACGACAACACCAGAACAATCTACAAGTGCAGGGGTTACAATGTTTGCAATATTACGACCACTTTATGCAGCTCAAGAACAAAGTATTGTATTGCTTGGATCTCAGAAATGTTTGGTTGATTTAAAGGAGGAGATTCCAATTCCAAGTTTGCAACTATTAAATGAGGATTTTCTGCAAAATGTATTGGGATTCAATAGCACCAACCAGTACTTAGATAATCGGCCAAGTACAGATGGCTTTGAGCCAGTAAAGATGGCTACAAAATTGGTTTAAATAATCAGCCAAGCTTATACCAGAGAACTAGTATTTAAATTCATTGAGTTTTGAGCCAGTAAAGATGGCTGCAAAACTGGTTCAAATAATCGGCCAAGCTTTGAACCAGAGAACCACAACTTAAATTCGTTGAGTTTTGAACACACATGCCAAGGAATTTTTTGAAACCAGTGCCTAGAGAGGAAGCTATCAATTCATGAACAGGGCCTCATATCACGCCAGAAAATCATCCAACACCAGAACTTAAATTCATTGAGTTTTGAACTTTTTGGTTCAGTTTTGTAGATTGATCAGCTTTGTGTGTTAATAATGTTTCTTTTGCAGTATTGCATTCATTGAAGAAAAATACATATTTTTGAATTCGATGCTTGATGGGAGTGTTAAAGCTAAGGGGTGAGTTTATAGTCCAAAGATTTATTGGAATATTATTCGTCAATATTCTGATGAAGGCATGACGTAACATTATTTTATTTTGGTTCCAGACAGCAAGATAGTTGATTGATACATGATATAACTATTTTATATTAAAATGTTTATTTGATTTTGCCTATTTAGACTTTTCGTGTTTAAGGTTACACAATTTTTAGAATTTCAGTTTCACATTGTTATTATTCTTCCGCGTCAAAATATATATCACCATTCTTAGTATACATTTACTTAATATACCAAACAGAATTAACTCTTTTGGTTCGGTTTTGTAAGATTGATCAGTTTTGTGTGCTAGCAATCGGCGGATTTGACGCTGCCCGACCCAAAAATAAAACATAAAACCTGTACTGAACCTGATAGCTTTTCTCAGCCCCACCCAAAATTGAAGATCGCCAGAAACATTTTGAGAATCTTTGCGCAGTAAAGAATGCAGTTTTCTCTTTGAAAGCAACAACACTGTTGCACGCTCTCACGTGGTTAATCTCAAAAAGTCAATCACATGTCACTACAGACTGTGTTGCTCTAACATCTATTTTGCACAAGCGGAACCTGAGATACGTTGAGGCAAACATGTTCGCAAACATTTTCAATCAAACCACTCGCTTTGGAAAGTTAACAATCAATAAGGTGCCTAGAATTGAAGTCGTTGATCCTGATCGATTGGCAAAGCTGGCTTTAAGACAGTCTAGACCTCAGACTAGGTCAGGAATTGGTTGATTCCAATACCGTCTTTCCTTCTTGTATGCAATGTTTTTCCACCAATATAAATTATGCCCTTCTACTAATAAAAAAAAGTTCGAAAGTTCAAATAAACAAAGCTCAACACTGCACAAACACAAGCTCTGCTGTTGGAGGTGTCATGAGAGTGATGCAAGTGCTTGAGTTGCTCGTTTCTCAATTCTCACTACCCGTTGCTTCTGCATCTACACTTATGGTTGTAGTAACTTGCTATCGATTTTAATGGAGAGCAACTTACTTTTGATGGTAACGGAATTTTAAGCCCAAAGATGATTGCTTAGATTCTTTATTAATGTCTATTTGATCGAATAAAATTAGAGAGAGAAAACGAGATATGTTAAGTTCAAAACCCAGAGTACAAATGTAACAACCTAGAAAGAAAAAGGCTATACGTCACCCTTTAATCTTAACCTTTTCATTTCACCTCTCATGTGGGGTTCTGCTATTGGTATGAGATTACAGAATTACTCGAAAAGGATAATCATAAACAACCAAATCTTCACACGTTATAGGAGAAATATAAGGGTGAAAAATAATTGGTGCGAGCATAGCAGGCCAAGACGATTGAGGATGTTCAATGTGAGAGGCCAAGATGATAAAGGACAAAAATAAGCACCCACCTATTGTAGATAAAAACCGCACTTAGGCGGTAGTTGGCCACCTTGTGGCGGAAGAGAACCGCTCCTAGGCGGTAGTTGTCCGCTCCTTGGCGGAAGAGAATCGCTGTCAAGCGGTAGTTGGCAGCTTTAAAGCGGTAGTTGGTCATCATTTGACGGAGGAAAACCGTTCTTAGACAGTAGAAACTGAAAATACATAAATAAAGTAACAAATTTCGATGACAAGAAGAAGAGCAGGGGCTGTATCATTGATGAGACACACAAACTTATAGCAACTAATTGGACATCAGAGAGAGAGGTTCGAGAGAGAGGGGGAGTTATGGCAGACTTTTCTTTTATCGTACCTCTTTTTTTTTTTGAGAAATGGAATTATTTTTTGGGTAAAAGACATTTTTCACCCTCCCGAATGTGGAAAAAATACATTTTGCATCATGATTTATAGAAAAATACATTTTGCACCCGTGTTAACAAATGGAGGGTGGATAGATACCACACAATCCATTAGCGGAGAGGTGCAAACTGGCTTTTTGTGACCATTTTACCCTTACAAATCGTGAACGAATAGAACCTTTTTTTATGACTGAATTCATCATGTTTCTATATTTGTTGGTGTTCTTGAGCACCTTCCACCACCAACACCAACAAAAACACCAATGTAAGTGGGAGAAATCTTCCGTGCCTTCTTTATTGATTAGTGACCTTTAAATATGTAATTTACAACACTAATTACAAATTGGTCCGAAACTAATTACAAATTAGTCCTACTACTATTACGCCCCCGCAGTCGAAACTGTAGGCGTGCCAACACTGAGACTGGAACGGAAGCGCTGAAACAAGGGCCGAGGAAGACCCTTGGTGAAGATGTCGGCGTACTGGTAATCGGCTGGAATGTGCAACACGCGAAGCTGACCCAAACGAACCTTCTCACGAACGAAGTGTAGATCAATCTCAACATGCTTAGTGCGCTGATGCTGAACAGGATTACCAGAGAGATAGACATCACTCACATTGTCGCAATACACGACTGTAGCTCGAGGCGGGGTGACACGAAGCTGAAGAAGTAAATTCCAGACCCAGCAGAGTTCGGAGACGGCGTTAGAAACACCGCGGTACTCAGCCTCAGCGCTAGAACGAGATACCGTGGCCTGTCGCTTGGACGACCAACTCAGAAGATTGTCTCCATAGAAGACACAGTAACCAGAAGTGGAGCGGCGCGTGTCCGGACAACCAGCCCAATCGGCGTCAGTGTAGGCGGTGAGGGAATTAGGAGCAGAGGCAGAGAGCCGAAGACCATACTCAAGTGTCCCACTGATGTAGCGCAAGATGCGCTTCAGGGCATGAAAGTGCGGCTCACGGGGGTCATGCATGAAGAGACAAATCTGCTAAACAGCAAACTGGATGTCGGGTCGAGTGAACGTGAGGTACTGTAAGGCCCCAGCAAGGCTGCGGTATAAGGTAGGATCAGCAACTGGTGGGCCAGATGTGGCTGTAAGTTTACTCCCTACCTCGACAGGGGTGGCAGTAGGCTTACAGGTCGACATGGAGGCACGACGAAGAATGTCGGTTGCATACTGATGCTGAGACAGGAACAGGCCAGACGAATCACGAGTGACAGCGATGCCCAAAAAATGATGCAGATGGCCCAGGTCAGTCATAGCAAACTCTCCAGAGAGCTGGGAGACAATCTGATCCAAACCAACCGGAGACGACCCAGTGATGACGATATCATCCACATAGAGTAGGAGGTAGACGATGTCCGAGCCACGACTGTAGACTAAAAGAGACTCATCACACGAGCAACCAGAGAAACCGATAGTCTGTGTGAGGACGGTGGCAAATCGCTGAAACCAAGCACGAGGAGCCTGCTTCAGACCATATAAGGATTTGCGTAACCGGCAAACAAAGTCAGGATGGCGTGTGTCGCGGTAGCCAGGGGGCTGATGCATGTAAACTGTCTCAGAGAGATCACCATGAAGAAAAGCATTCTTGACATCCAGCTGACGGATAGGCCAAGAGCGTGTAACGGCAATGCTGAGAACTGTACGGATGGTGGTCGGTTTGACAACTGAGCTGAAAGTCTCCTCACAATCGATCCCAACCATCTGGGACTTCCCATTAGCGACCAATCGCGCCTTATAGCGCTGCAAACTACCATCAGCGCGAAACTTGTGGCGGAAAAGCCACATAGATCGCAGAACATTGGCCCCTGCCGGGCGAGGAACCAGATCCCAAGTGTGGTTCGTAACCATAGCTCCAAACTCATCATCCATGGCCGCTTTCCAGTGAGGATCCGACAAGGCTAGGATGGGGGATTTGGGAAGGGGCGAAATGGGGCCTGGTGGCTGGGCCGCTAAAGTGAGACGGGTGACTGGTTTGACGATGCCATGCATGGATCGGGTGGTCATCTGAGGAGATAGAGGAGGAGGAGAAGGGGCCACTGGGCTCGGTGTGGGTGACTCAGGGGGGTCAGGCAACACAGGCACAGACGCGATAGTAGGTGGGCGAGTGGACACAGACCGACGGACGTAGTGCTGAGGAAAAGGTTCCACAAGGGTCCTGGACGGGGAAAGCTGTGTGGGTGCCCTAGTAGGTGCGGGTGGTGATGGGGGTGCCCTAGGATGGGTGGGTGAGGGTGTGTGAGCCACAAGGGTATGAGCACGATGAGTGAATAAGTGGGACGGAAGACTGTCATCGGGATCAGACGTCCTGTGAACAGAGGGAGACACAGACCCAGGAGAGGAGAAAGGAAACACCGTCTCATCAAAGGTGACGTGACGGGAAGTGTGAACCCGACCAGTACTCAAGTCTAGACACCTGTACCCACGATGATTAAGAGGGTACCCCAGAAATACACATCGAACAGAACGTGGTGCAAGCTTGTGAGGTGAGGTGGCAGAGAGGTTCGGGTAACACAAACATCCGAACGTGCGGAGATGCTCGTAGGAGGGTGAGCGATGGTAGAGGGCAACAGTAGGAATAATGTTTCCAAGGACTTTGGTGGGAAGAATGTTATGGAGGTAGAGAGCAGTGAGAAGAGACTCAACCCAGAAAGAGGCTGGAAGAGAGGCCTGAGCAAGGAGGGCACGACTAATGTCATTGATTCTACGAATCATGCGTTCAGCTTTGCCATTTTGAGATGACGTCTGAGGACAAGCAAACCGAAAGACAAGTCCATTGTTAACAGCGTGAGAGTGAAAAGAGCCATTATCGAATTCTCCACCAAGGTCACATTGGAAACTCTTGATGGGGCGCTCAAATTGAGTTTGGACGAAGGTAGTGAATTGTTTAAATTTTGATATCGCATCGCTTTTTTGTTTAAGTGGGAAAACCCAGAGAAAATGGGTATAGTCATCTAATAGTAGTAGGTAGTATTTGTAGTGCGATTTGCTTAAGACCGGAGATGTCCATAAATCACTGTGAACAATGTCAAATGGACTAGAAGTAGAAGAAGTAGACGGTGAAAAAGGCAAACGCACGTGTTTACTAATTTGACAAGCATGACAAAGAGCTTCGGAATTATGCCTACTACAAGAAATGAAACGACTACTACGAAGCGAATCTAAAACTAGACGCCCGGGATGACCAAGGCGGTTGTGCCAAACGGAAGCAGGAAGAGCAGCAAAAGAGACAGCAGACGACGGTGGTGGGACAGACTGGAATGGATAGAGATCACCCGAACTGTTGCTCCTCTGTAAAAGAGCTCCCGATCGTAGGTCCTTTACAGAAAAACCAAAAGGGTCAAACTCAACGGAAACATTCTTGTCAGTAGTGAATTGACGAACAGAAACTAAGTTTTTGATAACGTTTGGGGTGAGTAAGACATTTCTAAGGTGAAGGGAACGGGAGTTGGTGGTAAGGGTGTGATTGCCGGATCCTTTCACTGGAATGCTAGAGCCGTTTCCCACAAGTATGTTAGGAAAATGACAAGATGACGAGAGAGAGGAGAGTATACCTGACTGCGGAGTGAGATGAGCAGATGCGCCGGAATCAAGATACCAAGTCTGATCCGGAACGTTGAGTGTCATGCCAGAGAACTGAGATCCTAAATCAGTAGCAGTCGGGTAGGCAGAAGCAGCTGTGAGGCCCTGCTGTCGCGCAGCCGGTGCTGGGCCGAGAAGGCCAGCAAAGCTGGGTCGAGGAGTACTCCAACCCGGTGTCGGGGAATGGGGACCCGACTGAGTAGTTGGGGATGAAGAGGCGGGACACCACACCCACCTGCCCTGAGGATAGGCAGGCAATGGTTGGTGCTGCTGATGGTGCAGTTGAGTGCAACTACGTCCTTTCCGACTAGACTGTCGACGACCATGTTGGGTTTGCGGTGACGTCGTAAGATGAGTAGCAGCTGTCTGACGAGATCCTTGATACATCCACATCAACATTAACATTAATCATGTGTTCTCTTATTCTATTGCGTTCACCATCCAATTCCATCCTCCAATATCGATTAGTTTGCTATTATTTTCAAGAAATTATCAAAAGCCACTAACAATATAAAAGAAGACGTCCCTTCTTATTTACTAGTTTCCATATCAAAGGATTCATGACACAGATGCTCAACCTGAAACACCAATGCTTCCCATATTTTACCCCGCCAACAGTTAGAAGTAACTCCTCAGAGAAGTGTGTGGAAATTATTGAGTTGTTTGACGACATGATATGATTACTGGTTTAGTACAACTACATCCGTCCTGCCGAGCTTAGAGGATGGGTTCCACAAGGGAATTGGGTTTTATAGAGAAAAAAATGCAAGAATCAGGTTTGAGGCCAAATTTGATTAATCTTCTCATCTTCCACCTTCTTCCATAGGTCTTGCAGCTTGAACTTGATAAGAGAGATTCACAGCACTAATTATGAATAATTTCAATCCACTCATCCACACCCTTACTTGAGAAGTTGTCTGGTGGTGAAGCCTATGGGTGATGTGGGTGTATCTGGAAGAGCCTTGTCTGCTTGGAATCCTGAAGAGGCATTCAATATGCACTTGTATAGGTGTGGAAGAGTATACTAACCGTGGAGCGTTAGCTTGTCAGACCCGATGGTCTTTTCAGGTTTGGGCATAGATCAGCTGCATTCAGTTCAGTTCAGTTGCAAGAAGAATTTATGAGATGAAGAAGGTGCATTTACTAAGTTGCTGACGTTTCAAAAAGTTGGAGATGACAATCACGAGAACGAGGGCGAATCTACAGGGGGAGATTGCATATGTGTTCAATACAATGTTTAGTTTCATACTCTGCTTCACCATTATTACTAGGTGTTACCATTGTGGCTGTAGTTCAGTAAGCCGGGCATGCTATGGTCCTTGAATATATGGTTATAGGTCTTAACTCTTGAGTTTGAACCCTAGGGCACTCCAATGGTTTTGTATTAGCCTTCTCAGCTGCAATTTTGCAAGTCTAAGTTTCCGTAGGCTGGTTTACATATTTGGTGTGGTTTGCAGAATATTGCAATAGAACGGCTATTTACATGGTGCGCAAAGAAAAAATATGCGGGTTCCCATATCATAAGAAAAAAGTATTTCTCGACAACTTATACAAAGCAGATATCACACATAGAAGGAACTAAGAAACCGTGTGCTTTTTGGATCAGACATTCTCCATGAAAACAATTAGCAAAATAGTGTGCCATTGAACTGTATCGCATTCGTGCATCGTGTCAAAAGTAGTTTGACAAGTAGTTTGACAAGTGTCACACATGCATAGGGGTAAAAGTGTAGTTTTCTAAATTTTTGGGTACAACTAGAATTAGAACTTCTACTTAATTTCAGAAAATTCCAGTACAACCTCAAATATTTTTACTGCCTCCAAAGTCTTGATATTCATGCATCGTATGTAATGAGTTTATTATATGACTCACAAGAAGGATTCTAGCTTTATTACACATAAGATCCTCGAGGGGACAACAATCGGCGGATTTGAGCATACGCTGCCCGACCAAAAAAAACATAAAACCTGTACTGAACCTGCTAGTTTTTTCCAGCCCCACCCAAAAGTGAAGGGCGCCAGAAGCATTTAAGAATCTTTGCGCAGTAAAGAATGCAGTTTTTCTTTGAAAGCAACAACACTGCTGCACGCTCTCACGTGGTTAGTCTCAAAAGGTAAATCACATGTCATTGTGGCTACAGACTGTGCTGCTCTAACAATATTTTTGCACTAGCGCAGCCCCAGATACTTTGAGGAAAACCTGTTCGCAGACATTCTCAATCAAACCACTCGCTTTGGGAAGTTAAAATAAAAAAGATGCCTAGAATTGAAGTCGTTGATCCCGATCGATTGGCAAAGCCGGCTTTAAGACAGTCTAGTATCAGACTAGATCAGAAATTGGTTGATTCCAATACCATCTTAAATTCTTGTATGCAATGTTTTTCCATCAATATGAATTCTGCACTTCTACTCCCAAAAAAATAATAAGTTCAAAAAAACAAACATTCAGAAGATAGGAACAAGAACAGACCTCTCTAACACGATGAATTAGGATATGACAAAGCTCAACACTGCCCAAAACAAGCTCTGCTGTTGGAGGTGCCATGAGAGTGATGCAAGTGCTTGAGTTGCTCTTTTCACACTACCAGTTGCTTCTGCATCTACACTTATGGTTGTAGCAACTTGCTATCCATTTTAATGGAGAGCAACTTACTTTTGATGGTAACGGAATTTTAAGCCCAAAGATGATTGCTTAGTTTCTTTATAAATTTCTATTTGCTCAAATAAAATTACTGAGAGAAAACGAGATATGCTAAGTTCAAAACGAGATATGCTAAGTTCAAAACCCAGAGTACAAAGTAACAACCTAGAAAGAAGGCTATATGTCAACCGTTAATCTTAACCTTTTGATTTCACCTCTCATGTGGGGTTCTCCTATTGGTATGAGGAATTACACGAAAAGGATAATTATAAACAATCAAATCTTCACACGTTATAGGTGAAATATAAGGGTGAAAAATAAAGGCTAAATTGCACCGGAGGTACCCAAAGTTTGCCAAAACGAGCAAGTAGGTACCCAAATTTAAAAATCGAGCACCACAGGTCCCAAATTTTGGATTTTCGAGCAAGTAGGTACCCTTCCGTTTACTTTCCGTTAAAATTGGACGGAAAATTATAAAAAGACTCTCTTACCCCTTATTTTCACCACAGGTCATCAAAATTATATATTTTTTTACATCATTTCAAGATTTGAAAAATGTTTTTATTAAGAAATATCCGTCAATCTTAAAGTCTTTAACTTTTTTTTTAACAGTTTTTAAGAAAAATCTCAAAACTTCGTAATTTCACATGTTTTTTTAAATAAAAAAATAACATACAACCAGACATTCTTGAGTAGCTTTTATCGTAATGATTTGTATTTTTCATGCAAATGTAAAAGAGACTATTGTATAAAATTTACAAAGATACTTGTATATTGTTACATGGGAAATTATGAAATTTGAGATTCTTTTTAAACACTGCAAAAAATTAAAGACTTTAAGATTGACGGATTTGTGTTAATAAAACATATTTTATATCTTGAAATGATGTAGAAATATGTAATTTTGATAAAATATATTGCATTATCTTACATATATCAAATTATTAAATTTAAATTTTATTTTTTTTACTTTTTTTTAGATTTTTAGTAAAACTTGTATTTAAAAAAATTGAGGTGAAAATAAGGGGTACAAATGTCTTTTTATTATTTTCCGTCCAATGTTAACGGAAAGTTAACGGAAGGGTACCTACTTGCTCGAAAATCCAAAATTTGAGACCTGCGGTGCTCGATTTTGAATTTTGGGTACCTACTTGCTCGTTTTGGCAAACTTTGGGTACCTCTTGTGCAATTTAGCCAAAAATAAATGGTGCGAGCATCGCAGACCTCTTAAACATCTTGGAATAAAACTGAAGCGTACTACTGTTCAGGGAAAAGCAAGAAGAATGAGGATGTTCAATCTGAAAGGCCAAGACGATAAAGGGGACAAAATTAAGCATACACCTATTGCAACAAATTTTCTAGTGTAATGGCTTAAAGCTCAGTTGCCATTCCATGAAACATAAGGACCTGTGTTCTCTGTAAGATCACCTGGCATGGATTTACTTGTAGCTATCTACCATCCCATTAGAGATCCTTTTCTATGCCTACAAGTCACAATGGTGAAGAAGAGCAAACAATTCTTCCCTCAAATTTACCTAGAAAACAAAGTGTACAGAACCCACAAGCAACATCTAACACATCAAACTACACAATTCATGAACCAATAAATCAAAGATTAAATTAGACTTCAAAATGATTTCGAAGTACCTTGTCATGAGAAAAAGCTAGTGTGAAATCACCCGTTTTGGCCAACGCTTCCTATCAAATTCTGCAATTACTAGAACTGTCAAGAAAATGGAATGACCCATAACGAAACACTTATCCTTTCACATCACCTCAAAACCTTCTTGGTTCTTCGAGTAACTCCAGGTCCCAAATCGCCAAACTTTCAAGCTTTAGTTAACAATTTTATCACAATACTAATATGATAAAATGACATCTTCTTAAAAAATTCACAAACAGGTAACTGATATTGTTCTCCAAATCCCAGTAATGGTGAAGTCACTATTAACCACTCAAACATTTTCCTGCAATTTTTTTGTTTGCATAGCATTTAAACTTTAGGAAAGGAAAACTAATAAAGTTCAACAGCATATTAAATATTCTAATCCACGAGTTCAATAAAAATTTAAGTTGTTGAAGAGCTAAAGAAAAAGGAGCGCCTCGGGACTGTCCGCATCAATAGGATCAACGGTGTTGATTTATCATGTCTTTGCAAATTTTGACAGGCAACTTCGCATTCTCTCGGAAGTAGTTTTCCTAATTGTCCGCATCAATAGGATCAAAGCTAGTCATAATCACCCTTTTCAAGGAATGCCTCCAACACTTCACCGGTTTCTGAAAGCAGCACAGTTCACCTTCCTCTTCCTCACCAATCACAACTCTCTTGTGTTGGAACTGCAAGGAAAACATGATGGTTAATTAGACAATTCCCTGTATTTCTCAGCATATTAATGTTTGTAACATAAAAATATATAGTATGCCAAATACTATTGTTGAGTCGAGGGCTTGATGAGCAGGTTATGTTCACAGAGTAATCTTAATTCATGTGGTCAAACAGAAGAATTTTCGTTACCTTCAGGTAGCGTTTGGCAACCTAGATTTGGATTTGGAATTTGATTTCAAATTCCCAGATTTGAAATACTAGAATTTGAAATACTTCAAGGAATCCAAAAATCCTGTTAGGGTGAAATATTGGCACTTAATTTGAATTTTCATAATCACGGGAGGAGTGAAGAAAATAATTCGTCTATCACGGTAGCAGAATTCGGGCTCCACAAAAAATTCATAGCGAAACTGCAAGACCATGTAATACATAACGCACACTTATGTGGTAGATTAGTACATTATTGTCGATAAAAATCGCACTTAGGCAATCGTGGACACCCTGTGGGGGAAGAGAACCGCTCCTAGACGGTAGTTGGTCGCTCCTTGGCTGAAGAGAGCCGCTCCTAGATGGTAGTTGGCCGCTCCTTGGCTGAAGAGAACCGCTCGTAGGCGGTAGTTGGCCGCCCCTTGGCGGAAGAGAACCGCTCTCAAGCGGTAGTTGGCCGCTTTAATGCGATAGTTGGCCGTCATTTGACGGAGAAAAACCGTTCTTAGACGGTAGAAACTGAAAATACATAAATGAAGTAACAAATTTCGATGACAATAAGAAGAGCAGGGCCCCTATCATTAATGAGAAACACAAACTTAGAGCAACTAATTGGATATCAGAGAGAGGTTCGAGAGAGAGGGGAAGTTATGGCAGACTTTTCTTATATGGTACGTCCTTTTGTTTTGAGAAATGGAATTGTTCTTTGGGTAAAAGACATTTTTCACCCTCCGACTATGGAAAAATACATTTTGCATCCTGATTTATAGAAAAGTACATTTTGCCCCCTGTTGACAGATGGAGTGTGGATAGATACCACACAACCCATTAGCGGAGGGGTGCAAACTGACTTTTTTGTGACCATTTTACCCTTACAAATTGTGGACGAATAACACTTTTTTTATGACTGAATTCATCATGTTTATATATGTTCTTGGTGTTCTTGAGCACCACCTCCACCACCAACACAACACCAACACCAACACCAACACCCACATCAACACCAACACCCACATCAACATCAACATCAGGAACATCAATAACAAGAAGAAATAAATTTCTTGACAAAAAACATTCAGGTGGTGGAAGAGAAGGGTCTTGTGCGCCTCAGGAAGCTCTCCATTGGTGTCATCGATGTGCTTCGAAATTCAAATCAACAGGTTCAAAGACCAAAGGAACACTAATGGATTGAATTGAACAGGTTGAGAGACTTAAACCGAATCCAACTTGAGACCTGAACAACCACAATCGCACCCACCACCACCAGTAGAATCCTCATTCTCCGACCCAACCACAGCAAGCAAGACCCGATTTGAACCCTCTGTCTCCGGCGAATTGGTCATTCCCTAACATAACTCAAAACTCTGATTCGAACAGTCCTCCATACCAATCGGAACCCAAATCACCCAAACCACCGCAATCCACCATTTAAATCTCCATCTCTCTCTAACTCAATTTCTCAATGTTGAATTTAGAGAGAGAGAGAGTGGAGGGGCTGAAAGGGGCGTGGACAGGGAGGGTGATAAAGGGAAAGGACATGACGAACAAGAAAATCCAGGGTGAGGGGTGGTTCCCGATTCTCCAATTTGATGATGAAACCATGGTGCGAGAGAATAGAGAGAGTTGGAGAGTGAGAGAGAGGTGAGAGAGAGAGAGAGAGAAACCCATTTGGTGGGAAAGAAGATCTAGGTGCTCACCATCGACTCAATTCGTCGGTCGTTCGCCTGCACCGTTTAAAGCTGCCCAGACCGTAGCAGCGATCGTAGCAACACGGGAGTCCTTCATCTCACTCTATTTGGGACCATCTGGTTTGGATTTGGGTAGATCAGAGATGAGAGAGGGGGAGATGAAGATGGCTGAGGTGGAGAGGGGGGACGAACCAAATGGACAAAGGAGGAGTGGGGAGGGAGACGAAGAAGAGGGAAAGGGGATGAGGTAGACGAACCAGAGGACATAGGAGGGAGGCCGTCTAGGGTTAGGAAATGAGGAGACGAAAAGGAAATACTTTATAGTGGTATAATTTCCTTAAATCTTGAGGGTAATTAAGTATTTTTGCCCATCTATTAGAGTGGTGTTAGTTTTTAACTCTGACATGGGTGCAGAATATATCGTTGAAATGACACCGAGAAACAAACTCAATGGCTAATGACACAAAGAAACAAACTATATGGTTCTAGTAGCTCTGTTGGAGTAGTGCACCAAGTTGTTTGTTGAAATACCCAAGAGAGAGAACACTAAAGAGAGGAGGTATTATTGCCTAGTAGCACCCAAGATATGCAGCGACTAACATTTTTAATTTAAATTCTAACTCGAACAGTGATAGTCTTTACAGCACAGTTTCAAAAATCGGACCGGCCATCGAACCAGTGAGGCACCGGTTCATGGTCGGACCCGTCGGACAGGTTCAATTGCACGTTTATTTAATAATATATATTTATTACTTTTTATATAGAAATATTAAACATAATGGAAAATAGTCAATAATATACACGATTTTTTTAATTTGAAGCTTGTGTTATGATATTTTTAGAGTAATAGCTATGCTTAAATAAACACATACACACAAAAATAACTAAATTATAGTCAACAACAATATATTTTGATGAAAGATAACTAACACACGATTACATCCACAAGTAATATAAATTAAACATTTGAAAGATTATCTTGCCTCTATAATATTTTGAATGTAGACTTATATTTGCGAATGATAAACATTTTTGAACATTTTGATACAAAAAGTTATATTTTTTAAATTGTAAATTGATGTTTACTATGGGTTGGGATTGATAAGCATCTATGATTGTCAAATTTAGATATAAGTATTTAACTCCAAATATGTGATATGGTATGCAAAACATAATACTCCTATTACATATACAATATATTTAATAAATAAAAATAAAAGAACTTACAAAAAAAGATGCTAATCGTTGCTGAAATGATATATTAGGTAAATTGATACCTCCATACAAGACATAATAGCGTCTCGGGCATGGTGGTAAGTCTCATGTGTAGAAATCATGAGACATGTGGTTCGATTCATAGCCCTGGCATTAATGGTTCGATTCATAGCCCAGGCACTAATTCTACAAAGTTAAAGGAGAGAACCGGGCGGGTCCAAACCCGGCTAGTTCAACCGATTCGGCGGTTGAACCGCCGTTTCGGATGATGTGGCCCGGTTCGCGTGCATGGACGGTCTGAAAACCTGACCGGACCGGTCAAGCACCGGTTCGCCGGTCCGACCGGTCGAACCCGCCGGTCCGGTCCGGTTTTTAAAACTATGCTTTACAGTATCCGAAAAGCAATAAAAAAACTTACTGATTCTGAGTTTCCCGAACGCTGTACAAAGTAGGAAGACAGTTTCGTTCATGCAAAATGAGTCTCCTTAAAGCAGATTCGCCCTCACACGTGCTTGTTGTGGATTGATGGGACGAGTGCTTCCCAAGTTGAAAGCATCTATGTGCGGCTGTGGAAATCATGGTACAAGCCAAACACGACAAGCTGGACTACGAAAAAAAAATAGTTTTTTGTTTGGAAGTGAAGTGCTTGAGAGATTTGATAGTTTCATATTGAAGAGGTGTTCGTTTTGTATCCAGTTATCGTTCACAATGAGCGGATGTCAGGCCTTTTTGGTTTTCACTCGAAAGCTTCAATTTCTCCAGTATATTGCACAATCACTCTTCACCTCTAGTTGATTGAATATCGATGCTCAAGCCATAATGCAAACTTGTTGATTGCTGCCAGGAAAAGCAAGCAAACGGGCGTAGACATGTTTATTCAACGTTGATGCTCTTCAAATCAACACTAGTTATTGAGATAGACTTTCTCTTGTTGCTTAAAAACTTGAGATCACTGAAGCCAGAGCAGGAGTCAATATCTAACTGTTCAATCAAGGGTGACCAAGTACCTGAACATTACTAAGGTTTATATGTAAACCTCTAAAGGCAATGTCATGTAGAGATTGCCCACCATTGATCGGACAAATATATAAGGACAAAGAAGAAGCGTGGAGTCTATAA
The DNA here is from genome assembly GCA_023055425.1 of Linanthus parryae. Classification (NCBI taxonomy): domain Eukaryota; kingdom Viridiplantae; phylum Streptophyta; class Magnoliopsida; order Ericales; family Polemoniaceae; genus Linanthus; species Linanthus parryae. The sequence goes on along the minus strand of JALGPY010000004.1, from coordinate 139,659,322 downwards.
TAAATATTGTGAGAGCTTATGGCACCGGTACCATGTTTTGACGTACTTTTAGCTTTCATTTATTGTCAGTTACACATAAATCCACGATGTACTTCAGACTCAAGAAAAGAAGCATTATCTACCTTTGCTTCTTTGTGCTGTAACAGAAGAGTCAGTGCCTAATTCTCCCGGCATTTTACAAAATTATGAATTCCAATGCCATTCATAATTTTTCATATACATGTACTGATGTACATAAGCCTCCTCCAAAACTTAATCTTTAAGTGAAAATTGGAACTTCGCTTAAATGAATAAGTTTTGGAAATACTATAACTTGAACTCCCTACTTTCAAGGAAGAAATCCCGCGGAAGCCCCTCTGGAGACGACTTACATACTAATTTTGCAAGAACTAGAAAAATAATCTGTAGACGATTATCCTCTCCCTTGGGGCATCAGATCAACATTGATGTCTAGTTTATGATTACCTTTGAGAGTCCCAAACAACAAGAAGATATATGTAGCTCAACCTCATCACATCTCTATGGCCAGGGAGATATCAAACTCCCTAATGTTGAGCCCTTTTTCATAATTTCCCTCTTGAATTCTTCATAGAATTAAATTAAATTCAATAAATGTAATTTTAAAGTGATGTAAGCTAAACCATCAAAACAGACCCAAATTGTTTAAGACTATAGTTAAGTATCAACTAACTAATTTGCGTTCATCCTAGAATATAAGGAACAGTAATGAACGAGTAAACAATTACACATATTTGTCTAAAAAAAAACAATTACACATAAAAAATGGAAGGGGGAGTTTAAAAAAACTATGAAAAGAATATCCAGAAAATGACGAAGTAGAACACAAGTACACGTATAATACGTAGAAGGGGAAATTACAATCTTGAAAATGTGGAGGTTATGTTGAAAGACCCAAGAAGATAAATTGATGAAGAATATCTGGAAAACATTATTCAATTTACTGTATTGACCTCCTTGCCGTTCTGTGAAAAGTATTGCATCAGATTGATTCCATCAAAACTGTCGAAATTTTTCATTTGTATGGTTTGAACGCGGTGCCGCCAACACCTTCTACTTTGGTCGGAGCAGCACATTCTCTTGCCATCCATTGTGGTTTCGGATCCCTCAAGAAACTGCAAAATTCCAAAACAAAGGAACATAGCTTGTTAGCATAACTTGAGATGTTCAGCAACTATAAATAATTAATTATCGTGAACCTTGATAGATTACCTAAACAGTTTTTCTAGAATTACCTCTATTGATCTTTCCTCGTCATGTGGAACAGAAGACAAGGTATTCAAGTGAGGAGATAACCACAGCAAGCTATCCACCAGTTCTGTTGAGACACTTGAAATACCCATGATTTTGAGGTGCTTAAGCAATGTACAATGATAAGGGACTCGTACTGAAGCTCTTAGTTTCTCAGGGATAACCAGCATCTGCAAAATGAACGAGAATTTCTTTAGCACGAAAGCTGTGTGGAGCTGAGGAACAAAATAAAAAATAACAGTAGTAAACTACATTTCCGGTTCTTTAGCCGTCATAGGAAGAGGGATTAGGGAAGACCTGGCGATTGTAAATAAAAAATTACAATAATAACTACCATACCTCATTAGAGTTGCAATTTACGGTCAAAACTTTGCAGGATGTAAAACATCCAATGAAGTCCAGCAACATGACAAAGTAGTTGTCTTGCAGATGACCCTCTGCCTTGATTGACAACGTAATATCGTTTGGAGTTCTGTCCCAATATGAAGAGACTCCGTTACGCGATTTAATTTCAGCATGAACAGACATGAAAGAAACAAGTCGATGCGTATCGTAAGTGATCTTACAAGTGCTAGATCCGTTGAAGTTAAGAAATTGGAGCTTTCTCCCAACAACGTTCAACCTCTTTAGTGATATTGTGCATTCCAACAACGTCACTCTTTTCAAATTTTCATTTGAAATTTTCAAATCCTTCAGCTCACAGCATCCGATCAATTTCAAATCTTCAAGTTGCACAAGTAGAGGGATAGTATTTTCCACCCACGCATCAGTAATAGTCGAATATGCCAAATACAAAACTTTAAGAAACCTACACTCGGAAATACTGATATTATTACAGTTAACTCTAATATTACCATAGTCATTGGGCATAGTCAACCCATGTATATGAATTTCTCCAATCTAGGCAATTTGGTCTTTACAATCTCTAATCCGACACAATATCCCAATTGAATTGATTTAATGGTCTCGCTGGAAAGGGAGAAATTTTTCAAGCCAGAGCAACAATGAATTTGCAGTGTCTCAAAGACCGGACACCTCTCTAGAGTGAAATTCTCTAGTCTTATGCCATTTAGTACAAGGCTTTTGATCGAATTGAACGCGGAATCATCGAACCGAGGCAGAGTGTAAGTCGGAAACATGGAATAAAGATTTAGCTCGTTGACTCGTTTTCGCAAGGCAAATTTGATAGCTTCATCGATGCGACGATCAGTTTTGGGTTTACCTTCAGGAATCGTGAGTTCAAATTTTTGCAAATCTGTATGGATATTTCTCTGTTGGATGCTGCGCTGGAGGGAGTCTTTGAACGATTGTCTTCGATCCACGCCTGTTACCGGCTTGTGATTGGAATAGTCGAGGACAATAACTGGGAAAGAACTCCAATGAGACAGGAAGGCCTTTGATAAACCACTCGTTTTGTAAACGTCTTTCGTTGTCGGAAGGTAGGACAGAATGTGATGGATGATTGACTCAGGCAGGCCGAACCTAGCATGACTTAATCGGTTTGGTAGTTGAGGTAAAGTTTGTTATGCGTCCTAGCAAGTACACGTACTTATTTGCAATTATATTTTTACTAGCTATGAACATTGTTAGCTAGAAAATCAACACCCTTTTTGTCTGCCTTTACTCGTGCTTCAACAATTTAGTTGTCAAGAGCCTGCACTTCAACAAGATAAACTCATCACTATTATTAGACTCACATAAAAAAGCTGGAGCAGCTTGGAGAATCAGTACTAGTAACAACGAAGGAAGTTTTAGGAGCAAGCAATGCAGCGAAGTTTTAATTCTCTTTTCCTATCTACAATATTAAGAAATTATGATTTGATTATTTGCATATTGACATCCTTGCGTCATAGCAATGACATCATTTTCAATAAAGTTGAAGAGGTGGCGTTCAAGTTTTTTCGTTTAATGGGTGAATTTGTAACTTTTGAATAGTACCAACTCGCACACCACATACTTTATCGATAGTCTCAACAAATCCGGGTATGCATTTAATAATTAATGGAAAGTTCTGGGGCTACAGCAATAGGGTGTGCACACACGCCGCTAAACCGCCCAAATAGACCAACCCTACCCGATTCGGACTATATTTAGCGGTCTGTCAATTTTGTTTGGTTAAAAACCGACTATGCGTGCAGGTTCTTGGTTTTACCCTCAAACTGAATCTTAGTTAGTAAATACTTCGAATTTTTCGTTTAATAATTGTTCGTACGTATAAATGAAAAATACTTCTGTATTTCGTATTATTGCTAGACCTAATTAAAAATACACGATTTTTTGAGCAAAAAAAATTAATACTCGTATTTCACGTTTTAACGTACAATACTTCCGAATAAAACTTCTTGAAAACAGTATTGCAGTGAATAAATTATCATCCAAAGTAGTGTAACTTATAGTAATTAGTTATTATTAAATATTTTCTTACTATTTATCTGTTGGGTTTTGACGTAGGTAACGCAGCGGAATAACAAAAATTTCCTACTCAAAGCCCACCAAGGATCACTGGAAGAGCTAATCATAATATGATAAGAGCATAAAAGATGTGTACCTTGGTTTCGGAGATCACACGAAGAATAGATTCTTCGTCTCTATGAATATCCACACCTTGGATCTTGATTGGATTCCTTCTCACCACGATGTTTAGCAACGGAAGAAGGTGGAAGGAGATCGCGCAAACCGAGGTGGAGGCGCGGCCAAGAGGAGACCGACGGCTCCAAGGAGGGGCGGACGGGGTTGGCTTCGGCCTTCCTTGTCTGTTTTTCTCTCTTGCTTTGTTAAGTTCTCTCAAATAATGACTTGTGTAGAAAATTAACAAGCTAGAGTTCCTTTATATAGTCATAACTCTTTATAACTACATAAATGCCCCAATACAAATCATGTCCTTACATGAATTAGTCCACTTGCAAATTAATCCTACTAAGTTTGCTTGTGGTTGCGTTATGATCCTTTTATTAATTAGTCCAACTAGTTAATACCTATATCCAATTTAATCTGTCCGATGTGTGATCCCATAGTTTTCTACTTAGTTGGTAGTAACTTATTACTAACATGGAGCGGTCTCTAAAAACACATCCATGCCACCCAACTAATAGAAATAAGTCAGTGACCCCGACAAACCTTGTGCCCAATATCACATATTGTGTTATCCCTTTGTCTCCATATCCGGATTGGACACGAGACATAATAGTCACACTCGTATATCCAATACATAGTTTCTCGATCTTGGGATTATGCTTATGCAAGCAGATAACATCAATATCTCCATATTGATTGATCAGAGTTTGGTCAGACATTCAATAAGCACCATCCCTCGAGTGGCCACGGATATTTGCTCCCATTATGTGGGAGGGACAAATCCTCTCTGCGCCACTACGATCTCTACACTTGCTTCCTATCATGTTCGATAGCTATCTTTATAGTTACCCATTTAAGGCGCAAAGTTGGATAACATCAAAGCATGATATTCCACAACAAGAGTATCTAGTAACTTCAAGTCTATGGATTACAATATTATTGGCACTACGAGAAGCGATTGTGACTTTGACATAATCTAATGTATCCTTCTCGTCATGGGTCAATCCAGTATGCCATTACTCCTAATGCATACCCATGTGTTAGACTTGATATCTCCACATCAATCTACACACATACTGGTCCATATTTGATCGTCCTGCTAACCAATATAATGGATTAGGGATATTTAAGATAAACAACACATTGTATCTAAGGACTTCATTACATTAACTATCAGAATAAATAATAAATGAATATTCTAACCAAAATATCGTTCATACTAATTATAGATTGCCTCTAGGGCACCTATTCCAACATTATCAATTTTAGATATTTATTGTTATAAATATTTACAAGTATTAGTATAAAACTTGAAAATATTAAGTTAAAGTGACTATAATTATATGCATATATATGTGCGTGTATATGTGTATACATGCATCTTGAGTCTTATGTGTTATATTATTAAGTATTAAAATAATACATGTTCAAGATTAGGGAATGCGTAGTAAATTGTTTTACATAAGTAGGTTGAATAGTATGGTATTATTTTACATAAGTAATTAGTTTTTTTTTAGTAAAAATAAGTAATTAGTTATGAGCAAATAGTGTAAGTATCATAAATGATAAACAATTGAGTACATGTTTTACAAATTGTTTTAAATATTTGATAAAAATATGAAATGATGGCAATGTGTGACACAGAGAACTCATTATATATGCTAAAATCTATATTAATATAAAAAGCCAACGCCGAATTTGGTGAAATCAAAATGTGAAGCCCGTCACATTTTTAGTTTTCTTAACCTACCATTCGATTTAAATGTGTGTAGTTAATGAGTTATGGTCAATCATGTAATTAACTAAAGTTGGCAAGTAGTTGGTATTAACCCAGGTAGTGGAGGTCATCCCACTACATCCCACACCTTGATAAACTTCCCACTTCCTCAAAAATTATCCGACCATCTCTTACTCAATTACTTTCCAACACATCTTCATCATCCACCCAAACTATACTCATCTTGAAAATGGAAAAAATAGCAAAATGTTGAAGTTCATTGACAATAGAGAAGAAAAATTTGAAAAACGCCGGTGAGCATGTGAGGGACAACACTCGGCTGTGCCTCTTCTTCTCAAGTCTGAGGTATGCAACTTTTTTTATATATTTTATGCACGCATCGCGTGCACCACAATGCTAGTACTAAGAAATGCACCCGTATTTTTAATTGTGAATGAATAACTAATATACGAACTATACACGTACGTATATAAAACTCGAATTAATCAAATGACATATTTTTAAGCCAAATTTTTACTAACGTATTTTTAACATAAAAAATACATGTACGTATCGTATCACGTTTTATTTCCATCCCGTATTTTACTAACTATGAACTGAATCAATCCAACTCATGCCACATCTAATATATATTATTTCTTTCAATTACATATTCATAAAACTCGATAATATATGCACATATGTGATACTTCTTCCGTTTTTTTCTGCAATGTCTTGGTTTGACTTTTCAACCCGCAACTGGGTCACTTTGACTCGATGATTTAGAAAGCAAAATATTATATTTTTTTTGGAAATTTTTGCATAGTATTGTAGAGTAGAGTTTACCACTACTAGAAAAAACGCTAGAGACGGCGATTTAAAACCGCCGAAAACTGCACCAAAAACGCCTTAAACCAATTTACAGCGGTTTTTGTGGCGGTTTGCCATCTGACGCCCACAAAGCCGTCGACAATAGGGAAGGGCGGTTTTATAGCCGACGTATTCCTTTTTTCAGCGCTTTGCAGTGACCGCCACCGCACATGAAGGGAAACGTCTGGTATTTTAAAACCGCCTCATCTAAATATTATATAATTAATTGAAAAAAACCCATATAATTAGTAAATTAATTTTATTTTTAATTATTTGATATTTTAGTTCGTTGCTTTTATTCATCATGAAGTCCAGATCTGTTTCTAAAAAATAAAAGTCCAGATCTTGATCTTCAACTTGAAGGACTGCCAAGTGAACCCAGAAAATTTGATCATCCATCCAGAGGTTGTCGGGAAAATGAAATCAAACTAGAAATCTTAAAAGTGCAAGCAGAAAACTTGTAATTTCAGATTCGATCGAGCCAGGGGAGGGGGAGATATGGGCTCTAGACATCGTCGGAGGCAGCAATGGTTGTTCGGATCTGGAAATCGGATCGTACAAAGAGAAAAGAGAGAGAGAGAGAGAGAGAGAGAGAGAGATCAATTTTCTGCCATTGGGTCGCCGGCAAAGCGAGGGGGCAGCGATGGAGGGCTTCTGACGCCGATGGAGGAGAAACCTACATGGAGGAGAGGCGGATGAAGAGACAGAGGTAGGGTGAGATTTAGGTATTATAAAGGTAGGGTTTCCAATAGACGGATGAGATTTAATCTAGTATGGTTCTAATCTACGGCTCATATTAAATGAAGTTTTTTTTTCCTTTTGCAAAATATTAAATCTTGTTTTTTTTTTTTGAAAGAAAATATTAAATCTAGTTAATGTATTTTATTTTATTTTTTGAGAAATCTAGTTAATGTATACCAATAAAACATATTGTTTAAATGGATAAAGGAATAAAAAATTTAGTTAGAAGGCGGTATTTTTCAAACACCGTGTAATTGTACGGCGCATTCATGTACTCTGCCGTTTCGTTAACGGCGCAAAACAAAATAACCGCCGTAATTCTAGGGCGGTTGCTCACTTTCCGCCGTAAGTTGGCTCAAATATACGGCGGTTTTTGAAAATCGCCGTGAAATATAAAATATACGTCCCACCGTCACAGGGCTCATTAAACGGCGGTTTTTTCTTCCGCCGTATTCAAAACTGTCGTAACAAGCTATTTTCTAGTAGTGTACTCTACAAGACCATGGATATATTACCCAATTCTTGTATCGTTTTGTAAATCAAATTACCTGATCGAACTGATAAAGTGAATAGTAACAAAAAGTAAAGTAGACGGATAGAGAAGTAATAGAGGTAATACATAACTACGGGGTCATAACTACATATTATGATAAACTGGGTATCTGTGTAATTTACAATATCACTGTGAGTGTTGTAATTTTGCTGGTCTAATTTTGTTAGTGCCTTTTTCCCCTTTGCATGCTCTAAACCCTAGCCCTAAGGCTATCTGGAGTTCGGGGAGGGAACTCCGTCAGAAAACCAATGGCGGAAACGACTCCGGCCGACATTATCTCTGGCTTGCCGGAGGTGATCATCCATCGGATTCTGTCATTCCTTCCGACGACAAAAGACGTCCACGCAACAAGTGCTGTATCCAAGACCTTTCTATCTTCCTTGAGTTCTTTCCCGGGTATAGTTCTCGACTATGATCAGTTCAAACCCCGAAAGCATAGAGGAGAAGACCTAATGGAACAATTCAAGGACCTACTCTGCCGCACCATCCAACGAATGAAGCTTCGAGAAACACTTGTAGAGAAATTTCATCTCTTCATTCCTGTTGATAGCAAAGACCCCGAGAGAGATCGTCTCATCGACGAGGCCATCTGTTTTGTGGTGAGTAACGGTGTTAAAGATCTAAGGCTTGATACAGAGTTTCCTAGATACAGCCTTCCCATTGTCAATGGCTCTTCCTATTCAATCAAGAGACTAGAATTAGTGAATATGAATCTACACAATCTCGGCCATCTGTTAGCATCCTGCACTGTGATTGAGACACTGTGCATCGATGCTTGTTTTGATTTCAGAAATTTCAAGCTCTCCAGCACTACAATTAGGTCTATCGAGTTGAAGTCCTGTTATGAAGAATTGGAGGTTATTGAAATCGAATCACCAAGTTTGAAGAAATTTATATATAATGTCAAACTGACCTCTTTTTGGCGTAAACGAGATTACGAAATCAACATTCAGAACTCTACCTCTCTTGAGGTTTTGGTTATTGAGGGTGCTAGTATTACAGACAAGTGGGTCGAGGATAACATCCCTCAACTCGTACAGCTTCGGAATTTGAAATTCACTTTATGCAATAAGTTGCATAAATTGAGGATTTCAAACGGAAGTTTGAAAACGGTGGAATTGAAGTTTAGACTGCCACATCTGAGTACTGAGATTAAGGGTAAAAATGTTGAATCTCTTAACTTGAATGGAGTTAACACTCGAAATCTCTATTTGGATACTCCGAAGCTTGTTTCATTCATGACTAGTAATTCTCAAATCCACGGTGTAGATACAACTGCCTCGATCAAAAGAAGCTTTTCGTGTCGTGCAACCCACTTTCTTACCCTGCGAAAGTTCATTCACAATGTTCTTGAAGAGAGTGAAAGTTTTACAATAGATTCTACATCCCATGAGGTAATCTCAGTCCTTTAGTCCTACTAGATTTCATTGTTCAGAAAAGCTTAAGATGATTTTTTTTTCCTGTCCATCTTCCAGGATTTGCTCATACCAAAGAAAATAAGACAACTTATTGATCCTCTCCATACTAATCTCAAGCATTTGAGAATATTAGGTTTCCAGAACATTTCTGTGGAGTTGGTCGACAGCTTACTTTGGCTATTTCCTTTGGCACAAACCATATGCTTTGTTTCAAATAAGGTTAAGAGTTCGATCCACGTAGTTCACCACCCAGGAACAAGAAAGGACAATCAAAGAGAAAGAAAACTCATGAGAAAAAAAGTGATGGAGGTATCCAACAAAACCATTAGCTACACTGCATTACTAATTTATTTAAGCTTGCCTCCTCTGACATGTTATATCTACTCTATCTCCTATTTACAGCTTGGTGAAGAAGAAGACGGGGTCATGAAGCCTGATGACTTGATGTACTGCTGCTTGTATCTACATGAGAAGTGCTGGAGGCATACCAATAAAGCAATAACCATGAAGAACTTTAATTCCACGGATTGCGCCAATCTGAGGAAATACTTTGCACAGAAAGGCAAGTTTGTCCGTGCAATGCATTGTTCTTGCTCTTCTGCATGTAATTTTGAATGATCATTTATGATCTTTATCCTGTTTTTTATTTTAGTTTATTTGGTCAGTTCTCAAAAAAATATATTGTATTATCCGGCTATAGTTTCACGTTCTCAATTGGGACATAGCAAATCACCGTGCTTGTCGTCAGTTAATTTAGCCCTAATTTCCCGTGCCTATGTTCATCATGTTAATCATGTGTTCTCTTATTCTATTGCGTTCACCATCCAATTCCATCCTCCAATATCGATTAGTTTGCTATTATTTTCAAGAAATTATCAAAAGCCACTAACAATATAAAAGAAGACGTCCTTCTTATTTACTAGTTTCCATATCAAAGGAGTCATGACACAGATGCTCAACCTGAAAACACCAATGCTTTCCATATTTTACCCTGCCAACAGTTAGAAGTAACTCCTCAGAGAAGTGTGTGGAAATTATTGAGTTGTTTGACGACATGATGTGATTACTGGTTTAGTACAACTACATCCGTCCTGCCGAGCTTAGAGGATGGGTTCCACAAGGGAATTGGGTTTATAGAGAAAAAAAATGCAAGAATCAGGTTGGAGGCCAAATTTGATTAATCTTCTCATCTTCCACCTTCTTCCATAGGTCTTGCAGCTTGAACTTGATAAGAGAGATTCACGGCACTAATTATGAATAATTTCAATCCACTCATCCACACCCTCACTTGAGAAGTTGTCTGGTGGTGAAGCCTATGGGTGATGTGGGTGTAACTGGAAGAGCCTTGTCTGCCTGGAATCCTGAAGAGGCATTCAATATGCACTTGTATAAGTGTGGAAGAGTATACTAACCGTGGAGCGTTAGCTTACAAGCAACCGGGAAAATTGTACTCTGCATTGTCAGCAGTAATAAATGGTCAGACCCGATGGTCTTTTCAGGTTTGGGCATAGATCAGCTGCATTCAGTTCAGTTCAGTTGCAAGAAGAATTTATGAGATGAAGAAGGTGCATTTACTAAGTTGCTGACGTTTCAAAAAGTTGGAGATGACAATCATGAGAACGAGGGCGAATCTACAGAGGGAGATTGCATATGTGTTCAATAGAATGTTTATTTTCATACTCTGCTTCACCATTATTACTAGGTGTTATCATTGTGGGTGTAGTTCAGTAAGCCGGGCATGCTATGGTCCTTGAATATATGGTGGTTATAGGTCTTAACTCTTGAGTTTGAACCCTAGGGAACTCCAATGGTTTCGTATTAGCCTTCTCAGCTACAATTTTGCAAGTCTAAGTTTTCGTAGGCTGGTTTACATATTTGGTGTGGTTTGCAGGAGATTGCAATAGAACAGCTATTTACATGGTGCGCAAAGGAAAAATATGCGGGTTCCCATATCATAAGAAAAAAGTATTTCTCGACAACTTATACAAAGCAGATATCACACATAGAAGGAACTAAGAAACCGTGTGCTTTCTGGATCAGATATTCTCCATGAAAACAATTAGCAAAATAGTGTGCCATTGAACTGTATCGCATTCGTGCATCGTGTCAAAAGTAGTTTGACAAGTAGTTTGACAAGTGTCTCACATGCATAGGGGTAAAAGTGTAGTTTTCTAAACTTTTGGGTACAACTAGAATTAGAGCTTCTACTTAATTTCAGAAAATTCCAGTACAACCTCAAATATTTCTAGTGCCTCCAAAGTCTTGATATTCATGCATCGTATGTAAAGAGTTTATTTATATGACTCACAAGCAGGATTCTAGCTTTATTACACATAAGATCCTCGAGGGGACAACAATCAGCGGATTTGAGCATACGCTGCCCGACCAAAAAAAACATAAAACCTGTATTGAACCTGCTAGTTTTTTCCAGCCCCACCCAAAAGTGAAGAGCGCTAGAAGCATTTAAGAATCTTTGCGCAGTAAAGAATGCAGCTTTTCTTTGAAAGCAACAACACTGCTGCACTCTCTCACGTGGTTAATCTCAAAAGGTCAATCACATGTCATTGTGGCTACAAAGCGAGTGGTTTGATTGAGAATGTCTGCGAACAGGTTTGCTTCAAAGTATCGGGGGCTGCGCTAGTGCAAAAATAGATGTTAGAGCAGCACATTTAAGACAGTCTAGACCTCAGACTAGATCAGAAATTGGTTGATTCCAATACCATCTTACCTTCTTGTATGCAATGTTTTTCCATCAATATGAATTCTGCACTTCTACTCAAAAAAATAATAATAAGTTCAAAAAAACAAACATTCAGAAGATAGGAACAAGAACAGACCTCTCTAACACGATGAATTAGGATATGACAAAGCTCAACAATGCCCAAAACAAGCTCTGCTGTTGGAGGTGTCATGAGAGTGATGCAAGTGCTTGAGTTGCTCTTTTCACACTACCAGTTGCTTCTGCATCTACACTCATGGTTGTAGCAACTTGCTATCAATTTTAATGGAGGGCAACTTACTTTTGATGGTAACGGAATTTTAAGCCCAAAGATGATTGCTTAGTTTCTTTATAAATTTCTATTTGCTCAAATAAAATTACTGAGAGAAAACGAGATATGCTAAGTTCAAAACGAGATATGCTAAGTTCAAAACCCAGAGTACAAAGTAACAACCTAGAAAGAAGGCTATATGTCAACCGTTAATCTTAACCTTTTGATTTCACCTCTCATGTGGGTTTCTCCTATTGGTATGAGATTTAGAATTACACGAAAAAGGATAATTATAAACAATCAAATCTTCACACGTTATAGGGGAAATATAAGGGTGAAAAATAAATGGTGCGAGCATAGCAGACCTCTTAAACATATTGGAATAAAAACTGAAGCGTACTACTGTTCAAGGAAAAGCAAGAAGAATGAGGATGTTCAATGTGAAAGGCCAAGACGATAGAGGGGACAAAATTAAGCATACACCTATTGCAACAAATTTTCTAGTGTAATGGCTTAAAGCTCAGTTGCCATTCCATGAAACATAAGGACCTGTGTCCTCTGTAAGATCACCTGGCATGGATTTACTTGTAGCTATCTACCATCCCATTAGAGATCCTTTTCTATGCCTACAAGTCACAATGGTGAAGAAGAGCAAACAATTCTTCCCTCAAATTTACCTAGAAAACAAAGTGTACAGAACCCACAAGCAACATCTAACACATCAAACTACACAATTCATGAACCAATAAATCAAAGATTAAATTAGACTTCAAAATGATTTCGAAGTACCTTGTCATGAGAAAAAGCTCTAGTGTGAAATCACCCGTTTTGGCCAACACTTCCAATCAAATTCTGCAATTACTAGAACTGTCAAGAAAATGGAATGACCCATAACGAAACACTTATCCTTTCACATCACCTCAAAACCTTCTTGGTTCTTCGAGTAACTCCAGGTCCCACGATTACATCCACAAGTAATATAAATTAAACATTTGAAAGATTATCTTGCCTCTATAATATTTTGAATGTAGACTTATATTTGCGAATGATAAACATTTTTGAACATTTTGATACAAAAAGTTATATTTTTTAAATTGTAAATTGATGTTTACTATGGGTTGGGATTGATAAGCATCTATGATTGTCAAATTTAGATATAAGTATTTAACTCCAAATATGTGATATGGTATGCAAAACATAATACTCCTATTACATATACAATATATTTAATAAATAAAAATAAAAGAACTTACAAAAAAAGATGCTAATGTTTAGGAAAGTTGCTGAAATGATATATTAGGTAAATTGATACCTCCATACAAGACATAATAGCGTCTCGGGCATGGTGGTAAGTCTCATGTGTAGAAATCATGAGACATGTGGTTCGATTCATAGCCCTGGCATTAATGGTTCGATTCATAGCCCAGGCACTAATTCTACAAAGTTAAAGGAGAGAACCGGGCGGGTCCAAACCCGGCTAGTTCAACCGATTCGGCGGTTGAACCGCCGTTTCGGATGATGTGGCCCGGTTCGCGTGCATGGACGGTCTGAAAACCTGACCGGACCGGTCAAGCACCGGTTCGCCGGTCCGACCGGTCGAACCCGCCGGTCCGGTCCGGTTTTTAAAACTATGCTTTACAGTATCCGAAAAGCAATAAAAAAACTTACTGATTCTGAGTTTCCCGAACGATGTACAAAGTAGGAAGACAGTTTCGTTCATGCAAAATGAGTCTCCTTAAAGCAGATTCGCCCTCACACGTGCTTGTTGTGGATTGATGGGACGAGTGCTTCCCAAGTTGAAAGCATCTATGTGCGGCTGTGGAAATCATGGTACAAGCCAAACACGACAAGCTGGACTACGAAAAAAAAATAGTTTTTTGTTTGGAAGTGAAGTGCTTGAGAGATTTGATAGTTTCATATTGAAGAGGTGTTCGTTTTGTATCCAGTTATCGTTCACAATGAGCGGATGTCAGGCCTTTTTGGTTTTCACTCGAAAGCTTCAATTTCTCCAGTATATTGCACAATCACTCTTCACCTCTAGTTGATTGAATATCGATGCTCAAGCCATAATGCAAACTTGTTGATTGCTGCCAGGAAAAGCAAGCAAACGGGCGTAGACATGTTTATTCAACGTTGATGCTCTTCAAATCAACACTAGTTATTGAGATAGACTTTCTCTTGTTGCTTAAAAACTTGAGATCACTGAAGCCAGAGCAGGAGTCAATATCTAACTGTTCAATCAAGGGTGACCAAGTACCTGAACATTACTAAGGTTTATATGTAAACCTCTAAAGGCAATGTCATGTAGAGATTGCCCACCATTGATCGGACAAATATATAAGGACAAAGAAGAAGCGTGGAGTCTATAATAAATATTGTGAGAGCTTATGGCACCGGTACCATGTTTTGACGTACTTTTAGCTTTCATTTATTGTCAGTTACACATAAATCCACGATGTACTTCAGACTCAAGAAAAGAAGCATTATCTACCTTTGCTTCTTTGTGCTGTAACAGAAGAGTCAGTGCCTAATTCTCCCGGCATTTTACAAAATTATGAATTCCAATGCCATTCATAATTTTTCATATACATGTACTGATGTACATAAGCCTCCTCCAAAACTTAATCTTTAAGTGAAAATTGGAACTTCGCTTAAATGAATAAGTTTTGGAAATACTATAACTTGAACTCCCTACTTTCAAGGAAGAAATCCCGCGGAAGCCCCTCTGGAGACGACTTACATACTAATTTTGCAAGAACTAGAAAAATAATCTGTAGACGATTATCCTCTCCCTTGGGGCATCAGATCAACATTGATGTCTAGTTTATGATTACCTTTGAGAGTCCCAAACAACAAGAAGATATATGTAGCTCAACCTCATCACATCTCTATGGCCAGGGAGATATCAAACTCCCTAATGTTGAGCCCTTTTTCATAATTTCCCTCTTGAATTCTTCATAGAATTAAATTAAATTCAATAAATGTAATTTTAAAGTGATGTAAGCTAAACCATCAAAACAGACCCAAATTGTTTAAGACTATAGTTAAGTATCAACTAACTAATTTGCGTTCATCCTAGAATATAAGGAACAGTAATGAACGAGTAAACAATTACACATATTTGTCTAAAAAAAAACAATTACACATAAAAAATGGAAGGGGGAGTTTAAAAAAACTATGAAAAGAATATCCAGAAAATGACGAAGTAGAACACAAGTACACGTATAATACGTAGAAGGGGAAATTACAATCTTGAAAATGTGGAGGTTATGTTGAAAGACCCAAGAAGATAAATTGATGAAGAATATCTGGAAAACATTATTCAATTTACTGTATTGACCTCCTTGCCGTTCTGTGAAAAGTATTGCATCAGATTGATTCCATCAAAACTGTCGAAATTTTTCATTTGTATGGTTTGAACGCGGTGCCGCCAACACCTTCTACTTTGGTCGGAGCAGCACATTCTCTTGCCATCCATTGTGGTTTCGGATCCCTCAAGAAACTGCAAAATTCCAAAACAAAGGAACATAGCTTGTTAGCATAACTTGAGATGTTCAGCAACTATAAATAATTAATTATCGTGAACCTTGATAGATTACCTAAACAGTTTTTCTAGAATTACCTCTATTGATCTTTCCTCGTCATGTGGAACAGAAGACAAGGTATTCAAGTGAGGAGATAACCACAGCAAGCTATCCACCAGTTCTGTTGAGACACTTGAAATACCCATGATTTTGAGGTGCTTAAGCAATGTACAATGATAAGGGACTCGTACTGAAGCTCTTAGTTTCTCAGGGATAACCAGCATCTGCAAAATGAACGAGAATTTCTTTAGCACGAAAGCTGTGTGGAGCTGAGGAACAAAATAAAAAATAACAGTAGTAAACTACATTTCCGGTTCTTTAGCCGTCATAGGAAGAGGGATTAGGGAAGACCTGGCGATTGTAAATAAAAAATTACAATAATAACTACCATACCTCATTAGAGTTGCAATTTACGGTCAAAACTTTGCAGGATGTAAAACATCCAATGAAGTCCAGCAACATGACAAAGTAGTTGTCTTGCAGATGACCCTCTGCCTTGATTGACAATGTAATATCGTTTGGAGTTCTGTCCCAATATGAAGAGACTCCGTTACGCGATTTAATTTCAGCATGAACAGACATGAAAGAAACAAGTCGATGCGTATCGTAAGTGATCTTACAAGTGCTAGATCCGTTGAAGTTAAGAAATTGGAGCTTTCTCCCAACAACGTTCAACCTCTTTAGTGATATTGTGCATTCCAACAACGTCACTCTTTTCAAATTTTCATTTGAAATTTTCAAATCCTTCAGCTCACAGCATCCGATCAATTTCAAATCTTCAAGTTGCACAAGTAGAGGGATAGTATTTTCCACCCACGCATCAGTAATAGTCGAATATGCCAAATACAAAACTTTAAGAAACCTACACTCGGAAATACTGATATTATTACAGTTAACTCTAATATTACCATAGTCATTGGGCATAGTCAACCCATGTATATGAATTTCTCCAATCTAGGCAATTTGGTCTTTACAATCTCTAATCCGACACAATATCCCAATTGAATTGATTTAATGGTCTCGCTGGAAAGGGAGAAATTTTTCAAGCCAGAGCAACAATGAATTTGCAGTGTCTCAAAGACCGGACACCTCTCTAGAGTGAAATTCTCTAGTCTTATGCCATTTAGTACAAGGCTTTTGATCGAATTGAACGCGGAATCATCGAACCGAGGCAGAGTGTAAGTCGGAAACATGGAATAAAGATTTAGCTCGTTGACTCGTTTTCGCAAGGCAAATTTGATAGCTTCATCGATGCGACGATCAGTTTTGGGTTTACCTTCAGGAATCGTGAGTTCAAATTTTTGCAAATCTGTATGGATATTTCTCTGTTGGATGCTGCGCTGGAGGGAGTCTTTGAACGATTGTCTTCGATCCACGCCTGTTACCGGCTTGTGATTGGAATAGTCGAGGACAATAACTGGGAAAGAACTCCAATGAGACAGGAAGGCCTTTGATAAACCACTCGTTTTGTAAACGTCTTTCGTTGTCGGAAGGTAGGACAGAATGTGATGGATGATTGACTCAGGCAGGCCGAACCTAGCATGACTTAATCGGTTTGGTAGTTGAGGTAAAGTTTGTTATGCGTCCTAGCAAGTACACGTACTTATTTGCAATTATATTTTTACTAGCTATGAACATTGTTAGCTAGAAAATCAACACCCTTTTTGTCTGCCTTTACTCGTGCTTCAACAATTTAGTTGTCAAGAGCCTGCACTTCAACAAGATAAACTCATCACTATTATTAGACTCACATAAAAAAGCTGGAGCAGCTTGGAGAATCAGTACTAGTAACAACGAAGGAAGTTTTAGGAGCAAGCAATGCAGCGAAGTTTTAATTCTCTTTTCCTATCTACAATATTAAGAAATTATGATTTGATTATTTGCATATTGACATCCTTGCGTCATAGCAATGACATCATTTTCAATAAAGTTGAAGAGGTGGCGTTCAAGTTTTTTCGTTTAATGGGTGAATTTGTAACTTTTGAATAGTACCAACTCGCACACCACATACTTTATCGATAGTCTCAACAAATCCGGGTATGCATTTAATAATTAATGGAAAGTTCTGGGGCTACAGCAATAGGGTGTGCACACACGCCGCTAAACCGCCCAAATAGACCAACCCTACCCGATTCGGACTATATTTAGCGGTCTGTCAATTTTGTTTGGTTAAAAACCGACTATGCGTGCAGGTTCTTGGTTTTACCCTCAAACTGAATCTTAGTTAGTAAATACTTCGAATTTTTCGTTTAATAATTGTTCGTACGTATAAATGAAAAATACTTCTGTATTTCGTATTATTGCTAGACCTAATTAAAAATACACGATTTTTTGAGCAAAAAAAATTAATACTCGTATTTCACATTTTAACGTACAATACTTCCGAATAAAACTTCTTGAAAACAGTATTGCAGTGAATAAATTATCATCCAAAGTAGTGTAACTTATAGTAATTAGTTATTATTAAATATTTTCTTACTATTTATCTGTTGGGTTTTGACGTAGGTAACGCAGCGGAATAACAAAAATTTCCTACTCAAAGCCCACCAAGGATCACTGGAAGAGCTAATCATAATATGATAAGAGCATAAAAGATGTGTACCTTGGTTTCGGAGATCACACGAAGAATAGATTCTTCGTCTCTATGAATATCCACACCTTGGATCTTGATTGGATTCCTTCTCACCACGATGTTTAGCAACGGAAGAAGGTGGAAGGAGATCGCGCAAACCGAGGTGGAGGCGCGGCCAAGAGGAGACCGACGGCTCCAAGGAGGGGCGGACGGGGTTGGCTTCGGCCTTCCTTGTCTGTTTTTCTCTCTTGCTTTGTTAAGTTCTCTCAAATAATGACTTGTGTAGAAAATTAACAAGCTAGAGTTCCTTTATATAGTCATAACTCTTTATAACTACATAAATGCCCCAATACAAATCATGTCCTTACATGAATTAGTCCACTTGCAAATTAATCCTACTAAGTTTGCTTGTGGTTGCGTTATGATCCTTTTATTAATTAGTCCAACTAGTTAATACCTATATCCAATTTAATCTGTCCGATGTGTGATCCCATAGTTTTCTACTTAGTTGGTAGTAACTTATTACTAACATGGAGCGGTCTCTAAAAACACATCCATGCCACCCAACTAATAGAAATAAGTCAGTGACCCCGACAAACCTTGTGCCCAATATCACATATTGTGTTATCCCTTTGTCTCCATATCCGGATTGGACACGAGACATAATAGTCACACTCGTATATCCAATACATAGTTTCTCGATCTTGGGATTATGCTTATGCAAGCAGATAACATCAATATCTCCATATTGATTGATCAGAGTTTGGTCAGACATTCAATAAGCACCATCCCTCGAGTGGCCACGGATATTTGCTCCCATTATGTGGGAGGGACAAATCCTCTCTGCGCCACTACGATCTCTACACTTGCTTCCTATCATGTTCGATAGCTATCTTTATAGTTACCCATTTAAGGCGCAAAGTTGGATAACATCAAAGCATGATATTCCACAACAAGAGTATCTAGTAACTTCAAGTCTATGGATTACAATATTATTGGCACTACGAGAAGCGATTGTGACTTTGACATAATCTAATGTATCCTTCTCGTCATGGGTCAATCCAGTATGCCATTACTCCTAATGCATACACATGTGTTAGACTTGATATCTCCACATCAATCTACACACATACTGGTCCATATTTGATCGTCCTGCTAACCAATATAATGGATTAGGGATATTTAAGATAAACAACACATTGTATCTAAGGACTTCATTACATTAACTATCAGAATAAATAATAAATGAATATTCTAACCAAAATATCGTTCATACTAATTATAGATTGCCTCTAGGGCACCTATTCCAACATTATCAATTTTAGATATTTATTGTTATAAATATTTACAAGTATTAGTATAAAACTTGAAAATATTAAGTTAAAGTGACTATAATTATATGCATATATATGTGCGTGTATATGTGTATACATGCATCTTGAGTCTTATGTGTTATATTATTAAGTATTAAAATAATACATGTTCAAGATTAGGGAATGCGTAGTAAATTGTTTTACATAAGTAGGTTGAATAGTATGGTATTATTTTACATAAGTAATTAGTTTTTTTTTAGTAAAAATAAGTAATTAGTTATGAGCAAATAGTGTAAGTATCATAAATGATAAACAATTGAGTACATGTTTTACAAATTGTTTTAAATATTTGATAAAAATATGAAATGATGGCAATGTGTGACACAGAGAACTCATTATATATGCTAAAATCTATATTAATATAAAAAGCCAACGCCGAATTTGGTGAAATCAAAATGTGAAGCCCGTCACATTTTTAGTTTTCTTAACCTACCATTCGATTTAAATGTGTGTAGTTAATGAGTTATGGTCAATCATGTAATTAACTAAAGTTGGCAAGTAGTTGGTATTAACCCAGGTAGTGGAGGTCATCCCACTACATCCCACACCTTGATAAACTTCCCACTTCCTCAAAAATTATCCGACCATCTCTTACTCAATTACTTTCCAACACATCTTCATCATCCACCCAAACTATACTCATCTTGAAAATGGAAAAAATAGCAAAATGTTGAAGTTCATTGACAATAGAGAAGAAAAATTTGAAAAACGCCGGTGAGCATGTGAGGGACAACACTCGGCTGTGCCTCTTCTTCTCAAGTCTGAGGTATGCAACTTTTTTTATATATTTTATGCACGCATCGCGTGCACCACAATGCTAGTACTAAGAAATGCACCCGTATTTTTAATTGTGAATGAATAACTAATATACGAACTATACACGTACGTATATAAAACTCGAATTAATCAAATGACATATTTTTAAGCCAAATTTTTACTAACGTATTTTTAACATAAAAAATACATGTACGTATCGTATCACGTTTTATTTCCATCCCGTATTTTACTAACTATGAACTGAATCAATCCAACTCATGCCACATCTAATATATATTATTTCTTTCAATTACATATTCATAAAACTCGATAATATATGCACATATGTGATACTTCTTCCGTTTTTTTCTGCAATGTCTTGGTTTGACTTTTCAACCCGCAACTGGGTCACTTTGACTCGATGATTTAGAAAGCAAAATATTATATTTTTTTTGGAAATTTTTGCATAGTATTGTAGAGTAGAGTTTACCACTACTAGAAAAAACGCTAGAGACGGCGATTTAAAACCGCCGAAAACTGCACCAAAAACGCCTTAAACCAATTTACAGCGGTTTTTGTGGCGGTTTGCCATCTGACGCCCACAAAGCCGTCGACAATAGGGAAGGGCGGTTTTATAGCCGACGTATTCCTTTCTTCAGCGCTTTGCAGTGACCGCCACCGCACATGAAGGGAAACGTCTGGTATTTTAAAACCGCCTCATCTAAATATTATATAATTAATTGAAAAAAACCCATATAATTAGTAAATTAATTTTATTTTTAATTATTTGATATTTTAGTTCGTTGCTTTTATTCATCATGAAGTCCAGATCTGTTTCTAAAAAATAAAAGTCCAGATCTTGATCTTCAACTTGAAGGACTGCCAAGTGAACCCAGAAAATTTGATCATCCATCCAGAGGTTGTCGGGAAAATGAAATCAAACTAGAAATCTTAAAAGTGCAAGCAGAAAACTTGTAATTTCAGATTCGATCGAGCCAGGGGAGGGGGAGATATGGGCTCTAGACATCGTCGGAGGCAGCAATGGTTGTTCGGATCTGGAAATCGGATCGTACAAAGAGAAAAGAGAGAGAGAGAGAGAGAGAGAGAGAGATCAATTTTCTGCCATTGGGTCGCCGGCAAAGCGAAGGGGCAGCGATGGAGGGCTTCTGACGCCGATGGAGGAGAAACCTACATGGAGGAGAGGCGGATGAAGAGACAGAGGTAGGGTGAGATTTAGGTATTATAAAGGTAGGGTTTCCAATAGACGGATGAGATTTAATCTAGTATGGTTCTAATCTACGGCTCATATTAAATGAAGTTTTTTTTTCCTTTTGCAAAATATTAAATCTTGTTTTTTTTTTTGAAAGAAAATATTAAATCTAGTTAATGTATTTTATTTTATTTTTTGAGAAATCTAGTTAATGTATACCAATAAAACATATTGTTTAAATGGATAAAGGAATAAAAAATTTAGTTAGAAGGCGGTATTTTTCAAACACCGTGTAATTGTACGGCGCATTCATGTACTCTGCCGTTTCGTTAACGGCGCAAAACAAAATAACCGCCGTAATTCTAGGGCGGTTGCTCACTTTCCGCCGTAAGTTGGCTCAAATATACGGCGGTTTTTGAAAATCGCCGTGAAATATAAAATATACGTCCCACCGTCACAGGGCTCATTAAACGGCGGTTTTTTCTTCCGCCGTATTCAAAACTGTCGTAACAAGCTATTTTCTAGTAGTGTACTCTACAAGACCATGGATATATTACCCAATTCTTGTATCGTTTTGTAAATCAAATTACCTGATCGAACTGATAAAGTGAATAGTAACAAAAAGTAAAGTAGACGGATAGAGAAGTAATAGAGGTAATACATAACTACGGGGTCATAACTACATATTATGATAAACTGGGTATCTGTGTAATTTACAATATCACTGTGAGTGTTGTAATTTTGCTGGTCTAATTTTGTTAGTGCCTTTTTCCCCTTTGCATGCTCTAAACCCTAGCCCTAAGGCTATCTGGAGTTCGGGGAGGGAACTCCGTCAGAAAACCAATGGCGGAAACGACTCCGGCCGACATTATCTCTGGCTTGCCGGAGGTGATCATCCATCGGATTCTGTCATTCCTTCCGACGACAAAAGACGTCCACGCAACAAGTGCTGTATCCAAGACCTTTCTATCTTCCTTGAGTTCTTTCCCGGGTATAGTTCTCGACTATGATCAGTTCAAACCCCGAAAGCATAGAGGAGAAGACCTAATGGAACAATTCAAGGACCTACTCTGCCGCACCATCCAACGAATGAAGCTTCGAGAAACACTTGTAGAGAAATTTCATCTCTTCATTCCTGTTGATAGCAAAGACCCCGAGAGAGATCGTCTCATCGACGAGGCCATCTGTTTTGTGGTGAGTAACGGTGTTAAAGATCTAAGGCTTGATACAGAGTTTCCTAGATACAGCCTTCCCATTGTCAATGGCTCTTCCTATTCAATCAAGAGACTAGAATTAGTGAATATGAATCTACACAATCTCGGCCATCTGTTAGCATCCTGCACTGTGATTGAGACACTGTGCATCGATGCTTGTTTTGATTTCAGAAATTTCAAGCTCTCCAGCACTACAATTAGGTCTATCGAGTTGAAGTCCTGTTATGAAGAATTGGAGGTTATTGAAATCGAATCACCAAGTTTGAAGAAATTTATATATAATGTCAAACTGACCTCTTTTTGGCGTAAACGAGATTACGAAATCAACATTCAGAACTCTACCTCTCTTGAGGTTTTGGTTATTGAGGGTGCTAGTATTACAGACAAGTGGGTCGAGGATAACATCCCTCAACTCGTACAGCTTCGGAATTTGAAATTCACTTTATGCAATAAGTTGCATAAATTGAGGATTTCAAACGGAAGTTTGAAAACGGTGGAATTGAAGTTTAGACTGCCACATCTGAGTACTGAGATTAAGGGTAAAAATGTTGAATCTCTTAACTTGAATGGAGTTAACACTCGAAATCTCTATTTGGATACTCCGAAGCTTGTTTCATTCATGACTAGTAATTCTCAAATCCACGGTGTAGATACAACTGCCTCGATCAAAAGAAGCTTTTCGTGTCGTGCAACCCACTTTCTTACCCTGCGAAAGTTCATTCACAATGTTCTTGAAGAGAGTGAAAGTTTTACAATAGATTCTACATCCCATGAGGTAATCTCAGTCCTTTAGTCCTACTAGATTTCATTGTTCAGAAAAGCTTAAGATGATTTTTTTTTCCTGTCCATCTTCCAGGATTTGCTCATACCAAAGAAAATAAGACAACTTATTGATCCTCTCCATACTAATCTCAAGCATTTGAGAATATTAGGTTTCCAGAACATTTCTGTGGAGTTGGTCGACAGCTTACTTTGGCTATTTCCTTTGGCACAAACCATATGCTTTGTTTCAAATAAGGTTAAGAGTTCGATCCACGTAGTTCACCACCCAGGAACAAGAAAGGACAATCAAAGAGAAAGAAAACTCATGAGAAAAAAAGTGATGGAGGTATCCAACAAAACCATTAGCTACACTGCATTACTAATTTATTTAAGCTTGCCTCCTCTGACATGTTATATCTACTCTATCTCCTATTTACAGCTTGGTGAAGAAGAAGACGGGGTCATGAAGCCTGATGACTTGATGTACTGCTGCTTGTATCTACATGAGAAGTGCTGGAGGCATACCAATAAAGCAATAACCATGAAGAACTTTAATTCCACGGATTGCGCCAATCTGAGGAAATACTTTGCACAGAAAGGCAAGTTTGTCCGTGCAATGCATTGTTCTTGCTCTTCTGCATGTAATTTTGAATGATCATTTATGATCTTTATCCTGTTTTTTATTTTAGTTTATTTGGTCAGTTCTCAAAAAAATATATTGTATTATCCGGCTATAGTTTCACGTTCTCAATTGGGACATAGCAAATCACCGTGCTTGTCGTCAGTTAATTTAGCCCTAATTTCCCGTGCCTATGTTCATCATGTTAATCATGTGTTCTCTTATTCTATTGCGTTCACCATCCAATTCCATCCTCCAATATCGATTAGTTTGCTATTATTTTCAAGAAATTATCAAAAGCCACTAACAATATAAAAGAAGACGTCCTTCTTATTTACTAGTTTCCATATCAAAGGAGTCATGACACAGATGCTCAACCTGAAAACACCAATGCTTTCCATATTTTACCCTGCCAACAGTTAGAAGTAACTCCTCAGAGAAGTGTGTGGAAATTATTGAGTTGTTTGACGACATGATGTGATTACTGGTTTAGTACAACTACATCCGTCCTGCCGAGCTTAGAGGATGGGTTCCACAAGGGAATTGGGTTTATAGAGAAAAAAAATGCAAGAATCAGGTTGGAGGCCAAATTTGATTAATCTTCTCATCTTCCACCTTCTTCCATAGGTCTTGCAGCTTGAACTTGATAAGAGAGATTCACGGCACTAATTATGAATAATTTCAATCCACTCATCCACACCCTCACTTGAGAAGTTGTCTGGTGGTGAAGCCTATGGGTGATGTGGGTGTAACTGGAAGAGCCTTGTCTGCCTGGAATCCTGAAGAGGCATTCAATATGCACTTGTATAAGTGTGGAAGAGTATACTAACCGTGGAGCGTTAGCTTACAAGCAACCGGGAAAATTGTACTCTGCATTGTCAGCAGTAATAAATGGTCAGACCCGATGGTCTTTTCAGGTTTGGGCATAGATCAGCTGCATTCAGTTCAGTTCAGTTGCAAGAAGAATTTATGAGATGAAGAAGGTGCATTTACTAAGTTGCTGACGTTTCAAAAAGTTGGAGATGACAATCATGAGAACGAGGGCGAATCTACAGAGGGAGATTGCATATGTGTTCAATAGAATGTTTATTTTCATACTCTGCTTCACCATTATTACTAGGTGTTATCATTGTGGGTGTAGTTCAGTAAGCCGGGCATGCTATGGTCCTTGAATATATGGTGGTTATAGGTCTTAACTCTTGAGTTTGAACCCTAGGGAACTCCAATGGTTTCGTATTAGCCTTCTCAGCTACAATTTTGCAAGTCTAAGTTTTCGTAGGCTGGTTTACATATTTGGTGTGGTTTGCAGGAGATTGCAATAGAACAGCTATTTACATGGTGCGCAAAGGAAAAATATGCGGGTTCCCATATCATAAGAAAAAAGTATTTCTCGACAACTTATACAAAGCAGATATCACACATAGAAGGAACTAAGAAACCGTGTGCTTTCTGGATCAGATATTCTCCATGAAACAATTAGCAAAATAGTGTGCCATTGAACTGTATCGCATTCGTGCATCGTGTCAAAAGTAGTTTGACAAGTAGTTTGACAAGTGTCTCACATGCATAGGGGTAAAAGTGTAGTTTTCTAAACTTTTGGGTACAACTAGAATTAGAGCTTCTACTTAATTTCAGAAAATTCCAGTACAACCTCAAATATTTCTAGTGCCTCCAAAGTCTTGATATTCATGCATCGTATGTAAAGAGTTTATTTATATGACTCACAAGCAGGATTCTAGCTTTATTACACATAAGATCCTCGAGGGGACAACAATCAGCGGATTTGAGCATACGCTGCCCGACCAAAAAAAACATAAAACCTGTATTGAACCTGCTAGTTTTTTCCAGCCCCACCCAAAAGTGAAGAGCGCTAGAAGCATTTAAGAATCTTTGTGCAGTAAAGAATGCAGCTTTTCTTTGAAAGCAACAACACTGCTGCACTCTCTCACGTGGTTAATCTCAAAAGGTCAATCACATGTCATTGTGGCTACAAAGCGAGTGGTTTGATTGAGAATGTCTGCGAACAGGTTTGCTTCAAAGTATCGGGGGCTGCGCTAGTGCAAAAATAGATGTTAGAGCAGCACATTTAAGACAGTCTAGACCTCAGACTAGATCAGAAATTGGTTGATTCCAATACCATCTTACCTTCTTGTATGCAATGTTTTTCCATCAATATGAATTCTGCACTTCTACTCAAAAAAATAATAATAAGTTCAAAAAAACAAACATTCAGAAGATAGGAACAAGAACAGACCTCTCTAACACGATGAATTAGGATATGACAAAGCTCAACAATGCCCAAAACAAGCTCTGCTGTTGGAGGTGTCATGAGAGTGATGCAAGTGCTTGAGTTGCTCTTTTCACACTACCAGTTGCTTCTGCATCTACACTCATGGTTGTAGCAACTTGCTATCAATTTTAATGGAGGGCAACTTACTTTTGATGGTAACGGAATTTTAAGCCCAAAGATGATTGCTTAGTTTCTTTATAAATTTCTATTTGCTCAAATAAAATTACTGAGAGAAAACGAGATATGCTAAGTTCAAAACGAGATATGCTAAGTTCAAAACCCAGAGTACAAAGTAACAACCTAGAAAGAAGGCTATATGTCAACCGTTAATCTTAACCTTTTGATTTCACCTCTCATGTGGGTTTCTCCTATTGGTATGAGATTTAGAATTACACGAAAAAGGATAATTATAAACAATCAAATCTTCACACGTTATAGGGGAAATATAAGGGTGAAAAATAAATGGTGCGAGCATAGCAGACCTCTTAAACATATTGGAATAAAAACTGAAGCGTACTACTGTTCAAGGAAAAGCAAGAAGAATGAGGATGTTCAATGTGAAAGGCCAAGACGATAGAGGGGACAAAATTAAGCATACACCTATTGCAACAAATTTTCTAGTGTAATGGCTTAAAGCTCAGTTGCCATTCCATGAAACATAAGGACCTGTTTCCTCTGTAAGATCACCTGGCATGGATTTACTTGTAGCTATCTACCATCCCATTAGAGATCCTTTTCTATGCCTACAAGTCACAATGGTGAAGAAGAGCAAACAATTCTTCCCTCAAATTTACCTAGAAAACAAAGTGTACAGAACCCACAAGCAACATCTAACACATCAAACTACACAATTCATGAACCAATAAATCAAAGATTAAATTAGACTTCAAAATGATTTCGAAGTACCTTGTCATGAGAAAAAGCTCTAGTGTGAAATCACCCGTTTTGGCCAACACTTCCAATCAAATTCTGCAATTACTAGAACTGTCAAGAAAATGGAATGACCCATAACGAAACACTTATCCTTTCACATCACCTCAAAACCTTCTTGGTTCTTCGAGTAACTCCAGGTCCCAAATCGCCAAACTTTCAAGCTTTAATTAACAATTTTATCACAATACTAATATGATAAAATGACATCTTCTTAAAAAATTCACAAACAGGTAACTGATATTGTTCTCCAAATCCCAGTAATGGTTAAGTCACTATTAACCAATCAAACATTATCCTGCAATTTTTTTGTTTGCATAGCATTTAAACTTTAGGAAAGGAAAACTAATAAAGTTCAACAGCATATTAAATATTCTAATCCACGAGTTCCATAAAAATTTAAGTTGTTGAAGAGCTAAAGAAAAAGGAGCGCCTCGGGACTGTCTCGGAACAGCATATTAAATATCCGGGTCACTTTGACTCTGTGATTTGGATAGCAAAACGATGTAATTTTTCGGCAATTTTTTCTTGGTATTGTAGAGTAAGGTTTTCTCTACAAGATCGTGCAAAGATTACCAAATTCGCGTACCGTTTTGCTAACCAAATCACCGGATCAAAGTGACCCGATAAATAGTGTCAAAAAATGAAGTAAGCTGAAAGAGAAGAAACAGAGGTAGTGTTTAAATTCTAACTCGAATAGTGATAGTCTTTACAGCAAAGTTTTAAAAATCGGACCGGCCATCGAACAGGTGAGGCACCGGTTCATGCTAGGAACCCGTCGGACCGGTGGTCGGACAGGTTCAATTGCACGTTTATTTAATAATATATATTTATTACTTTTATACATAAATGGTAAACATATTGGAAACAATTTGTCAATAATATACACGATTTTTTAAATTTGAAGCTTGCGTTATAATATTTTTATAGTAATACTCATGCTTAAATAAACACACACACACACAAATAACTAAATTATAGTCAACAACAATATATTTTGATGAAAGATAATTAACACACAATTACATCCACAAGTAATATAAATTAAACATTTGAAAAAACAGCTTGCCTCTATAATATTTTGAATTTAGACTTATATTTGCGAATGATAAACATTTTTGAACATTTTGATACTAAAAAGGTATATTTTTTAAATTGTAAATTGGTGTTTACTATGGATTGGGATCGATAAACATCTATGATTGTCAAATTTGGATATAAATATTTAACTTTAAATATGTGATATGGTATGCAAAACATAATACTCCTATTACATTTACAATATATTTATTAAATAAAAATAAAAGAACTTACAAAAAAAGCTGGTAATGTTCAAAGGAAAGTTGCTGAAATGATATATTAAGTAGATTGATACCTCCATACAAGACATAATAGCGTCTCGGGCATGGTGGTAAGTCTCATGTGTAGAAATAATGAGGTATGTGATTCGATTCATTTTGGTTCGATTTCATAGCCCCGGCATTAATGGTTCGATTCATAGCCCCGGAACTAATTCTCCTTAGTTAAAGGAGAGAACCGGGCGGGTCCAAACCCGGCTAGGTTCGATCGGTTCGGCGGTTGAACCGCTGTTTCGGATGATGTGGCCCGATTCGCGTGCATGGACGGTCTGAAAACTTGACCGGACCGGTCAAGCACCGGTCCGCCGGTCCGATCGGTCGAACTGGCCGGCCCGGTCCGGTTTTTAAAACTATTCTTTACAGTATCCGAAAAGCAGTAGAAAAACTTACTGACTCTGAGTTTACCGAACGCTGTACAAAGTTGGAAGACAGTTTCGTTCATGCAAAATGAGTCTCCTTAAAGCAGATTCGCCCTCACACGTGCTTGTTGTGGATTGATAGGACGAGTGCTTTCCAAGTTGAAGCGCAGGGCCGTACCTAGCGTTTAGGGGGCCCGAGGCGAGCATTCAATTTGAGGCCCCCAGAAACTTTCTTCATATGTTTTATGTTGCACATTATATTTTTACAAGAAAAAATATTTTTTCTTGCTTTTATAAAGGTAAATGTACTAATTTAATCACCATATTCAAACTAGATTCAAACTATTTATGATAAATATAGCATCAATCATATGTACAACTACTAACTACTACAATACCTTTAGTTTTTAAAGAATTTGGGGCTCCAAAATTCTGGGGGCATATTCAAATTATTTACGATAAATATAACATAAATCATATGTACAACTACTAACTACTAAAATACCCTTAGTTTTTCATCCTTAAAAAAATACCCCTAGTTTTTAAAGAATTTGGGGTCCCAAATTTCTGGGGGCCCTAGGGGGTTGCCTCAACGGCCTAGTGGTAGAGACGGCCCTGTCTGTGCGGCTGTGGAAAGCATGGTACAAGCCAAACACGACAAGCTGAGACTACGAAAAAAGAGTTTTTGTTTGGAAGTGAAGTGCTTGAGAGATTTGATAGTTTCATATTGTCTAAATTTGGAACAGGACAAACAATATATTGAAGAAGAGGTGTCCGTTTTGTATCCAGTTATCGTTCACAATGAGCAGATGTCAGGCCTTTTTGGTTTTCACTCGAAAGATTCAATTTCTCCAGTATATTGCACAATCACTCTTCACCTCTAGTTGACTGAATATCGATGCTCAAGCCATAATGCAAACTTGTTGATTGCTGCTGGGAAAAGCAAGCAAACGGGCGTAGACATGTTTATTCAAAGTTGATGCTCTTCAAATCAACACTAGTTATTGAGATAGACTTTTTCTTGTTGCTTAAAAACTTGATATCACTGAAGCCAGAGCAGGAGTCAATATCTAACTGTTCAATCCAGGGTGACCAAGTACCTGAACATTACTAAGATTTATATGTAAACCTCTAAAGGCAATGTCATGTAGAGATTGCCCACCATTGATCGGACAAATAAGGACAAAGAAGAAGACTGGAGTCTATAATAAATAGTGTGAGAGCTTATGGCACCGGTACCATGTTTTGACGTACTTTTTGCTTTCATTTATTGTCAGTTACACATAAATCCACGATGTACTTCAGACTGCAAGAAAAGAAGCATTTATCTACCTTTGCTTCTTTGTGCTGTAACAGAAGAGTCAGTGTCTAACTCTCCCGGCATTTTACAAAATTATGAATTCCAATGCCATTCATAATTTTTCAAATACATGTACTGATGTACATAAGCCTCCTCCAAAACTTATTCGTTGGTGAAAATTGAAACTTCGCTTAAATGAATAAGTTTTGGAAATACTATAACTTGAACTCCCTACTTTCAAGGAAGAAATCCCGCGGAAGCCCCTCTGGAGACGACTTACTTACTGATTTTGCAAGACCTAGAAAAATAATCTGTAGACGATTATCCTCTCCCTTGGGGCATCAGATCAACATTGTTGTCTAGTTTATGATTACCTCTGAGAGTCCCAAACCACAAGAAGATATATGTAGCTCAACCTCATAACAACGCTATGGCCAGGGAGATCAAACTCCCTAATGTTGAGCCCTTTTTCATAATTTCCCTCTTGAATTCTTCATAGAATTAAATGAAATTCATTAAATGTAATTTTTAAAGTGATGTAAGCTAAACCATCAAAACAGACCCAAATTGTGTAAGACTATAGTTAAGTATCAACTAACTAATTTGCGTTCATCCTAGAATATAAGGAACAGTAATGAACGAGTAAACAATTACACATAAAAATGGAAGGGGGAGTTTAAAAAACCTATGAAAAGAATATCCAGAAAATGACGAAGTAGAACACAAGTACACGTATAATACGTAGGAAGGGGAAATTACAATCTTGAAAATGTGGAGGTTATGTTGAAAGATCCAAGAAGATATATTGATGAAGAATATCTGGAAAACATTATTCAATTTACTGTATTGACCTCCTTGCCGTTCTGTGAAAAATATTGCATCAGATTGATTCCATCAACATTGTCGAAATTTTTCATTTGTATGGTTTTAACGCCGTGCCGCCAACACCATCTACTTTGGTCGGAGCAGCACATTCTCTTGCCATCCATTGTGGTTTCCCATTCCTGAAGAAACTGCAAAATTCCAAAACAAAGGAAAAGAGCTTGTTAGCATAACTTGAGATGTTCAGCAACTATAAATAATTAATTATCGTGAACCTTGATAGATTCCCTAAACAGTTTTTCTAGAATTACCTCTATTGATCTTTCCTCGTCATGTGGATCAAAAGACAATGTATTCAAATAAGGAGATAACCACAGCAAGCTATCCACCAGCTCTGTTGAGACACTTGAAATACCCATGATATTGAGGTGCTTAAGCAATGTACAATGAGAAGGGACTCGTACTGAACCTCTTAGTTTCTCTGGGATAACCAGCATCTGCAAAATGAACGAGAATTTCCTTATCACGAAAGCTGTGTGGAACTACAAACTTAAGCATGAAGCTGAGGAACAAAATTAAAAATAAGAGTAGTAAACATTGTAAATAAAAAAGTACAATAATAACTACCATACCTCCTCATTAGAGTTGCAATTTACGGTCAAAACTTTGCAGGAAGTAAAACATCCAATGAAGTCCAGCAACATGACAAAGTAGTTGTCTTGCAGATGACCCTCTGCCTTGATTGACAATGTAATATCCTTTGGAGTTCTGTCCCAATATAATGGGACCCCATTATGGGATTTAATTTCAGCATGAACACACATGAAAGAAACAAGTCGCTGCCTATCGTAATTGATCTTACAAGTGCTAGATCCGTTGAAGTTAAGAAATTGGAGATTTCTCCCTGTGATGTTCAACCTCTGTAGTAATATTGTGCATTCCAACAACGTCACCTTTTTCAAATTTTCATTTGAAATTTTCAAATCCCTCAGCTCACAGCATCCGATGAACTTCAAATCTTCAAGTTGCACGAGTAGAGGGATAGTACTTTCCACCCACGCATCAGTAACAATTGCATATGCCAAACACAAAACTTTAAGAAACTTACACTCGGAAATACTGATACTATTACGGTTAACAGTATGGCAATAGAAACTGGGCTTAATCAACCCATTGTATATGAATTTTTCCAAATACGGCGACTTGGTCTTTACAATCTCTAATCCATCACAATATTCCAATTGAATTGATCTAATGGTCTCGCTGGAAAAGGAGAAAATTTTCAAGTCCGAGCAATTACGGATGTCCAGTGTCTCAATGAGCGGACACCTCCCTATTAGATGAGTGAAATTCTCTAGCCGGATGCCATTTAGTACTAGGCTTGTGATCGAATTGACCGAGAAATCAGCGAACCGAGGCAGAGTTTAAGTAGGAAACAGATAAAGATTTAACTCTTTGACTCGTTTTCGCAAGGCAAATTTGATAGCTTCATCGATGCGATGATCAGTTTCGGCTTTAATTACCGGAACTCTGAGTTCGAATTTTTGCAAATCTGTATGGATATTTCGCTGTTGGATGCTGCGCTGGAGGGAGTCTTTGAACGTTTCTGTTGCAGCCCCCTCTGTTAACGGCCTGTGATTGTAATAGTTGAGGACAATAACTGGGAAAGAACGCCAATAAGACAGGAACGCCTTTGACAAACCACTCGTTTTGTAAACGTCTTTCGTTGTCGGAAGGTAGGACAGAATGTGATGGATGATTGTCTCAGGCAGGTCAGAGATTCGGTCGACAGCGTTTTGACTCACTGAGTCTTCATTCCCACTCTTCTTTGCTGCCATTGATTTGTTTGAGCAGTATGAGTCAAAGCTAGGGTTAGGGCTCCAATCGAAGAGAGGAAGTCGTAATCGAGTTCACCAAAAACTATCTTTTTTTCTTAGGAAAATTGGTATCACCCTTTATGCTAGTGCAATTAAAAAAATTGCATAACAAAGGGCCTCGAACTTTAAAAAATAAGGATAAGCCTAGCAATTCGAGTTAACTCGATGGACACACCTTGTTTGAACCTAGCATGACTTAATCGGGTTGGTACTCGAGGTAAAGTTTGTTATGCGTCCTAGCAAGTAGATATGTAATTACAGTTTTACTAGCTATGAACATTGTTACCTAGAGAATCAACAGCCTTTTTTGTCTGCCTTTAAGCACGAAGTCTGATGAATTTAGTTGTCAACAGCTTGTTTAGTTGTCAACAGCTTGCACTTCAACAAGATAGGCTCAACACTATCATTAAGCTCACATCAATTAAAAAGCTAAACTAGCTTAAGAGAATCGTTAAGTTTGGTTAAAAATCGACTATGGTGTTTGGGAACTCAACTAATCTCCAATGGCAAAGTGCTGGCTAAGTTGGCTTTGAAGGAAGCTTAGAGCCTGCTGTTTTACATGGACAATTTCTCCTATGTATCTCCCCCTGCAAGGACTGTGATGCTTAATCTGTCTCACATTATTGCTTGCCTGGAGCTTGCTACTTTGTTCTATAATCGTAAACCTGGTCACAGTGCTGAGTGTGTTGTCATGAACTACAGGGTGTTAGGGAGTAATCTTCAAGCTTCTCTGAGACATGAGCATAGGACTCCCAACAAGGCTGCTAACACTCTTGCCTCTACAGTCCCTGATGCATCACCTTGCATTTATGCTTTTAATCCGGTTTCTTTCCTGTTTATGAACAATTTGCTTTAACTGCTACCCCAACTGGGATGGAGGGGATTTTGTTGGAGGATGTAGGGGGTGTTCCTCCCCCAGTTTGAACCTCCTTAGTTTTTTTTTAATCTAATTCGGTTTATCAAAAAATAAAACCGACTATGCAGGCAGGTTCTTGATTTTACCCTCAAACCGAATTAATCCAACTCAACCCACATCTATTATATATCATTTTTTTTAAATTACATATTCATACAACTCGATAATATATGCACATATGTGCTACTTCCTCCGGGTTTTATTAAATGTCCATGTTTGACTTTTCAACCCGTAACTAGGTCACTTTGATTCGATGATTTAGATAGCAAAATATTAAAAAACAAAATTTGAAATTTTTTCCATGATGCTACTCTACAAGCTCGACAAAATAAAGCAGACTTTGGGTGAAAAAAATCAGCAATTTTTAACTTAAGCCAAAATCTAAAGATTGAACTGCTTAACAAAGTTCAAAAACGTGAAATTAAAATAAAAATCGAGAAATTTAGTAACTACTACTTTTTAGACCAACAAATTCCCCAATTTTCAAGTTAAGCCAAAATTTGCAGATTGAAGAGACCTACAAAGACCTGACTGCCTCTAGGAGGCATTTGGGATAATTTGTTTTCCGATTGTTGTGAATTAGTTGTTGTGGTGAGGAGAGAAGGACATGTGTTCTCTGTAAGATCACCTGGAAAGGATTTACTTCTACCTATCTACCATCCCTTTAGGAATCCTTTTATATGCCTACCAGTCACAATGGTGCAGACGAGCAAACAATTCACCCTCTAGTTTACCAAGAAAACAAAGTGTACAGAACCCACAAGCAAAACATCTAATACATCAAACTGCACAATTCGGGAGCCAATAAATCAAAGGTCAAATCATACTTAAAAAGATTTCGAATACCTTGTGCCAAGAAAAGCCAGTGTGAAATCACCTGTTTTGGCTATCGCTTCCAATCAGATTCTGCAATTACTAAAACTGTCAAGAAAATGGAATGACCCATAACGAAACACTTATCCTTTCACATCACCTCAAAACCTTCTTCGTACTTGGAGTTACTCCAGGTCCCAAATCGCCAAACTTTTAAGCTTTAATTAACATTTTTATCACAATACTAGTATGATAAAATGACATCTTCTAAAAAAATTCACAAACAGATAACTGATATTGTTCTCCGAATCCCAGTAATGGTTAAGTCACTATTAACCACTCAAACATTTTCCTGCAATTGTTTTGTTTGCATAGCATTTAAACTGAAGGAATGGAAGACTAAATAAAGTTCAACAGCATTATTAGATATTCTAAACCCACGAGTTCCATAAAAATTTAAGTTGTTGAAGAGCTAAAGAAAAAGGAATGCCTCAGGACTGTCTGCATCAATAGGATCAACGGTGTTGATTTATCATGTCTTTGCAAATTTTGACAGGCAACTTCGCATTCTCTCCGAAGTAGCTTTCCAAATTGTCCGCATCAATAGGATCAAAGCTAGTCATAATCACCCTTTTCAAGGAATGCCTCCAACACTTCACCGGTTTCTGAAAGCAGCACAGTTCATCTTCCTCTTCCACACCAATCACTACTCTCTTGTGTTGGAACTGCAAGGAAAACATGGGCCTTGTTTGGATAACATGGTTGGGCTTGTTTGGTTAACCAAACCAGGTGGATGTTTGGATTTGATAGTTTTGGTTTTGAGGTTTTGACTTTTATGTGAGTAAAAACATGAGTAGAATGTGGGTCCTACAAATTTTGAGTTAAAGTTTAGTTAACTTTTTTTGGAGGTTAACAAAACCCCGATATCCAAACAGGGCCATGATGGTTAATTAGACACTCCCCTGTATTTCAGGGCATATTAATGTTTGTAACATAAAAATATATAATATGCCAAATACTATTGTTGAGTCGAGGGCTTGATGAGCAGGTTATGTTCACAGAGTAATCTTAATTCATGCGGTCAAACAGAAGAATTTTCTTTACCTTCAGGTAGCGTTTGGCAACCTAAATTTGGATTTGGAATTTGACAGTTGAAATACTAGAATTTGAAATACTTCAAGGAATCCAAATATCATGTTAGGGTGAAATATTGGCACTTAATTTGAATTTTCATAATTGCTATAGTATCATAGATTTAGTACAGGCGTTTTTATGCGTAGTTTTGTTAAAAAGGCATGACAGCATCCGATCTGACACAACCAGGGGCGGATCCAGGAAGTTGTTACAGTGGGGGCTAAACTAAAAAAATAAACAAATATGTGTAAAATTTAAGTTTTGTAAAGTTCAGTGGGGGCTATAGTGTAGTTTTTATGGGAAACAACTAAAACAACATAACAAAATAAGGGTGAAAAAACAATTTTGAAAAGTTGAGTGCGGACTATAGACCCCCCCCCCCCCCACCCCCCACTTGTTACCATCTTAGCACCGCCCTTGGACACAACAACACGACTGGAACCCAAAACGAAGTTAGCTGGTTTGGGTTGACAAGAACCCGCAATGGGTCAAAATGGGTCACCCTGAAACTGACACAGAAATAAACGGGTCGAGGACTTCCACGGTTCGACCCAACCCGAAACACGACAGGTTAATCCGAATTGTCAGGCTTACAAATGTTATGTCAAATATTATTTACATGAAACAGCATGTTTAAATAATTTTAATAGTGTATAAAAACAAGGATGTCAAATATACTTTCTATCAAATAGATTTGGCAAGAGGACTACATGGACATGTTGAGAGTAACAAACAAACGCATCTTCCACTCACAGGTAACAAAGGCAACAAACAGGAGAATATTCTTTACCTTCAGTGATTTCTCATTGTACTCATCTGATACAAAAGATAGGGTCTCCAGATTCGGGCTTAACCAAATCAAGCTGTCTACCAAGTCAGTAGAAATTGTCGACCAACCCCGCCAGCCCCAACGCTGTAACTTCAAATGCTTCAGATCACACAGTGGAGGACCACGCTCCCATCTTACTTCATCAGGGAAAATCAAATCCTGTAAATAAGAAGAGAATATCATAATCTTATAGAAGTCTGAACAATGACAAGAAACAATCAAATGAAAGTACACTAGTAATTTTACCTCACTCCAAATGCACGCTAATGTCAAAACCTGTATGTGATCAAAGTAGCCGACCAGTTCCCTCAATTCCCAGAAGTATCTAATACCATCTGTTCTTCTCCGTGAATCAATTGACACATTCGCACCCAGAATAGCCCGAGAGTTAAACATGGAGAAGTGAAATAATGGACCCTTGTACACAAAAGAAACAAGTTGAGGAGTATCAACATGTAACTCTCCCAATGCTCGGCAGTAGGTAATTATCAAACTCAAGACACGGTCATGAACAATTTTGACATTTCCCAACGCCAAGCACGATTCAAATTTCACAGTCTCAAGGCTAGGGAATCTTGTGCGGCAAATGTCGAGACTCCTCATTGATGCACAGCCAACCAACATGAGTACTTTCAATGTCTTGTTCCAGAACCCCAAGTTTGAAAATTGGATGCAGTTTTTGATTATCAAATTTTCTAGATATAAAAGATTCGGAACATGTTCATTTACCCAGTCGGAGGAAACATTTGAAATTGATAAGAACTGTAGAAACTTACAATTTGACATGTTGACTTCACAGTGATTCATCTGACCGGTGGTCTTCTTAATAGCTTCGTACGTGAACTCCCACAAACTGGGTGATTCAACATCAATCTTCTTCAAGTCGGTGCAATTTATCAGTTTGATTGAGCTGATATGACTGCTTGACAACTTGAAATGTCCAAACCCAATGCAGTTTTTCATATACACATGCTTCAAAGCTCAGCAGATCGTCAGAACTCTTCAGACGCAAATTTGATAATTTCAAGCTTTCCAGCGACTCGCAACGAACATCCGGAGATCTGATCAGGGAGAGCAAGTAAACATCGGCGAATCCTTCCAAATCAAGTTCTAAATCTTTAACATTTTTTGCTAAACCGAAGTTGATGGGCTCGTTCACTCGATCAAGAAACTGGATTGCACTAAAATTGACGCGCAGTCGCAGACTCTGCAGATCGATCTCGAGATCCCGTCGCTGTTCGATTGTGCGAAGGACTGAGTTAAAGAAGTCTTCGGCGATTGATTCAGTGATTTGGGAACTGTTATGTGACAGAGTGGAGTCCAGATCTATGATTGGCAAAGAGAGCCACATAGAATGGAAAAAATTTGACAGAACACTGGTTCTTGTTGCGTCTTTGGTGGGGACTAAAGAGAGGATTTGATGGAGGATTGGCCGGGGGAGATCAGAGATTTGGTCGGAACTCATTGATGCCGCTATAGCCGCCGCCCGACTTCTTTTTCTCTCCATCAGAATAAGAGGAACTAGGTTTCACAGCAGAAAAGATATACGCCAGTATGTTCATGCATCTGCCACATATAATTACCCAAGCGAAAGAAATTTACTGAAGCAAAGGAGGCCAGCTTGGAAGACTGCCTTAGGACATTAATTATTTCGTATTTCTTTATATGGTTTTTTATTATGTACTAAACCACACCAAAACCAAAAAAACTTAGTCGAGAATTTATACAGCCCAATCTATGACACTTCTGGACACCAATAGGCAATCGATTGAAGTTGATTCTCAGAAGTTAACTTCATAGATAATCCCATTGGTGAAACAAAATACAAGATTTCCAGATAAGGTGAAAGCCAAAGCATGCTCTTCACAAGCCTTGCAGTCTACTGCTTTAAATAGATAGACAAATAAAATTGTTCACTTACTTTAGTCCCCATCAAAACTTTTCCATTCTATGTGGCTCTCTTTGCCAATCATAGATCTGGACTCCACTCTGTCACATAACAGTTCCCAAATCACTGAATCGATCGCCGAAGACTTCTTTAACTCAGTCCTTCGCACAATCGAGCAGCGGCGGGATCTCGAGATCGATCTGCAGATTCTGCGGCTGCGCGTCAATTTCAATGCAATCCAGTATCTTGATCGAGTGAACGAGCTCATCAACTTTGGTTTAGCAAAAAATGTTAAAGATTTAGAACTTGATTTGGAAGGATTAGCCAATGTTTACTTGCTCTCCCTAATCAGATCTCTAGATGTTCGTTGCGAGCCACTCGAAAGCTTGAAATTATCAAATTTGCGTCTGAAGACGATCTGCTGAGCTTTCCCTATGTGAAGGATATGTGTATGAAACACTGCATTGGGTTTGAACATTTCAAGCAGTCAAGCAGTCATATCAGCTCAATCAAACTGATTAATTGCACTGACTTGAAGAGGATTGATGTTGAATCACCCAGTTTGGGGGAGCTCACGTATGATGCTGTTAAGAAGACCACCGGTCAGATGAATCACTGTGAAGTCAATATTTCCAACTGTAAGTTTCTACAGTTCTTATCAATTTCAAATGTTTCCTCCGACTGGGTAAATGAACATGTTCCAAATCTATTAAATCTAGAAAATTTGATAATCAAAAACTGCATCCAATTTTCAAATTGGGGGTTTTGGAACAAGACATTGAAAGTGCTCAACTTGGTTAGCTGTGCATCAATGAGGAGCGTCGATATTTGCCGCACAAGATTCCCTAGCCTTGAGACTGTGAAATTGGAATCGTGCTTGGCGTTGGGAAATGTCAAAATTGTTCAGGACCGTGTCTTTAGTTTGGAAATTACCTACTGCCGAGCATTGGGAGAGTTACATGTTCATACTCCTCAACTTGTTTCTTTAGTGTACAAGGGTCCGTTATTTTGCTTCCCCATGTTTAACTCTCGGGCTATTCTGGGTGCTAATGTGTCTATTGATTCACGGAGAAGAATAGATGGTATTAGATACTTCTGGGAATTGAGGGAACTGGTCGGCTACTTTGATCACATACAGGTTTTGACATTAGCATGCATTTGGAGTGAGGTAAAAGTACTAGAGTACTTTCATTTTATTGATTCTTGCCATTGTTCAGACTTCTATAAGATGCTTATTTTCTCTTCTTATTCACGGGATTTGATTTTCCCCGATGAAGTAAGATGGGAGCGTGGTCCTCCACTGTGTGATCTGAAGCATTTGAAGTTTACAGAGTTGGGGTTGGCGTTGGGGTTGGTCGACAATTTCTACGGACTTAGTAGACAGCTTAATTTGGTTATGCCCGAATCTGGAGACCTTATCTTTTGTATCAGATGAGTACAATGAGAAAGTGTTAGAATAATTGCAAATGAAGAAAGTGAAAAAAGAAGAAAGAGTAGGTGGTTCCGACATTGGTGGTGGTGGGACGATGGAATACAGAAGCAATGACGGTAAGGCCGATTAGACATCATACCTTCGGACCGAAGACGCTACCAGAACGAGCATCTTATCGAAGACTTTCTACTCTAACTGGACCTTATTTCCGATTGTAGATATCAACATTGATATCTTCAGCCACAGAGATCCAATGCTGATTGCATCCAAGTCGGAAAAATTCATCAACTACGCAACCTACACCATCGAGAGATGCAGGCTGGAAGCACATCTAGTCATTTACAGAAACTTCAACTAGTATTTCCAGGAGCAGAATTCATAGACAATCAGCCGCAAGATAGGATCCAAAAGGTGATTAATTACCCGATTAGGAAGACCGTCAAAGAGTTGTCCATCAATTTGATTGGCAGAGGCGCAGAGCCAATTGGGAAGGAAAAGTCCATCACCCTCTGACAATTGTAGGTGGGAGTTCCATCACTGAACTTACCCTAATAGGAGCCTTGAGATGTTTATTTTTGAGGATTATCTTCAAACATAAACATCTCAAGGCTCGGTGATTCAATCAAGATGCTGTCTAGTCCGATACAAGAGCCTAGATTAATAAATCTGATCACATTAGTCGATAATTCCAAGCCACTGCATTCTCTGGTGTGCAAACTCACTAGGCGAGGCCAATCATGTGCAACAAGATCTTTGGGATTCAGCATCGCTCCTACTAAACGAAGTTTAGTGATGGAATTCCAGCCTGCAGTTGTCGGAGGGTGATAGTCTTTGCCCTGACTATCGTTTCTGCTAAGCAAATCGATGGACAACTAATTGACTTAATTCCTAAATGCGTAATCAATCACCTTTTAGATCCCATCCTGGCGCTTATTGTCAATGAATTCTGCTCCTGGATACATCAGTTGAACTTTCTGTAGATCTGTTTCGAGCCTGCGTTGCTCGATGCTACGATGGTGTAGTCGATGCATTCTTCAGGTCTAGAATAAACAGTTATTGGATTGACGTGGTTGAAGAGATCAAAGTTGAGATCCATGCCTTGGAAAGACATCCAAGTAGAATAGAAAGTCTTCGGTAAGATGCTCGTCCTCGTTGGAAGGAGTGCCAGTATTTCATGGACGATCGGCCAGGGAAGGTAAAATATCCGATCGAACTTATCTTTGTTGCTTCGGTAATCCGAAGTCAGCATCGTACAGCTATTATCTTTCTGCTTTGTTCACTTTCTTCATTTAAAATAATTCAAACACATTATGCCGCCTTATCTCCTGGCTAGGTAAAAAAAAAAAAGGAGGTTTGGGTGGATTGGTGATGCTGGTCAACAGTTCCATCTATTTATATCACACCACTTGAGAGATCTTTTCCTTTCTATGGCGTAGATAATCTGTTCTAAGCACGGAAAGAGCATTCGTGGTTAAAACTGCTAAACAAATCTTGGGGGTGGATTTCTCACAGATTTAAGGAGGTCTTTTTGACTTGGTAATTTTAATCTTATGCATTTTTCCACAAGTAAAAGAATAACATAAAAAACTAGGAAAAAAAGTAGACATAAATGTGTTTACAGAATTCTCATTCTGTTCAAGATATCAACTTCAGTTATCCAATGCTCCAAAACTTAATCACCTTAAAATATTTGCATATAATGCTGCATTACTTTGCCCTTTTTACTAACCGTATATCACCCTTTATGTGTCGATGTGATTGTTTATAAATATCCTTTAAATATATTTCTAAAATCTTACCACAAATAGAAACGGTGAAATCAAAGGTTGAAGAAAAGTAGGTGACGCGTAGCACTTTCTATCCCGTTCTTCACATTATAGGTGCAAGTTTCTGAAATTCAAATCAACACTGATCCAACAGAGACAAGATCAATAATTGAGTATTGTCTTGTGCCCGAACAGAAATGTAAATGCAACTGGGAATCGGAATAATGCAAGTCCTACAAGCGATGTAAACTTCTCAAGGCATGTCGAAGGAACAAGATTTAATTTTAAACAAAACAAAGGGAAATCAGGTGAAACGGAAAAGATCTCCTAAAGTATAGAGGTAGTCCTCAGAACTTCTTATAAGTGTGAAGAATGACAAATTATTTCTACTTCACAAGTTCACAGGCCTTGGGATGGGATATCAACTGTTTAGACAAAGACGAGCGAAAGAGCATAAGACTTTTAAGAAACAACAAAAGATAAAAAAATGTAATGGATCTCATGCTGACAGAGAGATCCTATCAAAGATGAAAGGAGATTGGAGTAATTGGGAAATTTCTGGAGTCATAAATCTTTGGTTACTGATTGAATCTTCTCGATGTAATCCTTTAATAGCCACTATAAAAATTTCATGCTCGTTGAATCTCTAAAATGTAATGTCTTTGAAAGAGAAACTATCAATCAAAGTCAGCACGCTGAATTTGGAGCATTGCACTGAATTAGTGCCTTCAAAATCACTTCCGAAGATAGTTGTTCTATAACTCAGTCTCAAACTAATGCTTTGACAGAAAATATAAACAGCAAAAGATAAAAAAAATTGACGGATATACTAATGCTTTGACAGTACTGTTTACTTGGTCATAGATCTATAACTCTAAGATTACATGCTTATTCAATTTACAATAAAAACGCGATCAATTCACTTATGCTCTTATAAACTATAATTATTTTGAATTGGTTGGGCTTTGAAGGCAATAAATTTCTTCAAGATTATTCTTTCAGTCTAAAAACACCTAAACAATACCCCCAAAATTAACCCTCTACAAGAGCAGAAATTCAAGATTCAGTTCCTCTACTAACTCAATTTCGTGTGGTAGCAATACCAAAGGCAAGCAAACAAGAATTAATTCAACAATTCATTTTTCAGAATGAAGAAAAGATAGATTTTTCACTTGCCTACGAACCAAGGCCAACTTACAGGGGCATCCTTCGCCAAGTGCCTGAACCGCTCGGGCATGGTACTAGATCTCTCCTCGAGCTTCTTCTTCAGCTTATCTCGCCTTCTTCTCCATTGTCTCCATTTACACGGAACCCTAATCTCTTGGGTGGGTTGGAGATGACGAAAGAGGAACGACGGCATGGCTGCGAATTCGAGGCCCAGATACGACGACGAGTGTGGTAGCCTGGTAGGAGAGACTTAAGGTGAGATGCGGAGATTTTTGAGAGCAGAAGGTGGAAATTGCCAACTACGTATGCCAGGTTAAGCAACAAAAAAAAAATTGGGGAAGAAACCTCGGGTGGTTAATTTCATTTTACCCCCTGTAGTTAGGGATTTGTGCAAAAAATAGCACATACTACCCTTTTATAAATAGCACATATAATTCATTTTTCTTTTCACTCACTCTCTAAACTCTATCCTCTCTTTGTATCCTCTTCATTCATTTTTCCCATCCTTCTCCTTCTCCTTCATTCTTCTCTTCATATCCAAACCTAGCATCGCCGGAGCTCCACCGCCGCCGTCTCTGATTTGATATGAGCCGCCACCGTCTCTGATCCGATCTGCGACGCCGCCGTCCTCTCCGTATTGCGCCGTCGCCATCCTCTTCGATCTCCGTCGGTGTCGTCCTCTCCGTCTTCGATCTGCACCACCGTTGTCGTCAGAGGCGGC
This sequence comes from Linanthus parryae, assembly GCA_023055425.1. Lineage (NCBI taxonomy): Eukaryota > Viridiplantae > Streptophyta > Magnoliopsida > Ericales > Polemoniaceae > Linanthus > Linanthus parryae. The sequence goes on along the minus strand of JALGPY010000004.1, from coordinate 139,615,498 downwards.
TTCATCGTCGCCTTACTCCTCCTTCCGCGACCTCCTCATCTTCCTTCCCCGACCTCCACATCCTCATCCTCCTTCCCTGACCTCCTCATCTTCCTCCTCCTTATTTCCTCCTCCTCTTCCTCCTACATCAGATCCTCATCCTCCTCATCTCCTCCTCGTCCTCCTTCACCGTATCTGTTTTCAGATCTGGTTCTCTCTCTTTGTTTTGTGAACACTGATGTAATGTCTCGTCCCACATCGAGATATTGTGGATGAGATGTATATATGGTATGGTTGGGGGATTCTAACATAATGTCCCACATTGGAGATTTGTGAGTTTGAAATCTGGTATATGGTGAATCTTGTGCATTATTACTAGAACCTTCAAGGCTTAAGTATTTTTATCCGGCGGTACGGGTAAAGAAGTTGTAGGAAAGTAATCCACGGGTATTACAAATGGTATCAGATCCAACCCTGATCCCGCAAGGGCTCTGTGTTGGTTCGTCGCCAGCCAAGGAGATACGTGACTGGGCACCCTCGACGAGGACATCGAGTATATAAGGTGGTGGGATTGTAATTTCCGGTCCAACATCGAGATATTGTGGATGAGATGTATATATGGTATGGTTGGGGGATTCTAATATCTTGTCCCACAATGGAAATTTGTGAATTTGAAATCTAGTATATGGTGAACCTTGTGGATAATTACTAGCACATTTGAGGCTTAAGAATTTTTATCCGGTGATATGGGTAAAGAAGTTTTTGGGACAGTAATCCACAGGTGTTGATGTAGGACATGAATTATGGAAAGTATCATCAAATTCAGGAAAACAGTTCCCCGTCAGTACGCAAAGTCAGGGGCAGAATTGAAGGAATTCGATATATGGTCGAACCATACATGTTTCTGAATGCGAACGACGTTTTGAGCATAACTCGTGACTTTAGTCACGAGCACCACCCCAGTTCGGTCAAATTCGGTCATCTTGACCTTCCAATCAACGTTTTTGCCGTTTTTGGAAAGATTTGATTTATGAATTTCTCTTTGTAGGAAAGTCCAATTGAAATTCCGCCAATTGGGGAATTCTTAGAATATTTTATATTATTATAATATCTTGTTAGGTCGTTTTTGCCATTTTGGGTAATTTTTCCGTTTTAGCGTTTTAGACTATTTAAACCGTTGTAGGCTATTGGCCAATGCATCTTTTACCTCATTATCAATAATATTTCACTTTTCTCTTGTTTGAGAAACGTTTATTCCATGGAGATTGTCTTTTGACGTCTTTAATCGCTTCTATTCTGCGTCAGGTGTTACAACTGAGGATAAAATGGGTAAAAAATGTTGAAATTTGACGGATTCCGTTTGGTTTAACATAACCGCACAAAAACCAAATCACAGAGGGGTTAAGTGCAACATTTGAGGCTCCATAGGGATTTTCGCACAAACCCCTTACCACAAGAGATAAAATACAATTAACCATTTCTTTTATGGTACTACCTTTATTTTTCGTTTATTATTATTATTATTATTATTATTATTATTATTATTATTATTATTATTATTATTATTATTATTATTTTGATAATTGTGACGTCATGTTGGAATTGTGCCTTGAAGTGAAGAAATCACCATAAAGCAACAACCAAAGGCAGTGGGAAGCAAATGGGACAACAAGGAAGAAGGTTGGGAAGTTGGGGGGTTTAATCAGGTCGCGCGAGCTCTGGTGCAGGTAGTCGACCTGTGTCCAGGAGGTCGCACGACCTATGTCAGGTTCTCGGATTTTTCAATTGTTTCCTAATTGCTCTAGGTCGGTTTAGGGTCGATCATAAGAACTATAAAAAGGGTCCTTAGATGTCTTAGACCATAATGCAATCAATTGTACATGTTCCTCTTGATAAATAAAGGTCGTTTTTCGTCGTGGACGTAGTTAGCATGATTTGTGCCAGCGAACTTCGTTAAATCTTACGTTAGCTTTGTGTTTTTGTTTCATTGTTCGCGAGGTAGCAGCATTATAACACATCATATAGTCGAATTTTTACCCGGAATCTCGTGCAGGGGCTTTCAAACGCTCTACCACTTGCCAACACTCATTTTCTCTTTTATGGTACATTTGGTTGTTTTGATTAGCAGTATTAGAGTCCAGATATTAGTTAATATTGTGTTTGGTTATTCTGTATTAATTTTTATACTAAACAGTGATAAATTGTGTTCTATACCTCAAATTAGTCACCTCTCACATGAGGATATTAAATGGATTTGACTATTTATACTTTGATGTTAAATTAATGATGCATATAACTAAACACACTATTAATTATACTTCAGATAATTCAATCAAATTCTACCGAAAAATTCTAATTCAGTCCAATAAAACTAGTCCAGAAAACCAAATGTGAGTAGTTATTGTTGGAATAGATGCCCCAGAGGCAATCGTAGATTTAGTATAAACAATGTTTTGGCTAGAAAATTCATTTATTATTTATGGCGATATTTAATATAATGAAGTCCTTAGATAAATTGTGTTATTTATCTTAAATATCCCTAGTCAATTATATTGATTAATAGGACAATCAAATATAGACTAGTATGTGGGTAGATTGATATGGAGATATCAAGTCTAACACATGGGTATGCATTAGGAGTAATGGCATACTGGATTGACCCACGACGAAAAGGATACATTAGATTATGTGAAGTCACAATCGCTTTTCGTAGTGCTAATATTATTGCAATCCTTAGACTTGAAGTCACTAGATACTCTAGTTGTGAAATATTGCGCTTTGATGTTATCAAACGTTACACCGTAACTGGGTAATCATAAAGATGGCTATCGGGCGTGATAGGAAGCAAGCTTAGAGATCGTAGTGATGTAGATAGGATTTGTCCCTCCCACATAATGGGGGTAAATATCCACGGCCACTCGAGGGATGAGGCTTATTGAATGTCTGGCCAGACTCAGATAAATTAATATAGAGATATTAATGTTATCTGCAAGCATAAGCATATTCCCAGGATCGAGGAACTATGGATTGGATATACGAGTGTGACTATTTATGTCTCGTGTCCAATCCGGATATGGAGACAAAGGGATAATGCAATATGACATATTGGGCACAAAGGTTTGTCGGGATCACTGACTATTTCTATTGGTTGGGTTGCATGGATGTGTTGCTAGACACCGCTCCATGTTAGTAATAGTTACTACCAACTATATAGAAACCTATGGGGTCACACGTCAAATAGATTAGATCTAGATTTGGGATTAATTAATATGGATTAATTAATAGAAGGATCATTGTGCAACACCTTGCAAACTTAGTAGGACTAATTTGCAAGGAAGGGAATAGTTCTAGTCCTACTAGAACAAGAAAACTCTTTTATGGAAACAACAAGGAGTTGTTGGAGTATATAAAGGAGGCTCTAGCTTCCTTCCCACTACATGAGTTATTATTAGTCATAACACACAAAAGTGGGAGAGAGCAAAAGAGAGAGCAAGACAAGGTGCTAGGGTCGAAACCCTAGCCACCCGTCCGCCCCCTTACCCGACGGCAAAGAGAGGCCGCCCCTCTCTTGTGCTCTTTGGTGATTTGTTGCTTTGATCTTCATCCCTCTTCCTCCAAGGTTCAAGCTAGCACTTGATTGAAGGAAGAATCTAGATCTCACCTCTAGACGTGGATCAACCGTAGAGACGAGGACATCATTCTTCGTGTGATCTCACAAATCAAAAGGTACACACCTTCTATGTCCTTAATCATGTTATGATGTCTCTTCCTGTGATCCTTGGTGGCCTTTGAGTAGGATTAATTTTTGTTATTCCGCTGCGTTACCTACGTCAAAACCCAACAGTGGTATCAGAGCCACAGGTCGTAGAGCATAACATGATATTATGTGTTTACGATTTTAGTTCGTTCACCGTATTATTGTTTATTACGCGAAAACTGAAAAATTAGCATAGTAGATGCAATATTGAATTTGATTCAATCAAACAAGACCCAATTTAACATTGGATGTTAGAATTGGTGAGTTTAATCACATAGGATGTGAATAATTGGGTTCTTGAAAAATTAGGGTTCATGGGCACATGATTGAAAAGGGGTTTTCAATTATGGAAACAAAATTATGGAATTAAATTCATATGGAAATAACCTTGCTTGGGCAACAAGGAAGGACGAAGGGGACTAGGGCCGAAACCCTAGCCGCCCGCCCCTCCCTTGGGCGCCAAGCAAGGCCGCGGCCTCCTAGGCGTGCGGCAGTCCTAGGGTTCGGGCCACTTGTTGGCTTGGACCCTTTGGACCGTTGTGAAACCCTAGTTACCCAATTTCATTAAAATTAAACAAGCGCGTTAAAAATTGGTTTTAACTGTATTATGTGCTTTATTCCATGGTGGATGGATATGGTCTAGGATTGTGGATGTTTATTGTTTTGTGGTTTGGTTTACGGCCTGCGAGCTGATCAAATTAATGTAATAATTAATTAAGTTTTACGGCCTGCGAGTCGTTCTTTTTCTCCTCGACATGTGAGGCTTTTATAATTTATTTATTCTAGATGTTAGGCTAGAATTAGAAATATTTAGATGATAGCCAAGAACATGGAGAAGAAGACTGGAGAACCAAAGGAGCCAAAAGACATCCCTAGGCGAGCAGCTATGGTGGAGCACATGGAGATGAGCTCGGCACTTTAGGGCAATTAGATATTATCATTGGCTTGATAATATCATTAGTCTAGAGGCCATATCCATGCCACGTTTTTTTATTTTTGTGGATGTTTATTATTCATGCCTTGTTATTTATTTTGTGTGTATGGCGCTACAAGCAAAACAATAACAAGATAATAATAAACAAAGTTGGTCTTTTATTGTGGATGGCCCAATCCAAATAAGTAGACCATGTTGATAAGATCAACCAAACATATTAAAAGAAATCCCTCAATTAAATATTGCGTTTTGCCTTCTCTTGCCAAAACACCCTTCATGATCATGGCCTATTAAAATTCGGGCTTGCCAAAGCAAGGCGATTTTAATTTTTCATGATGTGTTGCGGACGACGCAAGCTAGTAATGCGTGTATGTTGAAAGCAAGAGGTTGGACGCAACTAGGCAAGAGTCAATTGGATTGATGAGCTTAGAGGCATGACAATTAGGAGTTATCCAATTGGATAAAGAATAAAAGGAATTTATTCACCTAATTGGACCAAGAGTTGCATGGGATGCAATTGGAATGGTTCCTACCTAAATAACCAATTCTTGGGTGACTTGCCAAAGCAAGCTCAAGAAGAAGTGAAAAGGGATCTTGGACCCACTAGAAAATATAAAGATATTTTCCGCTTTAATAGTGAGGGCTATTAATCCGAGAAAAATAGTGGGAGCTATATTTAATGATCTAGCCATTGTTAAATATAGTCAAATTGTTCAAAATACTAAATTGCATATTTCTCGTTTTGTAGAATTCCAAATGGCAAACAACAACGCATCGAGTTCATCCCTACGATCTGTCCTTAAGAAGGATAAATTGTCTGGAACAAATTTCCTTGACTGGTACAGAAACTTGAGGATTGTCCTCAAGCAAGAAAAGAAGCTGTACGTCTTGGACACTCCAATCCCAGACCCACCACAAGATGAGTCTCTACTAGCGGCAGTAAGGGCACGTCAGAAACATGTTGATGATTCTAATGACGTGACTTGCCTCATGCTTTGTACCATGACTAGTGAGCTTCAGAAGCAACACGAAAACATGGAAGCCTATGATATGATCAGACACTTGAAACAATTGTTTCAGGAACAGGCAAGGCATGAGCGCTATGAGGTGTCTAAAGCATTGTTCAAAAGTAGTCTTGCAGAGGGGAATCCAGTAGGCCCTCATGTACTCCGAATGATCGGGTACATAGAGAACCTTGAGAGACTAGGGTTCCCACTCGGCCAGGACTTGGCGACTGATCTCGTCTTGCAATCGTTGCCTGACAGTTATAATCAGTTCATTATGAACTATAATATGAACGAGATCAACAAGTCTTTGCCAGACTTATTGAACATGCTAAAGACAGCTGAGCAAAGCATCAATAAAGGCAAGGGCAAGGCCATAATGATGGTACACAAGAAGAAGGGCAAGTCAGTTGCATCTACTTCAAAAGGAAAACGCAAGAAAGTTTCGAAATCCAAGGAAGCCCTAAAACCTAGTGGAGGTGTGGCTAAAGGTGAATGTCACTACTGCAGCCAGCCGGGTCACTGGAGGAGGAATTGCCCAAAATATCTGGAGGATAAGAAGCTTGGAATAGTGATTCCACCACCACCAGGTATTTATGTTATAGACGTCAATCTTTCTATTTCATCATCCTGGGTATTAGATACCGGATGTGGTTCTCACATTTGTCGTAATGTGCAGGATTTGAAAAGAAGTAGAAGATTGCGAAAAGGGGAGATAGACTTGCGCGTCGGGAATGGAGCAAGGGTTGCTGCATTAGCTGTAGGCGTTTATGAGCTATCTTTGCCTTCTGGACTTATTTTAGAATTAGACAATTGCTTTTATGTGCCTGCTATGAGCAGAAACATTATTTCCGTTTCTTGTTTGGACGAGAAAGGTTTTTCTATTTCAATAAAGGACAAGTGTTGCTCCATTTATTTTGATAGTATGCACTATTGTAGTGCGCATTTGTCTAATGGATTGTATATCCTTGATCTAAATAATCCAATCTATAACATAAGTACTAAAAGGATTAAAACTAATGATTTAAATCCTACATATCTATGGCACTGTCGTTTAGGCCATATAAATGAGAAACGCATATCTAGACTCCATAAGGATGGACTTCTAGACTCATTTGATTTGGAATCATATGAGACATGTGAATCTTGTTTATTAGGAAAAATGACAAAGTCCCCTTTCAATAAGAAAGGCGAGAGGACTAGTGAGTTATTGGCACTCATACATACTGATGTATGCGGACCATTCCCCACGCCTGCCAGAGGTGGTTATACCTACTTCATCACATTTACTGATGATTTCAGTCGATATGGATTTGTATACCTTATGAAGGCCAAATCCGAATCCTTTGAATTGTTCAAAGAATTCAAGAGTGAAGTAGAGAAGCAACTTGGCAAGAGTATTAAAGCTCTACGATCGGATCGTGGAGGAGAATACTTAAGCCAAGAGTTTGATGAGTATCTTAGAGAGTGTGGGATAGTATCCCAGCTCACTCCACCCGGAACACCACAATGGAATGGTGTATCTGAGAGGAGGAATCGCACTCTATTAGATATGGTGCGATCTATGATGTCTCAAACAAATCTTCCGATATCCTTTTGGGGACATGCTCTAATGACGGCAGCTTTTACCATTAACCGTGTTCCATCCAAATCAGTCATGAAGACGCCATATGAGATGTGGACTGGGAGGCGTCCCATAGTGTCGTTTATGAAGATTTGGGGCTGCGATGTCTATGTAAAGCGTTTACAAACAGACAAGCTCGGGCCTAAAGCGGATAAGTGTAAGTTTGTGGGATATCCTAAGGAAACTAAAGGATATTACTTCTATAACCCTACCGAAAACAAAGTGTTTGTTGCTCGGACCGGCGTGTTTCTAGAAAGAGAACTAGTCTCTAAAGAAGCAAGTGGGAGGGTTGTAGAACTTGAAGAAATTCATGAACCACAAACCACTGAACCAATAATGGAACATGAACAGGAACCACAAGAAGTTGTGGAAGAGCCTGTTCAGGTAACACAGGAACTCCGTAGATCAGGAAGAGTACGTCATGAGCCAGAGAGGTATGGACTTCTCGTGACTGAGCCCGATGACGTACCACTCATGGATGATGAGCCTGCAAACTATGGAGAAGCCATGAGTGGCCCAGACTCTAAGAAGTGGCTAGAAGCCATGAGATCCGAAATGGATTCCATGTACACCAACAAAGTATGGACTTTGGTGGAACCACCCGAAGGGGCTCGACCCATAGGGTGCAAGTGGGTCTTCAAGAAGAAGACCGACATGGATGGCAAGGTAGTTGCCTATAAGGGGCGATTGGTGGCCAAAGGTTATAGACAGATTCATGGTATTGACTATGATGAGACCTTTTCACCAGTCGCCATGACTAAATCCATTCGAATCTTACTTGCTATTGCAGCATACTACGACTATGAGATTTGGCAAATGGATGTCAAAACAGCGTTCCTTTATGGGAACCTCCTTGAGGATGTGTATATGACACAACCAGAGGGTTTTGAGGATCCGGAGAATGCCAATAAAGTCTGTAAGCTGCAAAGATCCATTTATGGATTAAAGCAAGCTTCTAGGAGCTGGAATCGACGTTTTGATGACGCGGTCAAAGAGTTTGGCTTCATCAAGAACGAAGATGAGCCTTGTGTTTACAAGAAGGTTAGTGGGAGCTCTATAGTATTTCTGGTCTTGTATGTGGATGACATACTAATCATTGGCAATGATATTCCTACTCTGCAATCTGTTAAAGATTGGCTAGGAAAGTGCTTTGCGATGAAAGACTTAGGAGATGCAGCCTATATACTTGGTATAAAGATCTATAGAGATAGATCTAAAAGGTTGCTTGGCCTAAGTCATAGTACATATATTGACAAGGTGTTGAAGAGGTTCAACATGCAAAATTCCAAGAAGGGATTCTTGCCCATGTCACATGGAGTCACTCTTTCCAAGAATGACTGTCCCTCCAATGAGATGGAGAAGGACCGCATGAGCAGGATACCCTATGCTTCGGCCATAGGATCCATCATGTACGCCATGCTGTGTACTAGACCAGACGTATCATACGCGTTGAGTATGGTGAGCAGATATCAGTCCAATCCGGGTGAGAGTCACTGGATTGCTGTCAAGAACATCCTAAAGTACTTGAGAAGAACTAAGGATGTATTCTTGATATATGGAGGAATGGAAGAGCTAAGTGTAAAGGGTTACACTGACGCAAGCTTCCAAACCGACAAGGATGATTACAGATCGCAGTCTGGATACGTGTTTTGCCTGAATGGAGGAGCTGTGAGCTGGAAGAGTTCCAAGCAAGGCACAGTTGCTGATTCTACAACAGAAGCTGAGTACATTGCTGCTGCGGAAGCGGCTAAAGAGGCAGTATGGATAAAGAAATTTATCACTGAGCTCGGTGTGGTCCCTAGCATAGTGGATCCAGTAGAGTTGTACTGTGACAACTCTGGGGCAATCGCACAGGCAAAGGAACCAAGATCGCACCAAAAGTCAAAGCATGTACTTAGGAGATTCCATCTTATTCGTGATATGATCGATCGAGGAGATGTGAAGATATGCAAGATTCCGACGGATGACAACGTGTCAGATCCGCTCACGAAACCTCTTGCGCAGCGAAAGCATGAAGGGCACACCAGATCTATAGGCATACGAGATGCGCCAGATTGGCTCTAGTGCAAGTGGGAGACTGTTGGAATAGATTCCCTAGAGGCAATCGTAGATTTAGTATAAACAATGTTTTGGCTAGAAAATTCATTTATTATTTATGGCGATATTTAATATAATGAAGTCCTTAGATAAATTGTGTTATTTATCTTAAATATCCCTAGTCAATTATATTGATTAATAGGACAATCAAATATAGACTAGTATGTGGGTAGATTGATATGGAGATATCAAGTCTAACACATGGGTATGCATTAGGAGTAATGGCATACTGGATTGACCCACGACGAAAAGGATACATTAGATTATGTGAAGTCACAATCGCTTTTCGTAGTGCTAATATTATTGCAATCCTTAGACTTGAAGTCACTAGATACTCTAGTTGTGAAATATTGCGCTTTGATGTTATCAAACGTTACACCGTAACTGGGTAATCATAAAGATGGCTATCGGGCGTGATAGGAAGCAAGCTTAGAGATCGTAGTGATGTAGATAGGATTTGTCCCTCCCACATAATGGGGGTAAATATCCACGGCCACTCGAGGGATGAGGCTTATTGAATGTCTGGCCAGACTCAGATAAATTAATATAGAGATATTAATGTTATCTGCAAGCATAAGCATATTCCCAGGATCGAGGAACTATGGATTGGATATACGAGTGTGACTATTTATGTCTCGTGTCCAATCCGGATATGGAGACAAAGGGATAATGCAATATGACATATTGGGCACAAAGGTTTGTCGGGATCACTGACTATTTCTATTGGTTGGGTTGCATGGATGTGTTGCTAGACACCGCTCCATGTTAGTAATAGTTACTACCAACTATATAGAAACCTATGGGGTCACACGTCAAATAGATTAGATCTAGATTTGGGATTAATTAATATGGATTAATTAATAGAAGGATCATTGTGCAACACCTTGCAAACTTAGTAGGACTAATTTGCAAGGAAGGGAATAGTTCTAGTCCTACTAGAACAAGAAAACTCTTTTATGGAAACAACAAGGAGTTGTTGGAGTATATAAAGGAGGCTCTAGCTTCCTTCCCACTACATGAGTTATTATTAGTCATAACACACAAAAGTGGGAGAGAGCAAAAGAGAGAGCAAGACAAGGTGCTAGGGCCGAAACCCTAGCCACCCGTCCGCCCCCTTACCCGACGGCAAAGAGAGGCCGCCCCTCTCTTGTGCTCTTTGGTGATTTGTTGCTTTGATCTTCATCCCTCTTCCTCCAAGGTTCAAGCTAGCACTTGATTGAAGGAAGAATCTAGATCTCACCTCTAGACGTGGATCAACCGTAGAGACGAGGACATCATTCTTCGTGTGATCTCACAAATCAAAAGGTACACATCTTCTATGTCCTTAATCATGTTATGATGTCTCTTCCTGTGATCCTTGGTGGCCTTTGAGTAGGATTAATTTTTGTTATTCCGCTGCGTTACCTACGTCAAAACCCAACAGTTATATAGATTGTCAATATAGAAGGACCCACAAAAATGAATCTTGAAACATATCTTTACAAAAACCAGTTTCCAATTTCAGTCATGATTGTGTTTAACTCTATTGGTTCTTTAACTTTTAAAAACTAAATCTTAGTAGATTCGGCTTTTTTTTAGCATTTTGTCAAATTGGTGCAAGGGTTCATGCAGCCAAAGCACCAGATAATATTGTAATGAATGTGTATAGTTGTGCCATTTATTGCATTGTCGCAAAAATATTTAAAAACTCTGGTGTCTGGATATCAAAATCCGTACACCGGAATAAACACCCCATCAACTCAGAATGTATCGGGTTGCTAGAGTTTACCTAGCGTGATAGTAGTTCTAGACACTATCAAGTCTCCACACACACGAACACGTTAAAATACTTTTAAACTTTGATATTTTTCGTTGATAATCAAAACACTGAAATCACAATTGCTTAAACAGACAAATTAAACATAACCCTAGACTCTTATGGGCTCAGCCCAGTCTACTAAATAAATTAATAATGCTTTTAACTAATGAAGTAAATAAACCAACTAATAAATAATAACGCGATAAAAATTAAATAATTAAATAATACTAAATAGACGATGAAGATACGAGTGATCCGTATCGAACTCATAACATTTTTTTTTTAATTTTTGTAAACTTAAAACTCATCTGGCTGGGTCAAGGCGAATTTTGATGGAGCTTTCTGCCACTTAACGAAGAGGGCCAGCATTGAAGTTATTTTTTTAGAAACTCCGAGAGTATGATGATCTTTGGAAGCTCAATGTACCTTCAATATGAGTTGTAGGCTAAGTTTGTTGAAGCAAAGGCTATCTTACTTGCAACCTAGTTAGGAGTGGCCCAGAATTTCACCAACCTAATCGTTGAAGGAGACGCGAAGGTTCTTGTGGAGCAAATAAACAGAGCCAGAGATGGAGCCCTCGAAGAAGATTTTACCGAAGTGGGAACCATTGTTGAAGATATTGCAGAGCTTCGAAGCATCACCAACCTCAAAGTTGTCTTCCAACCGAGATCAACAAACAACGTCTCATGTTTTAGCTACCCATCAAAGGAAGAAGAAGCAAAACGCTGAATTTCCAGTAGAGGGTGATACCGTAAAGGTATCGTGTTGATGATTTTGTGAGAAATCGACAAAACTCCCACGTAGCTGAGCCTACGGCACTTTACCTAACAAGCTAATTTGTGATCAAACGAAGATATTTTTTTTCAATTCATCTGATAAAACTAAACTGGAGATGACCCATCTTGGTCCTGGGTCGTGCCCCTTAGGTGGGCGGCGATGGTGGCTGAAGGAATTTGGTGTGTCCGGTGGTGGCTTCGGATGGAGATAGCCGGAGTAGTCAGGTGGTTCGGGCGGTAGCAGATAGGTTGACGACGAGTTGAACGACGGCTGTCCCGGCGGTGGTTCAAGCTCCTTTGCAGTGTAATACACCCGTCTGGTGTTGCCATAAACCCTCGAGCTATTGGGTTCGTCGTCAAGAAGGAAGGCATCGTGTGCGAGATCGCCGGCCAGACTTCCTTGGAGGCCATAGTTCCCGGCGAACTCCTCTGCAGCTGGTGGTGGCGGCGGATCTCGAGGTCGGAACTGGGGAGGTGATGGCGCGACGAACGTTTGCTGGGACAATTGTTTTCCTTCCGGCGATTGGACGGTTGTCGCGTGCAGCTGCTGTGACGACTTTTGTTTCGTCGGAAGCCGCGATGTTGGGGCTGAACTGGGCTTCGACTTGCTGATTGGCTGTTGGGGTCGTTGTAGGATTTGGGTGCGGCTCCGTCGTCGACAAAGGCGGCGATGGCGGAACCGGTTGTTGAAATTGAACTGTGAGGGCTGCGATCTGGGTGAGTAAATCTTCATGGCTGGTTTCAAGGGTTTGCAGCCGAGTATCGACGCTGTCGAACTAGGACACTTGCTGTGGCGAATCTGGCGATGGCGCCGCCGGACCTTCGAGCAGCAGGGTCCATTCATGTAAGGCTTCAACTGTGATTTGAAGGTTGGCTTGGCCGTCCTCCAAGGCTATCAGCCAGGTGTCGACGGCGGCGAACCGGGTATCAATGTTCGTAAGGGCATCCGCAGCAGCAGTTCCTCGGCTAGCCGAGGACTGCGATTAAGCTGTTTAGGCTGCCCAGAAGGAAGGCTAGGGTTGGGGTCGGGGTCGGGGCTTCGGGGAGGCTAATCGAGCTTGAGGCCGGGCTTCCCGAGCACGTTGCCAAGCCCGACGTGCTTGGGAGAGACTTCTTCGTTTCTGCTTGTGAATGCAGTTGTTTGTCCTATTTTTGACTACTACTCTATCTCTATTCAAAAGTCCATCCGTAGTGTTATTAAGTTGTACTTTTTTGTTTTTCTTTTGTTTTATATTTTCTCTTCATAAAAAAATGGGTTGAAAACTGTAAATGATGAATTTAATTAATTGCTTATCTATATTTTAGATAAAAATATAATTGTAAAAAATGTGTATGAAATGTTTTGTAATTAAATAGTAGTAGAGGGCTTCATGAAGACTTTACCTTGCTGGGTGCAAAATGGTAGTTCTGTAATATTTAAGAAGTTTTACGGGAGCCAAATCAGGATAACAGTGCTTTAGGAAGTTCTATTGCTGCGGATGGCCTAATCGAATTTTGTAATTCCTGGACCGTGGTTTTCAGGTCCGCAATTGCCGCCAGTAACCGTTCTCCCATGACGGGGAAATCGAATCTTCCATCGTCATGAAGGTTTGACTGGTGGTGTAATTGTGGTCAGGTTGTGGGTGAAGCCAGTATGTTGGAGGAGTTTGTTAGGCTACGTATTGGTGATGATAATGGCAGTGGTATTGTGGAATTGGGTAGGAGGAAGTGGAGTAGGATTGATAGCAGGTTGGGGTTTGAACTGGGGTGACGGTGGAGGAATTGTTTGTTTTTGGTGAGGTTCAGAGGTGTACTGAGGTAAAAGACGGAGAACACAAAACAAGGGTTTGGGGCAACGGCGCAGAGAAAACCTGTTTCGCCGGTAGCAATGAAAGCACCATTTGATACCGTAGGTATCGGGTTGACGAATTTGTGAGCAATCGACAAAATTCCCACGTAGCTGAGCGTACGACACTTTACCTAACAAGCTAATTTGTTCAAATAAACTCTTAAACCTAACCCTAGACTCTCACGGGCTAAAAACCCAACTAACTAATTAAATGCAATAAAACAAACAAAAAATAAATAATAACTCAATGAATAATTAATAATAATATGAAAACTTATTTCTATTAAGTCACTTCATGTTTGGACAATAGCGATCGGTATATTTTGGTTGATAATATATGTTTGAGCCGTTTGCGGATACGGGTGTATTCCCGTATCAGAGGGACTCCCTAGTTGGCTAGATGCTAGTATTGAAAAAGATCGGCTTCTTGTAATTTCTCCAAAGTTATCCTATGAAGATTAGTTTTCTCAAAAAAATAAAAAAAATAAAAAAAAAATAAAATAAACTTAAAACTCTAGATAAGTTTTTATAATGAAAACATACCCAAACAGCAGCAGTTTCAAAAAAAAACAAAAAAAAAAAAAAAAAAAAAAAAAAAAAAAAGCCTCAAGGATAGACTCGCAACTTCGGCACATTAGGCTTCCGAAACCAGTTCGATTTTGGGCTTCACAATGAGCTTACTGGACCCAGGTCAAGACAGAAATTGTTTCGTTTGCTTCCGAAAACAATTGGATTTTGCTTTGGTCTTCACTACTGGGCCTCTCACTGGGCAAAACCCAGAATATGAACTGCGCTTCTGATTTCACTTCCCTTCTTCACCGATAATGGCTTAAACCTCTCAATTTCCGAAGCCGAGAGCCATGTCGTTGGCAATTTCCACTTTCTGCTCTCCAAAACCTCCGAATCTCACCTTCAATCTCTCCTCACACACTCGAATTCGCAGCCATGTCGTCCCACTTCTTCGCTCATCCCCAACCCACAAACAACAACCCTTCGTCGTCTCCGTACAACAACCCCAGTATTACCCAGCGAAGCGGTTAGGGTTGTTCCGTGTAAATGCGGAGAATGGGGAAGGCGAGATTGTTGATAGAGCCGAAGAAGAAGCTCGAGGAGAGAGTACCATGCCTGAGCGCTTCAGGTACTTGACCAAAGAAGCCCCTGATACCCCTGTCAGATGGCCTTGGCTCCTAGGCAAGTCAAAATTCTGTCTCTTTTTTTTTTTTTTTTTCATTCCGAAAATGAATTTTTGAATTGCTATTAATTTTTGTGTTTATGCTCAATGCTCTCCTTTGTTTCTTGCATATGCTGAATCTGAATTTTCCCTTCTTGTAGAGGTTTTGGTTTGGGGGGTATTGTTTAGGTGTGTGAAAGAATAATCTTCAAAGATAATTTATCGGCTTCTTCAAAGCCCAACCAATTCAATATAATTTTAGTTTAGAAGAGCTTCAGTGAATTGATTGGGTTTTATTATGAATCGAATGCCATGATTTCAGTTGAAGCATATATAATAATAGAGTATATGTATAGACATCTATATGAGGAATAAGTTATCCCCCAAAATGTGACATGTGGAATAGCTTATCCTCACCATATCCTAGAAACCAAACACCTTATAAAAAAAATTAAAAAAATTCTAAAACATTTGAAGATAAATCTTCTTCTTTGGGGTTGTGCCCTCGGGCACGGGTTACGCACTAGTTTTCAATATAGATTAGTTGTTATGTAGAATATATCGATGACCAAGTAACAGTACTGTCAAAGCATTAGTAGATCCTTCGAACTTTTATCTTTTGTTGTTTCCTTTTTTGTATGTAAAATTTCTTTCTGATACACCATTTAGAACAAGTTATGTGAGGATGAGAACATTGTTGGATGACGTACGGTATGCCCCAATGAGATTATGAGTTTCAGAAAAACCATGTTCGGAAAAATTGATTCAAGTCTACTGATTGAACTAGCCTGTTAAGGCAGGAACCTGGCAGATTTTGAATGATGATTTCTCTTTCAAAGACTGTAAGATTCATTACATTTTAGAGATTCCACAAGCAAGAGATTTATAAAGTGTGTATAAAAGGATTATGTTGGGAAGATCCAATCTATAACTCGATTTGTTATGATTCTAGAATTTATGTCTGTATGAGCATGAGTTTCATTACGTTTCCATCTTTTGTTGTGTCTTAAAATTTTAATCTTTCTTGCTCTTGTGTTTGTCTAAACAGTTGATATCCCACACCCTTTGCAAGTTTGAAAGCCTGTGAACTTGTGAAGTAGAAATAATTTGTCATTATTTACACTTCTAAGAAGTGCTCGGGGCGACCTCTGTACTTTAGATGGTCTTTTCGCTTTCACCTGGTTACCTTTTGTTTTGTATAAAATTAGATCTTATCTCCTCGATATTCCTTGAGAAGTTCGTATCGAGGAATATCACTTGTAGGACTTGCATTATTCCAATTTCAGTTACATTCATTTCTGTTAGTGCCTAAGACAATACTCAGATATTAGTCTTGTCTCTCTTGGAGCAGTGTTGATTAGAATTTCATAAACTCGACGTCAAGAAGGGGATGGTTATCTTTATAAATTAAGTGCGGGTAATTTTGATATCTGGTGCATGCTCCATACAAAGGAACTTCTGCATATAGATGCCAGGATATTGTGCAATGTTCTGTTATTTTTATATCCATTACTAAGTCAGTGTTGCAGTGATATTTCACGAAATTGCATTGATTTAATAGATTTTTCCCATCAGCTAGAAGATGTTTTAAGGAGCTAGTATGATTTTTCTAATTTTAGCCTCGTAGGTTGTAGGCTTGTATCCTGTTGAAGTTTTGCATTTGATTTAGAAATAAAACTGGAAGTACAAGAAGTATGTCAAATACATTATCCTATGGATCCAATGGGTATATGATGTACAAGCAAGCAGTCGTACGCATTTTGATTTAGCTTCCTTTGTAACATGTTTACTCCATATTTGTTTAGATTGATGGTGGCCTTAGTCTTAGCAGATTCTTGATTATATTTATTTTAAACTTTGCCATAATTTTGTAAAAATGTCACTTTTTAAGCATGGACACTCCAAAACCGGGGCTGTGCTTTGGAGCTGTAGGCGTGTCAGGCATTCACTCTACACTTGCAAAATATGTTTCACACGGTCCAGCTGGCGTGTCAGGGTGTTTTAGGGAATTTTATTAGACAATCTTGGGTGACAATTAATGAGACACTGCAGTCATCCTTTTGTGTTTATTAGACCTTATTTTATGAAACATTGTAACCTACAGTATGTAGTACTGAAACGGGAACGGGGACGGAACGGGGACGCCGGAACGGCAGTTTTCAAAAATTGGGGAGACGAAACGCCGGGGGAACGGCATAAATGTTTGTATATATACATATATCAAGAGATACACACTCAAATGTATTCTAATGTAAATGATACATAAATACACGCTAGACAAAATTGAAAGACAATAATTAAGATCAATACAAAGAGAACACATTTACTCTATAAATGTGGATGTACTTGAGAAATCAAAGTTCCACGGGTTGAGGTTGTTTGGAAGTCCTGGAAGTATCTTATTCTCTCCTTTTAAGTGTAAGTGCCTCGGGCTTAGATTGGGGTTGGGGATCTTGGTAGGATTAGTAATATATATAACATTTTATTTACAAGTAGCATCCCGTATCTTTTTAAAATTTATTAAAAGACACCGGAGTGTTATTTTATATCCAGGGGACGTATCCAAAATGTTCCGAAAAGGTGGAACACGTCTCCGGGAAGTTCCTCATAAGTTCTGGACTCGTTACTTTTACCGGGATGCCATGTGGCATTCCGGGAACGTTTCATGGAGTTCTGGCGGAGTTCCGGAGTTCGGGAAGTTCCCGGAACGGGGACGTCACCCTACAAGGAGCTCCCGTGCATCATAAGGCTAAAGTTGATATAATTTATGTATGATTAGTTGAGGGCTTAGTATATGAAAAGACTGGCCTTTTGAGCAAAAAGTTCAAGCTAGGCTTTAAGTTCTCACATGTGACACCTTCAAGTGTTCATTGACCTTTAGTCAAATTCGTGCCCAGGTAAGCTATTCCCCTTTCTCTTATTCTTATGGCTAATCTAGGCCTTTCTGTGATATTTAAGCTATAAGTTTTAAAGAAGCTGGAACCGCTGTCCTTTAGTATTAAAATTCAAATATATGTAAAAAGATAAACAATAATAATGTTGACGTATCCCTGCCGTGCCCAAATCCTATTTTATTTTAGAAAATTACGCATCCCATGTCCATTCCCGTTTCATATCTGACACCCGTATCCGTATGTGTGCTTCTTGGTGTTAAATGTTCTTTCTTGTACAAGGCAAGTGTGACATCTTGGTCTGCTAACAGATCCTAATTTGGAAATTGTGTTCTATCCTCTTATCACAAGTTTTTTCTGTTTTCAATTTTTTATTCAACAGCATCTTGCAACATTTTGGAAAAAAATTGGTCTAGAATCCTAGAATTCAATGACTGGAAATTGAATGTAAACTGGCTACCACATGCCTTGTTCGCCAAATTTGTAGGCTAGAATAGCAGACACCTGGCTGGCACGTAGTGGTTAGGTGTCATAGAAACTGTTAACCCTGTTTACCTGTTCGAACTTTTCTGCCAGGAGCAAGTTAGTGTGTATAAATTTCCTAAAAGGGGCATACCCAATGGGTCAGAACTCAGAACCTACTTAAGGATTACTGATAGGAATTAGCTGCGTATGTATTCCAGAATAATGTTGACGTATCCCTGCCGTGCCCAAATCCTATTTTATTTTAGAAAATTACGCATCCCATGTCCATTCCCGTTTCATATCTGACACCCGTATCCGTATGTGTGCTTCTTGGTGTTAAATGTTCTTTCTTGTACAAGGCAAGTGTGACATCTTGGTCTGCTAACAGATCCTAATTTGGAAATTGTGTTCTATCCTCTTATCACAAGTTTTTTCTGTTTTCAATTTTTTATTCAACAGCATCTTGCAACATTTTGGAAAAAAATTGGTCTAGAATCCTAGAATTCAATGACTGGAAATTGAATGTAAACTGGCTACCACATGCCTTGTTCGCCAAATTTGTAGGCTAGAATAGCAGACACCTGGCTGGCACGTAGTGGTTAGGTGTCATAGAAACTGTTAACCCTGTTTACCTGTTCGAACTTTTCTGCCAGGAGCAAGTTAGTGTGTATAAATTTCCTAAAAGGGGCATACCCAATGGGTCAGAACTCAGAACCTACTTAAGGATTACTGATAGGAATTAGCTGCGTATGTATTCCAGAATACACACGTGGCACTGATCTAGTGGTTCCAGGTGTTTAAATCAGTTATTAGGCAGTAGGCAGTTATCTAGCGGTTCCCTAGTAGTTATTTAGCAGTTATGTAGCAGTTTTTTCCTGTGTTTTCTTTAAGTATCTTCCAAGGATTATCCAAGGAATGTACTGAATATTTGTCTAGTTATTTGTCTGAGTAATTGGGAGGCTTGTCCACTCCATACGGACAGTTTAATTCTCAGTTTCTATCATTTGGTATCAGAGCCATTCGATCTGAAATGGTTACTACACGCAATTCCGCTACAGACCCACAAATCCCACCCACCAATACCACGTCAAATCCAATCAACACATCCCTGCCTCCCCAAAACTTTGACCTAATCACAGCCCAACTTTCAGCCATAACAAGTCGTCTCGATGCTATCGACGCCTTGAAAGCTGATGTGGCTGCCCTCAAAGCCCAAACAAATGATGGCCAGCAACTCGATTCTATCAGGAGAGCAGCCAGAGGAAAAGCTAAGGAAATCCCTGAGAATTCCCGCCGAGCTTTATGGTCGGAAGGCGAAGAAGATAATGCTGAAAATCCTTATTGGCAAAAAGTCCCTGCACGGAGGCCGCATACAAGGATGGAATTTCCAAAATTCGAAGGAGGGGATCCACGAGGCTGGATCCTAAAGGCAGAGAAGTATTTTCGTTACTATCAGACCCCGGATGAACTGAAAGTTGACATAGCCGCCATGTATCTAGAAGGAGATGCCCTGGATTTATTTTCCTGGCTCAACAACGAGCGCGCCCTAGTTTACTGGGAGGATCTTGTGAAAGCCTTGCAAGAAAACAACGGGCCTGCAGAATTTCAGAATCCAGATGAACACTTGTGCAATATTTGTCAAACATGAACTGTTCAACAATATCGACAAGAGTTTGCAAAGCATTCATCAAAGGTGTCAAATTGGCCTGAACACTGCCTTTTAGGCGTGTTCATTAATGGCTTACAAGAGGATCTCAAAGCTGATGTGCGCATACACAAACCCAGAGTATTTACAAAGCCATGAGCCTAGCACTGGAGTTTGAATCCAAATTAAGTCAGACACGGGGAACAAGAGGATTCAGCCAGTGTCCTAGTGAATTTGGTATTCCAGGTTCTTCAACCCCAGCCAAAAGTCACGAGTTTGCATCAAACATCCAGCCAACCAACTCCAGTTCTTGGGATTCTGAGCGACAAAATCGTCGTGCTAAAGGGCTGTGTTTTCGTTGCAACGAAAAATTTGTGCCAGGCCATCGATGCAAACTAGCATCTTTTTCCCTCATGGAACTTACAGAAAATTCGCATGCAGAGGAGCAAATTGATGACGCTAGCAGAGACAAAGAAACTTCTGCCAACCTTGCAGAGCTTTCTTTCCATGCCGTTTTGGGTAAGCAAAATAGTAATACTATGAAACTATTAGGCACTCTTGGCGGCCGAGAGGTCATCCTGTTGGTCGATAGCGGGTCAACTCACAATTTTATTTCCAACACGTTGGTGGAAAATCTCAAATTGCCGGTACAACAAGTGGCTGAATTTGGAGTCCAGATTGGAAATGGAGATGTGATACGTTGTAACCGCTTTTGCCCCAATATTGGAGTGCAACTCGCAGGATTAGTAATTACTGATGATTTTTATCCCTTCTCTATTGGGAGTGCTGACATCATTTTGGGCATCAAATGGCTGGCATCCTTGAATACTGTGCAGGCGAATTGGAACAAGATGTTCCTCATCTTTTACATGAATGGTCGCCGTTACAAAATAGAAGGAGTACCGAAGATTGAGCAATCTGAATCATCTCTTCAGAGTATATCCAAGGAAGAGGAATTTCCGCCTTGAGGACAAGACGGTTTTCCAGGATGGGTGTACTGATAGGAATTAGCTGCGTATGTATTCCAGAATACACACGTGGCACTTATCTAGTGGTTCCAGGTGTTTAAATCAGTTATTAGGCAGTAGGCAGTTATCTAGCGGTTCCCTAGTAGTTATTTAGCAGTTATGTAGCAGTTATTTCCTGTGTTTTCTTTAAGTATCCTCCAAGGATTATCCAAGGAATGTACTGAATATTTGTCTAGTTATTTGTCTGAGTAATTGGGAGGCTTGTCCACTCCATACGGACAGTTTAATTCTCAGTTTCTATCAATTACTTTCCAGGATCTCTTAGTTGTATGACTTTCTAGAATTATGCTCTTCCAGTGCCACACCACAAGCTACCGATAGCTGACATTTTTGCTCTTGGGTTGTGGGCTACAAAATTCAAACGCAATCCATAGCACCAACTATTAGGAACTTACAGTTGTAGGCCCATAGCAGCCTTGCCAGCGCCACGAGTACCATGCCTCTACATTCACACCCGCTAATTGCAACGAGTGCATCAAGTGGAAAGTAGTCAAAATACAATGTCTCGTTCATGTGTTGTCTTTCTTCTTTTTGCTTCCATTTCAAACAGCTTATGCCTCTGGAAATTGCATCTTCCATTTCAAACAGCTTATGTTTTTCTCCTGACTACCACGAATTCTCTATGGTACTACTCGGTCGGAGTTGGAGATGACCTTATTATGTTTTAGTATGTATTGAACTGGATGTGGTTGGGATGCTAGAAGAGCATGATAGTTTCTGACAGACAGTTTAAGATGTTTGGGATGACTACAAAAATGCTCAGGAACTACGCAGCAAAGATTATTAAGGCAAGTGAGCTGAAAGCTCCCAGTTTCACCTGTAATTGTATTTCTATCCTGATAAACTTAGTTCACTTGAGTAATTTGTTTACTATTGTCAAGATGTTGTCTTTGTGATGATCAATATCTTCATTATAGTTACACAAGCCTTTGCCTGCCGATACTTGGTAGTTCATATTTGTCATGCATCATCTTTGTCTCTCCCTATGGCTCATGTCATTTACCGTGCAGCAATTACTCGTGATGTCAGTTCCATATTCTTTCTTTAGGTCTCAAGTGGAGTGAGAATGATAACTAAATGTGGACTGACGTTTTTCCTCTACATTTTCAGCTGCTGCTTTTCTTTTATATGCCTGGAGAACAGTTTTGTGGGAGTTATCAAACTGGAAAAAAGCTATAGCCGGCATTGCCAAGTTTGTGGGATACATCTCTAAACTAGTCCTGGCCCTTATTTTCCATTTCATTGGAGATCCAATCACTTCTTTGATAAGAGGAATAGAAACTGCGATCTACACAATTCGAGCTTCCTACTCCGCAGTAGTTGCATATACTCCTGTTTCACAGCTGACTCTGATCATCATTCTAGTATCCTCTGTACTTGCAATCGCTGAAGCTGTTGTTCCCAATTCCGTAGAAGGCCAATCACATCTTCTTACAGTATCAGGAATTATTGGTTTTGCGGCCGTCAAAGGTTTTATCTCTGAGCTTTTCTTCTGGACACTTGTAGTTGGATTGTTTGGTTTTGCGCGGCTCATTCAAAAGAAGGATTATGTTTCCTCTGCTTTGCCTGCTGTTGCTGTGCTCGCTGCTGTTGGTGAGCCTTGGGTTCGTTTTGTGGTAATGGCCTCGTATCTTGCTTTGGCAGTAAATCATCATGCAAAGAGGCCATTACAGGATAAAGATGAAGCCGAGGCTTCTGTGGCATCTGCAGCTGGGAAGGTTCCTTTTCCGTTGCTCTGTGCAGCATTGGCCATTGGTGTTCGTGTGGCTGCTAAATGGGCTGGATACCGGCACTTGACATGGATGATAGCATGATTGATACAATGATTAGATCTATAGCTCTGAAGCTTGTATCCTCTTATCAGTATTTTTTAACTTGGATTTTGTACTCGTCACCGGTTATGAATGAGTTTATCACAAAGCATGAATGGAAGTTTTGGATACTTCTCTCTTTCGTTCTCCATTACTTGTACTATTAATTATCTTTTTTAGGGGTAATTTTGTTTCTTTTGGATGGAAATCGCATTCTTGTTTCTTGATTGTCTCAAGAAACAGAGGTTTATCAACCTTATTCCAAGAGTTCCCTACCTCCTCCATCTCTTTATTGCTCGTTTATCTCACTCTTGGAAGTGGCATTCTTTTGGTGACAGGTATTGCTTATATCTTGTTTTGAATTGTCTCACAATTTGTCTCATTTTGCAGCATTGTAACTATTGCGCGTACATGGAGGGAGTTAATCGTGGATGCGATTCATTCAGTGGTGTCTCCGCTTTGTGTGTTATTAAAAAGGTTCTCGTAAAAGAGGTTTATGAGGAACAGGACCTAGCCGCTCATGCCAAGAATATGTCATGTTTCGTAAATGTAAATATCTCGTACATAGATCTTTTTGATGTCGTCTTGTGGTGAACTGATCCGGGATCCGGGTCAACAATATAATAATTAATATTATCATAGTTAATTATTATTAGTTAGTCTTTATTTAATTAGCTTAATTAGTTATTTATTTAATTAGTTTGTAGACAGGGCTTGGTCCGTAAGAGCCTAAGGTTAAGTTTAGTTGTCTATTTAAACGATTGTAATATTCAGTTATTGGCATGGAGTAAGAAGTTATTTTTATTTGAGTTATTTTAGTTTCGTTTTCTTTCATAGTCTAGTTAGAGAATCTCCCACCACCAACAGGAAACCATCACCGCTATCACCCAGGGGATTTCGGCTGCCCTCCACGCTCTACGGCCACCGCCGTTCCAGGCCACGGACTCCCCGCCACAACCTCCGCCACTACCTGCACCAGAGCCGCCATGGATGCTTTCAACGCCACGTACGGCCAGTCCACATGCCAGTACACTGCTTTCCAGTCGGAGACCACTAGGGTTGCCTATGGGCTAACTCCCAATTTGGGTTTAACTCTTTTGGGCCTACATATGACAGCATTGGGCCTCCTTCTCCAGTTGGGCCAAACTATCACAGTGGGCTTCAAGATTAATATATGTTGCACTCTTATGGGTATTCTCTTGGGACCAACTCGCCTACGCGACCCAATTCGGCTTTTGGGCATAATTTTTCTGGATATACTATCCCTACTGCGAGCCGCCTTGAGGGCAAGGCGATTTTCAACGCGGGAGACTTCATACGGGTAACCTTATGATCCGGGTCAAAAATATAATAATTAATATTATTACCGTTAATTAAATAATTAGTAGTTATTTATTTAATTAGATTAATTAGATGTTTATTTAATTAGTGAGTAGACTGGGCCAGGCCCGTTGGGTCAAATCATCTAGGTTAGGTTTAAGAGTGCTATTTATATTGTAGCTTGGTCAGTATTTTGAATCATGGAATACAAATTGTCTTTTCAGTTATTCAGTTATTTCAGTTTATTTTTCGTAGAGTAGTTTAGTTTATTCCGTAGCTTGCTACGTGGGATACTGGTTTGTATCATGAACCCACGAGTAGAACTCACCCCAGAAAATTGGGTGAGTGCTCATTTCTTTATATGCAACATGTTAAGCCTATACTTAGCCTATGTGTGGCAAGTCCACACCTCCAGAATCATCCCGAAGCCGCAGTCGTCCAATCCCATACTCGCCTTGCTGCGTTGGTCCTATACCAGGCGTGGTAGATGGCTTTGATACCAAAAATGGTGAACCTACGAGTAGAACTCACTAGGGATACAAACGGTTCGGTTCGGTTCGGTTTGAGGAGAAAAAATCCAAACCTCAACGGTTCGGTTTAGTCTCGGTCTCGATTTTAGGCGGTTCGGTGAGGTTAAAACTGGCGGTTTGCATATTAGTACACAATGAAACTTAAAATTATATATTTAAACAAAAAAATGTAAAAAAAAAAAGTGTTCAAATATTAGAGAGTAAAGTATACTCAATCGAATCTACAACTGTTTTCTTGGTACTCTAAGAATGTTTTACAAAAAATTCAAGCAAGAACCACATGAGTATGAACGAAGCTTCAATATTTTACATGAGAAAACAATAATACTATGTTTGATGTACATGAATTCTATGCAATACGGTTTATTGTGGTTTAATCGGGTCGATCCGGTTCGGTTTGTCTTTTGAACGATTTGTGCTCGGTTCGGTTTATTTCGGTCCGGTTCGATTCGGTTTGCGGTTTTTCCGGTTTGAACTTACACCCCTAGAACTCACCGCTGAACAACAGTTGACAATGCGAGGATGCTCATGTGTCTATATACCACATGCTAAATCCATACTTAGCCGATGTGGGACAACCTCACACCTCCAGAATCATGACACGTTTATTTTTAGATTTCAAGCTCCTTACTTGTGTTACTAGCTAGCCTTTTCAGTTCTTTATTGGTATGATGTTCTAAGCTCCTCTGTTTACTTTTTTCGCATTTTTTTTTTGTTTCAAATGTAGAACTCCAATTAAAGCTAGAAAACGTCCAACCAACCCATTAACCAAAACAACAAGATCAAAAGACCAACAAGGGGAAGAACAACCCCATCACAGCAAGCCAACATACAAGCTACATGTTCAAAATATTACTTAGATTACAAAGATGGAGAAAACCACAACATATACTAGGCAGAACTATCTCCAAATCCTTCAACTTCCTTTTCCACTGTCTTGGGCAATTCTGTCTTGGGCACTTCAGCTGATGCTCATGCTCCTCCTTCACCATCCGCTGGATAAGATTAAAAACATGATAACTTGTGAGGTGAAAACTGAAATGTTGAAAACCCCTACTAGTCATATGAATAAGAGCATCCAACATGACATCCAAAATAGCATTTGGAAAGTGTTGCTCAACGATTCTCCTGTGTAGGGACAGAACCATCCCTGCATTTACAGCTCTCTAGAAAACCTGTCTAGCATTCTTCTTTTTCTTAGTCCAGATAAAAAGATCAATCTTTGCAGAAGTACATAAGGTCCCTATAAGGATCACCACCCTTGTATTCCTATTGCTATCCTGGATGCTCACAGGATTCCTCATGTGCAGCACCTGCATGAGATTGCTTGCCAAAATAATTGCCTGGAGGATTGGGGAGATAATACTTTCATCCTCCTCCCCCCTCAACCCTTCATTCCTGAAACAGAGCGAGTTCCTATATCTCCAAAGGGACCACATAATGGCACCAAACCAGCAAAGGGTTTTGGAATAGTCACTCAAGTGAGTTTGACTAATAATGGACTTGGCAAAAGAATTAATGGAAGAATGATTCTGAAATGGCAAGGGGGTGATAGAAGTTCTTTAACTTGCATAAAATATGTGTTGAGTTGCTAAACAAATGGGTGTTGAGCTAACCAGGGGTTATTGGTAATTTCTTAAAGATGGTGGGGAGGGTTGTATTTACCCAAAAGATACTTCCACGCACTCGTATATTTCACACGAGTACGGCATCTGATCACTTGAAACTCGGAAGTACTAGTACTGTGTTAAGTTCACACGCGTGAGGACCGAATCTGAAGGAGGATGACCTAATTGACACAGACACTGCTAACTGCCGCAAAGCCTTAGATTTTTAGGGTTTCAGAAGCCCACAATCCTCCCTATATAAACGTCCCCCAATCCTCTGCTTTCATCATCTCAAACAACTACACCGCCGTTCGCTATCTTCTCCAAAACCTTCATCAATTCACAATTCACAATTCACATCTTTTGCGTTTCTCGTTTTTTATAAATTCACAATTTTTTTGATGTTTTTCCGATCTGAGATTGAAACTGCACGATCTCTCCCGGGTGACTCTGAATGAATAGGATGAGGATGAACGCCCCAAAGCTCGTGCTAGATCTTGTTTTTAGCCTTCTTGTGTTGCAGCTCGGCCTTTGTACCTAAATCTCCCATGGCTGGATCTGTGTCGATTCGACGGCGACATACATACCTTCATTTTACTCTGTAATTAAACCTTTCACTCTCTCTTTTTATATCAAATTGTGATGCCCTCCACACCTTTAGATCTTCCACTGAAAAAAATCATAGTGGAATAAGGTCTAGTCATTGGGGCAGAGATCGACACCGGCGGTGTTGTTCACGTGGGGGTTTAACTTTTTCCTACGTTTTACCTCTAAAAACTTCCGCTATATTTCTTCACAAACACCATGGTTAAATTGAATTTGTTTTTTACTGTCTACGTGTTTTCGGCAATGATTATAAAATTATCCGCGCTTCTGAGAGCAGTCAGTGAAGTACAAAGGATTAAAATGGTTGAATTTCTTGATATGAGCCGACTCTGACTTTCTAAAGTTTGCATCCTTTTGTTTTGTTTCCTTGTTTTGGTAAATTTTTCTTGGCTGTGAGGATTTAAAAAAATCAGCTTTATTGCCAGTTCTGCTTCAGAAAATTCTTGATTGAAAGAGCTGTTACATCTGAGCCTCCAATTTTATTTTATTTTGAAATTATTTAGTACCGTATTTCTATTATTTTGAAATTATTTAGTTTTTCTAATTCAATTTTTGGTGATGAATTTAAAATGCATATAATTAATAATTGGCAGTGATGATATAAGTCCGATTTTATGAGGTGCAGTGAAGCCGAGATCCTGTTTCGGCAGGTGAACCTACTTGGTGGAGCTACATCTAACTTGATATTACTGGACTTTTTCTGAGTCATAAAATAAAATATTTATGAATTAGTGATTTTTTTTTTCTTGTTTTCCTTTGGAATGAAATATGTCTGATTTGAGTTTAAACTATACCTATGCCTTTAGAATTAACTACGGGTATTGGGTCTGAAAAAACTCGTAGATTGTGTGTTGCCTATCAGCTTTTCTCTTGCAAATTCTCACAAGAGAGGAGTTAAATAACAGCACTAGATTTTTCTTGCCATTTCGGCACTTACAATATAAAAAGATCAATGTTACACTTACTTTCTTCAATATAAAAAGATCAATTAAACAAGGGAAGAGAGATATCAACAAAACCATGAGTCTAAATTTTTGGCCAAATACAATTAAAATTGTGTTGGAGGTAAAGGAAATTTTACGTTTTTTCTGGATTGTAAAGACAATGCAGTTACAGGACTAGGGCTAGTTTGGGAATGCTGTGACGGTGGTAGAAAGCTGTGTGTAAAAACTGTAGAAAGCTGCTGTGAATTTTGATAAAATGTTGTTTGGTAAATATTACGTAAATCAACTGTTAAATTGCTGTGAGAGGGTAAAATGACAAAAATACATGACGCATGTCATTTTCGGAAAGATAACTATTGATATTTAAAAAAATTGTAGGGTCAAAATCGGTTGTAGATAAATTAATCAAAAGCACTTTCTAAGAAACTGTCTGGAAAAGCATAAATTTTATTTTTACCAATCAAACTAAAACTGCTTCTGCTGTAGGAAAGCGCATTCCCAAACTCACCCTAAAACTTCTGATCTAAAATCAAGCAGCCTCGTACCCGAATGTGACGTCAGTTACATTAGCTGGATGGAAAATATTAATCGGTGGTTCTTGTGCCCTTTCTGAAAAAAAACAAGTATGAAAAAGGTGAAAAGAAGATGTAGAAAAATGAAGTCATGATTTGTTGAGGGGCCATTCTCGCTGCAGTAGCCGTGAAATGAAAAAAATTGTGTCATCGTCGCCAATAAATAATCAAATTGAGTATTTTATGGGGGTTTGAGTTCACGAACATCTTGTATTCTTTGATCAAACTCTATTTCTTGGACCATGAGAGGTGGCATATGTGGCCGTGTCTGGATACTGATGTAGTTCATCGTCTACATTTTCTATCTTCATTTTCTTTTCCAGTGTAGTGGGAAATTTAATGTTGGTTGAAGTGTTGTGGTTGTAACATGGTCATAGTTATTTAAGTGGTGGTGGTGGTTGTTGTTAATAATTTTGAAAGAAATATATTGATTATTTTTCTTCTTCATGCTCTCCTTCGTCTTCATGTTCTTCTTTTCTATGTTCATCTTCCTCGTAATCATTCTTACTTGTAAGTAGAACTGCACTCAGAAGTTAAACGATTATTTCTTGCAAGTACAACTGCAATCGGTTCTGGTTAAAAGACAGTTTCCGGTTAAAACCGAACCGAGCTCCAAATAGAAGGAACCGAGAACCGAACCGAAACTACGAGAACCGGAACCGGTCACCGAACCATATATGGTCGGTCTCAGTTCGGTCATGGGTAAGTGGTAACCGAACTGATGAACTGGTTCAGGTCCCACGGTTATGGTTCGGTTACAGACTAGGGAAAAATATCGGTTTCGGTTAACCGAACCGAAAGAGAGTTGCTACCGGTTGACCGTTTGGTTCCGGTTCTGTTTAACTGAACATGCAGCACTACTTGCAAGTAAAAAAGACATAAATGCCCCCCACTCAGTAACTTCTGTCCACCTCATGTAACAGACAGTCAATCATGGGTACCGAGACGCATGATTTTGTACATTTGGATAATGTGGCTATACGGTTTTAAAGTTTGGGTACACAATCCACACGAAAAATATAAATTCTGGGTACCTCCCGTGCAATTCTGCCCCAAAAATATGGAACCCAGAGACACAATAATTAACCACATACTTCATCAGCAACCAACAAAAAGCTAGATGGATAGTATGCTATTATTCTTCTAAGCAAGGAACACTCCCGGAAACACTAGGTATCAGCAACCAACAAAAAGCAAAATGGATAGATTTTGACAAGGAACACTTCCTGAACAAGCCAACAATTTCATTACTCCAGTGCTAAACGAGAAATATGCTCTTTAGATTTGTCCAGTGAAGAAGTATATGTATGGGCGTTTCAATGCAGAAAAGCTATTCCACAATGCTGTAAATTTCGCCTCCGCCTCTTATCAACTCTGATTCTGCTCATTAATAATGTGCAAATGTGCTGAAATCTCAGTCCATCCATCTGCAATCTGCATCATAATGACACACAGATTACACAACAGAACATGAAAAATTGAGATAACAAAGCTATATGTAATAACTTTGGCCTGTTGTGGAGGAAATTATGATAACATCCTAACCTATAAGTCCAATCTACACTTGAAAGTTTGAAAGGTCTAGGTCTCAGGATTTAGGAATTATGCAGATGCCTACACTTTTGGTTTCACCAAAATTCCCAGCATTCTTCACATACTGTTCTTGACTTGCAACGGCAAGCTGGTTGCTATGTTTATGTGGGAGAAGTGTCTTCAGGGACCGACAGAGAACATATGGATCTACCAAAAACAACTGATTCAAAGAGCAAAAGGTAACCAATAACCTAGTAGCCTAACTATGGTTGTCCTAACAGCCCCTGCAAAGGTGCAAGTGGTCTTGGCACT
Source organism: Linanthus parryae (assembly GCA_023055425.1). Taxonomy (NCBI): domain Eukaryota; kingdom Viridiplantae; phylum Streptophyta; class Magnoliopsida; order Ericales; family Polemoniaceae; genus Linanthus; species Linanthus parryae. Next base: position 139,585,266 of record JALGPY010000004.1, on the reverse strand, counting down.
TGGGCTTAACTTCCTCCCACCCCCCTTGGACAGATTTAAGTTTCTTATTGCAAATTACGGAATAATGTAGTTTCTAGGTACAAAGAACAAAAAGAAACAAGCAAAATGACTGATGCAAGGAAAACGTCTGTATGGATCTTATCTAAGGAGAAGTAAGCAAACAAAAGAGTGACCCCAGAGAGAAAATGTAACCAATTTAAAAATGTCTCAAGTCTCAACCCCATCACGCCAAACCAGATCAGCAATAACGAATACTTGACTAGCTGAGGGACTAAATTGATACTGTAGTTTATAAAAGCTGGATCAACATTATAAAATGTGGAAGCGTCTACATGATATGCTTGGGGTCTTGCATAAACTGAGCAAACTAGGGTGACCACAATAGTAATATGCAACCTGTATTTTGTCATTAAATATGTTCCATATAGCTTCCTCCGTCACTAGCTTGTCTTATTCTTCTACTTCTAACTTCTTCACTAGCTTGTACGGGTCATGGTTTAAATTAGAACTCCAAAATATATAAAACTTGTGAACTCTACAAGAAAAACGTTCCACTTAAAACAGAGCAAACTGGAATAAACAGCACTCTAATGGAATCAAACTTTTTAAACATTAATTCTTCACCCTGAGAGCATCCACATCCAGAATCAAGAACCAAGGTGAGACTTCTCTGCATAACCTGATTTTGCCCCTTTTTAACATGAACCAAGATTAGGTTACTAAATGATGCAAGAATGTGATGCTAATCAATCTAATGGATATTTATGAATAATAAAACTCAAGCTATTGATGCTAAGGGCATCTCCAATAGCTCATGCAAAAGTCACTTTTATGTAAAATATAAAGAAAATGAGGAAAAAACGAGCTCCAACAGACGATGCATATCCCCATGCATTTTGCAGAACATGCATCTTTCTCTCCATTAATAGCTAACAAAAATGTAGGGATGTAAAATGTTGTGTCTATCTCTCTCCTCTCATGCATCCTCAATATGTATATTTTAACCTCTCATTACTAGAAAATGTATAAATTGCATTTTACTGCTGGAGCAAAACTACAAATGCATGTCATGCAAAATTTAAAACATGTAAAAAATACATAATACTATTGGAGATGCCCTTATCATACTTCTACTTAGACCATATTCGGTTCAATAAGTGAAGATTGATTTGATTGAGAATTTGGTAGCCCTAATTTTGAATTCACTTTTGCGGAACACGGCGAGAAGAACACATACGATCTGATTATCCCATCAGATTTCAATTTAAGTTTGAGCAGCAAGATCATGGAATTCAAGCCAATGAATTGAGGGCTTAGCCCTCGGTTTGCTGGCCAATAACGAAGACAGAGGCAACGAGACAAAACTTTACTATCTTTTGGGACTTGGGAGTATGTATAAGACATCGGGTGGAGAAAAATCCAGCTAGAAACTTCACAAATTCTGTATCCTACACTAGTCAGAGCACAGGTTGAGACAACCCATTAAGATTAAGGAACCAACATAACATTAACTAATACTCTACTTAGACTGCAACTAATACCAAGAACTCGCTAATTGTTATAGCATATCACACTCAAGTCTACATAAATTATGCCTCATTTAACTCAAGTCCTTGCAACAAAATTTTAGGGGTCTTTTTTGGAAATACCAAGACTACAATAAAAATTTCTAAACCCAATGATCAGTATCATAGTTATCAAAATCTTACAATTCACAATTCAAATTCTATGATTCAATTCAATTTGATTCACCCATGAAAAGATGCAATTCCCTCATTGAATCTCAAATGGACAAAATTATATGAATCCTGATTCAAGAGACGGAATTTTGTGATTCGGATGCAGAGTCAGAAACTGGGAAAAAGCAGAGTCTTGTCCGTCTTTTAAATTTGACGAATTGAATTCAAGAAATTATGGTTATGGATCGCCGGAGTCTGGGTTTTGATCGCCGGTATGTGGGTAACGCGGCAGTGATAGTGGCAGTAGAAGTGGTGATTGTCATGTTATTAGTGGTGTTCATACACAAAAGGGAAAGGACAATTTTACCCTTAAACAAAAGGACATAATAGTCAACTAACGGTTTATTGCGTTAAGTGTGTGACAAGGAACGCATTAAGTAATTAAGCCTAATAATAACAAGGAACGCATCATTGTGATATCAACTCATACTCCTGGCTCCTACTTGCACGAAGAAATTTCTCTGAACTTTGGAGTTTGGAACTCCACATGCTATTTGTTGGTTACTTCTACTTAGAGTAACAATTCAAAAGCCCATGTTAAATCCTGCAATGATTCCTTCCATACGAGAGGTTTCACACTGAAACACGCCTTCAAACTTCAGAGTTTCAGTTCTTAGGCCCTAGTGGCTAGTACAGACAAAGAGCCTTCCATTGATTCCCAACCTTTGTGCCATATGAATCAAAAGATATATCCAGTCGGACTCCTAAATGGCACATGCCAAAGGTAACAACATGTCTCACATACTCCATTTGGCTACCGTGTAACATCAATTAACTGATCCAGACTGACCGCATCAGTTCCAGGGGCTTTGGGCTGCCATGTTTTATAGTGAAGTTAAGAACGACAAAGGCTATTCACTGATGGTTGACAAGGTATCTGAGAAAATTTATTACGGAAGCCAGAAATCCTGTATCTGAAAAAATGGAAGATACACCCTATAAAAGTTTGGAACAGGGATACGCTGGCCAGATACAGGACAGGATTTGCTGGAGGTGGACTGAAGCCATGGACTTTAGGTGAACGATAGAGAGACAGCCAGAGGGCGTAGGTAAAGGGAGTTAGAACTTCTGCATAACATTAATAATCGTTGAAGCAGAGAGGAGAAATAGAGCGAAAACTAAAGGTTGCAAATTGTACCTCATGAAACTATGGTGGTTCTAGGCCTATTCAACAGCCAATAACATTCATGTATCCATCCTCACAAGCATAAGCTACGAGGAGGAGAAGCTTTCCTCATTTATTGTATAGATATAATTGAGATTATTATGGCTTCAATACCAACTTAATACGCCATTCCCAACATAAGAAACACTAAGTAAAATGGGCGAAGTGAGGCGTGTTATTGGTTTGAAGTCGACATAAATTTTGGTCATTTGTAAGTCATCCGTAGTCTGCATATGTGATGCAAACATACGAGAAGAATCATTCATGCTATAAAACTATGCAGCACAACCCGTCCAGACTCCAGAGTGTTTCTGTAGATTTCATGGCACCAGTACCTGCTGGAGGATACCCCTTTCACCCTCTGATTCTTCTCCATCCATCAACAATGCAATTCTTACTCTCACCAGAACAATTGAGTGTTCTTTATGATAAAGAAACAATTTTCTTTGACCTATTATTATGGTTCATCAATAGTGCAGAAATACGACACAACCCAATTCTAAATTAACTCAATAATCTTCAGAACAGGCAACAACCAGAGAGTCAAAGACAGTCAATGCACTATACACTACAAAGGGAACATATAACTCTGGACTTCATTACGAATTTCATGGAAAACCATTTAAGAACGCTACAGGAAACCATTTACAGATATTGAGGTTCTCAGGGGAACTACTGACATGTCGGAACTATTGGGAACTTTAATTAAATCATTGTAACTTCTTAGGCATGGGAGGAAAGATATAAGAGAATCGTGTATGAATACCTTAATGAGATAGATTTGGTACTAGCATGAAGCTTACAGGAATTTCGGCAGCACAGAAACTTCAGTGAAGTTGCTCTATAGTGTCCCAAAGGAGTTGTTTCTATCGCATTTCCTAAAAGATATTGTAATGTAACTGATATTCTACGAGGGTTTCCCTGCATGTTCACTAAGAATGGGACCCATACGAAATGGCAAATGTCCAGGAACACATTTCCAGCCCGAATAGAATAAGGTAGTTATTCTGCATCATTGCTTGCGGTAACAATTGCAAATTGATATTCATTCCGAAGACCTACTCTATAGAAGTAAACATTTTGAACTCAGGTTGCTTTACAGCATGTCTGCCACATATGTACTTATAATGATGGTGCTTCATTAGGAGAAGAATATACCAAAGTTAGGGACTAAATCTGAAATGGATACTAGCTAAAATTCACAGGTGATATCACTCTGACATGAAGTTACATGTCTGGTTGAAAGGTTGAAAAACTTACACGATAGTACCGTACAGAGACCTTAGAAAGAATAAAAATTCTAAACTTTCTGTATCTGCTCTATGGCCTGATGACAAGTTTCTTTGTTTGTTTTGTGGGGAGGCAGAGAACCGGGGAATATGGAAAACAATATGAAACTAAATTTCAAGCTTGGCTCAGAATTAGAATGGGGATGAAGGGGGAAAAAGACAATCAAATCATTCTCAAAGATTTGTTATTTATCTCCGTGTATGTTGTCATTTACTGTCAAATTGTAAATTGAGGATACAAATATATCTATGTCATGACTGAAGCACGGAATATAAAAGACATTGGGAAAAGTTACCCCTCTTCACACGCCGCTTTTCATGCTCATTCTCCTTACAGTATCGAAAGCAACGGTTCCATACAACTTGCCCAGTGCACATGCCACGGCGTCAAAAACCCTACAGTTTTACCAGCCTGTCACATTGAAAAAACAAATGCTATTAGGCCAAAACTTCCTTGCAATGAATGACACTGAGGAAATAATCAACTGTTAAACGCGTCTGTGAGTTAGAGCCTGTTCGGCACATGTTCAAAAACAGATAAAACAGCTCAAGAATCACCAAAACCAGTGTTCCTCAAACAACCGTAATATAAAAAAACTAAAAACAGGCAAAAAAGGGCTGCCGAACGTGTTTTGATTAGACAGAACTGTTTCTTACATAAATCTATATACTAAGGAAGGATGGTCTTTTACTATTCATCAATGTATTGTTGTCCAACTTCTACACCGTTGGATGGTTCGAAATTGAATAGTCAAGATCCAACTATTAACATATTGTTCTCAACTTCTCCTCCTCCTCATCACTACCTAATGATTGGTAGCCCCACTTGGTAAAAAATCATCACGTACTTTTCTTCTACCACGTCAATTACACGACTACCACACAACTTTATATATTTATTAATTTCATGATAAATACGTTTTAGCCATTTTTTCTGGGAATAATCATTGTTACTATTACTATTGTTGATTAAATATTATTACTTAAAATTAAAAAAGATCTGACGTATAAGATAAGGAATAAATAATAATGATAGTCCCAACGGGACAGGTTTTACACTAGTCTTTTTAAAACGGGATTGCCAAACAGGAATTAGGCTTGATGTCCCCACAATAGCATATTTGAGGGTTGCAAATAACGAGCTCTTTGGTTTAACAAAAGCGCGGTGATTCCATCCTACGTTTTAACCAAAATAAACGAAGGAAAGAAACAAAAAGGAGATTCATAGAGCCAATACAAATTACAGATGACTTGAACTGTATTAGTAGATTAAATATGATATTGCAACACTCAAATTGGTACACCATGATAACTGCCTTTTCCCTTAAGTTGACCAAGAATCGTACTCTACAAGTAATCCAATTCCCTTGATAAGATGAATTTATTTATATCCATCAAGCTGTCCAATATAGAAGATGTAAATTTCTAAAACCAATGATTTGAAGTATAAGGGCTGTGGATAAACCACATCAATCAAAATGAAGATACTTAAAGCGAAATTGATATATGTAACATCCATCAAGCTCCCCAATTATCAGGCTTTTTGTAATTGAGATAAGTGATATGAACCAGAGGTGTGCTTGATACGAAAGTTGGTTACTGTGTCATGGTTACCTTTAGCTTTCTGACTTATAATTAGGAATGCATAAGAAATCTAAATCAGGTAAAAATAGAATAACAAGTTATACCTCCATGTACTGGAATTGCCAGATAAGTCCTCAAGGACCAGGATGTTCCACAGAGAGTTTTCATCGGACAGGATGTTCCACAAAGAACCAACCATGAATTCTTTGTCTGGAATCCTCGGACAGGATTTTCCACAAAGAGTTTTCATCTCATGGCCAACTTCTGAAAAATTTCTGATCCTCGATATCAGTCAGCTACACACTTTCTCATCTTGCAGAAAATAATTCAAAGCTCGATCTTGGACACTGTCACTTTTTCTTTCTGAAATCCTTCGGACCAACAAGATCTGGAAGAGCTGTAGTCATCTCCTTGGACATTAACATTGCCAACTCCAACCTCCCCATCTTTTTCAGATTATCTATAAGAGACCGGTATATGTAAATTGATGGTCTAATTCCCTTTTGCTTCATCTCATCAAGAAGTTTCAACGACTCGTCGACATTGCCTGACCTGCCAAAGCTCTCAATCAATGCAGAGTACGTTCGTAAGTCTGGTTCAAGACCTCGCTCTTTCATCTCTTCCAAGAAGACTAGGCACATATCTAACCTTCCCAACTTCTGCAAGGAGCTCATTAAGGTGTTATAGGAAATAATATCAGGGATTACATCCGATTTTTTCATGGAGGCAAATTCACAGAGCATTTCATCCATACGACCAACCCTACCTAGAATTCTTAAAATAGTATTGTAGGTAACCAAATCTGGTTTGCATTGCAGATTCTTCATATAGTCAAATATCAGCCAAGCTTTTCCTATCTGGCCACATTCAGCAAAGGCGTAAATGATCCTGTTCAGAGCTGTCACACTTCTTCGTGAAGTCAATTGTGATATATCTTTTATGAACTCAAGTAATGAGGAATTGTCATCTGTGTCCATGTGAGCCTTCGCAAAACTTAGGTAAGAAGTTGAACTTATTGTTTGAGCGGAAACCAATAGATCCTTGAACACCTGAGACAGTAGCCTAAGGTCATTTTCCTTACTTGCTAACTCCAAAAGCAGATTATATGCATTAGCGCTGAGGAAGATTTTCTTTTCACGTAACAAATCCACTAGTTTAGCAGCAGAAGACATTTTCCCATCTCTACATAGCTTTTCGATGCAATTATCACATAATTTCTTCGTGGACCTTGGATCGTTGTCTATAGAAGAAAGTATTCGATTCATGAATTCATCTATCAAATCTTCTTCCATGGTAGCGTCATGTGTTGCTACTGACTCGCAATTACCAGTGGAGTACCTCAGAGCAAAAAGTGGCCACATCCAGCTGACTCTGACCATGATAGATGTTACGATGTTCTGCATTGAAATCAATTCATTATTGGAAGTCTTTGTTAACATGGTCATGTGATGCTCTTATTCACGTACAAAAGAGTGCTTGACAATTGCCCAGTACACTTGCTACACATCCCACCTATTCGACCTATGAGGATACGAATTACTACATTAAGGCTCCGTTTGGTTGGTGGAAAACATTTTCCTGGTTTTGGTGTTTTGGTGCTGTTTGGTTGGAAGTAAAATGTTTTCTTGTAAAATGTTTTCCCTCAAATGATGTAAAATGATTTACACATTTCAAATCCGTAAGCCATTTTTCGGAGAGTGAAGGAGCACCACAACTCATACTAACACCTCCACCACCACTACCACCTACCTCCACCACGACCCATCACCGCCACCCACCACTTTCCGTCACATCCCACTGTTTTTGCAAGAGTCAACCAAACACGAGAAAATAATTGCAGGGAAAGCTTTTTCACACGAAACATTTTACGCGTAAAATATTTTCCCTTGTAAAACATTTTAGTGCGAACCAAACAGAGCCTAATGTGTGGTTTTTATGCGATGTGTGGGAAGAAACCAGTTAATTTCCATGTCAACCAGGTGATTTAGTCGCCGGAGATCAATCAATCTTCAAATATGAGTAAAAGAAACAAATTCAAACATCAATGCTAATAACTGGTCACTTAACATTAACCTTAGAAACTAGTATAATTACAAAGAGCGAAGAAATAATGAACCCTTATTCATATCTATCAAAAAACAGGTAAAGGGTAAATAAACTTACATAGTGCTGGTGAAATCTGATCGTTCTCGTTTCAAGAGGAGAGGTCATGACGTGGCAATTCAAGCAACAAGCCCTGTACTGTTCGATTCGCGAGACATACGAAGTGGGTTTACACCGAGAAATCTGTTTGATGCACCTGGAAGTTGCAAACATTCTTGTTGGGGGTTTTGTCGGTAATGGATCGGCGGGTTCAAGGGTTTAGGGGAGGGTTGCGACTTGAAGAACATTTAGTGATTGGTACCGTAAATACTCAGTACTGGGGCTCACCGGTGAAGTACTGATGATGGGTCATCGGTTCCGGTCATCGGTGATACAGCGGAGAAAGGAGCTCTGGTTGGCGTTGGACGATAAACTGAACGTTAAACCCCGTCTCTGTGCTCCAGCACCGATTTCAGTGGTTAGGGGTGAAACAACGGAACTAACCCCAAATTCAAGGGTGTTTTCCAATATCGTCCCTTCTGGGTTGATAACTAATTCCAATCTTAACCCCTCTCTATAACTATGTCTAATACTATACATTAAAACATCTATAATGTAATGGTTTTTTTTTTTGAAGTATCTATAATGTAAGGTAATGGTTATCTTCCTGATTTATATAATTCAGCTTTCTTTGCAAAAAAAAAAAAAAAAAAAAAAAAAAAAAAAAAAAAAAAAACCAACAACTCAATAAAATTAATTATTTGTCAGTCCCAACTTGGGATCAGTACAAAATTGGACGACCCCAATCGATAAAATTATAAGATAATAATTTTTTTGAAATCCCAATGTATATATAGGTCCCAACGAAACTATAAATTCATAGTTACTAAAACATTCCAATTTCTAAGAATTGCTAGTAAAAAATGAGTCTATATTCACTTGTTTGTTTGTTGAATTTCAGTTCTATATTGAGTTCATCTTTAAAATCTCGTCATTGCACTTGAGAATTTTGGTATTGTCTTCTCGTATTGCAACAAAAAGTTTTGAAGAGTTGTTACTGCTTGCCATGCTTCTTTTCGAGTGACCAGTCCCAAAGCTATTGAATCATCTCAGTTTCGTCATCGACCAGATTTAGAATGGTATTCACCACAATTTCTTCAATGCTTTTGAACATCGTAACATTCAATTTACCGCGATAATCTAGCAAGTGACTCACATCCATTTAATAAGGATAAAACTAATGATAAAACTTGTTTGTTTTTTAGCAAATGTACGTTGTAACTAGTATATTGAACTTGGCAATTTGAAGATCATATGTAAAATCTCTATAAATTAATAAATTATTAATTTATCCTTATAATAATATCTCGCTAGATTAATAAAATATTTCGGTCTCAAATTTATTAATTTATAGAGGTTTTAGAGCATCTCCAACCATTATCTCCATTTTTTCCTCCATTCTTCATTTTTGGTGGAAAAAAATGGAGCAGCCTCCAACCATTCTACCTCCATTTCTCCATTTCTCCATTTTTGGAGGAAGAATGGAGATTTTAGTCTCTAACCAATACAACCAAATTTTACTCCAAATCATAAAATAATATATATCTCCATTTCTCCATTTATGGAGAATGGATAATTCAGTCTCCAATGGTTAACACCAAAATTCCTTCAAAAAATTATTAATGATAGTTTCAACATAACTTTTAGCAATTTAATTTCAATACGATTATCTAAATTACAAATTTAATTAAATCATACGTCAAATGATTAAAATCTCACACTGTACATCTCATTGACCATCGTTTTCTGTTTGATCACGCATATCACACAAGTGTGCAACGAGTCTTCTTCGTAGCTCATGAGGCTCACCCTCATTTATCAAATCTCGATGGCGACCAAGGAAATCCATGAATGTTGTCCTATTATATTATCTGGAAAGCACATCAGGAGGCACCGAAGATGAAATTTCGTAGTCTAGGTTAGTGGGCTGTTGCTCATCATCAAAAGTGTAATCATTCAGATATTGATCGCGCTCTTGTTCCACTATCATGTTATGCATTATGATTCAAGCTAGCATAATTTGATGTAAATCATCTTTATCCCAACAAGGAGCTCCTCCTCTTACGATTGCAAATCGAGCCTGAAGGACCCCCATGGTTCAAGCTACATATGCGACTTCTTAGGCGGAGGAAGTCTGAAATAAATTATCATTTCATGTGTTTTCTTAGAATCGTTTTCTATGTTTTTGTTTTTAACCATGTATTTCATTTTCATGTAATGTCTTTATATTTTTGTTTTTGTAATATTTTTATTTAGTAATATTTGTATGTCTTCACGTTTTTATATTAATGTTTTGTCGGAAAATGTTAATTTCAATTTTTATTTATAAGTTAATAGAATGAATATAAACTTATATTATTATTTTTATTCGTAATAGTTAACGATTGTCAATATATCATACTTTTACCAATAATATATATGCTTTAAGTAACTAATATACACAATTAGAGTTAAATTATTTATTTTACAAGCTAATCGATGAAATGGAGATGAATCTCCATTCTCTAATTTTTTCCTCCAATTCTAGAGGAAAAAATGGAGAATGGAGATTTTTTTGGAGAAATGGAGGATGGTTGGAGATGAACATCTCCACCTCCAAATAAATTGAGAAAAAATAGAGAATGGAGAAATGGAGATTTTTTGGTCAAACATGGTTGGAGGCCTAAAAATAATCTCCATTTTTTTGGAGAAATAGAGAAATGGAGATTTGAGGTTGGAGACTAAAATCTTCAAATAAATCACCAAATATGGAGAAATGGAGGATGGTTGGAGATGCTCTTACTGTACTATGTCTACTAGCGCGAGTAATTACACAAATTACCCCGGGTTTTAGTAAATAGGCAATGTCTAGCCTTACTGTCTGCGAATCATCAGGAGACACTCCTGCCGTTAATTTTTACTAACAGAATTATCAAAATTACGGTTTCACCCTCACTCCATTGTAAAACTACATCCATGAACCACCTCGTCCTTCCCTATCTACTTCCTCCTCTACCACAAACACCACTGCAGCCACTTCCTCTTCAGCCTCTCCAACTGTGGAACCACTCCACCACCATAAAATCACCAATCCACCATCACCCAACCAATTTCCAGCCTAAAGTGACCCAAGTATCACTCTCAACTCTAATCTCGACTCTCAAAATCTACTCTCAACTCTCCTCTTGAATTGACTTCCTCTTCCACTTCTTAGCCTGAGGCATCACCATAACCTTGCTTCAATCCTCAGATGGAAATTAGACATAACTTTCAAATCAATGTCAGATACTCTAAACCATGACCATTTATTTAGTTAACGAGGCCTATCACCAGCCCAAGTATGGTACAAGAAGTTTGGGCTTACAAGAATCTAAGACCAAAACCAATATTTGCTGAAGTGTGGGCTAAGACATTGGCGTTTCGCCGACGATGAGAAACCATATAGTTAGAGAGCTTGAACAGCCACTCTCTACAATATGTGGCAAGCAACGTATCTTCACTTCTGATAGCGTCACTTTCCTTCTTCAATCTTTCTAATTCTTTTTCAATTACAGACAACTCGATTCAACATGCAGAAAGTGAAATCCTCTTTCCATAAGTTTCTGGATGGCGAATCGCATGGCTTAACACTCTACGGTCATTTATGGAAAGTCATGTAAATAGTTGTAAGTAGGTTGGAAATTTTGCTATACATGTCGTAAAAAAGCCGGTGCAGCCCTCGGAGTGTGTCTACTCCTTTGACAAAGAGAAAACGCCGGCATGCTGGTTTGTTCACAGTAGCATTGGTCGTGATCAACAATGGAAGATTATCCGAATCTGTTGTTTGGCACACCTCGGCATAACTATAAGGGAACAAAGAGTCCGATCTCTTATTAACAACTGCGCGATCGAGACGTTCCTGAACATTATAAGGAGCGAACGAGCATATCCCAAGTATACTTCTGACCTTTGAAACCCAAATCATAGATATTGTAGTCTCCTAACGCTTCACGAAAAATCGTTAATCTGTTGCCAACGTCGGTCATTCCAACCCGTTTTTCTTGCATAGAATAGAATTTCGTTAAAATTCTTCGAGAGCAAGCCGTGGATCATCGTTGGTGGTTTGTGAACGAAATTTGTGGTTTTCTAGCACAACCTCCATCAACACAAAAAAAAGAGGCCATCCAACACGAACACAATACACACAACCGACCATCATTCACTATGACTTCAGGCGATTGAGAAACAAGTTAAATCGTTGATGGTTTGTGAATGAAGTTTAGGTGGTGGGATGTGGGTTAGAGGATCAGATGTGGAGATCGTATTTTGTAAAATATGTTTACTAGGTGATGGCATGCGAGTATTTTCTTGGACTCAGTTAACAAAACTTAACACCACGGGTTATTTTAGATATTTTTCAAAATATGAGGTAGCGTTTTGATAATGATCTGTGGGGTTGGAGGGTGTGGGTTCATGTAGAAAAACGAGAAAAAGAACACATGTACTCCCTCTGTTTCTACCGTTTCTTCAAAAAATTTGATGGCTCTTGAATTAAGAAACTGGTGTGAAAGACCAAAAGCCCCTGTGACTCACCAAAACTGGGTGAGTGGAATGCTTGGTGGCAGTTTATAATCACCCAAGTTAACTGTATAAGCATGAACAGATCAACATCACCAAAGCTATACAGATTTGAACATGAACATGATTACATCGAGGAGAAGAATCAACATTACTATGAACACATTGTGAATAAAACAATCAACATTTGCAGAATAACAACTCCTAACAACAAAATCAGTCACCAAGAACAAAAAAAATGCATACCTAAATTATGTGATTGTTTCTGTACAGAAGAAGAAGAAGAAGAGGAAGAACAGGGGAGAATAAGAAGACTGGGAAGATAGAACAGATCCGAAGACACCTTGGTCGAAGCCTCCAGATCTGTAACCGTGCTTTCTTCCTCACCGCCATCGAAACCGCCTTACTACCATTGAAGTCGTCGATCTGCCCCCCCTCTCTCTCTCTGTGTAGATCTCCACCGAGCTCTTATGGCGGAGGCGACCTTGGAGAGATAGAACTGGAAGCCGTCGGTTTCTGATCTTCTTCAGCCTTAGAGTCTTACCTGGTGGCGTTGGCGGCGGCGGCCGATCTGTTTCGTCTGTGGCGGCGATGACCTATCTGTTCTCCGATCTGTTCGCTGGTGGCGGCTCTGGACGATTTGTCTCTCCATCTCGCTCCCTCTCCATCTCTCTCTATCTTCCTCTTTCTCTCTTTCCTAGAGAGATGGATGGAGCTAGAGATGGGGTCAAAGCCGTTTATGGAGGACATGGAAGGTGTGGAGAACTGGAAATGGAGATTGGGAGGTGGAGATCGAGAGGTGGGGATTGGAATATCGTGTGTGTGCCTCTCTCTTCCTATGCGGCTGTTGAAGAAAAAAAGGGATGAGAAGATAAATTTGTTGGATGTGGATAGGAGTGTTTAGGTTTGGGTTGGTGAATTTGGGTTAGGCTAGGTGGGTTAATTTAATTAGGTTTTGATTATTCAAGTTACTAAGTAATTAGTTAGGTCCAATTACAAAATTGTGGTTGTTTTTTAAAGTAAGGGTATAATGGTATTTTGTTAATAGAAAATTTCCATATAAGAAAATTTTGAAGAATCAAAAGAAACGTCTAAAAATGGAAATTTTGAAGAATATGGAGAAACGAAGGGAGTACTTTTTAAAGGGGGCTATCTTCAAATTTAGTTAGTCAATAAGTCTAAACGTCAAGAATCAGGATGTCTGTTTCGGGTATTTTCCAAAACATGAGGTAGTAATTTGGGACTGTGCCTAAATTCAAGGGCACTTTATTTTTATTAGGCTAAATTGCACCGGATGCAACAACCCCCTTATCCGGCTCGGACAAGACCGGGAGGGCGATGCTAAAAGTAACGACGGAAATCAAAAGCATAACATCCCACTTATTTATTACATAACATTAAACATCCAAAAGTCATTAGATATTACATAAGTCTTTCCAAACTATTACATAAGGTGAGCTAGCCAACTACACTACTCGTGCTGAAAACCGTCTACGTGAGTCCCGTACCCTGCTATGCCATAGTCCTCAGCTCCTAAGCCTGCGGTGGGAAGGAAACAGGAACCGCAGTTTCAAAGTCAGTACAAAAGACTGAGTAAGCGACACCCAAGCATGTAAAACAGATGAAGAATGAATATCTTTTCTTTTGCAGTACTCAGAACAGGAAATGAATAACAGGAATAAAATAACTTCTATGAAACAAAAGCTCAACTGAAACTTCTCTTCTTCATTAAACTTCCTTCTTTTATAATATCCAAAACTCAGGAAAACTGTATTATTAATCTGTGTTGATACGGGGAAGATCTACTATACTATCACTAGCAGCCATGACCTTAAGTGCCGGCACCCCCCTAAGACTCCTCGCGGCCAGAGAGGTGAGTACATGGAGCGACCCGGCAGGTTGCGACCGGGTTAAAATAAGCGGGTCGAGTGGACGAAGCCAACACGACCAATCTAGATAAAAGAAATCACAACGATCCCCGTACAACTCTTTCCACTTTGATTAATTATGCATTCATGTTATTCGTGTGACAGTAATAAACAGAGCAACTTCTGAAAATATAAGAACGTCACAATTTAACATGAAAATAAACAATAAATATTTTGAGACGAATATAAAAGCTAAAACGAGACACGAAAGGAACTAGGCTCGCAAGACTTGGCATGTTCACTTACCTTACTTTCCGTAGCAAAAGCACGTCCTAGCAGTGGCTCGGGCCTACAAAGACGTCACCTACAAATCGTGTCTTCTACGTCAACAAATACCCAAATAAAATGCTATAAGTCCTAAAAGAGTATTTATATCAACTTAAACCCTACTATTTATATTTCTATCATTTTATTACCCACTTATAATTTCTTAGAAATAAAACAACTCATCTATTTTTAAACAACTATTATTATTATTATTATTAATTAAAAGTGATTAATTAGATTAATAAAATTATGAGCTATAGAAATTATACTTGAGGATTAATTTGAATTATAATGACAAAGTGATTCTCGACTATTATGTTTTTAAGAAAAACTATACACGATACTATAATATTTAGAAAAGTCTAATTTTACAAGTTTAATAACTAATGTTATAGACTTTGTGATTAAACAATATTTAATAAAAACTTTTACAAAAACATGTCTATTTTAGTTTCAAACAACTTGTTTACTATTTCTTTAACCGAATAAATTTTCCGAGACAAAAGCTACTATTTTTAGATATTATCTTTAAACCCACAATTATTATTAATATTTTTATTTTTAGCTAAAAGTGTAATTTAATTATATAAATTCTAATTTGTAATAAAAATCAACAAATACTCTAAATTATATTAAAACAGTTATATTAAAAGACTCTAGTCACCCTATAGTTTCTGAAAACATCAAACAGTCCCCCCCTTTTCCTGTTAAAATATTTCTGAAAATTACACTTTGACCCCATTTTTCAAGAACAGCCCGTTTTAGCTCTTCTAATCGTGAATCTAGCTGTCAACTTCTGGTTTTGATTATGTAGAATGACCAAACAGAGGGTATAGCACATACCTAGGCCAAAAATGGCCGGAAACCGTTGAGATTCGCGTCGGGTCGAAGTCTCGAATCGGAGTCGTCGGACTTTGAAGCTCGCTCGCCGGAATTAATGGCTTCTTGGCCGGTTCTGAGCCTTCTGCTGACTCAGTCGGGGCCTCAGGAGTCTATTGGTAGTACTGGTGGTCGCTGGTGTGCTTTGGCTGAGCTTCGGCCAAGTGGGTCGCCGGAATCAATGGTGGCGGCTGCGGCAGTGATGGCTTTCGCTACTGCTACTGCTACTACCTGGTTTCTCCGACCCCTCCTGGGTTCTCAACCGAGTAAGAGAGGCTGAGAGAGAGAGAGGGACGAAGAGGAGAGAGACGGAGGTGGTGAAGTGGGTCTTCTCGGTGGCTATCCCGATGGGAAACACGATGGGGATGATGGCTCTGCTTCTCTCTGCTAGTGACAGCTGGGGTGGTCTTCGAACAGAGAGGGAGTGAGAGTGAGAGAAACAGAGGTTGAGAGGGTCGGGGGTCTGTTGGGTGGTGCTTGCTGCCGGAAATAATGGCGGCAGTGGTGGAGGGTGGCTGCTGCCTCTCTTCCTCCGCTACTGCGGTTGGCTCTCTGGTGGCAGATAGGTGGAGAGGGAGAGAGAGAGAGAGCTGAGTGGTGGTGGTGGTGGTGGTGGTGGGTTTTTGCCGAACAAAACAACAATGGTGGTGGTGATGATGTTGACGGTGATGGAGGTGGTGGTGGTAGCTGCTGGTGTTGTGTGGAGGTTGGGCTGCTGGTGAAGCTCTTATATAGAGCTGCTTACTTGGTGGCCAAGGAGTGGAGGGCGGTGGTGAATCCTCCCGAAGGTTGGGGCGGTTACGGGTTGGAGGCGGTGATGAAACCTTGCCGTGAAGAAAAAGTTGGTGAAGGAGGTGATGAAAAGGGAGTATAAGGTGTGGGTGAAGTACTAGTGTTTTTAGTGATTGAGTGTGGCAATCACACCTAGTCTCGCGGTGGTCGGGTACGCGTTTAAAACTATAACTTTAACTAAATTTACTAAACGTTTTCGTATTTATTCACGATTGTAAATCTAATAACTATTTAAAATTTTCTTGCAAATAAAACTCTAAAATATATTTAAACATTATTTTGTCACTAAAATTATTATTATGCTATTATAATGACTATTTTACCCCTGCTAATTAAACGGGGTATTACATTCTTCCCCCCTTAAACAGAGTTTCGTCCTCGAAGCTAAAATCAAGCAACTACTCACGATACTCTGATTATCTAACAAACAACTATCTAACAGAGTTAATATCACACGACTGACATAAATTTCAAGTAACAATTAATAGCAAGTAGCCAATTAAAACATACGTAATGCAACACTTAACACCAAATAAGGTCGTGGTCACGTCTATCAAATTAAGTGATCTCATTCGGGTTCTAAGTTTCAAGGTCAAACGTATCTCAAAGGTATTCAAACATATCTTAAAGGTATTCAGACCTATCTCAAAGGTGCTTAAGACGTGAAAATACCAAACTAAGACGTAATGGCATTAAACAGAGGGTTGCGTCCTCTCCCCCTTAGAGAGTGACGTCCCCGGAACTCCTTTTGAATTTATCGTCTAACTTTACTCTGATCATCCGGTCGGAAGTTGACTCGACTACAATGTAAGATATGACTTCTATTAGTCTCTTACTTCATAATCCATAGAACATGTCGAAGAACATGAGAATCCTATGGTACCAGCTAATTAAAATGTAGGGTAGCCCTAAATTGTACAGCCTCTAGAATCAATTGATAAGAAAACCAACATCCCAAGACTCAAAAATTTATTTAACAAGTGACTGCGACTTGCTACCCAGCACCGACATATAATACCATCTATGTGAGGCCCCTATTTTGTACCATAATCCTATAGACGAAGCCTCAAAGCTCCAAATGATAAAACTATCGCTGTAAAATCTTCCAAAGACTTGATAGACAACAAAAGCCACCATTATTTCTGATTTTATATTAATAGTAATCCCAGACATAAATCAACAGAGGAACTATAACATACTTCATTGATACATCACATCTAGTTCTATGGGCTCCCTGACTCCAAAGATAGATCCATGCTAACATTTATGTTCCTCTAGTAATAATTAAGTAACAAAAAAAATCCAAGTAATAATGCCCCAGACAGCTATGAACTTTCTAGCCACACAGAGCGCTCGATTCACCACAACGGAGGATCCATGAAAATAGATAACAAACCTCACGATTCTATGGATTTGTAACCACCTGTCCAATAACTAAGTTGTCGCTTCCGAAATTCCCGTGACTTGTAATAATTTGTGATGACCAGACTCTCAAACAATTTATTTACCTTTAATTTTGAGAACCCAACACGAACTAAGTTTTAGTGAGAAAACCTCAATTGCAAGAAGGACTTGTAATAAAACTTAATGGAAGAGTGTACGCTGCAATAAGATGTTAACAACGAGACCCCAAATATAATTTATGTGAACAATATGCACCGCCAGGAAATGAACATTATATCACCGAGGCATATTATCATATTAGATGATTCCCAAAAAGAGAACTCCCGACAATATCATTAACTAAATCCTTGGGGTAGTTGCTCTGATGACAATATAACTCCAAATGGAAATTTCAAACTGTCGCAATACCTCAATTTGGTCTAGTTGAAGGCATGTAGAATCCAGTGGGCGAACCCTATGAACTTTGGTCAAATTCCCAACGTCTCCTTAATTTCCCCTTGTTTTGAAGTTATTTGAGCTTGACTGTTGATTGCCTGATACTCAAATCTTACTCATATCTGGTTGATCTCTTGTAAATCGAACTTCCCTTGCTTAGTTGGCAACGAACTATCTAAAACCTTATCCTTAGATCCTATTGTTATGTGGAGAGATTAAGTCTTTATCTCTTGCTTCTTACTTCACAGAAGGACCATTTCGAAGTACATTTGTTATTCTTGTCCAATTTATATTTCTCACAACTATGATCGATTGAGTGATTTACTGATATTACGATGGTGTGATTTATCAATTTCACTATTTGGAGATATATCGGTGCTTCTTCTATGGTTTAGTATAAGTAAAGGGAATACATAATTGCAATGTGCACATAGGTGTGCAACATAACACATAGTTCATAATCACAATCATTATTAGAAAATAATCAACTATGAAATTTCCACATATGGTGTTCTGCTATGCATCTTTTCTCTCTCTGGAGAACTAACTTCGGCCCAATCGGGCGATCATATTCTTGATTCTATGACGGCTTTATTGCGTATCTTCATATCAATCTCGTTAATAAAACCTGATAGGCTATCACAATATTACGATTTCAATGTTGTGTTAACATACCACAAAGTACATATTTCCATGCCACCATATAAAGCATTACACATCACATACTTCTACCATACCATGAGAAGTCAAATAGTCAAGCTCATATAAGTCTTAAATTTTATGGTTGGTAATTTATGCAGATCCATTACTGAGCTAACTATTCCTTGGGGTTTTTAGCTACTTCTCTTGTTCGTATCTGGAGTTGAATTTCTTACGGTAGGTTATTCTAGGAGTACAGTATAGGCAAACTTAGGGTAGTACTTCAATAATCGTTTGTTGCACACAGCAATAATTAACGTCTCTCCGTTTCACCCAAGTGACAACATTCATACATTTCCCCTTAGTATTTTAATCTGACCCAGAACAACTTTTTAAGTCCATCACTCCTCGTAGTCCCAAATTTGATACTCCAGAGTTCAACCAAATAAATTAGGATGCTTCTTGACCCCAGGTTTAAACTAGTCTCCATATTTTTAAGTTAGAATACACCTCCAGGTTCCAATACAAACTCCAAATTCATCTTAACCTCTTATCTCGTATTATTTCAATAAACCTCGTATCGCAAAACGTAAGCTAGACGACAAGACTCCCAATGGCATGCGCGAACACATCTAGGAACAAATTCGTAATTGAACATATATTCCAAATGTAAACAAATACTCCGTAACAATACTCCAGATATTTCCCAGGAGCGGAAGTGATAATCTTTTAATATTTTCGATAGCAGTATAATAATTCTCATATAAAGTCATGAAAGAATCAACCCAAATGTTGACTTAGCAGACCCTAAACAATACTTCCAGAGTTTTGTGTTATCACTCCAAGAGAGTCCCTAGACCAGAAAATTTGAGGTACATCTTATGCAAGATTTAGAGCAAACCTGACTAAACATGTGATTTGATACATCTAAGTCTTGTAGGCGAACATTGGTGCTTCACAATTTAAACATCAACCCTCTCAAGTTAGTTCCACAACTCCAAAAGTAATATACAACTGAACAGAGATCCCAACCTTCAAGCATCACTAGGATGACAAGACTCCAAGTAACAACTCAATTACTTAAATATCATTAGACCACACAAATTATTTACGATAAAAAATCTAGCATAGACCTCTGATCACAAATTATGAAGAAGTAAACTCCAATCAACCATTAACACCTGGAGACCCTCTAATAACTAAGCCCGTAAAATTACAATTGAAGCAGGTTGAAAATTGCGGGTTGACCTCATTGATTCTCAGGTGAGGGAGGGTGGGATCTCCCTTGTCTACCTTGAAAATATACTGTTTGATTTACTGAAAGACTCCCAAGATTAATTCTTTCTTGACCTCAAATTCCAAATTACCATCCTAATCAGTATCCAGAGTACGTCATCAAATTTATGTACAAATTTTGTAATCGAAACTAAGATTCGTCAGTCAAGTATATTAATATTCTTACCACATATTTCCCCTCAGATTATTCATGGAGTCACATACCCTTTTCAATATTACTATCGAACGAAGGTTTTCCCCACGTGGTTATTGTTTTAGGCAGCCTATTCTCATCGGATCTCGCTAGTGTTGTATTATAATGGTCGGTTAATCATGTCCTTGGTTATGCTATCACTGTCACAGGGATTGGGGTATATCGTCTTTTAAATGCACAATCATCGGTATACACCATACAATTACCATAGAGTATCTTAGCATGTATCACATAGCATTTTTTTTTTTTTTTTTTTTTTTGCAATAAAACACACAACATGTATCTGCAAATAAAATGATGCATCTATGTACGAATCAAATACTGTCCTCATTCTTCTTCTATCATGGAAATGAAAATCATTCACAACCAATGAACCGTATTTTAAACCAACCGGATTCACATAGGGCTATAACAGCACAACACTTCTTGAGACAGGTTGCGGGTGAGCGGGAGATACCAAGTCCTATACTTAGCTACCCATACCCCGAACGGCTTTTCAAGTTTAATTATCTTGCCCTATGTCCATTTTAAATTGCCCTACAGGTTTTTAGTTCCCTTTTATGGATTGCCTGCTCTGATACCACCTGCAACAACCCCCTTATCCGGCTCGGACAAGACCGGGAGGGCGATGCTAAAAGTAACGGCGGAAATCAAAAGCATAACATCCCACTTATTTATTACATAACATTAAACATCCAAAAGTCATTAGATATTACATAAGTCTTTCCAAACTATTACATAAGGTGAGCTAGCCAACTACACTACTCGTGCTGAAAACCGTCTACGTGAGTCCCGTACCCTGCTATGCCATAGTCCTCAGCTCCTAAGCCTGCGGTGGGAAGGAAACAGGAACCGCAGTTTCAAAGTCAGTACAAAAGACTGAGTAAGCGACACCCAAGCATGTAAAACAGATGAAGAATGAATATCTTTTCTTTTGCAGTACTCAGAACAGGAAATGAATAACAGGAATAAAATAACTTCTATGAAACAAAAGCTCAACTGAAACTTCTCTTCTTCATTAAACTTCCTTCTTTTATAATATCCAAAACTCAGGAAAACTGTATTATTAATCTGTGTTGATACGGGGAAGATCTACTATACTATCACTAGCAGCCATGACCTTAAGTGCCGGCACCCCCCTAAGACTCCTCGCGGCCAGAGAGGTGAGTACATGGAGCGACCCGGCAGGTTGCGACCGGGTTAAAATAAGCGGGTCGAGTGGACGAAGCCAACACGACCAATCTAGATAAAAGAAATCACAACGATCCCCGTACAACTCTTTCCACTTTGATTAATTATGCATTCATGTTATTCGTGTGACAGTAATAAACAGAGCAACTTCTGAAAATATAAGAACGTCACAATTTAACATGAAAATAAACAATAAATATTTTGAGACGAATATAAAAGCTAAAACGAGACACGAAAGGAACTAGGCTCGCAAGACTTGGCATGTTCACTTACCTTACTTTCCGTAGCAAAAGCACGTCCTAGCAGTGGCTCGGGCCTACAAAGACGTCACCTACAAATCGTGTCTTCTACGTCAACAAATACCCAAATAAAATGCTATAAGTCCTAAAAGAGTATTTATATCAACTTAAACCCTACTATTTATATTTCTATCATTTTATTACCCACTTATAATTTCTTAGAAATAAAACAACTCATCTATTTTTAAACAACTATTATTATTATTATTAATTAAAAGTGATTAATTAGATTAATAAAATTATGAGCTATAGAAATTATACTTGAGGATTAATTTGAATTATAATGACAAAGTGATTCTCGACTATTATGTTTTTAAGAAAAACTATACACGATACTATAATATTTAGAAAAGTCTAATTTTACAAGTTTAATAACTAATGTTATAGACTTTGTGATTAAACAATATTTAATAAAAACTTTTACAAAAACATGTCTATTTTAGTTTCAAACAACTTGTTTACCATTTCTTTAACCGAATAAATTTTCCGAGACAAAATCTACTATTTTTAGATATTATCTTTAAACCCATAATTATTATTAATATTTTTATTTTTAGCTAAAAGTGTAATTTAATTATGTAAATTCTAATTTGTAATAAAAATCAACAAATACTCTAAATTATATTAAAACAGTTATATTAAAAGACTCTAGTCACCATATAGTTTTTGAAAACATCAAACAGTCCCCCCCCCCTTTTCCTGTTAAAATATTTCTGAAAATTACACTTTGACCCCATTTTTCAAGAACAGCCCGTTTTAGCTCTTCTATTCGTGAATCTAGCTGTCAACTTCTGGTTTTGATTATGTAGAATGACTAAACAGAGGGTATAGCACATACCTAGGCCAAAAATGGCCGGAAACCGTTGAGATTCGCGTCGGGTCGAAGTCTCGAATCGGAGTCGTCGGACTTTGAAGCTCGCTCGCCGGAATTAATGGCTTCTTGGCCGGTTCTGAGCCTTCTGCTGACTCAGTCGGGGCCTCAGGAGTCTATTGGTAGTACTGGTGGTCGCTGGTGTGCTTTGGCTGAGCTTCGGCCAAGTGGGTCGCCGGAATCAATGGTGGCGGCGGCGGCAGTGATGGCTTTCGCTACTGCTACTGCTACTACCTGGTTTCTCCGACCCCTCCTGGGTTCTCAACCGAGTAAGAGAGGCTGAAAGAGAGAGAGGGACGAAGGGGAGAGAGAGGGAGGTGGTGAAGTGGGTCTTCTCGGTGGCTATCCCGACGGGAAACACAACGGGGATGATGGCTCTGCTTCTCTCTGCTAGTGACAGCTGGGGTGGTCTTCGAACAAAGAGGGAGTGAGAGTGAGAGTGAGAGAAACAGAGGTTGAGAGGGTCGGGGGTCTGTTGGGTGGTGCTTGCTGCCGGAAATAATGGCGGCAGTGGTGGAGGGTGGCTGCTGCCTCTCTTCCTCCGCTGCTGCGGTTGGCTCTCTGGTGGCAGATAGGTGGAGAGGGAGAGAGAGAGAGAGCTGAGTGGTGGTGGTGGTGGTGGTGGTGGGTTTTTGCCGAACAAAACAACAATGGTGGTGGTGATGATGTTGACGGTGATGGAGGTGGTGGTGGTAGCTGCTGGTGTTGTGTGGAGGTTGGGCTGCTGGTGAAGCTCTTATATAGAGCTGGTTACTTGGTGGCCAAGGAGTGGAGGGCGGTGGTGAATCCTCCCGAAGGTTGGGGCGGTTACGGGTTGGAGGCGGTGATGAAACCTTGCCGTGAAGAAAAAGTTGGTGAAGGAGGTGATGAAAAGGGAGTATAAGGTGTGGGTGAAGTACTAGTGTTTTTAGTGATTGAGTGTGGCAATCACACCTAGTCTCGCGGTGGTCGGGTGCGCGTTTAAAACTATAACTTTAACTAAATTTACTAAACGTTTTCGTATTTATTCACGATTGTAAATCTAATAACTATTTAAAATTTTCTTGCAAATAAAACTCTAAAATATATTTAAACATTATTTTGTCACTAAAATTATTATTATGCTATTATAATGACTATTTTACCCATGCTAATTAAACGGGGTATTACACCGGAGGTACCCAAAGTTTGCCAACACGAGCAAGTAGGTACCCAAATTTCAAAATCAAGCACCACAGGTCTCAAATTTTGGATTTGCGAGCAAGTAGGTACCCTTCCGCTAACTATCCGTTAACATTGGACGAAAAATTATAAAAAGACTTTTGTACCCCTTATTTTCACCTCCAACATTTTTTTTAGATACAAGTTTTTATTAAAATTTTTAAAAAGTTAACAATAATAATAATAATAATAATAATAATAATAATAATAATAATAATAATTTAATAATTTGATATATGTAAGAAAATGCAATATATTTTATCAAAATTACATATTTTTACATCATTTTAAGATATGAAATATGTTTTTATTAACACATATCCGTCAATCTTAAAGTCTTTAAATTTTTTAATAGTGTTTAAAAAAAAATCTCAAATTTCATAATTTCATGTAATTTTTAAGAAACAATAGCATAAAGTATCTTTGTATATTTTATACAATAGTATCTTTTACAATTGCATGAAAAATACAATCATTACAATAAAAACTACTCAAGAATGTCTGGTATCAACTCTTGTGTAAGTTGTTAAAATGCACAAATATAATTGTATGTTATTATTTTATTTAAAAATACATGTGAATTATGAAGTTTTGAGATTTTTCTTAAAAGCTGTTAAAAAAAGTTAAAGACTTTAATATTGACGGATGTATGTTAATGAAAACATTTCTCATATCTTGAAATGATGTAAAAATATGTAATTTTATGAAATATATTGCATTACCTTACATATATCAAATTATTAAATAATTTTTTTTTTAATTTTTTTAGATTTTTAGTAAAACTTGTAACTTGGCAAAAAAATGAGGTGAAAATAAGGGGTATAAAAGTCTTTTTACAATTTTCCGTCCAAAGTTAACGGAAAGTTAACGGATGGATACCTTCTTGCTCGAAAATCCAAAGTTTGAGACCTGTGGTGCTCGATTTTGTAATTTGAGTACCTATTTGCTCGTTTTGACAAACTTTGGGTACCTCTGGTGCACTTTGGCCTTTTTATTAACGTCATATAATTTTCCAACTTTATTAATTAATATTTTTTTTTGCAGTAATAATGGTATGTGGTTGGATAAGTTGGTGTTTAACCGTTAACACCACTTAAACAACCACTAATAAAAAAGTGCTTAGCCACTGGATCCGCTTTGTTTACGACGCGTCACTCTTACCTTTAAAACCTCCCCCGATCGGTGTGGTGGGAGTGCAGCAGAGAAACATCGCTCTTGCGACCCTGTCAAGCCTTCCTCGCACTCTCTCACGTTCTGTCACTGATTGAGAACCCAGACGGAGAGCGAAACGGAGGTGACTGGTGATCCGGCGACGACGACGACGACGAGTCACCGGCGAATCGACGGCGACACAACCGCCGAAGAGCACGAAGGAACCAACATTCAGCTGACGACGACGTTACTGGTAAAATAATTGCGTTTTTTTTGAGTTACATTGGTATGTGATTGTTGTAATTTAGTAGCTAGGGTTTATAAGCTGGTCAGTGTGACTCGTTTGTTGAAGATTCTGAACCTCGATTGTTAGTTTTGCTCTTGTTAATTGGTCATTAGACACGATTGATCCGAGTTTTTTGTACATTGGGAGGGTTTCTTACTGATGAGTCTAGGGTTTATGAGCTAGAGTTGGAGTTGGAACTAATTCTGATTCTCTTAATGTGAATTCACGGAGGTTTTATTGTTTGACTTACCTTTGTCTTGCGTTACCGCTTATTTGAAGAGTTGAATGATAGATATGAAGTGGATTGGTTCTAGTGTTTGTGATGCAAACACAAAAACACGCAGAATGTTCCTTCATGCGTATCAATAATTGTGCATTCTTTCATGTTTATAGAGTTAGCTGCTATTCATTTGCGATATGAATTTAGTACTTTACGATTTACGACTTAGAATGGGGATTTGGGGTGTTCAGAAGCTATATGAACTAAGAACCAGGGGTTTCTCATTGTTGAATTGGAGATTGCTAATTAGTTTCACTCACTGGTTATGGTTGACCCGTGTGATTTATTTCACTGGGAATCGAGCTTAATATAGATTTGACGTCTAAAGTATAATTATGGAGCTCTTACTGTTTGATATATTCTTGCTAATTGATAAGGGACTTGACATCCCCCTTTCGTCACTTTGGCTCCCTCCTCCTCTGTTAATGAGTTTTTTTTATAGGTATTCAAGATTTTGACTTATCCAGTTTGTGAGGTAGAAAACTATAGTCCCAAATACGAATAGTTAGTTTAAACTTTAAACAGGTTGACAGTGCAGCAAAGAAAATATGACTTTTGACTTCCAGAGCAATCATAGGAGAGAGAAGCTCTTTAACCTGTAAAGGCTTCTTCACGCTCTTGAAGTTCATACAGAAAATATATGCACTTATCTTTTGTCCCTCTCTATTCTACTGAATTTTTAAGGAACTGACAATCATCCACGTTGAAAATGACTTCACTTTTAAAAGCTGCAAATGGCTAAAGAGACAATGACAAACTATCACTTGATGTCCTTAATCCTTAACCAGTCAATGAATGAAGTTTAAGTATTGAAGATGCAAATTTCACTTAAAGAAACATAAGCTCAGGGAATTTGTCATAATTAACGGCCCGCTGGCGGTTTCCATACAAACACACAGTTCAGACACTAGGATGGTATAATCCCGATTCCCTGTTTTTCATGTTGCCAGTTTCAATTGGTGGACCCTTATTAATTTTGCTTCCATACTATCTCTTTCGTCTGTAGACAGTGAAAGTTGAGGTGAAATGACATGACATACTTTCTTTTGTTTCTGTGACTAGTGATTTTCTTTCAAATTAAACTTCTGAATTCCAAATTAGATTGTTTTCTCTATGTAGGTTGACCTTCTTGAATCAGGTGATGGATACGGGAAGACAAGTATTTTCTGTGGATCTCTTGGAGAGATATGCTGCAAAAGGGCGTGGATTTATTACATGTATGGCTGCTGGGAATGATGTCATTGTATTAGGAACAAGTAAAGGATGGATTATTAGACATGATTTTGGAGCTGGAGATTCTTATGGTATGTCATCCTTCCTTCCTCCATTTGTTCCTAATCATATTCCTTTCCCAACTCGTGGTAATTTCTTAGCTTGTTGTGAGACCTTATGGGACCTGTCGAAGCTTTTTGTGAGCTTGATTGTACATTGATGCTCTTGAAATGACACACTTATAATGAGTGGATATAGACATTAGGTTGCGCTCTGATAGTGGTTGAGATGATAAGATTTGCCGGCATACCCCTCTGTGCCAAACATTATCCTTTATTGTGGAACTTCAGAACTTTTCTCCTCTTAAGTGAGGTTAGTAATGTTTAATTTGCAAACCGTAGAGTTGTGCCGCTGTAAAATCATATTATTCATTAACATGGATATGTTTGAGGGAAACTTGCTACATTGTCTGATTGCATTTAATGTTACTCCCTCTGTCCCATAAAGTTTGTCCATTTTGGGAAGGAGTAAATTTCATGTAAGGACACATGCATTTGATGTAATTCAATTCAACTTTTGGCATGCTATTTCCTACGTTGTCATATCTTTTTCGTTCTCCAATACTAACTTCAATACATATTTATGGGTATTTTTGGAACTTCATCGTAATAGAACCTTAAAAGGAAAGAGACAACTAATACGGGACATCCTAAAATGGATAAAGACAACTTTATATCGACCGAGGGATTACTAGTTATTGTTTGTTGGGTATGTATTCCTTTCAGAGTTCTTTCATATATATCATATCAGATGTAGTAGTGTCCTGCATCTGTTCAACAACCACATATTTGGTGGAGTTTCATGCTTGTATAACCAGAAGCATATCCAACCGATGCAATATATTTAGTATACTCACTGCCAGGATAGTCTAAGACCCCATCACCTCAGGTCGCGGTGCCACCATAACTCGTGTTTTCTTTTTCATTCCACTCTTAGATATTGATCTCTCTGCCGGCCGTCCTGGGGAGCAATCAATTCATAGAGTTTTTGTTGATCCTGGGGGTAGCCACTGTATTGCAACAGTTGTTGGTGGAGGAGGGGCTGATACATTTTATACTCATGCTAAGTGGACTAAGCCCCGTATTTTGAGCAAGCTGAAAGGTCTTGTTGTGAATGCTGTTGCCTGGAATAGACAGCAAATAACAGAAGGTAAGGACTCTGTCGTCAGTGGTGAGTTCTTCCGCATGCTGCTTAGGCATTTTATGCCTATTAAATGATACATGTTTTTTTGTTATTTTTGCTATTGCAGCTTTTACGAGGGAAGTTATTCTTGGTACGGATGATGGCCAACTCCATGAGCTTGTCGTAGAAGAGAAGGATAAGAAAGAAAAGTACATTAATTTTCTATATGATCTCAAAGAACTTCCAGAAGCTTTCACCGGTTTGCAGGTCCTATATGAACACCTCCCCTTTTCCTTCTGTTCATTCTCTTTTCAAGCTAATAAAATGCAGTTAGTGTTTCCAACAATATTTAAACTTGCATGAAAACACTTTTTGAACATTTCTGGCAGCAATAGCTGAAGCCAGGGATTCCTCTTCTATTTCTGGCAGCAATAGCTGAAGCCAGGGATTCCTCTTCTATATTCAGATAGAATACATAGTTTTCTCAGAGTTCTTAAGCTATTCAAGCCAATCCTTGTACATTCAACCCTTTATGATAAAGAAGTTGAAAGATTGAGACAATTTTTTATCGGTGTAAAATGTGGAAGGAAAAGATAAAAATGAAATTATAACTACGTGTGCATGATCAATGTCCCTGAGAATTGTGAAGTGGTTGTTTGAGAAAAAGACCTCAATCGACTTCTATAACTTCCCTGCAGAAGATGAACCTCTCCGATAATGCTCCTTTCCCGTGTTTCCTGCAGATGGAGACAGCTAGCACAAGCAGTGGAACTAGATATTATGTGATGGCTGTTACTCCTACACGTCTAATTACGTTTACTGGAATTGGGACATTGGAAGTAAGTTTGGCTCAAAGCTTAATTTTTCTTTGACATCCCTTTCACGATTGGGTATATTCTGAGAACTGCATGCGAAATAGTGAAAAAGATGATGCATGCTGTCTTCATCTATTTCATCGTTATCTACCTGCTGTATGGGTTTTTGTTTGTGAACAAAAAGCATATGCATAGCTGAGCTGAAGCTGTATACACTAGATATTATCTGTCCCTAAAGGCACTATCTAAAAGATTTGTGGGTTAAAGCATCAATTGTGCAAAATTTATTATTCATGATGCACTTTTTATGAAGTTTCGAGGGATATACCATAAAGTTTTAGAATATTTTGATAGTTTTATATTTATATATCATGTTTTTGTTTAGTTTGTGGGTCGTGGTATGATTTTTGTACAATTACGGGTCATATTATGTCACAATATAAATACAAAATATTTCTTTTAGAATATGGAGAATCCACACCGTTCTATCTTATATTCTAAAGATTGTGGGTCGTAGTATAATTTTTGTAAAGTTTATGGATCATATGATAAGTAACATAATATAAATACAAAATGTCTTTTTTAGAATATGTAGAACCCACACCGCTCTATCTGATAATATAGATTATATATTGCGTTTTTGTAAAGTTTGTGAGTCATAGTATAATTTTTACAAAGTTAAACATAAATACAAAATGTCTCTTTTAAATGTGTGGGACCCACACGGCTCTATCTTATTATATAGATATATTAATTTTTTTATTTGTTTTTGCTACAAAGATTAAACTTAGTAACAAGAAAGGTCTTACACCAGTGCCAAGACAGATTACAGAGATCGTAACTACGTATGCAAACGGCTGACTGCCAGATTTAGTTGACTCCTGAGGTATCGAGAGTTCGAGACCTCATCCATTTCTACTATAACAATTGTAAAAAAGGCAAAGGTACAAGCAGCATCCCTGCAAAAGTGGGTAATGCAGCACAAGAGTGCAACTCTGCACAATCTGATGCTATAATGGAGCAAAGTACACCGTAGAGGGCAATCTAAAGCTAGAGCAGTTTATGCAGCTGAAAGTTAGAACAAACTGAAGTGGGATACAAAGAAACTCTCGGTTTCTAGAGTTATAGGCCCAGAGGACTCGACATTCCTTTCCTTAAAAGACTGAATACAAAATAATAGTCCTATTTATGGGGAAACTTGTAGTTGCTACCCTAACTAAACAAAAGAAAGATGTAACCTTACCTCTAGGCTAAGTAACTTCAGGGCTAAGTAAGAGTAACTGATTGAACAACAAAAGCTGCAGGTCTAAAGCCGCATGTAAAAGCTGCAGGGTCCCTAACGCTCCTGCATTATCAAACAAGCCTTCCATGCTATTAGAATTTTGGGGATCCAATGATTAATAGATAGGAACCAGTAAACGACAAATATGTAGGTTGGATTGCACTGTATCAATGGGGCACCCTTGTAGCCCATCAACCTAGACGTGACTTTGCGGATGAGATACAGTCATACAGAAAGGAGATTAACAGTCACGAGAATGGTTACGAATAATCAGATTTGGCTTCATCCCTAGGACCTTTTTGGGTAAATGATATCTGTTATTGATGCCAATTGTTACATCTATTATGTAGACATTTAGGTGCAGTAGTAAAGGATATATCGGTAGGTCCTGAGAAGGCATATGATGATGGAATTCTTGAGATATAACTTGGATAGTTCTGAAAAATAAGGGGTATTTGTTTAGTGTTATTGGGGTATCAAATTAATGTTTGAAGGAGCAGTGACCAGCTAGAGCATAGAGAAGGAGAAACAATAAATTCCGTATTGTAATATGCTACGAGGTCTGCTATGCTGACTTTTACTTTTCACCCTTGTATCTCATCCCATGTGTGACAAGATGTGATTGGTAATATTTTTTTTATTTAATATCTATGTAGTAGCCTACCACCAATTAGAGAACCCCTCATGGGCGGTCACATAAAAGGTTGAAGAAAAAACGGTGACGCATAGCTTTTCCATATGCTATATATAAAGTCTACAGAAGGTGTATGCTATTGTTACAAAGAATCTAAGAAGCACGGAGAAGGATACAGGTGTCGGATACGATACGGGAATGGACACGGGATACGTCATTTTATAAAATATGAGGACAATACACGTCAGGGATACATGAACATTATTACTATATTATATATATATGTATTTATATTCTAATAGATGAAAAAATGTTGGTTCCAACTTTAATATCTATAGCTAAAATATCACGGAAAAGCATAGATTAAGTTTAAGAATGACAAGAGAAAGAGGAATAGCCTATATGGGCTCGAGTTTGATGAGTCGTGTCTGTGAAAACCCTTGAATTTGTCGCATGTGAGAACTTAAAACCTCACATGAATTTTTTGTTCTAAAGGGCAGTCTTCTCATATACTAAGCCATCAATTAATCATATATATTATATCTAAGTTGGAGTTAAAATATTTCATAAAACAACCCGCGTTAAAGTCTGATGAACACAAAGGGGCAACTGCCGTCTCTATTCAAGACCCCCCCCCTCCAAAAAAAAAAAAAAAACACACACACACACACACACACAAAATTGTCCATTCTAATAAAATTCTCTAAAGTACCTGACACGCCAGCTGGAGCGGCTGAAACGTATTTTGGAGTGTCTTCAGAGAGTGCAAGAGGTGCTAAGTGTCCGACACGGATACGACCCCTATTTTGGAGTGTCCGTGCTTCCTAGCAAAGAATGAGTGTGTTTCATGACTTGGTTTATTGCCTGAATTTATAATCTCTATAATCCAAGTTTTAGGGTTTTCAATAATCCAACTACGTGACAAATGCTTATTGCCTAATTAAGTGAAACCAGGCCCCTGAACGAAGAGAATGAGTATCTGCCCAGAACAGTCGGGTTTCCTTGCATCACAGCTGGTGCATTGGTTCCCTTTCAAAGAGATCTTGTGGTGATACATGGGTTCACTTTTGAAAAGCATGTGTGGGTTCTGCAAGGGGACTGGGCCCGGGTCTCATACATTTGTGTTAACTGTCAAGTGTTAATCAATAGGAATGTATACATGTATGCAAATGAAACTGATGTGTCGATTTAGTACATGATCCGGGTACCCTTTGGCTAGTAACTGGCTAGGGCAGTGTGCAAGTCATTCATTTGTTGACCTGTGGGCATCGAGTTCTGGGTACCCTGTCTTTGCACCTGCTATCCTCTCCAGTAATCCAAAATAATCCTAAACACCCTTGATTAAAGTATAATTTGATCCAATAATCCCAGTGTATGTCAAGTTTTAAAAGAAATAGGAAGCTATTGTGTAGATACATTTCGGTATATAGAGTCTGTATATAGACACAGAAGCTATTGTGTAGATATATTTCGGTATATAGACACATGTATACTGGAACAGTGGTTAGTCTGAAGAGGTCGGGACTCGGGAGTAGAAACAAGAAATTGCATATATGGATAGGTTTGCACTGATGTTTAGTTTTATTCATGTTATCTCTTTACCTTACCATAGTTGAAGGTGGTAGAACAATTCAAGATCATATCCTGTGCTGTATTCTAATTACCAAAAAACAAGGTAAAAATATAATTACCTGTCTTCTCTCTAGAGAATTTGAGATTACTCCCCAAACAACTAATCTTCCATATAATGTCTGCAAGGATGCATGATTTTTTTGGCTAGTTTTTGTCTTTATACTATGTGGAGCTGCATATTTATTTTGATATTGCTATACTATCCTCACACTTTTATGTCATGCACATCTCTTCTTTAGCTATGTCGTTAAGAATAGTTCATTAACATTATGTGTTTATTGGTTTATTGCTTCTTCCAGACGGTGTTCGCTAACTATGTCGATCGTCCAGTGCGATTTATGGGATTACCTGGTGAAATTCCGAACAGGCAAGTTCATTTAGTTTGCTAAAATATTGTTTTTTCTGATGTTCATGTTCAATCAATTGAGTTGCATCTCGTATGCAAATATTTTGTCGCGTTTGGAAATTTCCCCTCGTGGGTCTGCAGAATTCTCATTGAACACTGAAGATATTCTGGTCCTTGTCTGTTAAACACATGGAGAAAAATAAAGAGGACTATATACAATCCACACTCTTACTCTTCTTGCAGACCAGGAATCAACTCTCTTGCTTACCATATAAGTATTCAATAAATTAGAGATTGACTTGTCATAAGCAAGCACTTGTAATTATGTGAGATGTAGCAAATGGGTTCTAGCTCAGTGGTAGAGCGTTTGAAGCCCCTGCACGAGGTCCCGGGTTCGAACCCGGCTATATGATGTAATTCTCAAAAAAATGTGAGATGTACAATATTTATCCATACTTGTTTGAGAGGAATATTGATCAAATGTATTATTGCCTTTAATTTGCACGTGTCTTGAGTCAATAGCATTGGTTAATGGATCATGCTCGGCGTTCCTCCAAATGTCATGAAGGGTAAAGGTGAAGTACTGGAATGCAGGGGGTTCAGTTTTACCTGGTGCGTGGTGTGGAGATGTGATGATTCTAGGAGTTTCGCATCTGCTTTTGGTCTAGATATTTTCTGCTTTACTATGCGGTTGAGAATCGGTAGCTGTTACTTCAGTGTGTGGAATTGCTTTTTGAGGAAAGTTCTCACCTGTGTGGGGAGCTGTTTAAAAGTGAGGTTATTCCTGTGGGTCGTACCGCTAGTATGCTCAGTAGGGAGCTGCAATGGGGTTTGGACATTTTTGGTGCTGGGGAACTGTAGGGGTTAAAATTGGTCTGCGCGTACATATCTCTTTTAAGTCAAGATAAAATTACGAAGCAAATAGATTCTTAATTGAAGGGCTTTCTTGTTAGATAATGAAGTTTTCTTCCTTACCAAAAAAAAAAGTTAAATTACTGTAGTCAATTAAATCTTTCTCATTCATTTGGGTCGAAATACTTTCTCCAAAATTATTTGCTTTGTTTTAAATTTGAAATTTTATTTATTTACTTTTGTAGTGAATTGCATTTCTTCATCAAGCAGAGAAGAGCTATTCATTTTGCCTGGGCTTCTGGAGCAGGCATCTATTATGGTGGACTAAATTTTGGAGCTCATCACAGGTAGAAGATAACTTCATCAAGATATTTTTTATGAACTAAGACAGTCCTGGTTCTGTAACCCTTCTTCTGTCTTTTTGAAATTATCTGTCACGACTTCAGCCTAACCTATCAAATAACAAAAGTCACTACTTCAGCCACATTTCTCTTTGAGGATTGTATTCTTGTTTGGTATCTGTTCTGTACATGCTAAATTATGGCCTAAATGAAATGATGATTTTGTTACTGATTTTTCTGGAAAAATCATGAGCAGTTCAGCGGACGGTGATGAAAATTTTGTGGAAAACAAGGCTCTTTTGCCCTATTCAAAACTATCTGAAGGTGCTGAAGATGTTAAACCCAGTTCGCTTGCAGTTTCTGAATATCATTTCCTGCTTCTCCTCGGAAATAAGGTCAAGGTGCGTGTGTGACTGAGAATGGACATAGACGTGCACAAAACTACTTTTCAAAGTGTCTGTATTGGCATGTTTAAAAGTATGCCCTTTGACTCCAAGTGAATGTTTCTGTGATGTGTCAGGTTGTAAATAGAATAAGTGAACAGATAGTAGAAGAACTTCAATTTAACCAAACACAAGAATCAACTTCGAGTGGTATTATTGGATTGTGCAGCGACGCATCTGCTGGATTGTTCTATGCTTATGATCAAAACTCCATCTTCCAGGTTTGCGAACTAAGACTTCTACTGTTTTGAAGTGGATATTTCTGGCCCCAAAATTTCACTCATGTTCTATCCATGTAAACAGCTTGTCTCAAGCGTAGTAAAGAAGGATCATATTAAATTAGTGAATAAACCCTTACTTTATAGGCATTACATAATACTTTGACGATACAAGTATTTATATCTTTCTCCCAGGGAAATTGCTATGATATGAAGTTGTGAGAAAAAAGTCGTTTTTTTGGAACAAAAGCATCAGAACCAAAAAAAGTCGTTAAATAGTTACTATAAATATAGGGTAAAAGACAAAAACCACACTCCGTTTTTGGAATATATACAAATATAACCCTCGTGTTCGGGGATATACAAAAACCACCCCTGTCAGAGTTAGCATCTAACAGTGCACTAACGGAGGTGTGAAAAGACAAA
Source organism: Linanthus parryae (assembly GCA_023055425.1). Lineage (NCBI taxonomy): Eukaryota > Viridiplantae > Streptophyta > Magnoliopsida > Ericales > Polemoniaceae > Linanthus > Linanthus parryae. Next base: position 139,550,316 of record JALGPY010000004.1, on the reverse strand, counting down.
AATACCCTTCGGATTAAAGCAAATTACACCTCATAATCCCAATTATTCTCCTTCTCCTCTCAAATCTAACCCTAAATCTCTCTCTCTCTCTCTCTCTCTCTCTTCCCCTTCACATTCAGCCTTCCTCTCCTTTACCCACACACAACCCACCATCTCCACAACAACCACCACTGCCATCTCCACTCTGAGTGCCACCGCCACCGTCCTTCGTCGTCCACTGCCATCTTCACCTTCGTCGTCCTCTTCACCGTCGTCCACTTCAAAGCGCCGTCTCCTTCATCCTCCACAGTCAGATCGGAGAAGATAATGGGGTTCTCTTCGCCTCCGTGGCTCGATCGAACGGTCAACGCCCCTTGACGTCGTCCACTTCACCTTCGTCGTCCTCTTCACCGTCGTCCACTTCACCTTCGTCGTCCTCTCCGCCCCTTCTCTCTTGTATCATTTCTCTGCGCCCCAACTGCGGATCTGGGCGTAGGGAATTGATGGTGGCGGCGTTGGAGTCGGAGGAGGAGGCGAGGCTAATGGTACCGGAGGCTGGGCATCGTTCACCTAACATATATCTGTTTTTATTCTTCTCTTCTAATTCTTCTTGTTCTACTGTTCTTCCTCTGTGAATTTATGTCCAGATCTGTTTTTGAGGCGATGTGTGAAGGTAAAGGTAAAACAAGTTTGGTGTATTGTAGGAGAATGGTGGTGAGTTGAGAAGGAGGTTTGTTGGTCCAATCGGTGGTACAGGTGGTAATGGAGGTTTGGTGTTGTAGTGGTGGTCTGGACTGTGGAGTTGGGGAAGCAGGTTAGTTTGTGCTTGAAGATGAGATTGGTGTAATGGTGGGTTTAGTAGCAGTTTGGGTGAAGGTTGTTGATTGTTGGTGATAATGGTGGTGTATGGCTGCGGTGACAGTCTGATGTTGTGGTGAATGGCGATGGGTTATGGTAGAAGGCATTGGTGAAATTGGTTTGTGGAGAAATTGATGGTCACTGTGAGTTGTGGGCAGTGGTGAATGGAATGGTGGATATGAGTTTGCTTTGAATTGGAGAAGTCTGGGTGTTTGTGTTGGTGGTGAGTGTTGTTGGTGGTGATGGTGGATGTGGTGGTGGTGATGGTGGATGTGGTGGTGGTGGTCAAGAACATGAACAAAATAAACAAAAAAATACAAATTGGGGCACAATGGTCATAAAAAGGTCAGATTGCACCCCCATAGTAACTGATTGTAACAGAAGGGTACTATTCGTCTAACGTCCATCCACTGACAGGGGGGTTTTTGTCTCTGACAGGGGGTTTTTGTATATTCCCAAACACGAGGGTTGTTTTTGTATATATTCCAAACACGGAGGGTGGTTTTTGTCTTTTACCTATAAATATAAGATGAGACGAAAGATATTATAAAATTGTGATGATTGAATAATATGAGAAATGGACAGATTAAGAAAGAAGTGAAGACGAGAGAGAATGAGGAGAAGTTATGTGAAATAAGGAGACGAGTGGAGAACGCGTCGGAATGGCATAGGGGAGGTAATCCAACGGTTCAAAGTTTAAATATGTAAGAGGTTTATCTGAGTGGTCATTCGGTTTCTTATATAGATGATACTAGCCAGCCTGTTTAGAATTTTGTTTAGGGTAAAAGACAAAAACCACCCCTCGAGTATGGGGTATATACAAAAACAACCTCCGTGTTCGGGGATATACAAAAACCACCCTTACAGTGGACGGCAGTTAGACAATCCCCACCCCTCTGTTAGAGTTAGTCAGTAGGGGGGTGCAATATGACCTTTTTATGACCATTTTGCCCCTCTGTGTTTATGTATTTGTTTTGTTGATGTTCTTGACCACCACCACCACCACCAACAACGCCACCGCCACCGCCACTGCCACCAACGCCACCGCCACCGCCACCGCCACCGCCAACACCAACACCAACAACAACAACAACAACAACAACAACAACAACAACATTCTTGTGTTCTTGATGTTCTTGAACAACAATACCACCACCACCACCACCACCACCACCACCAACAACAACAACAACAACAACAACAACAACAACAACAACAACAACAACAACAACAACAACAACAACAACAAAGAAGAAGATAATTTAAGAAGAGGCTCAGAAAATTTAACAAAAACAAAGCTCCAATCCATCTAGCCTAAAAATGCTATCTTTACCAATGTTGAGAACACCCAACTATTACTAAACCCATAAATCATCATTGTTAACAATTTAAGAAGATGTCCGTTGTGAATTGAAAGAAGTTGACTTTCACAGTTAACAGTGAGTTCATAAAATCAGAGACATTCCGAACCCCAGGGGTTGGTTCGAAATCAGAGTTTCACAGTTTCATCTCCATACTATTAATAAACCCAGAAATCGACAAATCCAAATCTCCACCCTACTATTGTACACAGACCAAACCAATTCACAACGAACATCAAGTAAGAAATTAACCTTTTTCAACGAAATTTTTCACCAGATCTTCTTCGTCCCTCGATTTGCACAGAGAGAAGAGAGAAGGAGCGAGAGAAAAAGTTCAGCAAACAACCCAGAGAGAAGGATCTATGGTGGTCGATTTCTACCAAGCTCCGCCGCTACCCCGACGCCTCCGCCGAGCTCGATTCCTTGACGACGACCTCGACATCGCTTACTATCACTACGAATCGTACCCCAGAAGTTCCCAAATCGCTCCGGCTCCGTGGTGTCGTTCGTTCTCAGGTGGGTTCACGCTGAGCTACCCATAAAGATCGGTAAGCGCCTCGAAATCCTAGACCGATTGTACGTACTTCTCAGCTTCGTAAGGAGAAAATTCAACGATTCAACCGAGAGAGACGGAACTATGGTGGTCTTCTCCGGAGTTGCTGAAGATCGAAACCATTTGTGAGGATTTCTTCAGACTTGCTGAAGATCGTTTCTGGGTAATGGTCGACAGTGAAATTTAGGGGTTTTGGCAGAGAGATACGGTGAACAGAGGGTGAAGGGAAGTGAACAGAGGGTGACCCAAAAGTCAGAACGGTGGAGAGATAGATGGGCCGAGAACAAATCCGCATCGGACCTGGGTCGAGGCTTCTGGTTCGCCGTCGTTCGATTGCAGTGAAGGTCGTCGGCTGTTCCAGTGGGGTAGAGGACGCAGCTGGGTTGGGTGATGAAGGAGAGGGAGGAAGAGGAGAAGGTAAGGATGAGGAGGAGGAGACGACGATGGAGGCGATGGTGGTTGTCTGTGAGAGAGAGAGGTGGGTGTTGATGATTGTGAAGGTGGGTGTTGATGATTGTGAACAGATGTGGAAGGGGGAGTGAAGGTGGGTGCGGCTAGGGTTAGGAGAGGAAGAGAGATAGAGAGAACTGATAGAGACAGAGGTAGTGGGAGAAGAGAGAGAAAGATGTTGTAAAATGAAGTGATAAGAGAAGAAAAGACTTATATAGTAGGGTATTTTTTTTCATTTGAGGGCAAAATGGTCTTTTAACGATTTCCGTCCATCCCCGTTAGCTGCCGTCCAACTGCAAGGGAGGTTTTTGTATATCCCCGAACACGGAGGGTGTTTTTGTATATACCCCATACTCGAGGGGTGGTTTTTGTCTTTTACCCTTTTGTTTATGTTCACGACCATAGGTTTAGCAGGTCGACAGCTCGCGTCTTACTGGCAGCGTGTAATGACCGAGGGAGGTGAAAATAATATGTAGTACTCAGGATGCTAAAATGAAATGTTGACATAGTTGAGTTTGCGCTTTGAAAAGGTTTTTTATGGTATGAATCTAAAGAACCTACGATTAGCATCATAATAAGATATGATAAAAATATATGCTTCTACAGCTTAGGCATTCTGAAATTCATTTAAGAAGGGCTATTGTTAACTTGAGAGGATTGTTAGCTGACAATTGACATGTATTCAGGCAAAAACATTAAGTTACTTTATGCATGTAGCGAACTCCCAAAACGTGATTGGGATGTGCTTGTCATATCGAGTTGAGAGCTGAGATCCATGTACACAGACCGACCCTAACACATAGAGGTTTCACAGCACGAGTCACTTAGGTGTCTTGTATAGATTTAGTGTTCCTTGATGCCCACGGAAGGAACATATCACAACTAGCTATCGCGCCTTACGTTGCTATTGTAAATCAGGTTACTGTAAATGACGAAGACCGAGATATGTGGAAGGTATACCTGAATTTGAAGGAGTACGGTGCAGCTTTAATAAATTGTCGGGATTCTTTCCAGAGAGATCAAGTTTACCTAGCGCAGGTACTGTTCATTGACTCATGGGCTCTCCTTTACAGTTAGTTCACCTAAAGCTTGTGGAGTTCATGAAACTTACTTTTGGTGCAGGCTGAAGCTGCATTTTCTGCCAAGGATTTCCTCCGAGCTGCATCTTTCTATGCAAAGGTATTGCAATTTTCTTTTCTGTTGTTTTGTTTTGCATAATTGTATATCACTATTTTATTACTATTTTATTGTATTTAACATTTTAATAATGTTAATTGAAAATATCATGTATATTTGGAAACAGTAAATGACACAAACCACCCCTAAGGTATGACCATGTACCAAAGTACTACCCTGTGGTTTGGATACTACCCAAAACTACCCCTTATGACTAATGGAGGGTAACTGAGAAACTGAAAGCCTATTTTGCCCCTGTTCCATAACAAAATTTACACCTATTTATTAGAAAAAGTAAAAGAAAAGAAAAGAAAGCAAAACATCTCTGTATCTCTTCCTTCCAAAAGAAAAAATAGCTCTCGGTCTCTCTCTCTCTTCTTCCCCAAATTCCTCTTTTCCTCCCCAAATTCTCCCTGCTGCAGAATAAGTTACCTTTTGTTGACTTCCGATACGATTGCGACGATCTCTGAGGACGTAGATCGGCGTTGACGCTGCAGGTGTCGACAAACCAGGAGGATCGGGGTGGTAGTGTTGACTGGCCACTTGTGTCTAATTCGGCTGGCTTTCAGGCTTGGAGATGTGTCTTCGTGGTGGTTGTTGATCTGGCGTGGGTGGCTGCGTGGTTTCCGTGGATGGAGTGGTGTGAGGCTAAGATCGGTGTTGACAGGAATGGGGTTGGCTGCTAGGGTTTGCGTGAGTGAAAAAGGTCAGGTGTGTTATCTCTCTCTCTCTCTCTCTCTCTCTCTCTCTCTCTCTCTCTCTTGGTTTCGTACCTGGGCAGAGATGATAACCACCAAATTCTCCTTAGTTATGAGCAAGAGGATTGGGACATTGGCCAGAGTGGTATCGGGTTGTTGCGATTTAGACTGGAGTAGAATCGATCAAAACCAAATCCTTCCTGATAATTTTGTCTGTAAATACTCTACTGGTCGTGTTCCATTTGAGATCTACGAGGGACTAAAGTGTGTTGTGTTCATCAGCAGTCTGTCAAATCAAATGGTTTCCTTCCCTGTCGAGTGTGAAAGGCGCGATTAAGGGTTTTCTCTGTTCGATTCTGACAGGGTCTGACTTTGGCTGCTCGGGAAATCTGATCTTTACCTTCTAGCAAGTTTCTGGGTTTCTTTGGCTCTAGGAGGCTGGGTTTTTCCTGCTTGGAGCCTTTTTTTGGGAGTGTGTTTGGGGTTGTTGTTGGTATATGACTGGACAGCTGGAGGGTGTGGTTGATCTATGACTGGAGCTTCGTTGGAATCTAACAAACTGGAAACTGGTGGTTGTGGAGAGCTGCTTGTCTCCTCTGCTTGTTAGCAGAAGCGTTCTTACCTTCTATTTTTTATTTAATTGAGGTGTTCTTACCTCAAATGAGTAAGGATAATTTTGTTTTATTATGTAGAAAGTTAGGGTAACAATGTCAATTCAGTGTTTGGAGGGTAAAATTGTTCCAAAAAAGTGTTATTCACGGAAGTTAACGGAAGGGTGATTGTGTCAGTACTTTGGCTTAACATAAGGGTGGTTTGATGTAATATCCAACCTCACAGTTCCACTATGGTAAATGACCATACCTCAGGGGTGGTTTATGTACAGATGGGCTGGTTTCAGTAAAAAAATTCTAGGCTTCATCAGTAATTAGTTGATTATATTCCAAATAATAGTAAGCTAGCTGTGACCTTGTTGACTGTTCACCATTCAATTCTTACAGCTCGATTGCATCCACCAGTCATACGATGTAGATCAGTAGTTTGAATATTAGCTCTCACACGCTAACTTAAATCTTGATTTAGGAGGTTGAATCTTACGTTAGCGTTGCTTTTAATTCTCACTAATGTAGGTTTTATCCATTATATATATATATATGTGTGTGTGTGTGTGTGTGTGTGTGTGTGTGTGTCTAGCTTAGGGCATGTTTGGTATCAGCCGAAAATTTTAAAAATCGGCTGACAAGGGTAAAAATACAGCTGAACAGAAAATCCAAATCCGTTTCGTATGAGTTGAAATTGTAGATTAGTAATTTGATCCATTTGATAAAATTCAAAGAGATATATAGTCAACTACGTGAATGCACCCACTTATAAATTAAGTACGTTCATGCTAATGTAAAAAACACATTAAAATTTTTATTTTTTCTGAGATTTTCCACCGCATAATCTCCAATTTTAGAGAATCTATAATTGCACTGAGATTATTGTAATCTGCAGGTCTGTTGATAGTGTAATTTAGTATCTTCTTGTATAGCAAAGCTTCTTCACGCTCCTACCTTTTCAATTTGCTGAGTCCTGTGATTTAATGTGATTTGGAACTAAGTTTTGGAATGAAATTGACCGACACATTTGACTATGTTGCCCTTTGTCTTGTTGTCGGAAAATATAAATCATTATATGTAACTTTTGAATCTGAGACCTTAACTATTTAATTATAAATATTTAGGTGCAGGACTTGTAATTTGGGATATCACAAATTGGAACATTTTCTTTGTCTCATTTAACAGCTGCAAGGATCAACAGTTCAGTTTTGTGATTCAGAGAAAATGGAATTGTTCGTGATTCATATCTCGATCTGATAACCATGGTTTGGGTAGGGAACTAGCTAAATACCCGTCCCTTTGGGACTATTTACCAACCAACCAACCATATCTTGTTTGTAATATTAGATAAAATGAGGGGTCAAATAAAACAACAAATGATTGAAATGGTGGACCACCAAACAACCAAATGATAGAGAATGTCAAATCAGAGAATGTGGCTGAGAGAAAATTAGGGTCGTTGATTTTAAAATAATCCAATGGTACAAATAAGTACACACTTCCATCCATGAACAGTAAAGTGGGGGAGAAGCACGGGTACGGATACTGGTATTGGATACGATACGGAAACGGACACAGGATACGTCAGTTTCTAAAAAAATGAGGATACGACACGGCACGGATACGTCAACATTATTATTATCTTTTTACATATATTTGAATTTTTTACTACGAGATATGATGAAGTATTGGTTCCAACTTCTTTATATTTATAGCTTAAATATGACGGAAAGCATATTTTAAGCACAAGACTGAGAAGAGAAAGAGGAGTAGCTTAGGTGAGTTCGAGTTTGACGAGTTGTGTCTGGGAAGACATTGAAGTTGTCGCATGTGAGAACTAAAAACCTCATTTGAAATCTTCGTTCAAAACGGTAACCTTTTTTCATATATTGAACCATCAATAAATCAAATATATCGTATCTACTTTGGATTAGTTATATTTTAACTCATTTTAAAGTTCAGATATCTCATAAAACAACCCGTGTGAAAGTCTAATAAACACTAAGGGGCAATTGTTGTCTCTCATTAAGTGTCCCTAAAGTGTCCCCCAAGTTTCCAGTCTAATAAAATTCTCTCAAATATTCGGACACGTATTTTGGAGAATCGTACGAGTGTCCGAGTATCCCAAATGTCCGACACGGATACGGCCCCTGTTTTGGAGTGTCCATGCTTCCTAGGACTTCTTCCTTAGTATATAGACTTGGTGCCGCTTTTGCAGACATAGACACATATGAAGGTTTGTGTATCACATGATGCTATATGATGATGGGTTGCTTGCTTGACACTTATATAGATGGAGAATTTCGTTTGTGTAATTTCTTGTTTCAGTATGTAAAGGATATGTTGTCTTTGATTGAATGTAATTCTCTCTGAATTACAATATTCACTCACAGCACCACTCTGATCTGTCATGAATATACAACTTGTCCTTTGATAGGTGGTTATAATCTAACTCGAGTTGTTGCTTTTTGCAGATTAATTTCACATTGTCATTTGAAGAAATAACTTTAAAGTTCATTACTGTAAATGAACAGGTAAGAAATGCTATGCCTTTATAGCTTTCCAGTCTACTGATGAAGTATTAGAATTGGTAGAGTTAGTAGGTGCTTAGTTCTTATAAATTCATAGGTCTCAAAGAAAACGGATGCGATATACACTTCGTTGTTTCGGGTGTCAGGAAGTATTGTGAAACGTTTGGGAGATGTCAGGCTCTATGATTCGTTGTCAAATCTCAAGTTTTGGGCCCATCTGGTTATTGAGGACATACACTAGTTCTTATTATGTTCTAGGAGGCATATATGGTCTTAGAAGGCATTTTTGTTGCGCCTGATATATAAATTACTGTTCTGATACTCCACTTATGCTTGATATACCTCTCATCATGTTCTTGTATTAAACTTCCCTGTACTAAACCACCACTACTGTCTCTTGGTACACTCGTGAGAATTACCTTATTACACTCCATGTTTGTCATGGCCATATAATTTCACTTTGGATTAAAGATGGCCTATTTATTGCAGGTCATAAGAAATGGTGAGATAAAGATGTTTAGACATATTGGATGTAGGCATTCTTACTAATAACCAGTCTTATGTATAAATTCGGATATGTCCCTGGAAGGAAAGGATCTGTTGAAGGGTAAAAGAAACTGGGAAAGAGTGGCAATTTGACCAACAAGTACAATGAAAATGACAGTCCTAGATGCTTTCCTTTTTTTTCCAATGTTTGCCCAATTTGGAATAACTTACTCTGCATATATCATTTTTTTTCTATTAATTTCATCTTTAAGGAGTGTACATACATTATTTTGTTTGGCATGCAAACCGTGCACTCACTCTGTTTCCAAGATCAAAAGAAACAGTATTCTGAAAAACATGGTACCTGTGTAATATGTTTCTATACCCAGGGTTTATATTTTTCCTTTAGTTTTAACATTTGAGGCATCATCTGACTACCATGGTAGTATCATATTTATGCTGGTAGGTGTTTTTTCATGTCTGTCTCAGTCTTTCATGTCATTTTCCTTCTCTATTGTGTCTCACCTGAGTTGTGCCATGATTGGGATGCTTTTCATATTTGCATGTGGATGAAGGGAATGTAGTCTGTAAATGATTGCTATGGCTGGTTTTACAAGTTTGGAAAGTGTGGTTCTGGACTGGTAACTTTTGCGGTGAGGAATTATTATGTAGTTTTTACCATGTTTAAGTATGTTGATAGGAATATGGAGTTTTGATGTCCTTCATTGGAAAACAAATGACATACTGAGGGGGCAGTAGCTAAAAATTCTCTAGGACAATATTTGTACTCAGATTATTATTATTATTTTTTTAATTTTTGTGTGGGTGCCAGGACATTGTTTGTTTAGCTATTACACAGTGTTAAATAGGTCACCTGGTTGAAATATATATGTTCTGCTTTTTTGCAGGATGCTTTGAGAACTTTCTTACTGCGCAAATTGGATAATTTCTCCAAGGACGACAAGTGCCAAATAACAATGATTTCCACTTGGGCAACTGAATTATACTTGGACAAGGTTCTTGTTTCCGTGTTTCCTTTCTCATTGCCGATGCTCTTCATTACAAGAGGCTTCTGGCCATCTCGGTCATCATGTCTAGAACTTTACTTGAGTTAGCCAACATTAGTCTAAGTCTGATCTGTAAGTCAGCATGAACCATTTTTGTTTAGCAGCTCCATAAGCTTGGAAATCCAACATCGAGGCACATCTAATGAGTTGAGAAGCTATCATTAAAAATAAACCAGGCAAATCAAGCGGTGTCTCGGCTTTTATTACAAAGGGGAGTTAGAAAGCAACATGAAGTCATAAATTTTCCCTTTGGATATGTCTGTTTACTGTAGGAGTTAACGTCAAAATTTCTTGCGCGGGTAAAATTTTGCTCTCCCCTGAAGGAGTACAAACAACAAACCACATGGTCTCATAACTGCCACACGTCTTCAAAATGAACCCTTTTCGCCTATGGCTAAGATTAGATATTCTAAGTCATGAAAATAACGCTGCATGGCATCCATCCGTAGCTAAATCATATCATTACCAATGGATTGTGAATTTTCTCTTGTCATTCATCTCTGTAGTTGGTTAGAAACACTGTCTCAATATGTCCAGATTATGTCCTGTGGCAGTATATGGAAGTTGTAAGATGGTAGTCTTGTAGAGGCTTAGGAATTTGGTAGTTAGAAGTTAGATAGTGGAAGTCACTTTTTTCTGTATAAATATGCTGTAAACTTCAAGAATTGATCAAGGGAGAATATAATATGACTATTCTCTTCTTTGCTATTATGGTATCAGAGTCGTACCAAAATTTTAAGGGAGAATTTCAATTTTCTCCTATTTGTTCGTCGTTCCTTCATATAATACCAGAGCCATATGGGACGGGACCCAACTAGGACGGGATGAGTCATTACCTAAGAGAGGGCTTAATTGAGCAGACTGCCTGTGTTACAGCCACCTAGAGTAGATGCCCATTGATAAACGTTTGTGGATCGTCACGCATGTGTTTGCACTTCACACATTTACGAAGAAGCCAATTTAGGAGATTTATCTTTCGTTAGTTTGCATCACCATGGCTGGAAATTCTAATGAAGAAGCCATTTAGATACATCAGTCAAGGAAATTGAAGAATCCTTTATCCGGTTCAAATGAATTGATCAGTTGTAGGTGCGAAAAGAAGATGATCCAGCATATGGTGTTGGTGATGTAGAAAAGCAACGGTTATGCCATGGCTGCTGAATTCCATAGAACTGGAAATATCCAGGCATATATTTATTTTTCTGCTGTCAGAATTGTGGCAATTGCACAGGAAGTGTCACATATTTTCTCAACATGATCGGTGAAGTGGCAATTTGATTGCCTTGTGTGCAATCTGGGACCATGTTGTAAACTTCCAGAACTGATTAAATGTGATTACCATATTACTTCTCTCTTCTTTGCTGATACAGTAGCCATATGAGAAATCTGTAAGGGAGAATATTAGAGTCATACCCTCCTATTTGTTCATTAAATTGTTCGTTTTATGTATGGTTCTTCTCCATTCCGCTTTTTCTTTCTATCTGCATTTAATGAAACGAACAATTTAATGAGTGATTGAGGTGAGGAGAGAGACAATAAGCTGATATAATTTGAGCTCATAAAAGCTCATCCAAACAGGGCCAATATCCTTTCTGCAATCACATCCCATTCATTCTCTCCAACTCCAGATTCTCAGTTTCTCTCTCCTAAAACCCCATAGTTGTAAGACAGGACCGGATGTCGAACGACTCACTGGATCACCGGTCCAAACGGTTAGGCCACTGGGTTACGTTTATTTAATATATTAGCACGTAACGTATGAGTTTTGAACATAATACTTGAGATATGATCACAAAAATTCTAAAAGAAATCGTTGAATATCAAGTGTTACGTATATGAATAATGAAGTATCAATAAAAATTGATACATGATGTACAAATGTATTAAGATTAAATATACAAATATTCTAGTCACAGTAAATTAGTAATATGAAGTCATATGACGTGTTTTTTGTTTATTAATACAAACCCATGACGACCTGTGGTATAGACTCGAATCACTTAACTAACCTGTGTTATACTTTGTCTGTCACTAATCTTTTCCATCCACAAAGCTAGTAAAATGTTTGTTCTAAATTGCATAAACTTCCCGAACTTAAGTAAAATAATAAAACAACTAAAAAAGAAACGCACAATTATGCTAGAGATAAGGTACTCCAGTTTTCACTTGCACCATCTTCTCCCATACATACCAACAGACATCCATCACCATAGCCAAAGGGGAGAGAGATCTGGACAATTGAATATTCTCTTCCGATATAAAGATAGCCTCTTTTGGTCTTGAAAGCAACAACTTCAACAATCTGAGTAAATTGAAATGGATCCAATTTGGTGGTAAACCTGGAGAAGCCATCCTGGGTATGGAGAGCGAACGATTTTAAAATCACAATGTTGAATGAACACAAGTGAGAACCAGTTCAAAATTAAGTACTTCCTCCGTATCGCTTCTTTCTCATCAGAGAGAATAGACGCATGGATTAAAAAGCTGTGCCTTTTACCTTTCTATCCCTTGTTTACACATAATTACATGGTGGAGTCCACCCAATTAATGTTGTAGGGTATTTTATTAGGGGCAATTGTGTCATCTAACCACAAAAAGGTTACTAAAAAGAGAAATGTAGAGAAAGAGAAGATACGTCTTAAAAAGGAAAACGTAGAGAAATAAAGGATACAGAGGAAGTAGATTTTTACTTTAGAGGAAATAAATTGAAGGAATGGAGGGTACGTACCAATCAGATGAAACCAAAAGATCAACAAATCTAATTTATATCTCTACCTTTCGGATGAAAGAACACATTTTGTTTATCCAAAACCCAAATCAATTTACAGTTCTTTAGGAAGTAATCAATATACAATCTTTCATCAGCAGCAATTAGGTGAAAAGATCCGAACGCAACGAATCCAGCAAGCCTACTTCCTTTTGTTTTCTCTCTCTTCTCTTTCAGCCAACTATGGAGAATAAAATACAAAAAGTTCCTCTTCTATTTTTCTTCCCTTTCACACTTAAGCCACTTGAAACATTTGTCTACAAGAGACTTAACATGAACTTGACAATTAGCAACTCATGAACCAATAGGAATGCTAGGGGTGTGTCCGAAATCAATGTCACACAAACACCATGTAGTTATTCTGAAAATCAAGCATGCACACTATCTAATTACTTAAGGACTAAACATGGTTAGCCAAACTAATTAACACTTAAGCAAGTGAGTTTCTCAAATGAATCTCCAATATTTGTCCTTAATCCAGCAGTTTCATGAGATATCAAGACTTCTGGTGTCTTCCTAGATGATCTGAATTATCATAGTTTTGCAATAATGAGTTCATCTGTCACTGGACTGATAGCATGTTAAATACACTTCAAAAACATGTTAAACGACTAAGCATGCGAGTTTTTTGGAAGGCTAAGCATGCAAGTTAAAGTTTTGGCTTTTTACACTAACAAATCTGAATTTCCTCTTCCCTGCCTCCAGAACTTGACTTAGTTTCTTGTCTGTGGGGTTCTGTTGACTGATGGTGTTGGTAGGTGGTATAGAGGCTCTGTTGTGATGGCGCGGTAGATTACTGCAGAGAGAGACAAAACAGGGAAGGTTAAAGCAAAGATAAAGGGAGTTATTGTTCCATTGAGTATACCATCTAGTCTAAAGTTCAAGCCGATAACAAGGGTGAATGATGACTATCCTATATTGTTATTGCTGTTCTTGTGGCTGAGTCACTGCAAGGCGCAATGGATTAAAGGGAGACCAGGAGTAACTTAACTTGAGAATATATCTGTGCCGAAAAAGAGAAAAGCAAACCTCGACTGGGGAAGTGATGTGGAAAATAATTTTTTTACGAAACCAATCAAAAGTTCAATAAAACAAAAACTAAGATGAATACATGTCCATCAACAACCCCTGAGATGATTAGGAGCCTGCAGTGTAAACCCCACTTGAAAAAACAGACTGTTAGTAATACAGAATCTTCGTGGTTGTATGACCATTTGCGACTTATCCCCTTGAGGTACCTGTAAAGAAGAATGATTTGAATCATGTCAAGGGTTAGGAAATGACGACAGGCCTTACAACAAAGGCAGAAGCACTACAACAACGTAATGTATTAAACATTTTTGAGGATGTTTCTACCTATATAGTCAAGCAAACTTTCTATTTAGGATGAGAGAAACAACAATAGTAAACGGATATGTGCGTCGGCCACAAGCAATTAGGGACACTCTTGTACCTTGTGAAGCTTCAAAATCTCAATAAAAAAGGTATATAAAAAAGGTTATATGATTGGTTTTTAGAAAAAGATGACATCATAAAAAGAATTGTTCTTCTTCTTGTAAACAAAGGTTTCAACAATTTGAGCTATTGATTTTGACATTTTGACCACCTAATGTGCTTTAGATAGATCTTTTTCGCCTATGTTCCTGTCATGATTCAACCAAAGTGCGTTCACCATTCACAGTCCAATTTGGAGTCATCAGTTCCTACAATAGTGAGGTTAGAGACCAGGCTCTAACAAAACAAGTATTATAATTTGTTGGTCATTGCTCAAATCAGTTATCGTTGCGACATATTATTTCTTTTTTTTCCCTAATGTTAGCGTGTTTTGTTCATTTGCATTTTGACTTCCCGTTTTCAGATAGATTAAGTTTTTTTTTGCATTTTGACTCGTAGATTAATCGCCTTCTACTTGAAGATGAGTCTGCTTTAGAGAATCGTGGTTCTGAGTATCATCTCATTCTCAAGGAATTGCGAGCTTTTCTGAGTGATAGCAAGGATGTGCTGGATGAAGCGACCACAATGAAACTACTAGAAAGGTACTGATTATCGTGGTACACTTGCGTCAAATTTGTGGTAGACCTTTCAGTACTAGTTCTGGTTCTCTGACTAGTGGGTGAATATGTTGTTAAGAATTGGTAACCTTTGTGCCTGCAATAGATGGGAAGGGCACAAGACATAGGCTAAGAGAAATCTTAATCTGGAAGCATAAATCCAGTTCTTCATGTAAACAAAATACTATAGTACAATATGTGTATACTATTCATTAACATCCTTTCAAATTTAAGTGCTTGAATATCTATCTCGAGTTTGGACATAAGACGGAAGTGGCTTTGATTTTGTCATCACGCAGGACATGTACTCATGGCATTTATTTGTGCTATCAGACAACACACTGGTAAATGTGTATTCTATAGGTAATGCCAACTACCAAGTACTAAGTACAGATAATGCCAACGAAGGGCTTGAATTTTTCGTAACATCAGGAAATGCTGAAAGAGACCCATGAGCACATTCTGATCATAATTAACAGAACCTAGCGCTTTTACTAGTCTTTTTTTAGAACTTTTTGAAATAACTTAATTGGTATTTTGTAATCATAATCTACAAGTATATACCATATAATTAGGTTTCGGGTGATGTGGATGCTCATCATTGGGTGTATCAGCAGATAGTCACATTTGTTTTCACCATATCAGAGGATACGAGGAATTTTTATGCAGTATGCATGTTAGTCGCATTCTACCCGAGGTACTGCATGTCACACGATGTTGGATGTCAAAGTCCTGATATGTACCTGCTGATAATAAAACCATGCATGCATCGCAAGCAAGCAAGCAGAAAGAATTGCATAAGCAAACTTGAGGACCCCATCAACGGAAAAGCAAGGTCTGAGCTGGGCAAGAGATACGAGAAAAATTAAATGTCTGGAGTCTGGACTGAGAAATATTGGGGAAAGCAAAGAGAAGCAAGATACCATTTTTTATCAAAACTATGTGAATTGAAGTGAACTAAGTCACATTATTTAAATTAAACAAATTTTTGGCCCTCTTATAGAGTTTTTCGATGCTTGTTCTTTGTTTTGAATTGGGATTTCTTCAACGAAAAGGATATGCTTGATGTGGAACAAGATCCGGAAGTCTTCGCCAAGTCAAAGTGAGAAAGTCATTTGGGTATTTTCATTTGCTGGGATAGGTTTCGTGGCGTAAGGTCCTGGATAGTTAGTTTTAATATTTGGCTAATGTTCTTAAGGTTATAGGTGTCTGGACTAAGTGTTGTGAAGATTTGCCAGCTTTCAAATGTTGTTGATATCAACGTGAGGTTTTCAGTCAAGTGTTCGCTGCGATCTTTGAAGATAAAATAGTGTTCGGATATAATAGGATTTGAAGCGTCATGTAGAAATTTGTAGGATCTATTGTAGTACTTGTTTCTGTGACTATGTGAATTGAAGTGAACTAAGTCACATTATTTACATTAAACAATTTTTCGGCCCTCTTAACTATATAGAGTTTTTCGATGCTTGTTCTTTGTTTTGAATTGGGATTTCTTCAACGAAAAGGATATGCTTGATGTGGAACAAGATCCTGATGTCTTCGCCAAGTCAAAGTAAGAAAGTCATTTGGGTATTTTCATTTGCTGGGATAGGTTTCGTGGCGTAAGGTCCTGGATAGTTAGTTTTAATATTTGGCTAATGTTCTTAAGGTTATAGGGGCCTGAAGTAAGTGTTGTGAAGATTTGCCGGCTTTGTTGGTGATATCAACGTGAGGTTTTCAGTCAAGTGTTCGCTGGTATCATTGAAGATAAAATAGTGTTCGAATATAATAGGATTTGAAGCGTCATATAGAATTTTGTAGGATCTATTGTAGTAGTTGTTTCTGTGACTTGAGGAAGTGTCTAGTAAAGGCCCTTGATGCACTTCCAAGAAGAAGGAATCTAATCCACGGTAGGGTTGCTAGTAGAGTCACATTATTAGTTACTACATGGTTTAGTTCTTAACATGATAGAAAACTTGACATTGTTGGGAGACAACTGGAAATAATAATATACCCACTGAGGTTTTACTAGTGTGGTTAGAAGGTTTACATGAATATCTCCAGTCAGCGGTTTTCTATGGTCTGTCTGCCAGACTTAAAAAGCTGAGGGTGTATAAGTTGTTTTCTGTAGAAAATTATAGTGTTGTATAGAAGGCAATTTGAAAGCATATTTTCCTTATTTCTATTATATGTCGAGAATACTTGGGAGAGTTTGTACTTGGGTTTCATATCTGATATTCATTGTAATATTTTCCCTCCTAGTTTCTAGCCTGGTAGCTTCCTTCCACAAAGTTTTCGTTCTTCTACGTCTTGTTTGGGTAAATGATATAAAAGAGTGGAGTATGATGTTTACTAAGGATGTGAGCTGGGATATGATTACCGTTGGATAAGGCAGGATATGAAATTTTGTGTTTCTGTGTTTGGGTGATACAGGATATGAGACTGAGGATTTATGTGAAAATAACCACGTTACCCTTTTTTATTGTTGACATTATCTGTGCCGGTTTTTTCATTGTATTGTTTCCAAATTACATAAAAACTATTTTTTCAATATTGCTGTTGCTGTAATACTTTTTTTTCTCTCTAAGAACAAAACTTGGATTGGATTAATAGGCCTGGTAGTGAAGTGAATTAATGTCATTCTTCACTTGCTACTCAATTCATATCAATTCAAATCAATCATGAAAAGTGCCCAAAATGTCCTCATCCCTGAACAAGAGAAACTCTTTCTTGCCGAGCTTGGGTTTTATGTTTTGTTCCTTGTTTTTGAATCATTCGATTATGGTGGTTGTGGAGTTAGTTGATTTAGATTGGAGTTTATGGGGGTTTGGTTGGGTGAGGGTTGTGAGCTCGAGAACGCTGCCGGCATCCATGGCCAATGGCGAGTGGAGGTGGTTGCTCTGGCGGCTGGGCATGTGAAGCAAACTGGGTTTGAGCTCGAGAATGCTGCATGCATCCATGGCCGACAGGTGTTTGGTGGTAGTTTTGCCAGTGTTGGCGGCAGCGTTTGAGGGGGGAAGAGGTGGATGACGGAAGCAAACTGGGTTTGGCTCAATTTCAGGAAGAAGACAGGTGGGATGGCGAGAAGGTGAAGAACACAGAGGTAGAAGGAGAGGGAAGATAGGGTTAGCTGGATTGTAATTATGTAAAATGAGTAAAGGCTTTTTGTCCAGGAAGAGCCACCCGAATCATATCCCACCTTATACTATTGGGGTGGGGGGGGGGGGGGTGGTGTTATATGATTGTAGGCAAAATTGGAGGGTGGGGATAAGGTGGAATTTGGTATCCCCTCTCAAATCCCTCACCCAAACACAGGATGGAAAGGAAGGGGATATCAAATCTTATCCCTCCCTCATATCCCCAACCCAAACAAGGCCCTTAATTATATGGTGAATTGCTGTTTTGAATTTTTCTCTTCATTTTTAAGGTGCTAAAGGACAATGATATTTTTAGTCTGCCATCCTTGTAGTTGTGCTTATGAGATTGTTGCTGAATTTTGTACATCAAGGTGTACCTTTAACAATCTCCCTCAGCTGCATCACTCCTTTGTTGCAGTGAACCTTAGATGTGTTGTGAGCGACTTATTGGTTTCTGTCAGCAGTAGGAACTAACAAGTCAGCTTGACCTTAAGAAGGCGGATGTTTTGATCTGGGGTTTCCTCACTGTTCCTTCTGAATTATACAAGTATCTAGATGGCTTTTGATTGGGAAGTGGTGACAGCAGCAGGCTTCCAGTGTCACCGATTTCTTGATTTAATAATTTGAAGCAACTCATTTTTGGTAGATTTTTATGGAGGGTGGTTGGTGTCTATACGATTTTTGGTGCTTTCACGGCGGAGTTCTCCTCAAGCCATGAGGATGGGTCTTGGAGCACTGAAAGATTCTTGTATATTGTTGTGGGCACTGGTCTAGTGGCCTGCTGTATCATTATTGGGCCTCGTTTGGGTAAGGTATAAGGAGGGGGGACAAGGATAAAACTGTACCTCCTGCTCCTTGTCCTGTGTTTGGGTGCAGGATAAGGAGGAGGTACAAATCTGATTTCCATATCCCTTAGGTACAATTCTCTACTTTTTTGCCTACAACCTTATTCCACCTAGGGGGTGGTATAAGGTAGGATAAGGGGATGAGGGTATAAGGAGGGTGTTCTGGAATGACAAAATTGCCCCGACATATATGTGTGTGTGTGTGTATATATATATATGTATATGTACATAAATACGTACATATATTATCTCAAAAGAAATACATACATATATATCTATATGTATACATATTATACGTGTGTATATATGTAATATATGTATATATATGTATTATATGAATATACATATTATATGTATGATATACATAATATATATGTTTATATATACACACACACACACACACATTTACATATGATATCCATACAATACATGTGTTTAATACATATACATAAATACACATACATGTATATACACATATATACACACACACACATATATATGTATATATATATGTATACATATATGCGTGTATATATAATGTATTATACGCACACGCACACACACAGATATATATATATATATTATACATATACCATATATAATATATATACATATACCATATATAATGTATTTACATCTATCTTCTATATATATACATATAGAACATGTACTGTATACATATCATATGTATATGTATATATACATACATATTATGTATACGTATCCCCATCATTTTTGTACCTTACCCAAACGAGGCCTTGGGGTATAGAGCATGGAGTTTTGGTACAACATGTAGTGTATTAGAAAATCTCTGGGTCCGGATTTCATGAGTGTTTCAGTTGATTGACAATAAGGTCCTGTATATGAACCATGATTTAACAAATTTCTATGTAAAGGGTGTGTAGGATGTTTCGTCTAGAAAGTAGCATAATGACTTGGATGAAGGTATTGCCATGTGGGTGTTCAGCCTGTGTGGTTTCATCCAAAGGCCGTTTGCACAGTAAAAATCGTTACATTCTAATTTTTGCACGTGTGCCGAACTATATTTACCCTTGCATTGTCACTTGAAATCTTGGTGTACTGACATGATCTCTTCCAAGTGGAAATCATCTTAGGCAAAGGGTTGACCTTGAAGATAGTAGCTCCTCTCTTTGTTAGACAATTATTTATTCAGTGTTGCCTGCAGCTGTTGTTTTAATTGTTTGAGGTGCTACCAGTTCTTATAACTACGACTCTCTTGACATTGGTGAATATGATAAGTAGATTCCGCCTTATTTGCATGCATTCTGTACTGTAAACTTTTTTGCAGTTATGGAAGAGTTGACGAGCTGGTATATTTTGCCAATCTAAAGGAGCAATATGAGATAGTGATTCATCATTATATTCAGGTGCTTCACCATTCTATTTTTCTTGTGTCTTACGAGTTCACATTCTTCTCCATTGAAACCGGCATTGACCATCAAACATCCGGTTTTACTATCTAGAGTAGGAATTGGTTTCATGTTAGTGGGTAAACATCTTTCGGTTTTAACAAACCGTCAAAAGGGGAAGCTCCATATCTACCATATTCCCGTTCTTAGTTGTCTTGTTCAATCAATATGTTTCTAAATTCAAAATCTTACAATTAAATTCAGTTCACCAATGAAGCGATGCCAATCCCTCTGTGAATCTTAATTGAAGAGACTGGATCTGACTTCGGTTAAGGTTCAGGCTGACTCGTACTATTCATCATTGATTCTGCTAGAGGCTTGAATTGAATTAAGACCGGTCTAAGTAGTTTTTTCACTAGTTTGCCAGATTAGGTACACATCTTTGTTTCAAAATGGCTAGTATATATTTCTCAAAGCCACACCTGATTTTCCAATTTTTCCTGATCTCTTTCTGTTTTTGTTTGTGGGTTTTTTTTTTTTTTTTTTTTTTACATACCTTTCTTTATCTTTGTCATTATCTTTTTGATGTGTATAGCTCCCATTTACTTGTTTCGGCTGCAAGTTTCTGAGAGCTTGAGGTTGCCTATTTATTAGTATGAATATATATATATATATATATTGTTCATACATGCAATTCTTGTAAAGAATATGCTATCCTATGTACTTAGAAACTTGTAGGAGACTCTTCACAAAGCGATGCAGTAAAGTTGAATTTTGATCCACAATTCAAATATCTTTTTGACAGCAATAGCTCATTTTGGTAGAGTTGGTATGCTTAGCTTAAGAGAGGAACCAGTATCAGGGCTGTCTAATTCCGAAGTGGATATAAAATATCTTCCGCCATATCATGAAGTGTGTTGTCTTACCTTTTATCGTCTTCTGTCACCTATTTGGCGTACTTCGGGCGTTCTGACATTTTGTTATGCATTTCAATGATCTTAGCAAGGAGAAGCAAAGAAAGCTCTGGAAGTACTTCAAAGACCTGCAGTCCAAATAGATCTTCAGGTGAGGACAACTTTGGATGTTAACTTCCATGTCAGGCAATGCTTTTTGCCATTTATGCTGAGTGCAAGCAAAATGCTAACCAAAAATCATCCTAAGCTTCTTATTTTTGCACACATTTCAAAAGGGTGTCCCTGATTTTACCGATCACTATAGGGAAATCCTTGAACCGAGACCCATGTTTTGGACTAATAGCTTGCAAAACTAATAGTATGTGTTGCAGCCATTATTTCAGAAGATAAAAAAGGATTACACGTGCAGTCCAACGTTGTGAAATGTTCATTTAAAACTCAAATCTTCTCTATCTTCCTCTTCTTCTGGCGAGGTTTCTACTCGGGCACTTTTGTGGAGCTTGATACTCTTCCCCTGGCTCAACCCAAATATCCGGTCGATTTATGAATGTTTTCCCACACCCCATGTTTATAACCAATCCCCATCATCAAAGTGTTTGAAATCACTAAATGAAACTATAAGAACTGTTGAACCATAGCAGGTTTACACCAAAATGGCCATGCACAGCTATCTAACCAAAAGCACCAGACTTATATCCAGGGTGCCTAATTACGTCAATTCTTCGTTTATGTTGGTCGGTGTTAACCAAGGGAGTGATACCGGTGTTTCCTAATTAACAATGTTCGGATACTTTGTTCCTTTGCATTTCAATATGGTCATGTCTGCTCACTTATAATTTATAATCAGTGAAAATACTATATTGCTAGATTCTAATTAATCTTGGTTCTCTTACAGTACAAGTTTGCTCCAGACCTCATAATGCTCGATGCTTATGAAACTGTCGAGTCATGGATGACAACAAGAGACCTAAATCCGAGGAAATTAATTCCTGCAATGATGCGTTATTCAAGTGAACCTCATGCAAAGTAAATTGCTTTCTTGTTTGAACAATTAGTATTTACAATTTTCTTCTACAAACTTAAATGACTTGTATAGCTAGGCAGGATATGCTTCTAATTTGTTCCTTTGGATGATTGATATGTGTCTTTTGCTGATAAGATTATAGAGTTCAGCTACATTTGCACTTTATTAGTAGTAATGCTGATCAGCTTTCTTGTTATCATATACTGTGACGCAGGAATGAAACCCACGAAGTGATAAAATATTTGGAGTTCTGTGTTCATCAATTGCAGAACGAGGACCCTGGAGTTCACAACTTGTTGCTCTCCCTGTATGCAAAACAGGTTAAGTTGCTCCTGAGAAACCTTTATACCCATGGCCTACTATTTCAGTTCCTTAATAATGTCATATTCTGAATCAGAATCCTATCTTTCCTACGTGAAGTGATAGACTTCTCCTTAGCTTAATATATATAGAAAGTTGTTTAGAACATTTAGAGCAGCAATTCAGTATGATAAACCCTACTATTTGTTTCCTTGCTAGCTTATGTCTGGCTGCTGCTTAAGTATCACCTGGGGAACGGGCCTTGTAAATCCCCACCCCCACAATTTGTGCGGAATTAAGTGGATTAACCTCCTAGCTCTTAAAGTGTATTTTTATATTATAGTAACTTTGGAATTGCTCGTGGCAGCTGCTTATAAAAATGATTGCACAAATTCTTTTCATTTGAAATCAAACGATTGCTTAAAGCTGATATTTCTTCTTGTTCCTGTCATTATTAGGAGGATGATGGTTCCCTGCTTCGCTTCCTTCAATGTAAATTTGGGAAAGGACGACTAAGTGGCCCCGAGTTCTTCTATGATCCCAAATATGCTTTGCGGCTTTGCCTCAAGGAGAAGCGCATGCGAGCTTGTGTTCATATTTATAGCATGATGTCCATGCATGAAGAAGCCGTTGCTCTTGCTCTACAGGTACTATTATTATGCAACTATTGATCTCTGTTTGGATATCTGGTTTCTTATTATAAGGGGACGAAAGGAGAATCCAAATTTAGTAATGGTTAAATATTTTGATGACGACCGAGGCTTTAATTATATTATACTATTCATGTCTCATTCACATTTTTAATTGGAGAAATATAATTGGATGCATTTTCAGTGATTTTCCTCTTTCAAAACTTTGACACAACTGTAAGAGGGGTCTTCTTCAGCACCAGTTCATGTCTTGTAAGAGGTATCGTGTACTTAAATACCTTTCTGCAAGGTAATTATACGGTAATGGTTAACTTTTGAAATTGACAACTCTCCAATATAGTAGTGTGAGAGACGTCTCCTCACCCCCACGTCCCCATCTCCAACATCAACAATGAACACAATTGTAACTGCACCGCCCTAACCCACCACAAACTCTCTCTCTCTCTCTGTCAACCAACATGAGTAGCAACCAGCACTACCTTTACCGTTCTTCCGGTCATGTCTCAGCTCTTTCTACAAGCACCACCTATCCATCGTCAATCCCAGAACTTCTGTAATTTCAGACTTACAACTCTGTCCACTGTTATCCTTTCCTTATCATGGGATGACACGGACAATCTATTGACTATCCATCACCCAACTAGAGTGTCAGATTCAAGGTACTCAACGAATTGGGGCATTGAAATTGTCGGACACATGATTAAGAGTTGCTGATTTGGTTACAACTCTGTCCAGTTACACGGACACTCCATCAGTGGTGCCGTTTGCGTTTCAGAAACTTGTGCACGTCTCGGAAACTCCCAAGTGGCGTTTCAAAAGTAAAAATAGAGCCTGAGGTGCCTGGGAGACTCATGGGACACGTGTCTCCATTTGGAGACGTTCGGGGGGGGGGGGGGGGTGTATAGAAAGAGTTAAACAGAGCTGTAACTCTACTTACATGACGAGATCTGATTATTGCTCCTCCTCTTCGGCAAAGGATCGTGCGGCTAGGGTTGATGAAGAGGATGTAAAAAATGTAAACATAAGGCAGTTTTTTCACCTCCACCCCCTTTTTTTTTATAATTATAAAAAAACACTCCAAAAATCTGTATGTTTTCTAGTTATTATCTTTGGATTTTAAGTTTCAACTCTTACAACTATTTAGTTTTAAATTCGTCATTTACTTCAAAATTTTGATGTGTGTGTGTGTGTGTGTTGACGTCTCCCGATTTTATGAAATTTGGCGTATTGGCGTCTCCGTTTGCAGCAAGTTGGTGGTTGGAAAAAAAATGTTTTGGGAGTTTTGGTCATGGTTGTAATGAGTGCAAAGCTTAACAGGAGGGATTTGATACTCCCACTAACTTTTTGTCTTGTCATTTGCTTGAATACCCACACTTTCTCACTTTTCAACAATGGCATCCTTACTTTCTGAGAACGAATTAGATAAATCACAATATATGAGCCACAAACAATGGAAGTGGACAAATGTTTTGGGACATCCCTAAAACGGAAGATGGACTAAAATTATGGGACGGAGGGAGCATTTTCTGTCTTTTGTAATAAGAGTCACTTGCATATGAATAAAGTGTTTGGCGGAATGAGACAATTATTCAAACTGCAGAAGTGGATTGTGGAATGTTTATTAGGCAGAAGTGGAATGTTTTCTCGAAAAATGTTTACTTCCAGGTAGGTAATGGATCTCAAATAAGTTTTTGGCATGATATTTGGTGCGGAGAAGTGCCTCTGTCTGATGCATACCCCGGCTTATTTTTGTTATCAATTAACAAAGATGCCAAGGTTATCGATTTTCTGAACATTACTAATGGCAGAGTGGTATGGGAGCCATTGTTTATACGGAATGTACATGATTGGGAAGTTGAAGTTCTGCATCAATTTATGGCAGGATTGTATTCTGTCACTGTGCATATTGGCAGACGACAAACTCAACTCTGTTGGTTAGGAGCCAAAGAGAAGTTTACTGTGGCAGGGTTTTACACCGTATTGAAAGGTTTTTCACGTTAACTTTCCTCATCGCATGGTGTGGAAATCTGGTGCTTCCTTAAAAGTGGGGTTTTTTGCTTGGATGGCTGGTAGAAATTCTATTCTTACCATTGATAATCTGAAGAAGAGAGGATTCCAGCTTGCAAATAGGTGTGTGATGTGTCATTGTGACGAGGAAACAGTGTCACACCTCTTCCTACATTGCCCAGCTGCTAGGAGTCTTTGGGAAATTATTTGGGCCGTGTTCGGGATCCAATGGTACAACCGATAGATATGAAGACACAATTAGAAGGCTGGCTGCATGGTTGTCAAGGCTCAACTCGAAAAAAGATCTGGCGAATAACACCTTTGTGTATTATTGGCAATTTTGGCGGGAGCGCAATCATCGAATTTTTGAGGAGAAGTATATGCCCATTCACCAATTGAGGTCTAAATTTCTGTATACTTCCCGTTTTTGGTGTGAAGGGAAGTTCTCAACTTTAACTTCTGCCCTCTTTGATTTATATGATATGATCAACAATTGAGTTGATCAATCTTGTACTCTTGCCGTTCTGTTTTTAGTACAATCTTTACTTGTAAAAAAAAAAAAAAAATTCAAACTGCAGGGAGTTGTGTGTCCCAATTGGATCTGAGCGAGAAGTGTCACAACATGCGAAATGCAGGATAGTTAACCGTAGTTTCCCCCATTTTAAATTAGCTTAAATAGGTTCTCCAAGTTAGATCTTTTACCTTCTCATTCCATCTTTGTAATCTCTGTATTCCCTTTAAATTAAGATAACATATTGAACTTCCTGGAATAGAGTTACTGTTTGTGGACTTATTCATTACTTGGTCTATCTATCCACACAGGTTTCAATGGTCTTCAAAAACTTGTACAGTTATAGATAAAATATTGGGCCTTATTAACTTTGTTAATGTCTATCTAAATCATGCATAGGTTCTGGAAAGATCTTTACATTCCTGATGACTTTTAACTAGTTTTGGAGTTTTCTGGACTCTGGTATATTATATTATTTTCTCTTGGGGTACTTTGTCCGGGCTTACACATTTGAGAGTGTAATGGTTACTTGAGATCTATCCTTGCACATTCGTTGGATAGGTCAAAGAGGCTCAGTTATGAGTTATGTCATAAGAATTTAGACTCCTTTAGATATTTCACTTTGTCAGTGTGTCTTCACACCTCTTTTCTCTTTTGTTAGACATTAGTACCAATTACTTTTGGAATGGAGCTCGACAAACCATTTTGACGCAGAATGGCTGGATGAGTTTTGAAATTGACTCTGCATTTTTTCCGTCTCTTAACTTGATTTAATAGGTGCAAACAGGAATGAGCTTTTGTTCCCCTTTCCCTTTGTTAGGTGTCTGTTAAACTAGTGTTCTTTTAATATTCTTAAAAATCTTGTCTATATTCATTGGGAAATTTGATTTAGAGGTTACGAAGAAATGTGTGGTTCATAATTTGCCATATAATAAATGCTACATACTCTGGGATTAGTAATTAAAATTCGTGATGTGGCGAAAGCTTCCATTTCTAAATTTTATATTTATGAATATGGCGATTAATGCTGGTTGTTTTGTTGCCAGAAGGATATCGTTGTACATTTCTAAAGTTCACATACTTGCTGTGAAAGAATTATTGCATACCAGTGTGCAATACTATTCTAGGACCATGCAAGCTGCTATTTAACAACTTTTGTTCATATTGCACTTTAGGTTGATCCAGAACTTGCGAAGGCCGAGGCTGATAAGGTTCAAGATGATGAAGACTTAAAGAAGAAGCTCTGGCTAATGGTTGCTAAACATGTTGTTCAACAAGAGAAAGGAACTAAAAGGGAAAACATCCGGAAGGCAATAGCATTTCTTACGGAAACTAATGGACTACTAAAAATTGAGGATATTTTGCCATTCTTTCCCGACTTTGCCCTGATTGATGATTTTAAGGTAACTGCTCGGATTGACTTACCAGGTTAATATTTGTTTTTATTTTATTGACGTACTTTATAAAAGCAATAAAGTACCTCTCATTTGTTGGTGCACATGTCCATTATTGAGTACTATGGTTGTGGCGATCTGGCTTGGTAATTAAACTTCGCTCTTTGGTACTCATTATGGCCAGATATTGTGCACCAAGTATTTGATCTTCGGCTTCTTTTCCTCTTTATACAATAATGGAGTCTGTTCTTTCTACTTTCACATTATGATAGGCTACCATATTCTAAAATAATTTTATTGCGTACAATGAGAAGTTGTGATGCTCCATGAAGCAGAGATTCTTCTCCAAGATGCTGCACTGCATGTCACATATCCAAATGCACCTGTTTTTTCTCCCCTCTTTTTAATATCCGACTAGCTGGGTGTGCGCGTGGGAGACAACATTGAGGTGGCTTAACTCGACAGAGAACTACTTTCCCAAGGCTTTGTCGTGGAATTTTAGGGGCTGTCTCAGTTTAGTGTTGCCAGTCGGATGGTAGGTGCGGTGCTGCAATTAAATGATCTGCATCAGTCTCGGTCTAAGAATTTTGAGCTGTGTTCATGGACCAAAAACGGTGATTCTTCGTTTTAAAAATCTGAATCGAACCGTATGAGCGTATATATATAAAACCCACAATGCAGAAGTGGTTCCATGTATAGCCATATGCAGACAAAAGGAAACAAATCACCAATCAATCTATAAAATCGATCATCTGTTATACTTTAGTATATCAATGATTTGTATCACATAGTTTTTGCACAAAGTAGGTGACTTCTGCTTCTGATTGGCGGATAAATGGCTGTTCTCATTTCATTTTATACTTGTCTTGATATCCTACAGGAAGCAATCTGCTCATCTTTAGGGGATTACAAAAAGCAGATAGAGGAACTAAAGCAGGAGATGAATGAGGCTACCCACGGTGCAGATAACATTAGAAACGATATCAGTGCACTTGCTCAACGTTATGCTGTTGTTGATCGTGATGAGGAATGTGGGGTAATGATATATTAGATTGCTTTTCTTCTTGTCCAAATCTCAAGAATGCACTAATCTGTTGAATTATCAGTGCAAAGAAAACCTCTTCTGCGATTAGGACAACCCTGCTTTCCTCTAGAATTGCAAAATGTCTTTTGTGGTCATTCTGTACAACCAGCTTCTACTTGAGGTCATCTGGTTGTTGCCATACGTAATTTTTGCATGCAATTTCAGGTTTGTCAGAAAAAGATCTTAACTGCGGGCGGTGAACATCTGATGGCTAGGGGTTATACTACAATAGGCGCAATGGCCCCTTTCTATGTCTTTCCATGCGGACATACTTTTCATGCACAGTGTTTGATTGCTCATGTCACAAGGTGTACCAGTCGAGCTCAAGTAAGTTTTATAATGTCATATATATAGATGTTGCATAAAGTGTATTGAGAAACTAATCTTGTACTGTGCAATGTCACGTTAATCTGTAATTAAGTTTGTGAATGCTCATTTCATCAAAGTGCTTAGTTATATCATTGTATTAATGCTGAGGTGGCTTCCTGATGATTCACTGAACCATTATGAAGCTACAGCATTTCCTTATTTGCTGCGCGTAGTATTCGTTCGAAATGATACACCACTCAACACAACTCTGAAAGTATTGTGACAGATGTTTTTTTATGTGCGAGCATCAATAACTTTACATGTCTCAAAATATGAGAACACGCTAAAGCAATAACAGGTGCCCACAACTTTTCTGGCCAGTAATTCTTGTTAGAAGCAAATGAAAACTTTTAAAATTTGTCCTGCCGTATCCTGTAATCTGATTTCATTAATTGACATCAGAGGTTTATGAATATGCATGAGCCAAAATTTAATATATTTTAATTACACCCCTATCTTTAGCTATTTTTGTATTTATTTTTTGATCTTTATGGTTTCATTTTCTACTTTATGATATGGGTCAAAGATGTCCTATGGGATTTTTCGTAAACATAAAGAAAGATGTGGTAGCTAACATGCCAATATATCCCGTGTAAGATTGTTGATTCATGGTCGTTAGGAAGTGTAAAATTTGAGCGTAAGGATGAATACCCTGGCTATGATTTTCGCCAAAAGGAACTCAGAAAAGTAACAATACAAGTATTTGAATATCCGTACTCTGAGATTTTGTGAAATACTAAAGATAAGTTTTCTCTTCATGTTGTTGAGTTAGTATATACACTTCTGGCGCTTCCCTGCATAACACAACGATACATCATGTACAGACTGCTTAATCGAGAAAGAAGGGTAAATTGCAGAAATAAAATGAAATGGGAACTAACTTGAGTGCTTGTGGTTCTCGAGGAAATGACTTGAGTTGAGTTTTAGTAGGAGGGTGTTATGAGCCATTACGTTTTTTCCCCCTGCAATTGCCAGTACAGTTTCTGTAGGTACATGGATTACATTCTGTTTAATTCATTAATTTCTGTCATTAGTTTGTGTTTCAACAAAATATTATTAGGATGTGATGTCGACATCAAAATATTAGTACATATTTACAATTTGATACTAAGTGAAATGGCTCTAAATATCAGAATACACTACTCTAATTTACTAATGATATTTTTTGTTGTAAAAAATCTCAAAAGAAAAAATATATTTTCAATACAAAAGATTTGGTGACTGAAGAATGTTTGGCGGGTTTCCCTTGTTTGCAATTTATAAAGGAGGTGATCTCAGAGAATTTCTTCGTATGAATATTTAAATTTGTCATAGCCTATGTTGCACCGACACTCCAAATATTTTCTGGTTCGCGTTTCAGACACTCCGGCACGCGGAAACGTCTCCGACACTCGGCCTAAACGTCTCCGACACGCCAGGTGGCATTTCGGTTAAAAAAACAGAAAAAAATGGCGTGTCTAGCCGTCCGACACGCGGGAGACACGCGTGTCTTAAACCGGAGAGCCACGTGTCTGGAATTTTTTAAAATTTCTCGGGGTTCGTTTTGTGATATATTAAAAATTAGAGGGACTGTTCTGAAATTGTCAAGTACTATCTTCTCAATACATATATCCTTAACCCTAGCCGCACACTATCTCAAATACTCATCGGGGTTGCGAAACAAAGAGAAAAACACGAAGAGGCGAACACGAAAGAAGAGAAGAATCGAAGACCTACCTGTAGTGTCTGAACACGAAAGAATCCGCGTTTCTCGATTTTTCAAAAAATGCCGTGTCGGCGTCTCCGTGTCTTGCCGTTCCCATACCCCGTACCCGTTTCCGTGCAACGTAGGTCATAGCAAAAAAGTTACCTTTTCTAAAGCACAGGGAATTAGGAACAATTATTTGGAGAATGGACATACATGGTGGTTCATTATCGCACATACTGCGCTATGTAGTAGAGATTGACTTCCTATTGGAAGAGATAAGAAAGTAAATGACTGAAACATGGTATTAACTAGACAAAATAACCATAGGCACATCCGTTTACCAACACCGTACCCCATCCCTTCTACCTACCATCTGAAAGGGAGTCTCTCTCTCTCTCTCTCTCTCTCTCTCTCTCTCTCTCTCTCTCCTTTATTATTATTATTATTATTATTATTATGATGATGATGATGATGATGATGATGATGATGAAAGTCAAGAACTTCGTCATATCGTAAAAGTTATATAAGACTGCAACTTCAGCTGCAAGACTAAAAGACCTGCACAAAGATATGACATAAACTAAACATGACAAGTACGTAACATAAAGTAAACAAGATTACCACCACCTAGAGAAAGCTTGCAGCTGGTAATAGCATGGGCTCCTCAGACTAAGATAGATGGGCCCAAGGCAGTGACTAGCGGGTTCTTATCTAGACCGCAAACCCAGGATGCTTGTAGGCCGATGGCCCAAAAGTGACTCCAAGTGCCTCAATAAGAGCTATTCTCCACTGCAGACGTATGGGCTTCTTGATGTCCAACACATATTCCGGAGTGGGTGCCGCTTGGCGCCCGGGTCATCAGTGTGACGGCAAGACACCGGTAGATTCAGAGGCGTTTCTGCCGGCAACTGAGGGCTTGGGAGGAGTAAATTTAGTTACTGTTGTTCGAAAGGGAAAATAAGAGCCAAAGACTGTCCAAACCGTTGAAAGATGATTACAGCGATGTGTGAGAGCAGAGGCTCAACGAGGAGCGTACTGCAACCTTGGTTTTGTAATTGTTGGACATGGCGGTTCTCGGTGCGCTGGTGGGGGTTCAATGTGATGATTGTGCCAGTGGTGTGGTTAACAGCAGGGGGAGACAGAGATTG
Source organism: Linanthus parryae (assembly GCA_023055425.1). Classification (NCBI taxonomy): domain Eukaryota; kingdom Viridiplantae; phylum Streptophyta; class Magnoliopsida; order Ericales; family Polemoniaceae; genus Linanthus; species Linanthus parryae. The sequence continues at coordinate 139,519,321 of JALGPY010000004.1, read as the reverse complement.
CTGCAGCTGTGGATGTGCAGGACTTGGCTGCTTTAGCAGTGTGGCGGGCTGCTATGAACCATTATTCGAGTCTGGATGAACAGGCGTAGCTAAGGCACAGGAGCCTGAAATGAGAACTGAAGTGAAGAGGTTTGTCGCCTGAAACCCGAGTAAGCGTCTCTAAACGAATTAGATCCACTACCAGTACTCATGAGTTAGCCGATGGATGAAGAGAATTCTTGTGGTGAAGCCTGGGATAGGGCCGGTGCTTGATATGCTTATTTGGTCAGTCGGATCAGACCCTCCATTGTATTGCTATTGCTCTAGTGCGGTGTGAGATTGGGTCGATGAGCATTTGGCGTTGCCATGAATTTCCCGGTGGGGATTGGTGTGACTGGTGAGAGGGAGAAGGAGGAGAGCTTTACTTTTAAGCTGTGAAGTACCAGGACTGCGAAATAGAAGACTAAAACTTTGCCAGTTTCTCTCCTGTGATATTATGATAAGTTCATATCAAACCTTTAACATTGCACTCTCTATCGACTGACTTTATCTCATCGCACCTGCTCATAGATATCCTGTTGCGCAGTTCATCTTCCATGAAGGTGCAGTGTGATTTCTAATTGCCAATAAAGGAATCAACTAGAAGAATTTAGATTGCAATTTGTGCATTGAAAAGGAAGACTTGCAGTTCATAACTTGGATAACCAGATTTAGAAAGGAACAACTTGCTTTGAATGTTCAAAAGTTTAAATAACTCAAATCCTTGATCATAGCCATTTCCAGTTCACATGGGTATTGAGGAAGTTCTGATGTCATTAAAGGATTTGCGTAGAGTGTTTATAGATATGTTGAAGTAGTACTAGGAGTAAAAGGATTTGCTTAGAATGTTTGCAGATATTGTTGAAGAAGTACTAGGAGTATTTTTCATTCATTGCAAATCATTTATTTTGTAATTTCCTTTTAATTTAAGTGGCAGCTCGTTTTGAATAAATGTTTCTAATTCTTAGTATTCTGGTTTGAACTGTATAGAAACCTTATGCACCCATTGGCCAAATTTGAAGCTGCTTAAGCTTGTGGATAGTCAGTACTCACATAGTCAGTCTCATACGTCCTCGCATCGAAGTCCTATAAATTGAAATACTGTCAATCTTTTTTTTCATAATTAAAAGTAGAAAACAAATTGTCAATAGAACCTTTGTTCTTATGACTTATTAGCATACGTATTTGTTTATCCTATTCCATAAGCATAACGGCAGAGTATTTGCATAGTTTATCCACAATATGTGTTAGATGCCTATTGATCAGCAATTAAATGGGTGTTGCAGGCAGAATATATTTTGGATCTGCAGAAACAACTTAGTTTGCTTGGGGGTGATACGAAAGCCTCAAATGGTGCGCTGACCCAAGATGAAGCAGTAACTAGCGTGATACCAACAGATAAGGTTTGTGATTTTTCTACTTTTTGAATAAAATCAAGCAAAGTGTTGTTTTGGAAGAAAATTCTAAGAGGGCTTGCGGGAAAATTGCACATCTAAATTAAGTTTGTTGTCTCTAAAAATGTTTAGCATAATAGTGAATTGGATTGGTATAGCTTCCCCACATTTAGCGTTATTCAGCAGTTGGCTTCCTTCACTTCACAAGTATTTAGGCATGTACGGTCTTTCTGTTATCTGCCTGTCAGATGCTGTTATTTACATATCACATGTTAGCTTGCGTGAAGGTTTTGGAATTCTGTTTCATATAAGATGGGTTGGGTTATTTGGCAGAGGAAAAAAAGTATTTTGTGGTTCTGATCAGATCTGTTGGCCGGGCCTTCTGACCAAGGCACCGGTCACTCTTTCAATACTATTGTCCTCTCAACCGGTATCTGGGCCGCCCAAATCCTGATCACCAAGTTCTTTTTATTGCATTTATTAGTTATTTTGTTTTGTGTCTTGTGAGTTAAGGGCTGAAAAAGGAAAAAGAAAACTAAAGTGCACTGATGAAACATCACCGGGGCACCGGACAATCTCAAAGTACAAAAGATGGCACAAACCACAAAAGTTTTTTTAAAGTATAAGTTTCCTAAACCTTGGCATACAAACGGGCACCTTGTGCGAGCCACTGTGTCACTCTATTTGTGGCAGCTTTTGCTGACAATATCTAATAATTAATTTCTTTAGAAACTTTGTTTTATCGTGCCAACATATTTGTAAGTTTCATTTCCTGACCGGTTGAGATATCCAAAGTTTTCACTTGCTGTATCACGACATACTGTTGAGAAATCGGAAGTTTTTCATTTGCTGAATCATTGACCTAATAAATGTTGATTTGCAACTGCAGATACGATCACAACTGGATGACGCGGTCGCTAGTGAGTGTCCATACTGTGGGGACTTGATGATTCGGGAGATTTCATTGCCTTTTATTCTGCCCGCGGAGGCAGATGAAGCTGCTACTTGGGAAATACAAGCTCATAGTGTTGCAAGTCAGAGGAGCTTCTCTCTAGCTGTGTGATTAAACCTTGACACGGATGCAGGTGTCTGCTGATGTATATTCGTGTTTGATTTGAAAAAGCCATTGATGTCTGTTGCACTCTTTTTCCCAGTATGAGTGGGTCAAGAAAACAGAAGTCCGCGGCATTCTCATTTTCTTTGGTAATTAGTAACAAACGAGTTTTGAGAAAACAAAATTTTCGGTGGGTCAGCCTAGCCAGATCATAGCTCGCGGAATGGTGTGGTATACGGATCGGGGACGTGGTACGCAGTCTGGTAAGAATGTGGTTTGCGGGGGCGGAGGCCTCCTCATGTCTATTAGTTGGATCGATATTTGCTTGTCTGGTTCAAAGAAGGCTTTTCTGTAATGTTGTGTAAAAATGTACTCGTATTAGTGTTTCCTAGCAACATTGATTTGTTATCCAGTAAAAATTTGTATGGACTTCCATCCATCGTTAGAAAGAAAAGTTTGAGGCAAAGATGTGAGTTATTTGATAAAGCTATGGGGTAAGAGTAATGATGTTAAAACATTTAGCTCTATGCGTAAAAAATTGTGTTATGCTGCTGCAGGGAACAGATGAATCTGCCTTGATTTGACTTGTGTCATGATGGTGTCATCGATGAACTGCCTTGCCCTGTCACGTAGCTCAGCTCGAGCTTTACCAAAATGCTAAATGAGTCAACCTTTAGCTACATTTTATGGCTCGGTTGAAACTTGTGAAAAAATATACAGTGCCAATCTTGACCAACATGAAACTCGGCTCAGGCTCTGGTCTGCTCTGCTCGTTTACATCCTCCTGGATACAACTGTGACACATTCAAACTTTCTCGGGATTTCAAAAAATGGGCTTTCTACAAAGCCATAATGACCATTTCTCACATGAACATATTGATCAGGTACTAGGGAGATGTCCGAAAATCCGACCAACCTTCTCAAACCGGCCAATTGGAGCCAAACCTACCCACAAAAGACCAGCTGGTCCAAACTGAACCTATCCATAATATAAAGAGAACGACGCTAAATGGTTGATTTCGGGTTCATCAAATTTCGACCTGCCAATACCGGTTGATCAGGACTTGAAAAATTGTTTGTCCAAGTTAACTTCCCAACTCCTCTGTGAAAGTGGAAGACTATTACTGGAAATACCTACGTTTATTTCTCGACAGTGAAAGCGATTCCACCATCCTTTCGGAGATGATGTATGACATCGTAAATATATACGTCCACCAAGGGATTTAACATGAGTTTACATAAACGCAAAATATACTGTTTTTTTTTGAAATTAAGCTATAATGTTTTTTGGTTAATATTTAATGATCTCATCAAGATCTGTAGTTTTCTCCAAAAAATAATCTATCAACTTTTCCTCATCATCGCTATCAAAGTTCTTGAGCTCAACCTTCTTCAAGGAATGTCTCCAACACCTCATAGATAGACGCCTGCAACATTTTCGGTCGTTTTTTGTTCCAGTCCTACTTCCATAATAAAACTGCAAATTTGTTTCACAACAAATGGAAAAGTTAGCTCTGCACAGTGGGCGTAAATGTAAGGATAATAAAAGCAGAGACTAAATATTCAAAGACAGACATCAGAGTTAACCTTTATTGATTTTTCATAAGCCTCTAGCCCAGTTGACAGGGTCTCTATATTTGGTGATGTCCGAAGTAAGCAGCCTATCATCTCAGGTGAAACACTTGTCCATGTATCCACCAACCTAATAGTTACATGCTTGAGATCATACATTGGGGAGAGTGATACTGCTTTCAACTGTTCCAGGCATAACAAAACCTGCATAAGGGAAAAAAATGGAGAACTCGACACGTTAGAATTTGATTTTACTAGAATACATGCCAAGTTATTTTTGAGCATCGCCAGCAGTACGAGGTATTTTTTGCATGTTTTAAGTTTTACTTGACATGCATTTACAGTGTTTGCTCTAGTAGAAAAAAACATAATTTATATATTTATAGTAATTATGTGAAGTTACAAAAATCATGGATGCATGAAAAGAGAGATATACCCATAATTTTGAATGCCTATTTTCTAATTGGTTAAATATAAAGAGGAATATGTATGTCATATAAAACAAATGACTATTTGAATGTTTATTGGACGTCAATATTTTGCTAAGTTATATATATTTTTACTAATGATGCATTTTAAATGGCTTATTGGAGATGCTCTTATATGAATTGAAACGCGAGAAGTCAGTGATCTTACCTTGAAAGATTGACATACTAATGTTAAAAACTCGACTTTTGGAAAAGAAGAAGCAACCCAGTTCCACAATGTGATAAAGGAATGATGATACATGGGGACGCCATCAGTGTCCAAGCACAGTGTGAACTCCACAGGACAAGTCGATTTTAAAACATATGCGGGAGGAACTAAGTTGACCTTTAATGAATCGTAATTCTGAATACGAACTGTTATCTGAAACTCAGTTCGGCCTTTAAAACACTTCTGTTGATTCATCTCTATCCTCGTCAAGTTACAGGATGAATCGTATCCAAGTTCTATGCTTCCAAGGCCCGAAATGAAATGAGCCAGATTTCTAATCCTGTCGTGAGGTATCGACGGCTCCGACATGGACAGATGCTTAAGACCCCTTGGAAATTCTATATCGATTGTGTTATAATCATATCCATCGAGCATTAGTGATTCAAGGTTATTAGCCCGAACCGTAAGACGAGTCCTCCTAGTCTTCTCAGTCCTCGCTTTACATTGAAGCTTTTTCAGATCTTGACAACAAATCGTCGTGAGCAAACCAAATCCACAATTAATCAGTTTAAGCTCCTCAAGGTGCAAAAGTCTAGGAATGTTTTCACCTACCCAGTTGTCCTTGATAACATCAGCCAACCACAGAAGCTTGAGAAATCGACACTCAGAAACATCGATTCTAGGGCGACATGGATTGCCGTGCAACGACTTACCAGTAAATATCAATCTCTGCAGGCTCGGCGATTGGATCTTGATAATGCATAATCCCGGACAAGATTTCAGAGAGACAGATTTGATTCTTGTGCTGGAGAGTACGAAAAGTCTCAGACCATTGCAGTTGCTGATGGACAGATTCTCAAGAGAAGCCAAGAAAACCATCATGTCGTCACTGAACTCCACCAGTTTCAGACCTGCTAAATTCAGGGTTGTGATCGAACTCGCTAACCTAATGCTCCGAGGCAAAGAGTACCGGCGTGATCCAAAGTCGATATCCAGCAGTTTAACGTGGTTGGTTATAGCGAAATCGATGTCCTTAACGATGCGACGGGCATGTGCTGGAATAGTCAAATTGGCACGAATTCTGAATTTGTCTAACGTGGTATGGGCGATGTTGAGACGTTGAATGCTGTGCTTGACATAATCTACGAATTTGTACTCAGTTTGCTTGTCTTGTTTGAACCATGAGGAGTCAAGATCTAGAGATGGAAAAGAAGTCATAGCTGATAACAGTGACTTTGACAAGAGACATGTTCTAATCACATCCTTGCCAGAGAGCTGTGACAATATGTGATGGATGATTGGCTGAGGGAGATTTGAGATTCTGTCCTCCGCCGATTTGTCTCCGGCGACGGTAAGCAATCGGATTCTTTTATTGGCCATTGCTGCTCCAGCCAATATCTTAGATAGCTAGGGTTTGAGAATACTATGTTCTTGCGTTCGATCGTTTTAATAAGAGTGGTTGTTTTACTTACTATTGTGTCAAATTAGGCATAAGTCCTTCAGGTTTGACACAGACACTTCTACCACTTATAGGTTTGGAAATTACACTTCCACCTCTTTAATGTGTCAAACTTCATGAGACTTACACATCCTGATTGTGCCGTTTCATATTCTAAGAGGATAGATTTGTCTCAAAACTACTGAGTCTAGCAGTGACCTATCGCAACCCCTAGACTAGCTGCGTCCCAATTAGGAAGTGCAGATTATTATTTCACATTCGGAGTTATATTCATGCTGATTATGTATCATTTTGCATGATATTATCAGGGCATCTTTTTCAAGTAATTCTCGGTGCATTTTGTTAAGTTATTGGCATTGTTGTGGAAACTTTTGAGAATTTGAGCTACTTGTACGTAATTGTGAAGTCCGTGCGTTCTGTATTGATTTTGAGCTATTTTATGTAACATTTTGTGCCCGATATGATTTAGTGTTGTGCGTTTAAGGTCCGCGAGTTTATGGATGATGTTATCTAAATACCTTATTTTTTGGGACAATTTTACCCTTCATTGCTCTCCCAACACTCCTATACCAATATGTTTTTTTTAGGAATATATGATTTTCTTTAAGGTTTAATTACTCAATGCATACCCCCAGTTGGCCGAAACTATCTAATGCATCACATTGTGTGAAATAATGCCATCCGAGTATGTTAGTTTTGGGATGATACTTCATTCCCAGTTTGAAATTGACGTGTTTTTATACAAATGGGGGATACAATCAGCTAGTTTTAGAACTGAGAGTTGTAATGTGATAGTTTCGGTAAACTGGAGGTATGCATTAAGTAATTCAGCCTTTCTTTTAACTCTATAAATCTACAACGTGAAAGATCAACATGTGAGATGAAACTTATGCAATATCCAAAATTTCATGAATCACTAGAGAATGAAAGTAAAAAACATTTAATTGGGTTCTCAGTCCGAAACACAGTACATAACAAGTCACCAAAATAGAATACACCAACACTTTGAGTACACAATAAATGTGGATCAACAATTCACAAGTATTACTCTAGTCATAGTTTTCATTCCAAGAACAGAGCGGGCGCCGAGCAAGGGCTCTAGCCAGTTTCACCCATTCTTCAAACCACAGAAAAATAAATAATACTACCACGTATCAAATATTGTGATAAGCTTGGCGAACAGGCCTTTTTGAACATTTTTGGCTGAAGAAGACCAAAACCCAGAAACCAAAAACGAGATTCTGATAGATCAGAAGCTCTTTGGTATTAATATATGGATATATACAAAGGAGGAGCTTTGGTTCCTTGTTGATGAAAGGCAGAAACATAAGTGTAACACAAGTGTCAAAGTTCAACGCTTTGAGACAACTGTGGTTGCCTCATATGTTCTTAACTGTTATATATTTTGCAGGTCAATAAGTTGGTGTTTGTAAAGATTTTTTCATCCTCTATGATGTTCTGCAAATACTATGAAATCATGTTTTGGTTGGTACAACACAATGTGCATGCCTGAGATGGATTGGGAATCCAAGTTCATCTTGATCAACCAGTAATCAAAGCTTCAAAGCTTTGAGAATTTCTGAGTACGTTTTACTGCTAAGTTCATCTAACCAAATCTGTGTATGCAGGTTAATTCATTTGGTTTTATAATGTGTTATTGACTTATATTAGTCTATTAATACTTGTTCTATAATGATTATTTGGTATATTGATTTAATTGGATGTACAAACTGTTTTTGTTATCAGACAAAAACTTAGCCCAAGTTCTTCATGAATTGTCAGCATAATGCTGATAATATCTTAATTCTAGTTTGTCTGGATATTATTTGATCTTGTTTGTTGAGTGTATGCAGGGTTGTTGGGCGTTCCAACGTCCATAAACAAATCAGATAGCTATCCAAGCATAGCTGTTGAAAGAAGCATATCAGGGCAGAGGATTTTTAGGCCTTCAGTTCCTAAAATCTCTCAGTTTGTTGCAAGCTGTTTACTTAAGAGATCAGTTCTTTGAATTTCTAAGAGAGACACACAAGGAGAGGCTGATCAACGTGAGAATTGAAGCGTGTTACAAATAGGAGAGATCGGATCATACAATTCTTCAATTCATCAGGCCCATTAACACTGCAGAAGCAAGATCATTCATCAGAGGTTGAAGAACAATTCCAAGCTTTATTGCTTATTTCCATTCTGTGTTTTTCACACTTGTATTGAATTCGTATTACCATTCTGTGTTCTTAAATCTCACAAACTTAGAAGTTTAGTTGTTCAAGTGAACAACAGAGAGGTTCTTATTGTTGCAACATGTTGTAGCTGGAGTTAGATACGTTGGGAACCAGAAGCTGTATAGGTGAAAGATAGCTCACTTAGGCTTGAGATCTAGGGTTAAATCTGGGTGATTAATAAGAAGTTGTGTTAGAATCCTGGAGGGATAAGATCCCTCAGGCACAGACTAGGTCCAATTGTGACTGAACTCTGTAAAATTGTTGTGCTCTTGCTGCTTACTTTTATTATCTTTACATTCCAGTCTAAATAGGAAGTTCCAAAGCTTTGGAGTTTTCCAAATCTGAAAGCTTTGAAGCTGTTGTTCTATGCAGTTATATCTCTAGTTTCTCAAATCTTTTCAAAGCTTTGAGATATCAACTGCATATTTACTCTAAGTTTCAAAAGACTGTTTTTAAGCAAAAGTGGGCATATTCTATTCAACCCACCCTTCTAGAGTATTTAGATCCTGTTTATACTTACATTACAAACTTTCAAATTCAATGATTCATTGTTACAAACTCATTATTTATTTGAAAAAATTCAAGACAATAATCAAACTGGGCAACACTTAATTAGCAGGCTCGATTAGTTGCTTGTACCTTCCCTACTTGCGTTTTCATTCGATTTGTTCTTTACAGCGAGGGCAAACGCTGGTCACGTTGAAGAACTGTCTGATCTTTTATGAAAAGGAATTACAGACAATTTTTCCTGGTTTACTACTCTAAACACCAGCAATAATAAAACAACAAGTCTGGATGTAGGAATAAACACAATTGTATCGAAACTCAGGTTGCCCTACACGTCAAGAGCGTACATACGTACCTTGTGTGATGCGTTGTTGAGAGATAACAAAAATCGATGATTCTACAATTGCTTGTTCACTGAACAACAGTGGCTGTTCAAATTCTTCAAGTACTGATGGAGTGATGGTAACGGGCTAAGAAGGATGCTATAATAGCAGCGATGCAACATCTAGGAGGATAAAGCAGGGCATAATAAATAAACCGATTATCTTCTCCTTAACGAATAGTTTCGCAACCGTTGACACTACTTCTGTGGTAGGTCAACGTGTGCGTGCAAAGAAAAGGGCATATGTAGAGTCACGATGGATTGAGGTAGGAATGAAAATTTGGGTTTTCTGAAAGGGTAATATTGGCAATTTAAAAGTAATTGGAACAATTCAAGGTTAGAAACTCTTCGAACTTTTTAATCGTGGAGATACTTTAGAATTACCTTGATACCACCAATATACTCAAAAGGTGTGGAGGTTGAGGTCTTGTTCAGTGGTGGTGTAGTAAGGGGTGGTGGTTGGATCTTGTTGTTTGGTTGTGAACTATTGTGGACACAGGAACAGATGTATATGGTGTTCGCCAAAATCTGGAATACATTACCAGTGTCTGACTTTATCAATGTATTTTGGTTTCCATACGCGACAATAATGGCGGTGTTCTTGATGATCTTACTTTTGAGAATTGAGTTATTTTAACTCAAATTAAAGGGGGATAACGGAACATGTTAGGATGAAAAAAATGTCCGAAAACTTATTGCTACACATTTTAAAACTAGGAAATATATTAAGTTCCATTCTTCCGGCAAAAGGAGGGGTCCATTTAGTTTTATACATTCCACAACGGTCAGTGGTTTCAATCATATTTGGGTCCATGACAGAGAAGTCAGGCGATCTGCTAAAATCTCAAGTAATTAAGTAAGAAAGACCGGCAATGGCACCGCAGTTGGAACGGTGAAATGCAGATTGAGTTCCAATTGCTTTAAGAGGAGGACACCCGGCATGTTGGAAAAAAAACAAACATATATATCTGAAAGAAATATTTCACCAAAATGTGTTTATAAAGTCTGAAAAACTTCAGCTCTATCCATGGGGCTGGCAGTAAAACTTCATGTACGGATGCCCGAAAATGCCATCTCTGCTTCAAGAAACTCAGCCTTTTTTCATGAAATGATTCTCAAGGTCAGCCCTCTCAACTGCTTCAAAATTGTTAAACTCTACTATCTTTAGGGAAAACCGCCAATGCTTATTTCCATCCGCTTCTTCCCTGGTACTATGATGTTGAAACTGCAAATAAGTTTTAATGTAGAAATTACATACGATATCGCCACATAACTTTAAATTAAACAGCTTCGGTACCGGCCCTAAGGAGACTTTTTCTAATGCTTGCAGTAGTGTTACCTTCATTGATTTATTCTTAAGCCCTCCCCGTGAGATAAGACGCAGTGTCTGTAGTGAAGGAAATAGCCAAAGGATGCTGTCAACCAACTTGATTGAATTTTTTTCCCAACTTACCACGAGTTCCACTTCTACATGCTTGCAATCAGAAATTGGAGCAATCAACTTTCGTCTCAACTCTTCAGAGAAAACCAAATCCTACAAAATTAACAAAAGAAAACGTTTAGTACATGCTTAATTTCGACATATTACATTGCCAAACCAAGAAGAAATTAATATCAGAGTAAATTTGAAATGCCTCTTCTCTCCAGCTAGATAATTTCACAAGCTTGCTGTGGCTAAAGGTTTGGATCATATCCCGTAGTTTGACGAAGTAGTCGCTGCTAGAACATCTCCATATTTTCAGCTCAGTATCTAGAAGATCCGTATGACTCAATACGCGAAAGGCCGGCTTAGAGCGACCCTGGTACTTGAGTGAAACAAGCTTCGGAGTATTCAGTGTGATCTCTCCCACTACAAGTTCTGCTTTAGAACGAGATTCGAGTGACAGAACCAATCTCTTGAGATGTTTGTTAGTAATTTCAATGCCGTGTAAGTTCCAATCCTTGAAATCTATCATTAGAGTTTCGAGTCGAATGAATTTAGGAACACGCTCTTTCAGAAACTCCATCACAAACTCTTGAGGGCAACGGTTTCCTAATTTTATAGATGTGAGATGCATAAAAGAGATGGTACCGATGCTTCTTAGTTCAAGAACATTTAATGACAGAACCTGTAGATTTGCTGCTGCTAACTCGATGCTTTGTATTGTGTCATCTTCTGTTTCCACATCTAGAATTTTCAGGTTGTCATTCGCGATCCGTGGGTTTTTCAACTGAATGCAGTGATAGATCTCCAGATTCTTGAGGTGGACGAAATTATGCAAGTTTTCTGCGATCCAGCTGTTTTCGATATTGACTTCAGCTAAAGTTAGATTCTTCAGCGACTTACATTCAGAAATATCAATGATTTTGCACTTACAATCCTCCAGAAGACAGAATGTCTCGAGACTAGATGATTCGATAATGACACTCTGGAGTCCAGCGCAAGAATCGATTTCGATAGATCTGATTCTAGTGCTGCAGAAGTTGAAGTGTTTCAGACCGTGGCACCAAGAGAGTAGCAATATCTCGAGGGCAGGCAAATGGAGGTCCATACGATTGAAATAATACAGCGGAACTTCTGTTAATTTTAGCGTAGTGATGGAACTCATATGAGGAATGGTTCGTGGATGAAAAAAGCTACCTTCCTTGGTGTTTGCCGCGGCGGCGCGGATGGAGACTTGTTTAACTTGGTTCCTTCGCTGGATAGTGCGGTTCACGAGGTCGGTGAAATCTTCTAGGACCATCGTAGTGTTGGTGGAAGAACGTCTACTGTTATAGAGATCTATAACTGGGTATGAGTTCCAACACGAGTAAAAAGTCTTGGACAAAGCACTCGTCCGGGTTGCCTCTTCCGCTGGGAGGAGGGACAGTATCTGATGGATGATCGCCTGTGGAAGGTCGGATAACCGATCGGCTGGGATCGTAGATTTCCATCTCTTCATTTTCTTCTTTGACAGAGGGATGCCTTGTTCCGGATCTGGAACAACGAAACCTCTCCTTCTGCGTGGTGTTAGGGTTTGGGACTCCAGAACAGTAGGGTTTAAGTTGGACTCTACAAAAATGGAAGACTCAAAATTGCAAAAACAGCATCTAAATTATGATGTTGTAGTAAGAAATGGCATATCGAAATCACATTGGTCTTGCATCATAATTGTTCATCCATCGGTCCAATTATGCGTTAAATTCTCTCTCTCTCTCTCTCTCTCTCTCTCTCTCTCTCTCTCTCTCTCTCTATCTGTTGGTGATTTTAGTGTCATCGGTCATTTTGTGTTATCGGATTTACTTACGACCAAAGAGACATTGACATATCCATTGTACACGTTAGGAGGTGTGGAGTACACGCGTGCACATGACTATGCTAATGTCAACTCACGGACGACTGCGGGGGTTCAGAGGCAGCGCCCTCGGTGGGGTCCAAGGGGCAACACCCCTGGCTGGGGTCCAAGGGGTCGGATTTTGGACGTTTATTGCTTCACAAAAAACGTCTCCGATTTTAATTCGCTGGTTAATAACGGACTACAATCTGGCGGTTACAACCGTCACGATTAACCGCCATTAACCGCCTGTCCCCTTCCTACATGTTGGCATTTTGGTCGAATGAACAAACAGACAGAACAATCTGAGTTCGAAATCCCTAGCAAAACCTTAATCGTTCTTGATACAGTCTCTGTTTTATCCGGTTAGTGATTTCGTGTATACCACCGAAACACTCTAATCAGAAAGTGATCCCACGACTAAGAGATTATCCAAGTTCTATTGATTCATACACACCCCAATTTCCTTACACTCTCTCCTATGAGGACACCACCCCAGATGAAGCACTGGATCATTCAAAGTAGTACTCTACACTGCCATCACTACAAATAGTCGATTTGGCACACTCAGAACATATTTTAAAAAGGTACACCTTCTATAAAATGTTACTTATATATATTTTTCTCTTTGTCATTTCTTTTGCAATTTGATTACTGGAGATTGAGACGGATGAAGAAGTAAGATAAGGAGAGTTCATTTCTCACCAACGTGGGGCCGACCCTTATCCGAGGTTTGGCGCATAGCAAGAGGTTTGTGCACACAATTGCAATTTTTTTTTTCATGACATAACGACGAACCATATACACGTCGAGAAAAGTTTTAATAGTTGTAGATAGTGTAAAATATATTCTTGGTCCGCAGCCACGTGAACTAATTAGCAGCCCACAGTTGGCAGCATTGCGGTGCTTCATGCCCAGCATGTCATACCATACATGTATATGGGTGCCATGAGACAGGGTCCTCTCGCAGATTGCATCTCGCACAGGAATCAAGGGACTTAGTGGCTTGGATGCTGGACTAAAGCTCGTCGCAGATCGTTGCCGTCCCATCTGCGTCTCGTATATGCTGTGGAGTTGACTTGTCCGATGTAATCAAGAGAGAGTGATGTGTACTTGTTAATTATGTTAAAAAAGGGTTACAATCCAACAAGTAATCAAAAATGGTGAAGCAGTACAGAGATGAAAACAGAGAGTTCTAGAGGCAAAGCGGTGAAAATAAGCCAAGTGTGAAATAAAAGAGAAAGACAGCTCGTGTGGGGGGAATTTTAGCAATCTGCACGTACGATTGTACTGTAATGTGTGTACCGTTTGCAGGAATGGACTCCTCTATTTATCCTAGTCCGATTAGGTCAGCCAAGGGGATTACAAGGGTATCTCAGAGTCTTGTGAATGACGGAAATCACCATCATGAACTAGTGGCACTCGTAGATATTCACGTGCAAGACAATCTATTTAATTAACAATTCAAAATAAAATAAGTTCAACAAAATATGAATGTATCAAGTAACTTGTATTGATAGAAATCATAAAATTTACGTATCCCATATCGCTCCAATTTCCAAAAAATTGACCATGCATTTTGAAGTAATCCATATGTTTCGTGCCCTGAACAAGAATTACATGTAATGAGGTCATTTTGTAGATGAATTTTGAATTGAGTGATATTATCAGAAAGACAAGGGAATAAATTTACAACATAAATTGTGCCAAGGCACTAAATCCTCTTTTTTTTTCCATCAAACGTCGGCTCCTTTCTTTGAGATGAAGGCCTTATAGAGATATGCATCCATAACCTAACTATTTAAATTGTGCAAAGATTCTTGCTGATGTGTTTTCCCATTTGGACCCCGTCATATTTTATTTTCCTTGTTTCATTCCAAAATTAGTTTTCATGTGCATGGGTGAGAAAAAATGTGATTTTAAGAGAATTCTGAATTTTAAAGGGAAAACGAATATCTCTTGTTGACTTATCGAGTATTATGACTGTCATTGACTTCTTTCATAAGCTTTTACGGTGCTGATTTAGACTGATCTATGCTCACATTTTATAAATTGAAATGAATAGAAAATTTTGAAAGTTAACTTAAATCTCGTTGTTCTAGTGAAGAATAAGTTTTTTACTTCTTTACTTTGCCCTTAATGAATATCCATGGGTAGAATATGTCTTTTTCCCATCCATTTTTTTTGCCGCATCCTGTGTAGAGTTATGCTAAGGCTGAATTACTGTCCTAAAATTTCATGAAATTTCTTTAAAACATGAAGTGTGTCATAAAATGTGTCTTTCAGTCCTCGTTTCACATTGACGTATTTTTTGCAAATGGGAAATGCAATCAGCTAGTTCTAGAATTGAGGTTGTAATGTAATAGTTTCGGCAAACTGGAGGTATGCATTAATTAATTAAGCCAAACAAAAATGTTTAAATACCTACACCCTGTACGGTTCGACCATACGACCCGAAAAAACCTCAAAGAAAACCAGGACAGGGTTTATCAGTTGCAAAAGACCGGTTACACATTAAAATAAAAAAATTATTCGTAATCGTCTAAATATTTTGGACGCCCAACGTTACATTTGGGCCAGCCAGAAGGTGCAGGCGTATCAAGTTCGTCCGCCTCGGTGATCACGTATCGGAAAACCGTAATGTTATTTTTGGTTAATACTTAAAGATATCAAGATCTGTAGTATTCTCCGAAAAATAATATATCAACTTTTCCTCATCATCGCGATCAAAGTTCACGAGCTCCACCTTCTTCAAGGAATGTCGCAAACACCTCATGGATAGACGCCTGTAACATTTTCTGTCGTCTTTTGTTCCGATCCTACTTCCATAATGAAACTGAAAATTTGTTTCACAACAACGCGGCAAAGTTAATTCTGCACACTGGGCGTAAGGATAATGAAAGCAGCGACTAAATATTCAAAGACAGACATAGTATAATTTACCTTTATTGATTTTTCTTCAGCCTCAAGCCCGATTGACAGGGTCTCTATATTTGGTGATGTCCAAAGTAAGCAGCCTATAATCTCAGGTGAAACACTTGTCCATGTATCCACCAACCTAACAGTTAGATGCTTGAGATCATACATTGGGGAAAGTGGCACTGCTTTCAACTGTTACAGGTATAACAAAACCTGCATAAGGGAAAAAATTGGAGAACTCGACAAGTTAAAAATCAAATTGGACTAGAATTCATGCCAAGTTATTTTACATGAATTGAAACGAGAGAAGTCGCGGTTTCACCTTTAAGATTGACATATTAATGTAAAAAACTCGACTTTAGGAAAAGAAGCAACCCAGTTCCCCAGTGTGACAAAGGAATGATGATACACCCGGGCACCATCGGTTTCCAAGCACAGTGTAAACTCAAGAGGACTAGTCGATTTTAAAATATTTGCGGGAGGAACTAATTTATTGTATATGAAGGAATCGTAATTTGGAATGCGAACTGTTATCTGGAACACCTGATCAGTTGGACCCAGTCATTTAAAACTCTTCTGTTCATTCATCTCTATCCTCGTCAAGTTACAGGATGAATCATATTCAAGTTGTATACTTGCAAGGCCAAAAAAGCTATGAGCCAGATTTTTAACCATGTTGTTAGGGATAGACGGCTTTGTCATGGACAGATGTTTAAGACTCCTTGGAATTTCTATATATCGATTGTGGCATTATTATCTCCGTGGAGTATGAGTAATTCAAAGTTCTTAGCCCGAATCTTAAGAGTTCCAGTCCTCCCCTCACATTGAAGCGTTTTCAGACTTTGACTAGAAACTGTCATAGCATAAATGTAGCTTCCAATATTGATCAGCTTCAGTTCCGCAAGGTGCAAAAGCTTAGGAATGTTTTTAGATACCCAGTTGTACATATTAGCATCAGCCAACCACAAAAGCTTGAGAAATTGACATTCAGAAACATCGATGTCACATTGCTCCTTCAATTGACCAGTAAATATCAAATTCTGTAGGCTCGGCGATTGGATTTTGATACTAGACAATCCAACACAAGATTTCAGAGAAACCGATCTGATTGTTGTGCTGGAGAAGTTGAAAACTTTCGGGCCAGTGTAGTTGTTGATGGAGAGATTCTCAAGAACAAACCAGACAACCATTATATCATCATTCATGTTCATCAGCCTCAGACCTGCTAAATTGAGGGTCGTGATCTAATAGCATAAAAGTCCCTATATATTGCTATATTGACATATCATCATTTATGTTCGTCAACTCGCATTCGCGGTTTGTCGTCCCCAGAATGGTGCTGTAGATGTATGCGATAGGGGAGGTCGCCACTAGTGGTACGGGGCAGGACCTGTTGTGATACAGTGCTGGGTACCCGTACATTGTCCTGGCGTTTGAGGAGTGGGTAACACGTCGGTGTGTGCCGCTGGCGTGGCGTTGATTTGGTGTCCAACAAGGGCCGCTAGGGTGTTCATATCCGTCCGAGTGGTATGCATGTCGTGGTTTAGGGTTTTGTTAGCCGCCACGACGTCGTCCATGGTGAAGGGGGTCGAAGTTGTGGAGGTTTCCTTTGTTGGTTCTGCCATGATGCCTGGAGGGAGCTCGGTTCAATTCTGTAATCAGTAGATACTGGTGCTCTGTGAGGCTCACGGGTGAGAAACAAAATAGTTCGTGGTTTGCTCCTGCTTCGTGGGTATAGTTTAGGGTTGTGGTGAGGGTTTTGTGTAGATAACGGCGTAATGCATATGTCCTTGTTCCGCCGTGATCTATGAAAGTGCCACTGTTTAACCAATCCGGTAACAGTACGCTCCAGTTTCATGCGAAGAACAATTAGTCGTAGAGTAGAGGAAGTAAGGGACGGGAAAGAGAGGAAAAGGAAAGAGAAAGAGGACAAAGAATAATGATTTTTCTGTATTTAATTCAGAAAATTAAAAATGTTTAAATACATAGACTCTCTACGGTTCGACCATACGATCCAGGAATGAACCGCAAATAAAACCGGACGGGGCTTATTAATTGCTCAAAGACCTGTTAAACATTAAAATAAAATAATTACCCGTAATTGTCTATATAAAATAATTACGTTTGGGTCAGCCAGAAGTTGCAGACGTATCAACTTTTTCCGCCTCGGTGATCACCGTATCAGCAAACCAAAGTGTTTTTTGGTTATACTTAAAGATATCAAGATCTGTAGTATTCTTCAAAAAATAATGTATCAACTTTTCTTCATCATCGCGATCAAAGTTCTTGAGCTCCACCTTCTTCAAGGAATGTCGCCAACACAACGTGAACACACTGCTGCAACATTTTGGGTCGTCTTTTGGTCCAGTCCTACTACCATAATGAAACTGCACATTTGTTACACAACAAAACAGAAAAGTTAGCTCTTCACACAGGCGTAAAAGATAACGCAAGCAGCGACTATATAATCAAAGACGGACATCATATAAGTTACCCGTATTGATTTGTCATCAGCCTCAAGCTTAGTTGAGGCGAACCAAATGGTCTTTAAATTTGGTGATGTCGAAAGGAAGCAGTCTATCATCTCAGGTGAAACACTTGCCCATGTATTATACTCAACAGTTAGTTTCTTGAGATCATACATTGAAGAAAGCGATACAGCTTTCAACTGTTCTAGGCATAACAAAACCTGCATAAGGGTAAAAAATAGGAGAATTCTACACGTTAAAACCAAACTCGCCAAGAAGAACAGTTAGTACATCTGAAGAGTACATGGGACTGATTTTACCTCGAAAGATTGACATGATAGTGTAAAAAACTCTACTTTACCAAAAGATGCAACCCAGTTCCACAATGTGACAAAGGAATGACGATACACCGGGGCGCCATCGGTTTCCAAGCACAGCGTAAACTCAAGAGGACAAGTCGATTTTAAAACATAGGTGGGAGGAACTAATTTATTGAATTTGAATGAGTCGTAATTCGGAATACGAACTGTTATCTGGAACATTTGATCAGTCCGGCCCAGTAATTTTAAACCCTTCTGTTGATTCATCTCCATCCTCGTCAAGTTACAGGATGAATCGTATTCAAGTTCTATACTTCCAAGGCCAAAAAAGCCACGAGCCAGATTTCTAACCATGTCGTGAGGTATAGACAGCTTCGAGATGGACAGATGCTTAAGACTCCTTGGAATTTCTATATCGATCTTGCAATAATCATATATGGGGCGTATTATTAGTGATTCAAGGTTCTTAGCCCGAATCTTAAGGGTCTCAGTGCACTCCCCCTCACATTGAAGCCTTTTCAGATCTTGACTACAAACAGTCGTGACAAAACCACCAACTGCAGTATTGATCAGTTTAAGTTCCTCAAGGTGCAAAAGTTTAGGGATGTTTTCATCTACCCAGTTGTACATAGAAACATCAGCCAACCACAGAAGCTTGAGAAATCGACAATCAGAAACGTCTATTTCAGTAATGTTGCGAAGCGACTTACCAGTGAATATCAAACTCTGCAGGCTCGGCGATTGGATCTTGATACTGTTTAATCCGGCACAAGATTTGAGAGAAACAGATTTAATTGTTGTGCTGGAGAAGTTGAAAACTTTCAGCCCAGTGCAGTTGCTGATGGACAGATTCTCAAGAACAGACAAGAAAACCATCATATCATCATTCAACAAGTTCATCAGTTTCAGACCTGCTAAATTTAGGGTTGTGATTGAACTCGCTAACCTAAAGCTCCGAGGAAGGGAGTACCGGCATGACTCAAAGTCGATATCCAGCAGTTTTAGGCGGTGGGTTATAGCGGAATCGATGGCCTTGACAGCGCGACGAGCCTGTTCTTGACTAGTCAAATGGACACGAAATCTGAATTTCTCTAAGGCGGTATGGGTGATGTTGAGACGTTGAAGGCTGTAGTTGACATAGTCTAAGAAGCGATCAACATTGTAACCTTGTTTGAACCATGAGAAGTCGAGATCTATTACCGGAAATGAGGTTAAGGATGACAACAACGATTTTGACAAAACGCATGTTCTAATCACGTCCTTGCCGGAGAGAGGTGACAGTATGTGATGGATGATTGGCTGAGGGAGATTTGAGATTCTGTCGTCCGCCGAGTTGTCTCCGGCGCCGGTATGCAATCGGATTCTTTTGTCGGCCATTGCTGCTCTGGGCTCTGGGAAATTTCTTACACAGCCTTAGGGTTTGATGAGAATACATCATAGCCTTAGGGTTTCATATGCCTATAGGTGGGCGGGCATATGAAAGACGAGTTTTAGGACCCAGGCCCATAATATTTCTTAATGTTGAGGGTACTTCCGTAATTTTCACAAATAATGCTTACTTACCACCAAAATCAAGACCAATTGAGAAATGCTATCCCAACTCGAGTTCTCTCTAGGGTTTCTAGAGAGAGAATAGTTTCTCTCTTGAGAAGTTTCAGTTTCGCCGCAGGCGAATCCCCTTCCTCTTCCCGCTCCTCTTCTTCTTCTTCTTCTTCTTCTTCTTCTTCTTCTTCTTCTTCTTCTTCTTCTTCTTCTTCTTCTTCTTCTTCTTCTTCTTCTTCTTCTTCTTCTTCTTCTTCTTCTTCTTCTTCTTCTTCTTCTTCTTCTTCTTCTTCTTCTTCTTCTTCTTCTTCTTCTCCCCTCTGTGTTCTCACCAGTAGCCGTCCAATCTGTAACCCGGTTGGGCTCGCCGCTGCCCTTGCGGCGGCGGCGGCCCCCCCTTCCCCATTTCTTTTTTTAGTCCGATCTGATCTTGTTTTGTTTTTTTTTAGTGGTCTCTATGCAGATCTTTTGTTATGGGCAAATGGGGCTGATCTTTCTCCGGATGGAGGGTTTGGCTGGTGGCTCTCTCTGGTTGTGCTTCGACGCCGCCGCCGCCCACCCTCCTTCCGCCGGTGTGCCGCTAGCCGGCCCTGTTTTGCTATAGTATACAGATCTGTTGAGATTTGTCATATTTTTTCTTGTGTTTCTGTTTCTCCATTGACATGAGGGAATATCTTCTTCTCCGGTTCCCCCCTCCGGTGCGCTCTCACTTGGTCCTAATTGCCATGTATTTTGTTCTGTTAGGTGGTTCTTTTTAGTGTGTTTGTGTCTTTTAGGGTCCTTTCTTGTTCCCCTAACTTCAGATCTGGCTTCTCTTGCCAGAGGAAATTGCAGGTTCTTGGAAGTTTTTTCAGACATGTTTTATTTTTTGAGCTTTCAACAGCAATTTTCTGGTGGGTTTTGGTCATATTCTCTCAAGGCTTGATGTTAATCTTTGGTGACCATGGCTCAATATTCTTGATGGATGCTGTTGGTTGTTCTTCCTGGTGCCGCTCCCAGAAGTCTCTTGTGGTGCGCTTTCAATTTCAAGATCTGGAAGTTACTTTATCTTTCTTGGGCTTTGAAATTTGATCTTTTTTGATGTATTGGAATGGGCAGTGAAATTTGATCTTTTTCGATGTATTGGAATTGAATGTTTTTTAATTTTCTGTTCATTTGAACAGTGCTCTTTCAGAGGAGGTGTGTTGTACCTCTCTCTGCCTCTTTTCAGATGTACTCTGACTTCATGTTAAATGAAAGCTACCGATTTCTGGCAAAAAAAAAAAAGAAATGCTATCCCCAAATTGACTTTTGTCACTATTCATTGGACCACTTTGACCCGGTGATTTGGATAGCAATATGATGCGTTTTTTATAATATTTTCATGGTGCTCTAGAATAAAGTTGCTTTATAATACGGTGAAAGAATTATCAAAAAATTACTTCGTTTTGTGATCTAAATCGCCTGATACTAGTCAAAAAATCAGAATGTAGAGAAAGAAAGGGAACAGAGGTGGTACTTGCCGAACAAAGCTCCCGCATATTTGCCAAACCGCCACATTAGATGATACCTATTGAATACTTAAATACTACTAATATTTTTCTTTACTTCTCTCTCTCTCCTCTCCTCTTGCTCCCATGTTTCCTCTCTTTTCCACTAGGATGCAAGTTCAAAACCGGAAAAACTGCAATCCGATCCGAATCGGGCGGTTTGGTTTGGTTTGGTTCGGTTTGGAAACTGTTACGGTTCGGTCCATGTTTGCAAATATCCCAAACCATAAAAAACAGTTCGGTTCCGGTTTGAGATACCTCAAAATCATAAAAATCGAACCAAACCGCTTATGTAGCATAATTAGGCTATATAATTGTCAACTAGATAACTTCTACACACATATATGTTATTAAGTAATTAACTAATTATGTAATGTTTCTACTTTATTTTTAGATTGCTTGACACATAAATTTTAGCAAAACATTGGTTGCTGAATGAGTTATTTAGAAATTTCAAATGAAAGAATACATTTCCAGGAACCCCCGTTTAAAACCGAACCAAACTGGTCCTTCATGGTTTTGGAACGGTTCGGTTTGGAGCTATGAATGGTCCGGATTAGGTCTAGGTTATGTCCAAACCGTTACATGCGGTTCGGTTCCGATGGTTGCTGAAACCCGACCGAACTGAACCGTTTTCATCCCTACTTCCACTCCCTCTCCCCCGTCCAACTCTCCTGTCTAACAACTGTGGCTTCACCGATTCTTCTTCCGCCTTCCCATATGCAGATTCATTTTGCGGGCAGAATTCAACAAGGCCTCGCCATTCATCTCATGCTGAAAATTAATTCGTAATCGTTTCTATTCAATAGATCCAAAAGGGTGTTAGATCGAAGTGTTTCGAATTGGAGTATTAATAATCAACTTCGAACTGATTTAGTGATCCCTCTAATCATGAAACAAATAATACTTGAATAATATGGAAAAATGGTTCCGTTTCACATAACAATGGATTGATTAAATTAGAAAGGATTAAAAGATAGAACGAATTGCTATGTTCAATCTTTCGGGATAAACTCTCAAAAACATTTTGGACTGGACTGCTCTGGAATGAATACAGAGAGAATTTTACTATGATTGATTAAAAACCCAGAATATGAAGATGGTTGGAAAAAAAAAATTGGAGGAGGAACACAAACGAAGAGAGAAAGGAGTTCATAAATAAATAGAAAATGATTTCTTTTTTACTGTGTGAATGAAGATAGAAGAAGAGTGGGCCAACGAGTAATTTAATTTATGGGTGACGTGTCACGTTAGAACCTAGTTGGAAGATTCGTTCATGTGCTTAGCACTTCTCATACCAATATGGAAGTAAAGGATCTCAAGTAATATAAGATGAGGAGAAAGTGAACAGGTTCTCGTGTGTAGATTGATTCACAGCATCTCTTCGGTAGTCTTGATTTTTTTTTTTTTTTTTTTTTTTTTTTTTTTTTGCGCCAATGAGTGCTAGCTCAAGTGGTGGAGTATTAAAAGCCACTGCACGAATTGCTTAGCACTTAATCTAATCATGTGTACTATATCATATTCTTAATCTCTACCTTTCTCAATCAATGTTTATTATCTTTATTTTCTTAAGATTCTTATTTCGGTGCTTAGAATTTTTTACAAGCTTTGAGCCTGAAATCGATCAACTAGACTTCTGTAGACAGTGTAAATCAGGTATACCAATTGTCATCCAGGTGGCATCCTAAGGTAAGGCTTAGTGGTACTCCATCA
The DNA here is from genome assembly GCA_023055425.1 of Linanthus parryae. NCBI lineage: Eukaryota > Viridiplantae > Streptophyta > Magnoliopsida > Ericales > Polemoniaceae > Linanthus > Linanthus parryae. Next base: position 139,496,296 of record JALGPY010000004.1, on the reverse strand, counting down.
GTATTATATAATTACTACTACCATGTCTCACTTATCCATATGGGGTTGTGAGACAGGGATACTTGCATATGAACCACACGTGAGTCGAGCGGTCTAAGTGGTTTAAAGGCTGGAATAAGGCTCGTCGCACGTGAGCTACGATTATACTTACGCGCGACCCTGGTCAGTTATCTGAGAGACTTGCGAATTACCCGCCTATATGTACAGTTGATAGTACACGTGTGCGAGGCAGTAATATAACCGTTGCATGCGGCTATATAACTTCTCATAACAGCTGTTCTAAGACTAATATATATAGGAGGATTGTCCTTTGATAGATGTTCGGATCTTTTGAATCATCACCCTTCATACTGTCTCTCTCAGATATCTGACTTGACTTACTCTTACCCTTGTCTTCTTAACCTCTTACTCTTGATCTTTGTGTCTCGTTGGTTGTTCTTATCTGTTGCAGGTACACGCTTGGATCCTTCTCATATATTTTTTTGTACACAACTTCCAAGGCTTCTGAGTCTGAGGAGGGGTATAACGCCCCCAAAAATTCACACCAGAAAATCAGAAATGTCCTATTCCATACCCGAGATAAATCAGAGTATCATGAGATTTTTTACGGTCGATTACCATAACATAACCAACCACATCATAAAGTTAAAGTGCTTTTACAATTCAGTTGTCTCAACACAGGAAAGTGCTGCCACAAATTCATGCGATAAACTAGAAATTTAAATGAAAAGAAATAAACTACGGTGTTCATTACTGGTGTTGTATTTTAGTAGGCTCCAACGTCGCCGCTCCCAAGACTTAAACTTCAAAGCCTACAGCTGTGGTGGAGAATTAAACGCACAAGACACCACAATTTGATAAAAGTCAGTACAAAATACTGAGCAAGAATCACCAAAGCATGTAAAACATGATGAAAATAGACGAATTTAAAGACATAGCTTCATGCAGTCAAAGCTTGTACACAACGAAATTAAAATTAGGCTTAACTACTGAATGCATACCCACAATATAATGAAGCTATCACATTGCAACCCCCAGTCCTAAAACTCGCTCATTCCATCCCCATTTGCAATTAAAACGTCAATTTCAAACGGGTAAAAAATACTTTGATGATGATAAACTGTAGACCTGGCAAAATGGGTGGGTTGGTCGGATTTGGTTGTGGTTATATTTAGTTTGGTCCTAAATAGGTAACACCCAAATAAGACCATTAATAAGTGGTCTTAATTGGGGTAGGTATAAATGGACTATGCTTATATGGTTTACCCATTTAAACCCAAAAATCATTTAAAAGATGATAAATTACGATTTTACCCTCAAATTATCGTAGATTACCATTTTACAAACTGGTGGCGAGAAAGTGTCATTTTCAAAACTAATAGGGGTCAATGTGTCTTTGCATAAAAAATATGGGGTGAAAGTGTCTTTTACCACAAATTAACATCAAACCCCATCGTTGTCCTCCAAACTCCAGAGAATTGAGATCTGCATCGCTGCCGCCATGCTCGACCTTTGTACGACATCACCACTGCTACCTTCCACCTCATCGCCGCCGTCACTTCGTCGCTGTCACTTCGTCGCCGTCGTTGTAGAGGTCAGCAGCACAGGGCTAATTCGTCTTATACCCAGCTGTTACGCCGAGTATAATGGATGATGGAAGAAACTGGACTTGAGGCACGATGAACGTAACAATTTTAAGGGATAAATCGTACAACAATGGAGAGTGGAGGAAAGACTGCAACTTTCAAGATGATGAATCAAGAATTCGTCAAACTGGACCGGTTTGATGGCACCAATTTCACCCGTTGGCAAGACAAGTTGATGTTTCTACTCACTGCATTGAAGGTGGCATACGTTCTGGACGAAAATTTGCAGCCAATACCACAACCAAAGGACGACGACACTGACGAATTAAAGGCGCAGCGAACGAAGAGGGAGGAGGACGAACTAGTTTGCAGAGGACACATTCTCAACACACTGTCGGATCGTTTATACGATCTATTCACATCACAGAAGTCACCAAGCAAAATCTGGAAGACGTTGGAGAACAAATACAAAGCTGAAAAGCAAGGATCAGATAAGTTTCTTATTAAGAATTTTTTTGATTTTACTATGGATGATAGTTCTCCCATTCTCGATCAGGTTTACGAATTCCAAATCCTCGCTAATAAACTTCGCGATCTCAAGATTGTTGTTCCTGATGAGTTGTTAGTAGGGGGTATTATTGCTAAACTTCCTGAAAGTTGGCATAAATACATGAAGGAACTTCTTCACACAACAGAAGACTTCAACCTTGAACAACTTCAGAAACATCTCCGAATCGAAGAAGAAACTCAAATCCGGAAAAGAAACCTGGCGGGTCCTTCTAGTTCTAAAGTGAACTTCGTGGATGACCAAGGTAGAGCGGGAAAGAAGAGGAAGTTCGATGAAACCGGTTCCAATCCAAACGGTGCTACCAAGAAGAACAAGAAGAATATGAAATGTTACAATTGCGGCAAGAAGGGACACATCAAAAGGGAATGCAACAAGCCTAAGGTTCAGAATGGGAATTCCAAAGACAAGTCTAACGGAAATTCCAAACAGGATAATGTCATTGAGAGTTCAGTCTCTGAATTAGTCGCCATGGTTTCCGACATGCATATTGGCATGATTATGGAGTTGAACATGGCGTCTGAAGATGCTTCTCATGATTGGTGGTATGATTCCGGTGCAACTGTCCATGTTTGTAACAACAGGTCGCTTTTTGTGCATTATGAAGAGACTCCCAACGAACGTGAAGTTCTTATGGGAAATCACAATGCAGCCAAGGTTCTCGGAAAGGGAAATATTCAAATCCAATTCACTTCCGGGAAGAATTTGACCCTGCAGAATGTTCTCTATGTTCCTGAAATCAAGAAGAATTTGGTGTCGGCTAATCTTCTTTGTAAGAACGGCTTTAAGGCTGTGATTGAGGCTGACAATGTAATTTTATCTAAGGCTGGCATGTTTGTTGGAAAGGGGTATGCTTGTAATGGGATGTTTAAGTTATCTATTAATGAAATAAATGCTAGTTCTATCTACATGATTGACTCTATTTCTTTATGGCATTCTCGTTTGGCGCATTTAAATTTTAGATCGTTGAAATTCATGCGAAAAGATGGTTTGATATCTTGCACTAGTAATCACGACTCTAAATTTGAAATTTGCATACAAGCGAAAATGACTAAGAAATCTTTCCCAAGTGTAGAAAGAAAATCCCAACTTCTACAACTTGTGCATTCTGATATTTGTGAATTAAATGGCATAGTTACTAGAGGTGGTAATAGGTATTTCATAACATTTATTGATGATTGTTCTAGATATGCCTATGTTTATTTGATGAAAACTAGGGATGAGGCCTTTGACAAATTTAAGTGTTATAAGGCTGAAGTTGAGAATCTCATGGAAAGGAAAATTAAAACTCTTCGTAGCGATAGAGGTGGTGAATATTTTCCTCATGAATTTTTAGCGTTTTGTGAAGAGCATGGTATTGTACATCAAACTAGTGCACCATACACGCCACAACAAAATGGTTTGGCTGAGAGGAAGAATAGGACGCTAGTGGATATGGCCAATTCTATGCTCTTGAACGCAAAATTAAAATCCTCTTTGTGGGGTGAAGCGTTACTTACCGCATGTTATTTGCATAATAGAATTCCTTCACGGAAATCAAAAGTTTCACCTTACGAAGTATGGAAAGGCAGAAAATCGAACTTGAAGTACCTTAGGGTATGGGGATGCATGGCGTTTTATCGCGTTACAGACCCTAAGAGAACAAAATTAGGGCCAAGAGCTCTCAAGAGCGTGTTTGTTGGATATGCCGAAAACTCAAAGGCATATAGGTTATTGGATTTAGAATCCAATGTGATAGTGGAATCAAGGGACGTATAATTTATTGAAAACAAATTTATCGATGATTCCAACTTGTCAAAACCTACTCCAACAATGAATCATGACCTATCTCTTGGAAATAAGAGAAAGGCTTCCGATGATATTGAACCTCCTCGGAGAAGTCAAAGAGCACGGAAGGAAAAAGGATTGGGCCCTGATTTTGTCTCACCGGATTCTCTTGTATTTCTTATGGAAAGAGATGGAGAAACTGTCCTGAATAAAATACCTATTTCACTCGATACAGAAGATGATCCAAAAACATTCTCTGAAGCTATGGCTTCTAGAGATTCAGGTTTTTGGAAAGAGGCTATAAACGACGAAATGGACTCGATATTATCGAATAATACTTGGACATTAGTCGATTTACCTCCGGGATCAAAACCTATTGGGTGCAAATGGGTGTTTAGAAGGAAGTATAATTACGATGGGTCACTACAAACCTTTAAAGCTAGATTGGTAGAAAAAGGTTTCAAGCAGAAAGGGGGTATTGATTATTTCGATACCTATGCACCCGTGGCTAGAAGAACATCCATTAGAGTGCTGATGGCACTTGCCTCCATTTTTAATTTGCATGTACACCAAATGGATGTTAAAACCGCCTTCCTAAATGGTGAATTAGATGAAGAAGTGTATATGGAACAACCAGAAGGATTCGTGATGCCAAATAACGAAAAGAAAGTTTGCAAACTTGTTAAGTCCTTGTATGGGTTAAAGCAGGCACCGAAACAATGGCATGAAAAGTTCAATGCCGTTATTTTATCCCATGGATTTAAGCATAAACATGCGGACAAATGCATATATTCAAAATTTAAGGATCGTTATGGTGTTATTATTTGTCTATATGTGGACGATATGCTTATTTTTGGGACTAACATGGAAGAGATTTCAGAAACTAAGAAGTATTTGACCTCCCAATTTAAGATGAAGGATCTTAATGAGGTTGATACTATCTTAGGTGTCAAGGTGAAGAAACATAGTGGGGGTTACGCTTTATGTCAATCTCATTACATAGAGATGTTGCTTCTTAAATTCAAACATTTAGGATTTAAAGAAGCTAACTCACCTTATGATTCTTCGGTAAAATTGACTGAAAATGATGGCAGAGCGGTTGCTCAATTAGAGTATGCTGGTGTCATTGGGAGTTTGATGTATGCAATGCATTGTACTCGACCTGATATTTCTTTCGCAGTTTGTAAACTCGCAAGATACACAAGTAATCCTAGTGCCATGTATTGGAAAGCTGTTGGTAGAATTCTCGGTTATCTCAAACGGACTTCCAACTTGGGATTATTTTATAATAACTTCCCAGCGGTATTAGAGGGTTATACAGGCGCTAGTTGGATAACTGGCGCGGGTGACAATAAGGCAACTTCTGGCTGGATCTTTATGATTGGAGGAGGAGCAGTCTCTTGGGGTTCCAAGAAACAGACATGTATCTCTCATTCAACGATGGACTCAGAATTTATTGCCTTAGCGGCTGCAGGCAAAGAAGCAGAATGACTGAGAAATCTGCTATTGGATATAAAGTTGTGGCCACAACCGATGCCGTCTATTTCTTTGTTTTGCGATAGTCAAGCTACAATGTCTAGAGCATATAATAAAGTTTATAATGGAAAATCTAGACATATTAGCTTCCGACATGAATATGTAAGACAGTTAATCTGTGATGGTATTATTACCATAGTTTATGTTCGGTCAAGTTTAAACTTGGCTGATCTGTTTACTAAGGGTCTTTGCAGAGACTTAGTAAGGAAAACATCTAGTGAAATGGGATTAAAACCTTACGATCAGATGTAGCGGGAACCCTACCTTATGCTTAATTGCTAAACAAGGTTTAATGGGTAAAAACAAGTTACATTATGATCGGGAAAACACTGATAATTTACGTACCCATTCTAGGATAATCAGTGTAATATTTACGAGGGTGAGTTAAGACTCTTAATGAAGTTCATCTCGTCGAGGTAACATAGTTACCGAGAAGATGAAACTTCACCTATATAAACATGAGAGGTTTAGCCGCTTCTAACAAAAGTTTTAAAGGTTTACTTTTGTAAATGTTTATGAATCCAGGATCGAGCACATGGCTTAAGGTGCTAACATAGTGTGAATTACTCACCGGAACTGGATAGATTTATGTGTGTGATACTTCCGCTTCTAATTATAGAGTTTTGGTTTAATCTGCGGACACCAAATACTTTATTAGAAGTTTGAAGTATTTACGCTAATTGAGGTTTAAGTCGAGAGACACCTTCTTGTATGCATAAATCTATCACGATTGAACTGGAATTTACAAGCTAAGTGGAGGATTGTTGAAGATAGCTTGTAAAAGTCTTGGGGAAATTTGTCCCACATCTTAGAAAATAGAGTTATTATGCATGTTATATATGGAAACCAATTAATGACATTTAATTGAGTTACCATATAGAGTGGTTATCCTCTACAACTCGCACACGCGCGCGCTCAAGGCGCAATGTGGCGCTTTAGTGGCGCTTTTGTAGGCGCACTTAGGCACTTTGGCGACGTGGCACGTGCGCGTGTGGCGTGAGTTAATTAAATAATAACTGTTTTTCATTTTATTTTTCTGGTTGTTATGGCGGTTATTTTTCGGTTGGTGAAAGGATGTGTTGTTATAAACAGTCACAACTGTTATGAACAAACACATCCCTTCATGTTCTATCTTGAACTATAAATAATCCAAACACCCAGCAGATTCCCATATCAGTTTCAATCACAGTTTCACAGAGAATTCTAGAGAACTTCTGCAGATTGCTGGCTGTAGAACCGACGCGACTTGTTGTATCCTGGAGGGGAATCGCCAGAACCCGGCAGCATAGTGGGGGCGATTTATCCCTTAAAGAAAACGTTCATCGTGCCTCAAGTCCAGTTTCTTCCATCATCCATTATACTCGGCGTAACACCAGCCAATCAAATAACGAATCAGGATCAAAATTGAAATCAAAGTCGCCGGCGTTAGTCTCCATAGATTCCGGCGAACTGGAATCGCGCAGTTTCCGAAGGTCATCCTCCTCCTTGTCGACGGTGGATTCCGCCGTGAAGCCACCGTGTTCATCAGACCCTCCTGGCAGGCGATTTGGTCCGCGTACTACTGGAAGTCGGGGCTTAACTTCAGGGATTCCAGGGGACCTTCGCCATCGCCGCCGCTGTCCTCGGCCATCGCCGCCGCTGTCCTCGGGCCATCGTCTCCGTCGCTCCCTCATTCAAAGTCGACACTTTTCGTCATATTTTCATTATATGATGTTTTTTCTTTTGAAGAAATAAAATAAATATTTCTCTGATATTTTTTCTTAAGATCTGCTCAACTATTCATTTATAATAAAAATAATTTTCTTTTAAATATAAAATATTACATGCTCTTCTTTTTTTCTACAAAGGAACAACCACATTTTTTAATAGTTTATACTTTCGTTATTTTTTATGTTCACAAGGGTATTAAGGTAAATTGAGAGTGTGTAGTTTTGATTGAATTTAGCAGTATGAATGTGAACTTTTTAATTGGGGACCTGTTGGGTCCTGGATAAAAACCCACCCGCCCAAGTTAATAATAGGTTTAAATAGTCTAACTCCAAATAAGACCATTTCACTAAATAGACAGGACCCAACCTATTAATAAATGACACAACTACTTAAGTCCATTGGGTAAAAGACCATTTTGCCAGGTCTAATAAACTGTAATCCAACCTCCAATATTTCTAAATGAAATATTTCAATGTATTAGTTCATTGCTCAAAAACCATATTGCATGTCTCAATAGGAAATTTCCAACGTTCAAATTAATGTTCCATCTAAGTTCTTCCAAAATTCATAATCCATGCCCCCTTTATGTCTATCCAAAAATTCATGTATCAATTTCTTATTTAGGAGTTATAAAAAATAATGTTTATTGTTTATTTGTTGATACGGGGAAGAACCATACCATAACCATTTTAGTGGAAAATCCATATCCATATCCATATTGATATCCATCTCGCAACATCAAAGATCACAAGTGTCGACACCCCCTAACAGACTTCTCACGGCCAGTAGGGAAAGTACGAGGAATGATCCGGAGCTAATTGCGGCGAGCTAATAAAGTGGGTCGAATGACCAATCTAGTGTATGTATCCACAAAAAAGTATCTAACCATACAACTCTTTCAACTTTACATTATAATCAATTAATCCATGTGAGGGTTTTCCAAAAGTAAGAATTCGTTTGCCAAAAATTCAATATGGCACAGTAATCCATAAAAATAAGTACTCATTTTGAGATGAATAAAGGAATCACATGATGACACAAATGAAGCTTGGCACACAATACAAGACATGATTACTTAATCCAAATAGCAAATAGCAAGTAACAAATAGAAGCTCATTTTAATTGATGTAGCCCATGTTGACATAATCGTTGCCTACAAGTTCATGATTTTCTAATCAACGTCAAATGCATTACTTTGAATGATACGCACATGTCACTCGGAGCATGGTAAACTAATATTTCAGAATTAACATTCCAATCCAACAAACCATGCCTCAAACCCAAACCCCATTAGTACACTAGTTCACCATTTAAAATTTTAATAAAAAAACTATTTATTTTAACCCATAAGAACTCATGAATTTATACAAATTATTCTTCTGACATCCATGTCAAAACTTCTCTGAAAAATATTCTTATACTTGTCGAAATCTCAAAGGGGTCGCAAAACTATCAATGTTTCTTCAAAAACACAATTTAGTTAAGAGTATAATAAAATCATCCGCTCTAACGACCATTTCTGTACTTGCAGCCACTGCTTTCTGAGCTATAGCGACACTTTCTGCACCTACAACGACTGCCCAGATTGTATACATAGTGTAGTAATGAAAACTAAACGTTTTTTAATTTCGATTCCAACCAAACTCACATGTACAGCGAACAAGAATCGCATTAGGTCATTAAGGTTCATCATATATGGAATCATACACTTCCTAGTGTTTTAGGATTAATTAGTACACCTAACGAATTAGGATTTCGCAAGAGTTTCAAGTGTACGAATTATTTCGCTAGAGTTCCAATATTGTTTTTTGAAGAATTGACCTCATAAACTAAAATAAAAAATAGAATAAATATCATGAATGATCATTCAAATTACCTGCAGAACAGCAAGAACAATGCATTGCACGGACAAACTTGCCTTTCTGTGCAAAGTATTTCCTCAGATTGGCGCAATCTGTGGGATCAAAGTTCTTCATAGTTATTGCTCTATTGGTATGTCGCCAGCACTTTTCACGTAGACCCAAGCAACAGGATTTCAAGTCATCAGGCTTCATGACCACATCTTCTTCACCAAGCTGTAAATAGGTGATAGAGTAGACGGAACAAGTCAGAGGATGCAAGCTTAAATAAATTTATAATGCAGTATAGCTAATTGTTTTGCGGGATACCTTCATCACTTTTTTTCTCATGCTTTTTCTTTTTCTTACATTGTACTTTCTTGTTTCTGGGTCGTGAACGACGTGGATCGAACTCTCAACCTTATTTGAAACAAAGAATATGGTTTGTGCCAAAGGAAATAGCCAAAGTAAGCTATCGACCAATTCCACAGAAATGTTCTGAAAACCTGATATTCTCATATGCCTGAGATTAGTACGGAGAGGAACAACAAATTGTCTTATTTTCATTGGGATGAGCAAATCCTGGAAGATGGACAAGAAAAAATATATCATCGGAAGCTGTTCTGAAGGATAAAATCTAGTAGGAATAAAGAACTGAGATTACCTCATCGGGTGTAGAATCTATAATAAGAAGTGCACTCTCGTCAAGAACATCTTGAATGAACTTTCTCAGGGTAAGAAAGTGGGTTGCACGACACGGAAAGCTTCTTTTGATAGAGACAGTTACATCTACACCGCGATTCGGCCTGGGATAACTAGTCATGAATGAAACAAGCTTCGGAGTATCCAAATTGAGAGTTCGAGTGTCAACTCCATTCAAGTTAAGAGATTCAATGTTTTCACCCTTAATCTCAGTATTCCGAAGTGACGGTCTAAACTTCACCAATTCCACCGCTTTCAAATTTCCGTTTGAAATCCTCAACTTATACAACTTATCGCATGCCGCGAATTTCAAATTCTGAAGATGTAAGAGCTGAGGGATGTTATCACCGACCCACTTGTCGGTGATACTAGCACACTCGATAACCAAAACCTCAAGGGATGTACATTTGCAAATGTTGATTTCAAAATATGGATCCGATATACACCAACAAGAGGCCGGTTTGACATTATATACAAATTTCTTCAAACTTGGTGATTCGATTTCAATAACCTCTAATTCTTTATAACAGGACTTCAACTCGATAGACCTAATTGTAGTGCTGGAGAGCTTGAAATTTCTGAAATCAAAACAAGCATCGATGCACAGTGTCTCAATAAGAGGGCAGATTGCTAATAGATGGCTGAGATTGTGTAGCTTCGTATTCTCTAATTCAAGTCTTTTGATTGAACAGGAAGAGACATTGACAATTGGCAGGCCTGTACAAAGCCTAAGATCTTCCACGCCCTTACTCACCACCAAACATATGGCCTCGTCAATGAGAAGATCTCTCTCGGGGTCTTGTCTACCAACAGGAATGAAGAGATGAAATTTCTCTACAATTGTTTCTCGAAGCTTTATTCGTTGGATGGTGCGGCGGAGTAGGTCCTTGAATTTTTCCTTTAGATCTTGTCCTCTATGCTTTCGGGGTTTGAACTGATCATAGTCGAGAATAATATCGGGGAAAGAAAGCAAGGAAGATAGAAAGGTCTTGGATACAGCACTTGTTGCGTGGACGTCTTTCATCGTCGGAAGGAATGACAGAATCTGATGGATGATCACCTCTGGCAGGCCAGAGATTCTGTCGGCCCGAGTCGTTTCTGCCATTGGTTTCCTGACTGAGCCACAGAGACGGAGATTAGGGTAAAAACTTTTGTGCGTTCCTGCCATTGGGTATCAGTCTTAGGGCTAGGGTTTCAAGCAAGCTGGGGGTAAAAGACACTAATAGCCCGTTTGGTAATACTTTTGCTTTCTCGAACGGTTCTTCTCAAATCCAAAAGCAGTACTTTTGTGTTTGGTAAAATTTTGTTTTTCTACTTTCTAGAAAGTAAATGTTTCCCCACAGCAGCTTGAGGGGTTGCTTTCTACGACCTGCTTTTTGATTAATTTATAGTTTGACATCATTATCCATTAATAAATATTAATAATATTTTATTGTAGTAGTACTATTTATTATATCATTTCTGAAATGGTCGTTTTAACATTAAAAAAGTCTAAAGCACTTTTACCAAACACATAATGTCAAAAGTGTTTTTTAACAGCAGATTTTATATGGAGTTTACCAAACACTTTTTGTGTAGATTCTCACAGCAGCTTTCTCACAGTGCTTTCCTCTAAACCGCCACAACATTACCAAACTAGCCCTAAAAATTAGGGTTAAAACTTTTGTGCCTCCTGTGGCAACTAGCTGATCCGGTATCAGCCGATTATTACAAAAATACCGGGTATCGCACATTAAAAGCTCCTTCTAGGGGAGTTACTTTTTGACCCGGATAAAACTTGTAACGCCAAGAGCATCTTCAATGGTGATATGCAAAAAATAAAAAAAATGGGGATATGCCAATTTTATGAAAGTTTTAACTAAAATTGAGTTTTTGCAATTTTTTTGCAAATATGTGCTAGCTCAACTTGTAGAGTGTTTAAAAAATTCCGACATGAAGTCCTGAATACAAACCCAATTGAAAAATATTTAGACACGCATAAGTTGAGATAAATTATGGAGAGAGAAGGAGAAATTTTAAGACATGAATCATCATGTGAAAAACTTAAGAATAGTGGGTTAATTTTTTTAGGGGCTTAATTACATAATGCATACCCACAGTATGTCAAAACTAGCACAGTGCAATCCTCACTTCTACAATGATTTGATTGCATCCCTCATTGCCTCCATAGTTCAGCTTCCTTTCGCCCCCCATCGAGCCATTCTTCCGCCTCAGCTTGCTTCGTCTCAGTGCCTTACCCGTATATTCCACATGTCTATCCGGCGTAGCCCTTAGCCGCTGAGTCAGCCACCGTTCTGTTCCGGCTCGTACAACTCCAGATCCATTCTAGTACTAGTCAACAACTTTGATAGTCTTATTTGGCTAGTTTGTTAAGCAGAATTGAACCGGGCCACACCGGTTCCTAAGATTTTTCGGTATTCTGAACCCGTTTCGACGTTCTCATACAGGTTTTTGGTTCTCTAGGGTTTCCATACCCTCTTTTAAGGTTTGTTTCGGCAACTCTTCTCGGCTCTCACTGTCCCCACTTGGCTCCGCTACGAGATCTCAGGATATTATGACCGATATGTCGCTAAACTATCTCGATTCGACCTCAACATGTCGTTAAGCTGTATGGTTTTAGTTCTCACTCCAACGTGAACGGTCTTAATTCGACCTCAATATGTCGCTAAACAATATGGCTTCCGTGTTGAATCCTTTATTTAGTTTCTTAGTTTGCGTTCTGTTGTAACCAAAAATAAAATAAAGACAGTGCAGCTAAATAGTTGATTTCGGGTTCATTAAATTTCAACATGCCAATACGTGTTGATTACAACTTATCTAAATTGTTGGTCCAAGTTAACTTTCCAACTCCTCCGTTTACTTCTCGAAAGCGAATTCGATTCTACCGTCTGAGTCAGAGAAGAATATAAGTCACCTAGGGATTTAACATGACTTTACATAATTGCAAACCACAATGTTTTTTGGTTAATACGAAATAATATCAAGATCTTTAGTATTCTCCAACAAATAATCTATCAACTTTACTTTATCATTGCGATCAAAGTTCTTGAGCTCCACCTTCTTCAACGAATGTCGCCAACACCTCATGGATAGACGCCTGCAACATTCTGGGTCGTCTTCTATAATGATCCTACTTCCATAATGAAACTGCAAATTTGTTTCAGAACAAAGTGGTAAAGTTAGCTCTGCACACTAGGACGCAATGATAATGAAAGCAGCGACTAAATGTTCAAAGACATACATCATAGAATTTACCTTTATTGATTTTGCCTCCGCCTCTAGCCCAGTTGACATGGTCTCTATATTTGGTGATGTTGAAAGTAAGCATTCTATCATCTCATGTGAAACACTTGTCCATTCCACCAACCTAACAGTTAGATGATTGAGATCATACATTGGGGAAAGTGATACTGCTTTCAACTGTTCCAGGCATAACAAAACCTGCATAAGGGAAAAAGTTGGAGAAATTGGCACGTTAAAAATCAAATTTGACTTGAACAGATGCTAGGTTATTTCACATGAATTGAAACGAGAGAAGTCGCAATTTTACCTTGAAAGATTGACATACTAATGTCAAAAACTCGACTTTAGGAAAAGAAGCAACCCAGTTCCACAATGTGACAAAGGAATGATGATACATGGGGGCGCCATCGGTTTCCAAGCACAGCGTAAACTCAAGAGGACCAGTCGATTTTAAAACATTTGCGGGAGGAACTAAGTTATTGAATTTTAATGAATCGTAATTTGGAATACGTACTGTTATCCGGACCATTTGATCAGTTTGACCCAGTAATTTAAAACCCTTATGTTGATTCATCTCTATCCCCGTCAAGTTACATGAAGAATCGTATTCAAGTTCTATACTTCCAAGGCCAAAGAAGAAATCAGCCAGATTTCTAATAGTGTTGTTAACGATAGACGACGGCTTCGTCAGGTACACATGCTTAAGACTCCTACGAGTTTCTATATGGATCTTGCGAGGATCAAACCCGTTGAGTATTGTTAGTGATTCAAGGTTCTTAGCCCGAATTTTAAGAGTCTCAGGCCTCACCCCCTCCCAATGAAGCTTCTTCAGATCTTGACTAAAAACTGTCATACCATTACCACCACATACGATATCGATCAGTTTCAGTTCCACAAGGTGCAAAAGCTTAGGAATGTTTTCATCTACCCAGTTGTTCAACAAAATAGCATCAGCCAGCCATAAAATCTTGAGAAATTGGCACTCAGAAACATTGATGCCACAAATCTGGTTCTTGGGTTTACCAGTAAATATCAAACTCTGCAGGCTAGGCGATTGGATCTTGATACTCTTCAAACCATAACAAGATTTGAGGGAAACTGATCTGATTTTTGTGCTGCAGAAGTTGAACTCTTTCAGGCCAAGGAAGTTGCTGATGGACAGGTTCTCAACAACAGACAAGAGAGCCATCACATTATCATTCCAGTTTGTTACCCTCAGACCTGCTAAATTTAGGGTTGTGATCATCGAACTCTTTATCTTAATAATGCTGCTGCGAGGCAGAGAGTACTCCCTTGATTTAAAGTCAATATCTAGCAGTTCAACGTGATTGGTTATAGCGAAATCGATGGCCTCAACAGCGCGACGAGCCTGTCCGGAACTCCTCAAAATTACACGAATTCTGAATTTCTCTAACGTGGTATGGGTGATGTTGAGACGTTTAATGCTGTACTTGACATAGTCTAAGAAGTGATCACGAGTGTTACCTTGTTTGAACCATGAGGAGTCGAGATCTAGAGATGGAAAACAAGTCATGGCTGATAACAATGACTTTGACAAAACGCATGTTCTAATCACGTCCTTACCAGAGAGCTGTGACAATATCAGATGGATGATTGGCTGAGGGAGATTTGAGATTCTGTCCTCCGCCGAGTTGTCTCCGGCACCGGTAAGCAATCGGATTCTTTTGTCGGCCATTGCTGCTTCAGGCAATATCTTAGCTAGCCTTAGGGTTTAAACAAGAGTCTTAGCTCTACTTACTACTGTGTCATATTACGCTAACCTCCCTCAGGTTTGACACAAAGATAGTTCTAGTCCTTTTAGTTTACGCTTTCACCCTTTTCATGTACCAAACTTCAGGACACTAAAACCCCTTATTGTGTCATTGCATACTATAATAGGGTATATTTGTCTCAAAACTAATATCCTATACTAGCAGCGTCCCAATTAGGGAGTGCATGTGTCTTATTATTTTGCACACCAAACGGGTGGAAGTGTTTTTCCGCAAACTCAAAGGGGAGAAAGCTTCTTTACATGATACCAGAGAAGGTGAAAGTGTCTTTTCCCATTCTTACAAACCTTTCCCTCTCCTCTATCAAATTATGTAAACCTTCCGTCACTTTAGGGTTTCTTAATTACATACCTCTTATGAACCCTTGGGCTTCAACTGCACACTCAAAGGATTTAATAATAACCTTGCGGAGTTGGACAAGTACAACGGAAAGAGGAGTCAGCACAACGTAAAAGGCTTGAGCGAAAACGAAACTGAAGGCTGAGCGAAGAGGCAAGGTCAACAATCAAAGTTCGAATTCTCTGTATCCTTGTGCGTATCCTTCTCTATATCCTTTTTACGATTGGTCCATGTCATATTTTACATCGAGTAAGCGACATGGATTTCATTGAAGGTTATGAAAAAGTTGTTGATCTGGCAAAATAGGTTGCGAACGAATAATCACTGCCTTTAAAGGGGCACTCTAGGTTCATAATGAGGGATCAATTCTCATTTCACAAGAGACTTGTATACAATGGATAGAGAATATTTTTTCCAATTTTCTATTATTTGTAACAATTTTTAATATATATATATGTATATATATATTTATTGAATACCTGTTTGTCGTCTATTGGATTCGAGCTTCATAATGAGGGATCAATTCTCATTTCACAAGAGACTTGTATGCAGTGGATAGAGAATATTTATGCCAATTTCTATTATTTGTAACAATTTTCAATATATATATATATATATATTATAGATATTTATTGAATACCTGCTTGTCGTCTACTGGATTCGAACCCAGGACCTCATGCAGGGGATTTTAAACGCTCTACCACTTGAGTTTGCACCCATTTGCATTCTTTAGTCTTATATGTGATATAAAGAAACTCTTGTTCTGTACCAATTTTGGTGGACTCAATTGATGCTAATCATCTCCATTAAATTTACTTGCTCTTCGGTCTGATGTCGGGTTGGTGACAATTTGGGAAATACTTTCCTTCTTTGATCTCTGAGTTAGCTAAATTGCAAAACCCCAAGCTACAGCCATATCAATATTTTGGCAACTCCGCTGGGGAGGTAAGTTGAGAGAGAAGGTTGATTCATTGGAAATATGTAGGAGATTGGGTGTTCGAATGGATATCTCGGACATCATGGTCATGAATGATCTGGACTAGGATAGTTGTGTCCCAGAACAATGGGATGAACTCATAGCTGTGTTGGAGAGCATAAAAGGAGCGGGACAGTTAAGATGGACTGTATGGAAGAGGACACTGAATGAATGGAGAGGATTCGGATTTCTCGATGGAGAATGATGTCTCTAGCCAAGGGAACGACTTAAATACTACGAGGATCCATGCCATTCAGAGATTTTTATGATAGCATGGGGCTTGCAAGAAGGCCAGTGAGAGGATTACTAAGTCTAATATGATGATTGCAGAGCAGGCATAGCAATGAAACAAATTGGGCCAAAATTTGGACCTCATTATAACATTTTTTTGAAGAAGATATGTTTTATGCTTTTCCGAGTAACGTACCCCTATATGTGGCTATAAACATGTAGAGTTTGGAGCTTTCAACAGCGTTCTTGGATGGCGAATTTTCTCTTAACATTATGCCACTGTATACTTGATATCATCTGGATATCCCTGTAATAGCCTTTGTTGAGGAGGTGCCTTGAATGTGTTGAATTAGTCAAAGGCGGTGGAATAATGAGGTAGCAATTGTTAGGAATTGTTTCCATATCAAAGATGGAAACTTATGGGCAGCAAGTTTGTTCCAATTTGGTTATGGAAAACTTTGACCTGTGGGTTTCCTCTAGGGTACTATATAAAGAAGCTAGTAGTCTCTCTACTAGGTATGCAAAACATTGTAATTGTTCCTCTTAAGTGAATAAAGAGTGCTTTTACGCCTTGGAGATACTCGTGTTCTTCTTTTATTCGTTCTTCGTTCGTGAGGTGGTTTGACATAACAAACTGGTATCAGAGCTCGGGTTTGGCGGTGTTTGAAGATCAAGGCGGAGCAAAGCTAGGGTTTCACAACTTGGTGAAATCAAAGCTAGAGTTTTGCTATCTAGGTGGAGCACGCGACTAGGGTTCAAGATCCACCAAGAATGATGTCCGGATCGATGTTGAAGATCGAAGGTTCACAGGAGGGAACAACTTCAGTCTGTGGAAGATAAAGATGGAGGCTTTGCTCAAATCGCAAGGCTTGTGGGCACCTTTGACCGCGGACAAGGGAGGCATGAATGTTGCATCAGCGGAGTTCAAGGCGATGGAGGAGAAGGCACACGCAACGATTATGCTCTGCTTATCGGATGACGTGATCATCGAGATCGCAGATCAGAAGGAAGCAGCGAAGCTCTGGCTCAAGTTGGAGAGTCTCTACATGACGAAGAATCTCACTAGCAAGTTGATGCTAAAGCAAAGGCTCTTCACCATGCGGATGCTCGAAGGTACGACTCTCAAGGACCATCTTGATCAATTGAACACAATTCTGTTAGATTTGCGTAATATTGGCGAGAAGGTGGAGGATGAGGATGCTGCACTTTTGTTATTGATCTCGTTACCTCCATCATATGAGAACTTCGTGCAGTCGTTCATTGTGAACAAGGACGACTTATCCCTATAGGAGGTGAGATCGGCACTCCATGCTAGGGAACTGTGCCATAAGGGTGCAGGCACAGGTATAGAGGACCATGCTTCCGGACTGATGGCAACGGGGGGAATCAAGAAGGGTAAGAAGAACAAGAAGAAGCAGTTCTCAGGTTCTAAGTTACCCAAGGATGTCTGTGCCTTTTGCAAGGAAAAGGGGCACTGGAAGAGAGATTGCCCGGAACGAGGTCAACAGGGGCAGAATGGATCCGTAGCCGTAGCAGAACAAGGTAACTCGTCTGAGGATGATTACGTCCTAATGGCGGATGTTGTCACGCACTCTCAGGATGCGTGGGTCCTTGATTCCGGAGCTTCCTATCATATTTTCTCTAACAGGGAGCTATTCTCGACGTACGACCAAACGGATGGAGGGTCTGTCTACATGGCAAACGGAGCCATCTATAAGGTGATTGGGAGCGGCTCAGTTAGATTGAAGACGAATGAAGGGAATTTATGTACCTTGGAGCAGGTTAGACATGTACCACTTATTAAAAAGAATCTGATCTCTTTGAGTCTACTCGACAGCAAGGGATACAGTTTCAAATGTGAAGGTGGAGATCTACAAGTCTGCAAGGGTTCTAAGGTGATTCTCAGGGGAGTCAAGAGTTGGACTTTGTACATGTTTCAAGGTTCGACGATCATAGGTTCTGCTGGAGTTGTCTCAGCCGAGATTAAGGAAACTGATCTAACTAAGCTGTGGCATATGAGGCTCGGTCATATGAGTGAACGTGGAATGCAGGAACTTCACAAGAAAGACTATATCACCGGGCATGCGCCCAAGAGCCTGGGGTTTTGTGAGCACTGCGTGTATGGGAAGCTATAGCGTAGCAAGTTCCCTAAGGCGGTTCATAGAACGAAAGGTATTCTTGATTATATCCATTCGGATTGCTGGGGTCCATCTCGATTCGAGGCGATTGGAGGATACAGGTATTTCCTAAGCATCCTAGACGACTACTCCAGGATGACTTGGATATTCGTGATGAAGCAAAAGAGTGAAGCCTTCGCAAGATTCAAGGAGTGGAAGACACTAGTAGAGAATCAGGTGGGAAAGAAGGTGAAGAGGTTGCGCACGGACAACGACTTAGAGTTCTGTTCATCAGAGTTTGATGAATTCTGCAAGGATCAGGGAATAGCACGCCATCGCATCGTTCGGAACACACCGCAGCAGAACGGTGTAGCCGAGAGAATGAATCAGACACTTAAAGCAAGGTGCATGCTTTCGAATGCAGGTCTTTCTAGAGGTTTCTGGGGAGAGGCAGTTTCCATGGCATGCTATCTCATAAATCGGAGCCCGCACACAGGTACTTGCATTCCTATGGAAGTCTGGACCGGTAATGCAGGTCTTTCTAGAGGTTTCTGGGGAGAGGCAGTTTCCATGGCATGCTATCTCATAAATCGGAGCCCGCACACAGGTACTTGCATTCCTATGGAAGTCTGGAGCGGTAATGCAGTGGATTACTCAGATTTGAGAGTATTTGGTTGTGTTGCCTATTATCACGTTGATGATGGCAAACTAGAACCAAGAGCTAAGAAGGGAGTATTCATGGGTTTCGGAACAGGAGTGAAGGGATACAAGATATGGGCAGACAACAAGATTATACTTAGCAGAAGTGTAGACTTTAATGAGTCTCATATGTTGAAAAACTCCGTGGAGGTGGAGCTTGGGGATGCAAAGAAGAAGGTGGAGGGAGAGTCAAATTCTATTGATCCTAAGGATTCTAAAATCCTTACACCGCCGCCGGAAGCCGAAGAGGAAGAAGCAGAAGAGTCTGATAGTGAGGATGCGTCTACACCAGAGGAACCGGTTCATCAAATTATTGCTGAAGGAAGACCAAGGAGAGTCATAAAGCCTCCAGCGAGATACAGAGATGACGGTATGGTGGGATATGCATTACAAGTAGCGGAAGAGGTAGAGGACGAGCCATCCTCCTACAAGCCCGCTATATCTAGTTCTGAGTCAGCACAGTGGATTGCCGCGATGGGAGAAGAGATGGAGTCTCTTAGCAAGAACTCGACTTGGGAGCTTGTTGAATTGCCAGCGGGAAGGAAGATAGTCAGCTGCAAGTGGGTTTTCAGAAGAAAGGAAGGAACTACATCTGGAGAGGGCGTCAAGTATAAGGCAAGGTTAATTGCAAGAGGGTTCAGTCAGAAAGACGGAGTTGACTACAACGAGATCTTCTCACCGGTGGTCAGACATACTTCTATCCGGGTGTTACTAGCTTTGGTGGCACACCACGACCTAGAGCTTGAGCAATTGGATGTCAAGACAGCTTTCCTGCACGGAGAGTTGGAGGAGGAAATATACATGAGCCAACCGGAGGGGTTCCAAGTTCCCGGAAGAGAGAACCACGTGTGCAAGCTGAAGAGATCTCTCTACGGACTTAAGCAGTCGTCGAGGCAATGGTACAAGAGGTTTGACAGCTTCATGTTGAAGATTGGATACCACAAGTGCGAGTATGATTGTTGCGTGTATCACAAATAGTTGCATAGTGGATCACGTATTTACCTAGTTCTATATGTGGATAATATTTTGATTGCAACTCGAAATATCAAGGACATTAGAGAACTGAAGAGGTCCCTTAGTGCGAAATTCGAGATGAAGGATCTGGGAGCTGCTAGGAAGATATTGGGAGTTGAGATCTATAGAGATAGGAAGAAGAAGAAGCTTTTCTTATCACAGCACGGATATAATCAAGAAGATCTTGGCAAGATTCGGGATGTTATCAGTTAAAGTTATAGATACTCCTATGGCAACTAACAGCAAGCTAGGAATGTACACCGTTCAGACTGAGGTGGAGAAGAAGTACATGTCCAAGATTCCATATGCTAGCGCAAATGGAAGTCTCATGTATGCTATGGTCTGTACTCGACCGGACATAGCATTTGCTGTTAGTGTGGTTAGTCGTTTCATGGCTCATCCGGGTAGGGACCATTGGCAGGCGGTGAAGCGGATATTCAGGTACCTTAAGGGTACGTCATACATTGGTCTATGCTATGGGTCACGTGAAAACATCTTGGTAGCTGGTTTCTCGGATGCGGACTATGCAGGGGATATTGACAGTAGAAGATCAATGACATGCTACGTATTTGCTCTGGGAGCATCTGTTGTGAGTTGGAAGGCGACGCTACAGCCGACGGTGACTTTGTCCACCACGGATGCGGAGTATATGGCTCTAACGGAAGCAGCAAAGGAGGCAATTTGGCTTAAGGGAATGGTCAATGATCTAGGGCTACTTCAAGATCAGGCGATAGTCTACTGTGATAGCTTGAGTGCGATTTGCTTGACTAAGGACCAGGTTCATCATGAAAGGACCAAGCATATCGACGTCAGGTATCATTTTCTGAGAAACGAGAGCAGGATCAAGGTGATGAAGGTGGGGACTGCTGACAACCCCGCGGATATGTTCACCAAGACGGTTCCGGAGAGCATAGTTAGTAAATACTCCGAATTTTTCCGTTTAATACCCGTCCGTACGTATAAATGAAAAATACTTCCGTATTTCGTACTATTGCTGGACCTAATGAAAAATACTCGAACTTTTGACCAAAAAAGTTTAATACTCGTATTTAACGTTTTAACGTACTATACTTCCGAATAAAACTTCTCCCAATACAAAATTGCAGCGAATAAATTGTCATCCAAAATATTATAAGTTATAATAGTTTGTTATTATTAAATATTTTCTTACTATTTCCTTATTATAAATATTTTTTCTGAAAGAATTATAGTGTGAAGAATAAAATTTTCTTTATTATATATATTTATTAGTATAAAGATTTACAAGTATTTGTTATAAAAATTTAAAATTATTTTGAAATATCTATATATATGCATGTGTATATATATGCATGCATCTTCAGTCTTATTGTTATACTATTAATTTTCAAAAATAATTAAGGCTTAAATTTAGAGAATGCGCAGTAGCTTTTTTAAAGAAGTTTTACATAAGTAATGTGTTAGTCATGAGTAAATAGTGTATTTATCAAAAATGATAAACGAATGAGTACATGCTTTACAAATTATTTTTAAGTATTTGATAAAAATATAAAAAAAGATGGCAATGTGGGACACAAATAACTCATTATATATGCTAAAATACTAAGAAATGCGTCAGTTTTTTTAATTCCGAATGAATAACTATTATACGAATTATACACGTACGTATAGAATACTCGAATTAATCAAATTCCGTATTTTTAAGCCGAATTTTGTATTAATGTATTTTTAACATAAAATCGTATAATACACGTACGTACCGTACCACGATTTATTTCCGTCCCGTATTTTACTAACTATGCCGGAGAGTAAGTTCCAGCATTGTCTGGAATTGCTCAACATCTTGAGCCAGTGAGGCCCTTAGGGGCCATGTCGGACCCGGTGGGGGTCCAGTGAGTCTCTGTGACGAGAGACAATTGGGTGCGGAGAAGACGTAGCTTTATTTACGAGAAAAGGAGCAGCTGCTGTTGACAAGAGAATTCAAGTCAAGGTGGAGATTTGTTGAGGAGGTGCCTTGAATGTGTTGAATTAGTCAAAGGCGGTGGAATAATGAGGTAGCAATTGTTAGGAATTGTTTCCATATCAAAGATGGAAACTTATGGGCAAAAAGTTTGTTCCAATTTGATTTTGGAAACCTTTGGCCCGTGGGTTTCCTCTAGGGTACTATATAAAGAAGCTAGTAGTCTCTCTACTAGGTGTGCAAAACATTGTAATTGTTCCTCTTAAGTGAATAAAGAGTGTTTTTCCGCCTTGGAGATAGTTATCAAATATTTTGCTAGCGAACCACGTAAAATACTCGTGTTCTTCTTTTATTCGTTCTTCGTTCGTGAGGTGGTTTGACATAACAGCCTTGAAGAAGGATAATATTGCCATCGCCGCACTTGGAGGGCAGCTAGTGGAAACAATAGTCAAAATTACATTGAGGCCCTTGGTTGGTCCAATTGGTAAGCCGATGCTATGTCTTGAAGCAAGTATGAAATATCATGTTATTCCAGGCTCCTCATGGTTTCATAAGTACTCACATGTACCTTCGATTTATCAACGATGCTTAAAAGCCATTGGGAGGTATAAAGTGGTTACTATTGATCCAAGCCCTAGACCATTTAAAGAGGAGGAGTCTATTTTGTTGGAGGCTAAGTTCTTTGGTTTTCACGTAGTAGATCAAAGAAATAAAATTATTCATGAAATTGGTTTTGCTGAAGGTTGAAAACTCTATTTTAGAGTTATATATTTTATTGATTTAATATTCCAGTGTGTTGCGTTGTTGTGGCGTTGATTTACTGCAGAATGGCGGCCGTTAGGGAGCTCATATCCGTCCGAGTGGTATGCATGTCGTGGTTTAGAGTTTTGATAGCCGCCATGACGCCGTCCATGGTGAAGGGGGTCGAAGTCGTGGAGGTATTCTTGGTTGGTTCGGCCATGATGCCTGGAGAGAGATTGGTTCAACTCTGTAATCAGTTGATACTGATATTGGTGCTTTGTGAGGCTCACCGTGAGAAACAAAAGGGTTCATGATTTGCTGCTGCTTTGTGGGTGTTAGCATTATGTGCGCCCATGTGGGGTGCACAATGCAATTATCCTAAACTTATGGGTTTAGGTGAGACAAGCTCAAACCTTATGGGGTTAGTAGCAAGGACAAACCCTATGGGGTTATGTTGCAATTGGGTATAAGTCTGTCTATATAAGGAGACAGCCTCCTATTATTTGAGACACACTACTGTAGAGATCATGTGCTGATCATAATACAGTAAACCCTAGACTCTCTCTCTAACTAGCCTCTATTGGGTGGAACTTGGTGTGGATTAGAGCTTTCGTTTTAGTGATTCGAGCCAGACTGTGGGAGCAAGAAGGGCACGTGAAAGCAAGCATCCTACGATCATCCGCTGTGCATAGGAGCTAAGGAAGACAAGGTAAACACATGAATCTTCCGCTATAATTCATGTTGTAGATCTGTATGTGATAGATCATGTTCGTCCTTCATTGGTATCAGAGCCTTAGGCTTGTTTTTCGTGCCTCGTTGTGCGTTCCCGAATCAGTTAAAAAAACCGAGTTTTTGAAATTTCATAATCTGTTAGTGAAACCTATATGGTTAGATAGGGTTTTTCACGAGGATTCCAGAAATATAAATTTTGTAATTTTTGGACGAACAGAGAATTAGTTATGAATTTTCTAAGATTCGGAACAGTATAAATCTGGACTGTTAGATCTGAGCAGTAAAAAGATTTTTTCAAAACATGTTAAAATTGGATTTTGAATACATAATCTTGATCAGCGTGAAAAGACGATTCCAACGATATAAGGATCGCCGGAAACGGAGGCCGGGAAGGCGGCGCGTGGGCTTCACGCGCCACCGACGCCGCCTCCACGCGCCGCCACGCCTCCGCACGCGCCAATGGGCGGCGGCGGACATGCTGACGTGGCTAGGGGCTGACGTGGCATGGTGACGTGGCGGTGCCATGTCAACACTTGGCTGACGTGTCGATGACGTGGCAGCCACAGGGCTGCTGACGTGGCGATGACGTGGAGGGCTGGCGTGGCATCTGACGTTAGCACATGGCTGACGTGGCATGCCACGTGGCACGCTGACGTGGCACTCGGCCGACGTCGGCGCGTGACGGAGGCGGACTCGCCCACGCGCGGCGGCGCGTGTGGGCGCGTGAGCCCTCCTCCGGCCACTATTTTTTGCCAAATTTTTTTTCTATATGCTCAAAATTAAATTTCCTATTTTCTGGAATTTTTTCATAATTTTTGGAAAAACAGAAAATTTTATTATTTTCCAGAGTAATTAATTAGTGTTTAGCACACTTCCCGAGGCAGTTAGACGTCCTTAAACACACTGTTTTGAGCCCAAATTTTTTCTGGAGACCTAGGACATTTTTCCCTACCTTATGAGATAGGAGGTGAGATCCTAGGTAGTTGGGAGCAATTTTCGATCTTATTAGTTGATTGTTTTATTGCTTATTAATTTCCAGTATTATTCTTTAATTCTGGAAATTTCCAAAAAATTACAGTATGTTTATTTTATTATTATACATGCTGTTGTGGGTTGAATGGATGTGTTTGATGCATGGATGTGGCTTAGATGGTTTCATATTTGGTTTCGGTTTTGAATATGTAATCAATTAAAATACGGCCTGCGTGTCGTGCCTCTCTACATACTCTATTGTCTTCTCTTCTCACCTAAATCGCCTATTAGAGGTTACTTCTTATTAGAAATAAGATATTTAGTGAAGATTGAAGAATAGAAGCTTCAAGAGAGGTGGCCAAACCAAAAGCTATGGCGCGAGGTGCATGGAGCAAAGAGACGAACAAGGAAGCTTCAAGGAGCACTCGAGATTGGCGAGATCCATGAGGCGAGAAGTTCAAGACTTTCTCAAGACGTACTCTCAATAGTGGGAGTGCACCTTAGGGGCCACATCCATTGCATATTTATTTATGCTTATGCTTGTTTTATGTTATAACTGCGTGTGATTGGATATAACTGTATAACCTCGCATGCTAAAGAACTAAAACGAAAGAGCTCACATTAAGAGAGGATTAAAATTAATGGGGAATCGTAAGTGACGATATTTGATTCATAGAATTGCTACTAGGTTTTGGTGGAGTCCTTATGAAGAACTATGGAATTTTAATCTTATATAAATGTTTGTAGGAGCTAAAACAAATGCTAGTAATTAACTTCCACTTTGTCTCATATTTACAGTCATGTCGAAATCATCTAGTCTCATCGCTGATTCTGCTAAAGCTGTAAAGCTTAATGGGGACAATTACGACATGTGGAGCCGTCGTGCTATGTACTACATGTTAGACATAGATTTGTCCGACCATCTCCAGACAGATAGGGTCGAACCCGTGATGAATGAGAACCAACCGCTTGTGGAACATGAGCGGAACCCAGCTGCTTTTCATAAGTGGGAAGCAGCGGATAGGAAGGCTTGTTACAATCTTCTATGTATGATGGAAGATGACCTCATCAGGGAGTTCGAAAATTCTGTCACTGCGAAGGAGATGTGAGAATCGATCAAGAGCAAGTATGGATCCACTTCTGTCACCAGGCTGAGAGTCTTGAGGATGAAGTTCGATTCTTATCATAAGAAGCCAGAACACTCAATGACTCAGCATATGAGGGCTATGGCCTTCATGATCAGAGAGCTCATAGCAGCTGGACGGAACTTATCCGATGAAGAGCAAGTACAAGCGGTACTGCGTTCTCTGCCCCGCACATGGGATCACATGAAACAGAACATGACCCACAACGCGGATGTCAAAACGTTTGAGGATGTCAAACGTCATCTCTTGTTGGAAAGTGAGCGAATTGAGGTCGCCAAGTTCAGCGCTGAGGTGTTATTGGCAGAGCACCCTCTTCCCAAGTCGCAAAAGGCGCATGGGAACTGGAGGAAGGCGGATAAGGGCGTCAAGGGAAAGGGGAAGCCCGTAGGAGGCCCCAATCCCAAGATCAAGAAAGGAGCTGGTGGCAAGAAGAGTCGGAGAGCTAGAAACTTGGCAAGGATCTTGTGCTTCAACTGCCAAAAGAAGTCACTTTTCTCGTGATTGTACCGAGCCAAAGGTATGCCATAATCCAAACTATGACTGTTATGTTATAAGTCAAGTTTTTATTTCTAATTCCGCTAATGAGTGGGTATTGGATTCAGGTGCAGAAGGACACCTGAGCATGTGATTGAGGCACGTGCACGGATTATTGGCAATGACAGGCAGTAGAAGGATGCACGTGAAGATGAAGTTTGGAGCTCATCCTCATGACGTCTTATACGCTCATAGTGCACGAAAGAACTTGATTTCCGTTTCTAGACTTTTGAATTTGGTTTTACACTTGTTTTTTGAGGTTAGAGTTGCCAAACTGTTTTGTGGCAATTCATATTTTGGTACTGGATTGATTTCTCGTGGTTTATTTTATCTAGACATTATTGGTTCTAGCTTTGGTGATGTTTATGATTCTTGTTCATTCATTACGTCTTCTAGTGATGTTGATTCCACTAGATGGCATGCTAGATTGGGACATATAGGACATGACAGGATGAACAGGCTGGCCAAGGCAGGCCTACTTAGAAATATGTCCAAGATATCTTTACCTGTATGTGAGTGTTGCCTTTCAGGGAAAGCCAAACGCAAACCGTTCGGTAAAGCAGTAAGGGCTACTGAGCCTTTACAACTTATTCATTCTAATGTTTGCGGTCCATTAAATGTTAGAGCTAGACATGGTGCTCGCTATTTCATCACATTTATAGATGATCACACTCGTTTCGGTTATGTGTACTTGATGACACATAAGTCTGAGGCACTAGCGTGCTTCAGAAAGTTCCTACAAGAGGTAGAGAACCAATTGGACAAAAGAGTTAAGGCTCTTAGGACAGACCGAGGTCGTGAATATCTATCCGAGCAATTTAAGGAGCTCTGGGAGGAAAAAGGAATAGTGAGGCAGTTGACTATTCCCTTCACACCGCAGCAAAATGGTGTAGCGGAAAGAAGGAATAGAACACTGTTAGAGATGGTTCGTAGTATGATGGCAAATACGAATCTGCCAATCTCCTTTTGGGGAGATGCATTGATGATTGCCACATACATACTGAACCGTGTGCCCACCAAGTCTGTAGCCACAACCCCTTACGAGATGTGGACCAAAAGGCAACCCGAATTGGGTCACCTTAGGCTATGGGGGTTGGCTGCCTATGTACGTAACGTCTCCCATGTCCATGGGAAATTGGGTGCTAGAGGAAAGAAGTGCATCTTCATACGATACTCTGAGCACTCTAAGGGTTACGTATTCATGGCGCAACAGCCGGATGGCAGTCTAACAGAGATGGAGTCGCGAGATGTTGAATTTCTCGAAGGAGATTTTCCTAGTCAGGAGAAGCTCGTGGGGATGGCATTCTCTACGAGGAACCACTAGATGACACTCAATTCACCACTACTCAAGAGGAATTTGTTCCTATGGATCTTGAGAACAGTGGGAGCGTCTTGCCTAGTGAGCAGCCCATCACATATGGTGATGATGCTGAAGAAGAAGAACCCTCTTTGCGTAGGAGTGCTCGTGGGAGCGTACCCCGTCGACGATTTGACATCGAAGGGGAGGCCATGGTGGTCACCACGCAAGAAGATGATGAACCTAGGACATTGTCCGAGGCTCTATCATCACCTGACAAGAAAGAATGGGAGATTGCTTTACAAGAAGAACTAGAGTCAATGAAAACCAATCATGTTCGGGACCTAGTTGACTTGCCTCGTGGACGTAAGGCCATTGGAAACAAATGGGTTTTCAAGGAAAAAAGGAAGGCAGACGGAAGCGTGGAAAGGCATAAGGCCCGACTAGTGGCGAAAGGCTACACCCAATAGCAGGGTGTAGATTATGAGGAGACATTCTCGCCGGTGGTGAGAATAGCCTCTATTCGCCTTATACTAGCAATAGTAGCGAGCATGGACTTAGAGCTACATCAGATGGATGTTAAGACTTCGTTTCTCAATGGAGAATTAAACGAGGAGATCTATATGGCTCAGCCGCAAGGCTTCGAGAAGAAAGGTCAAGAGCACCAAGTGTGCAAACTGGTTAAGTCCATATATGGGCTTAAACAGTCCTCAAGACAGTGGTATATGAAGTTCCATCAGGACATTGTAGCATATGGCTTTGCAATGGTAGATGAAGACCACTGTGTGTATGTCAAAAGCTCAGGAAATAAGTTCATGATCTTGTCTCTATATGTGGATGACATACTATTGGCAAGCAATGATATAGGAATGCTCAAGACCACCAAAGGATGGTTGTCCTCTCGTTTTTCGATGAAGGATATAGGCGAGGCAAGCTACATCCTTAGGATTAAGATCCTGAGAGATCGTTCCCAACGAATTCTAGGATTGTCGCAAGAGGCGTACATCCAGAAGATACTGGAACGGTTTAGAATGTGCGATGCCAAACCACTTGACACTCCCATTGCGCATGGCGAGAAACTCAGTCTAGAAACGTGTCCCAAGAACCAACACGAGAAAAGACCAGATGGCCAAAGTACCCTATATAAGTTTGATCGATTTAGTTAGCAGATATCAGTCCAACCCAGGTATTGGGCATTGGAAGACTATGTAGAGAATACTCCGATATCTCAAAGGATCACGTGCTATAACTATCATAGATGATGCTTCGACTAGTCAGCTATGCATGCTGACTAGGGAGGGGACCTAGATGCACGTGGATCCGCCTCAGGCAATAGCCCATGCTAGATGACATCGCATGGAACAGCAGCATAAGTGTTGCACAGTCGTATTAGATCGCCTGTTCTGTCACCGGACAGAAATGTGTTTGGAAAAGAAGGTTACTGGTAAGCTTATGAGCTATCGATGAACCTATGAGTTGCCCCAGCATATGGCTGTGCACCACAGTAAAGCCAAAAACATAAAGAGATAAAGTATCACCTCATTAGGGAGGTGGTAGCTAAAGGATATGTCTCTTTGGAGCACATTCCTACGAATCAGATGCTAGCTGATCCCATGACCAAACCTTTGTTGAGGCAAGTTTTTACTGGTCATGTTAGGAATATGGGCTTAAGTAGGTGGTGAGATATCACTAGTGATTTCAGACTGATGATATGATTTAGAAATTGATTATTGGATTTTAATTGGATTTGTTTAATTATGCTACATGTTGTTTCGATACGTGTATGATAAGTTTACATATCCTGTACTAGCATAGAACATGTCGCGCGGAAAATAGGTTGACTCTCTCACACGAGCAACCGCCTTTGCAACATCCTGGATAGCCTAGGTGAGTAGAAGATGAGACAGAATCCCGATAAGCGCTAGAAGCCTATGATATGATGACTCCTTTCATATGAGGCGCATGGCCTATGACAAGAGCTGGACATCAATCAATAGTGCAAGACCCTGTCAGACGGATTCATTTGTCGCATTGGAATAAGTTCCAAGGTGATATTGGTTTATGGCCATTCGAGCATGGTTACTACCCCGAACCATGTATAGTCTGCGTAGAGAAAGCCAGATGAGAGAACTGATTTCGATTGTATATGTGAAACGCTCAGTACTCGGGTTAATAGTCATATGGGCTTTTGGACTTACATCTGTATAGTGGTCCCTATGGGATAGGACATGTGCTCTGATAGAGTCCAAACACTATGGCGCACATCTTATGAGATGACGCGTGCTTATGAGTGACATGAGGTGGCGAGTAGAACTAGTCCCTGAGTTTCCTCGCCGTGTGAGCCTCGTCGATCATACAAGAATGATTGACACTGTATACCCTTAGTACTTTTATCCATGTCGGGGAGAGACGGTTTGGTGGTGCTACTTTAGCGTGACACCTCACGGCTATGAATGATTCGGCCTACCAGGACATTGCTAGGAAAGCAGCTGACTCCGAATCAAAGCAACAATGGATGGAAAGGAAGATTCTAATTGCATCGCTCTTTATCATGTTCATTGGGCCCACCTACAAGATCTTATGGGATCATGCAGGATATGAATATAATAAAGGAGATATAGACTCATTGATGCACGACCTTCGGGACAAGGTAGGTGCTCATGGTCTATGAGATGACAATAGACAGAATCTGGGGGATACGAGAGATATATATATGTATTGCATTATTTCTTGAGGGTTGAGTGCGCCTGCTGCTAGCTCGTCTCGTATGAGTTTAGAGTATGGATCTCCCGAAATGCAGGTTCTCTCACAGTCACACACCAAGGCCACATAACACTTTGATAGATGATAATAGTTGGAGATTGAGGGAGACTAGAACTACTGTATTTGTGCAACCCCACTGTGCGAGTGGGAGATGTTAGCATTATGTGCGCCCATGTGGGGTGCACAATGCAATTATCCTAAACTTATGGGTTTAGGTGAGACAAGCTCAAACCTTATGGGGTTAGTAGCAAGGACAAACCCTAGGGGGTTATGTTGCAATTGGGTATAAGTCTGTCTATATAAGGAGACAGCCTCCTATTATTTGAGACACACTACTGTAGAGATCATGTACTGATAATAATACAGTAAACCCTAGACTCTCTCTCTAACTAGCCTCTATTGGGTGGAACTTGGTGTGAATTAGAGCTTTCGTCCTAGTGATTCGAGCCAGACTGTGGGAGCAAGAAGGGCACGTGAAAGCAAGCATCCTACAATCATCCGCTGTGCATAGGAGCTAAGGAAGACAAGGTAAACACATGAATCTTCCGCTATAATTCATGTTGTAGATCTGTATGTGATAGATTATGTTCGTCCTTCAGTGGGTGTAGTTTAGGATCGTGGGGAGGGGTTTTGAGTTGGTAACGGCGCAGGGCATGTGTCCTTGTTCTGCCGTAAACTATGAAAGCACGAATGTGTAACCAATCCGGTAACAGTACGCTCCAGTTTCCTGCGAAGAACAATCGGTTTTAGAGAAGAGGAAGTAAGGGACGGGGAAGAGGAAAAGGAGAGAGAAAGAGGAAAAAGAATAATGATTTTTGAATTCAATTTAGAAACGTAGAAATGTTCAAATACCTAGACCTCTACGGTTCGACCATACAATCCAAAAAAGAACCGCAAAGAAAACTCGGACATAGCTTATCAATTTGCTCAAAGACCTGTTACACATTACAGTAAAAAATTTACTCGTAATCGTCTAAATATTTCGGACGCCCAACGTTACGTTCGGGCCAGCCATAAAGTGCATGCATATCAACTTCGTCCGTCTCGGTGATCACCGTATCAGCAAACCATGATGTTTTTTTTGGTTAATACCTAACGATGTCAAGATCTGTAGTATTCTCCAAAAAATAATCTTTCAACTTTTCTACATCAGGGCGATCAAAGTTCTTGAGCTCCACCTTCTTCAAAGAATGTTGCCAACACCTCATGGATAGACGCCTGCAACATTTTTGGCCGTCTTTTGTTCCAATCCTACTTCCATAATGGAACTGCAAATTTGATTCACAACAAAGCGGAAAAGTTAGCTCTGCACACTGGGGCGAATGATAATGAAAGCAGCGACAAATTTTCAAAGGCAGAAATAATAGAATTACCTTTATTGATTTTTCCTCGGCCTCTAGAACTGTTGACAGGGTCTCTATATTTGGTGATGTCCAAAGTCTGCAGTCTATCATCTCAGGTGAAACACTTGTCCATGTATCCACCAACCTAATAGTTACATGCTTGAGATCATACATTGGGGAGAGTGATACTGCTTTCAACTGTTCCAAGCATAACAAAACCTGCATAAGGGAAAAAAATGGAGAACTCGACACGTTAGAATTTGATTTTACTAGAATACATGCCAAGTTATTTTACATGAATTGAAACGAGAGAAGTCGAAATTTACCTTGAAAGATCGACATACTAATGTCAAAAACTCGACTTTAGGAAAAGAAGCAACCCAGTTCCACAATGTGACATAGGAATAATAATTCATGGGGGCGCCATCGGTTTCCAAGCACAGCGTGAACTCAATAGGACAAGTCGATTTTAAAACGTTTGTGGGAGGAACTAATTTATGGAATTTGAATGAATCATAATTTGGAATACGAACTGTTATCTGGAACATCTGATCAGTTCGACCCAGTAATTTAAAACGCTTTTGTTGATTCATCTCTATCCTCGTCAAGTTACAGGATGAATCGTATTCAAGTTCTATACTTCCAAGTCCAAAGAAGCAATGAGCCAGATTTCTAACCGTGTTGTTTAGGATAGATGGCGGCTTTGTCACGGACACATGCTTAAAACTTTCTGGAATTTCTATATCGATACTGCGAGAATCATACCCGTTGCGTATTATTAGTGATTCAAGGTTCTTAGCCCGAATTTTAAGGGTCCCAGTGCTCTTCCCTTCACATTGAAGCCTTTTCAGATCTTGACTAGAAACCGTCGTGGCAATGCCACATACTATATTGATCAGTTTCAGTTCCTCAAGGTGCAAGAGCTTAGGAATGTTTTCATCTACCCAGTTAATCAACAAAGTAGCATCAGCCAACCATAAAAGCTTGAGAAATTGGCACTCAGAAACATTGATGGCACAATACTGCTTTTTCGGTTTACCAGTAAATATCAAACTCTGCAGGCTAGTCGATTGGATCTTGATACTCTGCAAACCATAACAAGATTTGAGAGAAACTGATCTGATTTTGTGCTGGAGAAGCGGAAAGCACACAGGCCATTGCAGTTGCTGATGGACAGATTCTCAAGAACAGACAAGAGAACCATCATATTATCATAATTCAAGTTCTTTAGCTTCAGACCTGCTTAATTCAGGGTTGTGACCCAACTCCATATCCTAAAGAAGCTGCTGCAAGGCAGAGAGTACCGACATGATTCAAAGTCAATATCTAGTAGTTTAACGCGATTGGTTATTGCGAAATCGATGCTCTCAACAGCACGACGAGCATGTTCGGGACTGGTCAAATTAGCACGAATTCTGAATTTCTCTAACGTGGTATGGTCGATGTTGAGACGTTTAATGCTGTACCTGACATAGTCTAAGAAGTGATCACAAGTGTTACCTATTAGCGGACAAAGCCTCTTCTCAGTCAGTGGGCTCACATAAGCCCAGCCCATTAGTGTTTATGAACTACCTAAGCTATAAGCCCAGTGTTTTGTATCAAGCCCATTTCTATAAGGGCTGGAAACCCTAATCAGTACATGTTATTTATTTCCTACCGTTGGATCCTTAGATCCGTACATCCAGCCGTTGGTGGCCTTTTGTATTTAACCTACTTCTCTCAGAAGATGAATAACACTGTAGATATTTCATTCTCTCTCTACCTCGTCTTCTCTCTTTGTGAACCCTAGGGTTCTTTCATGGTATCAGAGCCATATGGCTCTCGGCGCCGCATCTCCGACATCTCCACCACTGTATCTTCTCTCCAACATCCATAACTTGCTCCCTTTCAAACTTGACTCCACAAATTTTGTCCTACGGAAACACCAAATCACTGCTATCTTTCGAACCCACTCTCTTTTTAATTACCTCGACGGTTCCATCTCATGTCCTGACGAGTTCTTACCGTTGGTGACCGGCGACACCACTCCGGTACCCAATCCGGCCTTCACCGCCTGGATTCTTCAAGATCAAGCGGTTATATATATTCTCTATGCGACTCATTCTCAAGAATTGTTAAACCTAGTTATTGGATCTAGCACTTCTCGCGAAGTTTGGCTTGCTCTCTAGAGACGATACACCTCTCTCACTAGATCTCACAAACTAAGTTTAAATCGGATCTTCAATCTCTCAAAAAGGGCACACCCTCCATTGATCTATACATGCAACGCCTCAAGACCACCAGGGACAAGCTCGGCGTCTCCTCTGTCCTTGCTAACTACGAAGATATGCTCCTCTATACACTTGCCGACCTACCGGTTGAGTACAATGCCTTCCGATCTTCTCTTCTCACCAGATCTGAACCCCTATCCTTTGAAGAACTGCATGTGCTTCTCCGATTGGTAGAACAGATGCTTGAGTCGCAGTCTCCGGTGTCCGATCTGCCAACTCCGACTGCCTTTTACCACTCTCGTAGTGGTCGGGAGGGCCGTCACTCGCCGGCCAATCGTGCTAATGGTCATTTTGGTTCTCGTGACAGTGGCCGATCCGACTTCCGTGGTGGTCGTTCGGGTTATGGTTCAGGCTCCCATCAGGGTTCCGGTTCTGGTTCGAGAACCGGTTATGGCTCCGGGTATGGGTCTGGTTACGGGTTCAGTTACGGATCAGGTTACGGGTCCAGGTTCGGATCAGGTTCGGGTCGTGGGTTCTCTGGTTCAGGTCGCTCCGGTTCAAGGGGGCGGTTCCCTGATTCGGGTCGAGGTGGCTCCGCTCATGTTCCATGCCAGATTTTTGGGTATGACTTTCATTCTGCCCTAGACTGTTACCACCGTATGGATTACGCATACTAAGGGAAGCTTCGACCTGAGCAGCTTTTAGCCATGGCTTCCTCCACCTCTTCTCAGCCACCTCCTGTCTCTGATCTTTGGCTCACTGATACCGGTGCGTCCAACCATATGACCGCTGACTTCAACAACTTATCCCTAGCAGAACCATACACCGCAAAGGACTGTGTCACCGTCGGGAACTGATCTTCTCTTCCTATACAACATTCTGGTACTGCCTATATTCCTACTTCAAATTGCTCGTTTGATCTTTCTAATACATTGCACGTACCACACTTATTTGCCAATCTGCTCTCTGTTCATAAATTTTGCGCTGATCACAATACACAATTTGTCTTTGACAAATACCTGTTTTATTTTCAGGACAAGGTTACGCGCAAAACCCTTTTTCAGGGACCCAGTAAAAATGGCTTATACCCCCTCTCTTCTATATCTCTTCAACATGGTCATCAAGCTTATTTGGGTCAACATGTTCAGTCTCAGTTGTGGCACTCTTGTCTCGGCCATCCATCAGACGCTATTTTATCTAAATGTGTTACTTGTTTAAAAAAATCTGTTAATTCTGTTGGTTCTCTTTGCGAAGCTTGTCTTGATGGAAAGATGTCTTGATTACCATACAAGTCATCTACTACAACTGTTACTGTTCCTCTACATTTACTTCACAGTGACGTTTGGGGGCCAGCCTCTACTGTCTCCTACAATGGTTTCAACTATTACGTGTTATTTATAGATGACTTCTCTCTTTTTACTTGGTTGTTTTCTTTAAAATCTAAATATGAGGTTCAATTTGTTTTTACTACTTTAAGACATTTGTTAAAAAATTGTTAGGATATAAAATCAAAATTTTTAGATCCGATGGAGGTGGTGAATTTACAGCTTTTACTTTTCAGAAATTCTTGAGTGATAATGGTGTATCTCATGAAAAATCTTGTCCTTATACCCCTCAACAAAATGGTGTTGCTGAGAGAAAACATCGTCATATATTTGAAACTGCAATTACTTTGTTAAATACTGCTTCTTTACCTCATAGGTTTTGGTACCATGCTGTTGCTACCGCAACCTACCTTGCTAATCGCATGCCAAGCAAGACCACCTCACACACTTCACCATATGAACTCTTATTCCATGTCAAACCTGACTATTCACAGCTAAAAGTATTTGGGTGTTCCTGTTTTCCTCGTCTCACTGATTATAACTCATCCAAATTGGATCCTAAAACTAAAAAATATACTTTCCTTGGATATGCATCTAGTTATAAGGGATATCTCTGTTTTGATAGAACTTGTAATAAATTTTACATTAGTCGTGATGTTATTTTTGATGAATTTAACTTTCTTTTTGCTGCGGATAACTCTGCTACTATTACAACTGCTCCAATTACATCTACTACATTCTCACATTCTCCTTTCTCTGTTTCAGGGCTATGGCCACCTGTTATTGCAGAAGCAAACACTTCTATCCCTCATCATAGTGGTTCTGTACCAGAAAACCCACTGTCTGAGGGGTTTATAGGAGAGCAGGCTGCTGGAGGTTCTTCTGCTTGACCTCTGGCCAGCACTCATCCTCATACAGATACTACTCCTACATATACTATTGGTGCTTGTGGAGGTGATGTCAGAACTCCAACCTCCAGTTCAAAAATGGCTCCTCCTTTCCCAGTGATGACCCCCACCCCCCAACCTCCCTCACACTAATGCTCATCCAATGCAAACTCGGAGCAAATCTGGTATCAGCAAAAAGAAACTCACTTATTATGTTTTTCCTTCTACTTCTACCAACTTCTGTTCTAGTTTAACTCCTAGGTGTGAACCATCTTCTTATACTGAGGCTGTAAAACATTCAGAATGGCGTAATGCTATGATTTCTGAATTTTTCAGTCTACAAAAACAGCATACCCGGACTTTAGTCCCCTTACCCAGACATGCCAATGTCATAGGTAACAAATGGGTCTTTAAGACCAAATTTAACCCAGATGGGTCTGTCTCTCGGTATAAATCACGACTCGTGGCTAAAGGTTTCATCAAACCCCTGGGGTAGACTACGATGAAACCTTTGGTCCCGTCGTCAAACATGCTACGGTTCGTTCTATTTTGGCATTGGCAGCCTCTTTTTCTTGGCCTTTACAACAATTAGACGTAAAAAATTCATTTTTTCATGGCTATCTTCGTCTAACAGTGTATATGCAGCAACTCACATGTTTCATTGATAAATGTTTTCCCAAACATGTCTGTCGATTACATAAATCTATTTATGGGTTCAACAGGCCCCTCGGGCCCGGTTTGAGAGATTTACTTATTACTTGTTATCTCTTGGTTTCACTGCCTCTCATAAAGACAGTTATCTTTTTATTCGTCACAGCAACAACCGTTTAACGGTCCTTTTGTTGTATGTTGACGACATAATTGTGACCGAGAATGATCTTCCCTACATTAACACTTTAATTTCGGCCCTTGGTACTGAGTTTGAGATGACAACCTTGGTCTTATCACATACTTCCTTAGCCTACAAATTCACAGATCTAATAAAGGAATTCTCATTACTCAAGCAAAATTACATTAATGATTTATTGCATCGATTCAACATGTCCAACTGTAAGCCAAGCTCAACGCCTCTAGCAGGCGGTGTGAAGTATCATGTTCTTCAAGGTGATCCCCTTTCGGATCCTACCCCATATAGACAGCTTCTCAGTGGCTTACAGTACCGTACTTTCAGTCGTCCCGACATTGCATATGCTGTAAACCACCTCAATCAGTTTATGAATGCCCCCACAAATTTACATTTCAGTGGGGCAAAAGGCATTTTACGCTATCTGCAGAGGAAAAAACCCCATGGCATATTTTATCAACATGGTCACCTCCCTTTACAAATCTTCTCTGACTCTGACTAGGCTGGTGACCCAACAGATGCAGAAGTACTACGGGCCTTGTGGTTTTTCTTGGGCCCAATCCTGTTTGGGTTTCCAAGAAACACCCCACAATAGCCCGGTCCTCCGCCGGGGCCGAATACCGTGCACTTGCCACGGCTGCTGCAGACTTGTCTTGGTTTCGTCGATTACTCCATGACTTACATTTTCGTCTACCTGATCCACCTTTACTTTGGAAAGATAACTTATCCGCTTTAGCCTTAACCGGAAATCCTATCTTTCACGCTCGAACAAAAATATCGAAATAGACTACCATTATGTTCGCGAACAAGCACTTTTAAAACATCTAACCGTTGTTCCTATTTCTAGTGCAGATCAACTAGCGGACGTGTTCACCTAAGCACTCACAACTGCACAATTTGAAGGTTTCAAGAATAAACTCATGGTGTGCACTCAACCACCATGAGTTTACAGGAGGGTATTAGCGGACAAAGCCTCTTCTCAGTGAGTGGCTCACATAAGCGCAACCCATTAGTGTTTATGAACTACCTAAGCTATAAGCCCAATGTTTTGTATCAAGCCCATTTCTATAAAGGCTGGAAACCCTAATCAGTACATGTTATTTATTTCCTACCGTTGGATCCTTAGATCCGTACATCCAGCCGTTGGTGGCCTTTTGTGAACCCTAGGGTTCTTTCATTACCTTGTTTGAACCATGAGGAGTCGAGATCTAGAGATAACAAATAAGTCATAGTCGATAACAATGACTTTGACAAAAGGCATGTTCTAATCACGTCCTTACCGCTGAGCTGTGACAATATTTGATGGATGATTGGCCGAGGGAGATTTGAGATTCTGTCGTCCGCCAAGTTGTCTCCGGCGCCGACAAGCAATCGGATTCCCATTGCTGCTCCGGGCAATATCTTGGCTAGCCTTAGGGTTTGAGAAGACTCTATTATCGAGTTCGATCGGTTTTATAAGAGTGGTCTTCTAAAAAAGGTTATTTTTAACATTTTTTTTATATTTTTTAGTAAAACTTGTATTTTAAAAAAATTGGAGGCGAAAATAAGGGGTACAATTTTTTTTTTTTTTTTATTAACGGAAAGTTAACGGAAGGATATCAACTTGCTTAAAAATTCAAAATTTGGGACCTATAGTGCTCGATTATGAAATTTGGGTACCCAATTTAGCCTTTAGTTTTCCTGCTAAATTCCAGATTTATATCGAACTCACAGAATTGGGTGATACAAGACTAATTTAACGATCATGGTTTTTTTCTTTGAAATAACGATCATGGTTTTGTTAGATTGGTTGCGCTAACAACTAAATATAACAGAGTAATAAAGCATAGTTGCTGAAAATAAAGAAGGATTTGTGTGATGGGATGGAGAAAATACCATGTTCTCTACTTCTGTGCTGTAGTTTTCTTCCGTTAACAACGTTAATTGTATAACCGTTAGTAGGGAGAAGCAATACACGTGTCACGATCTTCTAAAGCTTGATGATGGGCAGTCCGGATCTTCCGCTGCAGGGACTGTAGGCTGCCGAAGATCCGAATCCGACGAGGCACAGCAGACCAACGCCATAGTTTAGGTGACGGTTTTGCAATTTTGCTTCTTTCTTTCTAGAAGTAGAATGGAATTTAAACTCATGTGTCTGTTGTCCTAGTTGTCTTTTCCCAAACCCTAAACGACGCAACAGAGAGAGGTTTCTTTGTTCCAGTTCCGGAACAAGCATGAAGATGAAGAGATCGAAATCTACGATTCCTGCCTATCGATTCTCCGGCCCTCCACAGGAGATCATCCACCAAATACTGTCCCTCCTTCCAGCAAAAGACGCTACACGGACGAGTGCTTTGTCAAAGACTTTTTACTCGTGTCGGAACTCATACCCAGCCATAGATTTCAACTTCATCAGACGTTGTTCCAAAAACACTTTGGTCGAAGTAGAGAAATTCACCGACCTCGTGAATCGCACTATCCAAAGACGCAACCTCGTCAATCATGTCTCAATCAATTTCAAGTTGTTTGACGCCGCCATGGGAAATACCAAGTAAAGTTGTTTCTTTCAACCTCCAACCATTCCGCATATGAGTTCCATCACTACGCTAGATTTAACACATGTTCCGCTGTATTATTTCAATCGTATGGATCGCCATTTGTCTGCCCCCGAGAGATTGAAAATCTCATATTGCTATGGTCTGAAACACTTCAACTTCTCCAGCACTATAATAAAATCAATCGCCGTCACGTTCTGTGCTCGACTCCAGAGTGTTGTTATCGAATCATCTAGTCTCGAGACATTCTTTCTTCACGTCCACGAGGACTTCAAGTGCAAAATCATTGATATCTCTGAATGTTCCAAGTCTCTGAAGAATTTATGTCAAGCCGATATCAGAGACAGCTGGATCAGAAAAAATGTGCCTAATTTCGTCCACCTCGAGAATCTGCAGATCTTTGACTGCATCCGGTTGAATAACCCGCGGATTGTGAATGATAAATTAAAAATTCTGCATGTGAAAACTGGAGTTGACACAATTCAAAGCATTGAGATAGAAGCTGCAAATCTCCATGTTCTGTCATTAAATGTTCTTGAACTAAGAAGCATCAGGACCATCTCTTCTATGCATCATCTCACAGCAATAAAATTAGGAAGTCTTTGCCCTCAAGAGTTTGTGATGGAGTTTCTGAAAGAGCGTGTTCCTGAATTCATTATACTCGAGACTCTAATAATAGATTCCATGTATTGGGACTTATGTGGGATTGAAATTACTAACCAAATTCTCAAGAAATTGGTTTTGTCATTTGATCCTGATTATGAATCAGACTTTGTAGAGCAAGATTTGGAAGAGATCACGCTAAATACTCCGAAGCTCGTTTCACTCAAGTACCATGGTCGCTCTAAGCCGGCCTTTCGTGTATTGAGTCATATGGATCTTCTAGAGGCAGAGCTAAAAATAGACAGATGTGACTTTGAAAGCGATGACTACTTTATCAAACTACAGGAAATTATCCGAACCTTTAGCCACAGCAACCTTGTGAAATTGTCTACCTTCAGTGATCAGGCATTTTACATTTTCTCTTATATTAACTTTTTTCTTAGTTTGGCCATGTAATATGTAGGAAGCAAGCATGTCCTAACTGTTTTCTCTTGTTGATTTTGTAGGATTTGGTTTTCTCTAAAGAGTTGAGACGAAAGTTGATCGATCCAATTTCTGAGTGCAAGCATGTCGAAGTGGAACTCCACAGAGGTGTGGAAAATATTTCGCTCAAGTTGGTTGACAGCATCCTTTGGCTATTTCCTTCTCTACAGACCCTGTGTTTTGTCTCATATGGAAGGCTTAAGAAAAAAACAATTAAGGTAACACTACTGCAAGCATTAGAAAAAGTCCCCTTAGTTTCCCAAAGCTATTTAATTTTAAAAATTGGGGCCATATGGCATGTAACTTGTACATTGAAACTTATTTGCAGTTTCAACATCATAGTACCAGGGAAGAAGCGGATCGAAGAAAACATTGGCAATTTTCCTTGAGAACAGTAGAGTTTCACAATCTTGAAGCTGTTGAGAAGGCCAACTCTGAGAAACATTTCATGAAAAAGGCAAAGTTTCTTGAACCAAAGATGGCATCTGCACACGTCTTTGCATGAAGTTTATGATGCGGTCCATGAGTTGAGCTGAATAATTTTCAGACTTTAAAAACGCATTTTGGTGAAACATTTCTTTTCGAAAGCTTTGTGAGTTTTTTTTTTTTTTTTTTTTTTTTTTTGCAAAGAAAAGCTTTGTGAGTTACTACAATAAATGTTATTTTTTTGTGAAATATTAGTCTAACTTAGAACATGATGTTTTCTTTATCAAACTAAATTTTGCATATGGTTTTCATCATTTTCTGTTTGGAAATTTAGAATTATCTAATTATAATGTCCTCATATATTGTTAATTTTCTTATAATAAGTACAATTACTTACATATGCGATTAAATTTTTGGTACTCTTAATAAAAATGACTCGGGCTAGCTGAATTCCATACAACACCAGCCGTGTTAAAAATCCGATAACTTTGCCTACCATTTATTCTCTATTATAAATATGTGTCGCTGTTGCATAAAATGGCCTACAGAAAATACTAGTAGACCTAATCAGTATTAGCAATTTTGAATTAGTGAGTGACGGAAGAAAGTCACAAGTCTGCATAAATTATGAAACATCCTCCATTTATTTGTCGATTCGGACATGATGTATGACATTGCAATTCCACTGTCGTGTCGGAGATGATGTATGAGTTCACTTAGGTGTTTAACATGAGTTTACATAAATACAACTGTAATGTTGTTTTGGTTAATGCTTAATGATATTAACATATGTAGTATTCTTCATGAAGTAATCTCTCAACTTTTCTTCATCATCGCGATCAAAATTCTTGAGCTCCACCTTCTTCAAAGAATGTCGCCAACATCTCATGGACAAGCCCCTGCAACAGTTGCGGTCGTCTTTTGTTCTAATCCAACTTCCATAATGAAACTGCAAATTTGTTTGACAGCAGAACAGAGAAGTTAGATCTGTACAATGGGCGTAAGGACAACGAAAGCAGCGAATATATATTTAAAGGCAGAATCATAGAAATTTACCTGTATTGATTTGTCCTCAACCTCAACCCCAACCCCAGTTGAGACGAACCAAATCGTCTCTAAATTTGGCAATATCCAAAGTAAGTAGCCTATCATCTCAGGTGAAACAATTGTCCATGTATTGTACCCAACAGTCAGATGCTTCAGATCATACATTGGGGAAAGTGACACTGCTTTCAACTGCTCTAGGCATAACAAAACCTGCATAGTAAGGAAATAATATTGGAAAATTGGACAACTTAAAAATCAAATTTGAATCGAACACATGACGAGTTAATTTACATGAATCGAAAGGAGTGAAGTAATGATTTTTTACCTCGAAAGATTGACATGCTAATGTAAGAACCTCAACTCTGTTAAAAGATGCAATCCAGTTCCACAATGTGACCAATGAGTGATAAGGCACCGGGCCATCAGTTTCCAATGACAACGTAAGGTCAAGAAGATGAGTATCGTAATTTGGAATACGAACTATGATCTGGACGGTTCGATCAGTTGGTTCCATTAAATCGAAACCCTTGAGTTTGTTCATCTCCATCCATTTCAAGTTAAAGAAGGAATTGTATTTTAGTTCTAAACTTCCAAGGCCAAAAAAGCAATGAACTTGCTTTTCCGCATAGTCATCGCGAGAACGAGTCTTCCTCAATGATAAATGCTGAAGATTCCTAGGAACCATGAGAATGATTGAGAGCTCACTATGGTCGTCTAATATTAGTGATTCAAGATTCAAAGCCCGAATCTTAAGAATCCCCTTGTACCATGTCCTTTTCACATACTGAAGCTTCTTCAGATTCTCACTAGACACTGTCATAACAGGATTGCAGCTTCCAATTCTGATCAGCTTCAGTTCCTCAAGGTGCAAAAGTTTAGGAATGTTTTCGTCTACGCCGTTGTTTATATTAGCATCAGCCAACCACAGAAGCTTGAGAAATTGACATTCAGAAACATCGACGTCACATTGCTCGAATTCACCAATAAATATCAAACTGTGCAGGCTCGGCGATTGGATCTTTATACTCTTTAAACCATAACATGATCTCAGGGAAACTGATCTGATTTTGGTGCTGGAGAAGTTGAAAGCTTTCAACCCTCTGCAGCTGCTGATGGACAGATTCTCAAGAACAGACCAGAAAACCATCGTATCTTCATTGAAGTTCATCAGAATCAGACCCGCTAAATTCAGGGTTGTGATCGAACTCGCTAACGTAACGCTCCGAGGCAGAGAGTACCGGCACGATTCAAAGTCGATATCAAGCAGTTTTACGCAATTGATTACAGCGAAATCGATGGCCTCAACCACACGACGAGCCTGTTCGGAATTAGTCAAATAGGCACGAATTCTGAATTTCTCTAACGTAGCATGGGTGATGTCGAAACGTTGAATGCTGTGGTTGACATAGTCTAAGAAGCGATCAAGAGTCTTATCTTGTTTGAACCATGAGCAGTCGAGATCTAGAAAAGGAAAAGAAGTCAAAGCTGATAACAATGACTTTGACAAGAGACATGTTCTAATCACATCCTTGCCAGAGAGCTGAGACAGTATCTGATGAATAATTGGCTGAGGGAGATTTGAGATTCTGTCATCAGCCGAGTTGTCTCCGGCGCGGGTAAGCAATCGGATTCTTTTGTCGGCCATTGCTGGTTCGGGCAATATCTTAGCTAGCCTTAGGGTCTGACAATCCTCTTGAGTTCTTTTATTGAGTTTAGAGTTTGGCCGTTTAAATAAGAGTTTTAGTTCTACTTACTACTGTATCAAATTACGCTCACCTCCCTCAGGTTTGACACAGATGTTTCTACCCCATTTAGTTTTGAGATTATACTTTCACCCCTTTAGTTTCTAAAACTTAAGAATAAGTTGTAGTTCCATACTCTAAGAGGGGGCATACTATTTTCAAAATTACTGTTACCGAAAAACGCCCACCGCAGACTAGCGGCGTCCCTGTTATAGGGAGGTGTCTTATAATTTTAGACACTGAAGGGGTGAAAGTGTCTTTACATCGAGCTTGAGAGGGTGAAAGTGCCTTTTCCATTCTTACAAATCTTAAAGTGAACCTCCCTTCAAACTAAGGTTTCTTGCATTCTTACCTCCGACCAGGACACTCCTCGGCAAGGGAATA
Organism: Linanthus parryae; assembly: GCA_023055425.1. Classification (NCBI taxonomy): domain Eukaryota; kingdom Viridiplantae; phylum Streptophyta; class Magnoliopsida; order Ericales; family Polemoniaceae; genus Linanthus; species Linanthus parryae. Next base: position 139,452,232 of record JALGPY010000004.1, on the reverse strand, counting down.
TTGTTGCAGATGCTCTGGCGCCCCATGACCATTCTTTGCAAGGTTTTCAAAATTGTCAGTACGAGATGGAGCTTCTGTCAATTATAATTAGTCTTTGTAGATAAGATGTTATAGACCTCATGTATTATCGCAATCCTTGATTGTTTTCTCACCGTGCCTTCTCCACTTTCTTGGTGGACTGTGTAGTAGTGGGTAAAACTTTTATCTCCCCCACCTTTTAAGTTATGAGTTGGGAGCTCAATTTTTTGTGGTTAATAATACGCGGGTCATGCCGCCCTACTTACCGGATAGTTCTCTTAAAAGAAAGATAAATGCTGATCTTCGTAAAAATGACGACTATCAAATTATAAAAGTATTAGTATTTTTTTTCATAATAGGTAAAAAGATGAACTGTCCGAAGGTTTTTAATGCTTTAATAGAATAAAAGTTAACATAAATTGAAATTGGCTAAACGGAAAGTATTTCTCGTAATTTTGCCTCTGCCACTTTTTCTACTCCATCTCCATAAAAAAAATCGATGTTAATTTTGTATGTTTTGTCCATAGTGACCGGCGAGTTTCTTGTTATTACTCTCGTTTTTTATTTATTGTGTTACATATGTATTTTCAATTTCTACCCCGCCTAGGGTCGGTTTTCTTCCTCCACATGGCGGTTAGTGACTGCCTAGGAGCTACTACAACAATTATGATTATTAGTGATAAATTTCATTTCGACAATCAGGTTTCTGGTCGTTAATAGTTGTAAAATTATTGTTTTTTGCTTTTGTCTTCTGGTTTGTCGGCTTTCAGATTTTTAAAGACCAATTATAATTGTGTCGTTGGAAACAGACAATTCTTCTGAAATAAAAAATTATTAACGTGTTATATTGTCGTCAATATATTTAAACAAAATTTTAGCTAAACAATTGGGCGAGAAATTAAAAGTTCACCAAACAATTCGGGTAAAAACATCATTTTACGATTTGTTTACTTCCCCTATTAACATTTTGGGTGCGCACTCAAAATTGCACTCAACATTTGGGTGGGCGGGGGGACTAGATATTCACAAAAGCTTGAAGCCAAACAAAAAATTAAGCAATTCTCCCATACAATCCATCAATTGAATTTTTCCTAAGTCATTCTCTTCATATCTTCCTCTTCGATCATCTCTTCATATTCACACCTCGGCTGCATAAGCCCGGGACCGGGCTCTCCGATGGAGGTCAATCAAAGGCGGGAGGGAGAGACGACGCATCCACATCTGCAACCCTAAAGGGCAGCTTGTCGTCAATCAAAATGGCGCAGAAAGTCTCCACTTAGTCTCCATATAGTCAAACTAATAGGTTCGGTCAAAGAGAGTCAACGGTAAACAAAAAAGTCAACTCTACCGTTAACGGTCAACTCGTAAGTTAATTATACAGTCAACAAATTTGCAGCCTCCACTTAGTTAAACTGAAAGGTTTGGCCAAAGAAAGTCAGCGGTAAATGAAAACGTCAAGTCTATAGTCAACGATCAACTCATAACTCTAGTTTAGAGTCAACTGTCAGCTTTGTTATCTTCCCTAGTCAAACTAATAGGTTTGGTCAAAGAAAATCATTGGTAAACTAAAAGGACTACTGTACCGTCAAGGGTCAACTCAGATGTCAAGTATAGAGTCACAAACATCTTTGCGATCCCCACTAAACCCTAAGCCCATAACTCTTAAGCCTAAACTTCTAATCCTCAGCTAAGAAGTTAACTCTGCACTCAACGTTTAACTTTTTGATCCCCACTAAACCCTAAACCAAAAACCCTAATTTTGAGCTCCGAAGTTCACTCCTTAGTCAACGGTCACCTTTGTTGTCACTGATCAAATTTGCAATCCCCACTAAACCTAAACCCCCAATCATAAGGTCATAAGTTGTCTATACAGTGAACGTTGCGGTGCACAGTAAACCCTAAACCCTTAACCCTAATCCTAAGCTCCAAAGTTTACTCTACAGTCAACGGTCAACTTTAAGGTCCCCACTAAAAGTTTAGTTTACAATCAACGGTCAATTTTGTTGTCCCAACTAAACCCTAAAGCCTAAACCCCTAATCCTGAGCTCCAAAGTACATTCTAAAGTCAACGGTCAACTGAAATTGTCAAACTAAGGTATGTTTACAGAAGCTGGAATTGGATCATCGTGCCCTTAAATTGGTTATCCGTATCAATGAATCCCTTTCATCTTCTTGAGAACTACAAAGAGTATTGTTAGTGATTTTAACTTGGTGCTAGAATAAACTGTAAAGAGTAGTTGATGCAACTGACATACTAATTATAAAGGAGTTAGAGGATTCTGCTAAAATCTCAAGTAATGAAGTAACACTAGTTACTTTGAGAAGAGGAGGAGACATGGTGCTTGTGAGGCTTCTTGATTAATTGATGGAATTCGGGATGAGCTTGGAGGATCCAGCGGTGCAGTGGAGTAGAAACAATTAAGTTAGCACAAGAGAGTGAGTGTGGGAGGGAAAGCATAATTTCTTGTTGCAGCACAAGAGAGAAATAGACTATTCTAAAATAGATCTAAAGAGGGTTTAGAGAGATGTTAGAGCAATTTGAAAGTAATAGTCTACGCTGACATCACCTGGAAGCAAATCTGCCAGGCTAAAGTCGAGACTTCATTTCTTCAGCAACGCCTTTGAGGTCCAATATTTTTGGTTGATCAATAAAATACAAAACTTCAAATATTATTGAAATTCAGTCCTGCATTTTCTCTTCTAGACTTTTAAAAGATCTCTCTGTAATAATGACTACTAGTGTAGTAGCCCGTGGCCGTGGGCCGCTACAATTATTATAAATTCAATTGGATCAAATGATCTGAGCCATCTATTCCAATAAGATCTAAGGGCTGAAATTTAGTCACAATTTTCTCAGTGAACAGTAAAACTCAAAACTATTCTAGTATATAGATTGAGCTGTATGTTCTAAAATTGCTTTAGTCACCCATTCATTTAACATTGCTTCATTGATGGGTCTTCTAGTATTTTGTATAAACCATTTTATGCAAACACATGACACGCACATATAAAAGCGAATGAATATAAACATAAAAAAATTGCAAAAGGTTTTGAGCTTCGAAGATCTCGGAGAGAAGTAGGGCGACGAAAAGGGCGAACTAGGGTTACATCCGTAAGGGCGAATCTACCACCGCCAGATCGGTGCTGTCTCTGATTTCTTGCTAGCTACCAGATCGCTTCTCTACTGGGATTGAGAATGACTAGCGAAGGAACAGAGAGCCTTGTTAGGGGCTTTGGAAAACTCACGTTGACAGAAGCGAAAGTAGTCAAGTTCGACAAAGAATACTGTATCAACGCCATTAAAGGAAGAGGACCCTGTCTCATAGGTTCTTTAATACGTCCAATTCGGTTCAACACCTGGGCTATGAAACTTCTCTTTAAGAAGATATGGTCGGATGATGAGGATATCAGCATTCATGAGGTCAGACCAAATTTATTTATCTTTCAATTCCCTTCTACTGCTATGATGGAGAAAGTACTATACGGCGGACCGTGGATTTTCGATGAGAATGCTCTGCTTCTCCAACCATGGACTATCACTGCAAGGGTAGCTAATATCATCTTCGAAACCATAGATGTCTGGGTCCAAGTCCTGAACATTCCCTTCTTCCTTCAAACGGAGCAGGATCTTAGTGCAATATTAAAAGACTCGGGCTTGGTTCTTTAGACAGATTCCCGTATTCTCACAGGTCCTGAAGGTGATTATATGAGGGCGCGAATCCGTATGAATGTAAAGGAACCCCTGCCCAGGGGGATCAATATCGAGGTGGTGGATGAAGTTATTTGGCTTGATTATAAGTATGAGAGAATACCGGATTTATGCACTTGGTGTGGGTGTCTTGATCACTCCTGCAACGACTGCAAGAAAAAAGAAGAAATTCAGAAGGCTCAGGACTTCCCAGGTTATGGTGATTGGCTGCTGTTTCGTCCACCTCCGAGAAGGAAACTCTTTGATAATGATGAAGGAAACAAGGTGGGTGTTGAAGACTCTGGGAAAGATGGGATTGATCTGAACAGTGGTGATGATATGGAAAAGGTTGGAGGGTCCAGGGAGAATTCATATTGGGGATTTAGCGATGGAGAAGATGAAGAGAACACCGCCATGGATACAGAAAACGAAAAAGCAGAAAATAAAGCCCAAAACGTGAAGAAGTATGAGAACCCGTTGGCTGCAGAGAATAGTGAGAATGCTACTGTTACGAGCAGGTCCAGAAAGCTCACAACTTCGGAGAAAGCTAAGCAACCAGCCAAGCAAACGACTGTCGAGACCGGGATAAAACGAAAAAGTAGTGATGTGAATTTATCGCCGAACCCGGTGGAGAAACTTCGGGATAATTTGCAGGGAGTTCGAAGGGGCTTGGGAAACGGAGGCAATCGAGGAAAAGGCCGAGGGCGAGGTCAAAATGAGTCCATTCAGAGGGCTGGTCGAGTTCCACAGCAGGTAACTAGAGGAGGTAGCTCAGCAAGACCCACCATGCAGGGAGGCCATAAAGCACACGTGAACAGCCCCATTCCTACAATAACGACAAACAGTGCTGGAAAGAGTCAGAATGTGAAGGAAATAACACAGGTTTCTGAAATAAAGATTCCGACAACGGAGGGGGTAGCCGTAAAGAACCCACAACTGATATTGGCTGAGGCTGCGGGACAGCCCAGCCAGACGCAATGAGTCTCATAAGTTGGAACGTACGGGGGCTTGGCAACCCCCGTAGCGTTGTTTCTCTTCACGACCTAGTGAGGAGAAATAAGCCAAACATGGTTTTCCTTATGGAGACCAAGATGTATGCAAATGAGATGGTAGGCATAAGGAGAAGATTGGGGTTCAGCAATGGTATTTTCAGAGATTGTGATGGTAGTGGTGGAGGCAGGAGAGGTGGCCTCGCATTGCTCTGGGATGATAGCGTCCAGTTCAGTATGATAAACTGGTCTTTTCATCACATTCATGGTATTTTCTGCGTTGTTGATTCGCAGAGAAATGGTTTTTTGACAGGTTTTTACGGAGATCCCAACAGAGAAGAACGACATAACTCTTGGAGGTTACTTGAGAGTTTATGTCCGACTGATCAGCCTTGGTGTGTCGTGGGTGATTTTAACGCTTTTTCGTCCGTCTTGGAAAAGGAAGGGGGCAGACCAGTACCCTTCAGCCAGGTGGAGAGCTTCAGGAGTGTTATCCATCGCCTCCAACTCAGGGATATGGGATTTTCAGGTTCCAGGTTTACATGGAGCAATGGGCAAGGAGATTCAGCTTCAATCAGGGAGAGACTTGACAGGTGTTTAACTACTGATAGCTGGTCTGAGATATTTGGACGGGCTAAGGTACAACATTTAGTTGCTGAAGTGTCTGATCATGTTCCCCTTGGAGTCAGCTGGTCTAACCGGGCAGATTATTCAGCCAGTACTAGCAGAAGATTTCAATTCGAGGCTATGGGGCTACACCACGAAGGGTGTAAGGAGATAATTGAGGAGAGCTGGGCTGGTTCGGCCTCTCAGGTGGACGGGAAGCTTGCGGCTGTGGCTAGTGCACTTCGGCAGTGGGAAAAGACAAGATTTGGGCATGTGAAGACCCAACTGACGAGGATGAGGGCAAGGCTGCGACTCCTTCAGAATGGACCGCAGACATCCGAAGCTATTTCAGAATCCAGGGAGGTACGCAAACAGATTCTCCAAATCCTCTTGCAGGAAGAGGAGATGTGGCGTCAAAGGTCCCGCGAGGTATGGATGCGTAAGGGAGATCAAAATACGGGGTTCTTTCATAGGAAAGCCACTATCCGGCGTGCTCGCAACAAGATTACTGGTCTAGAAAACGACCAAGGGGAATGGCAAGAGGATCCTAATCATATTGTTGCTATTTTGGAGAGTTATTTTTTGCAGATATTCACGTCTTCGGACCCATCGAGGGCTCAAATGGAACCGGTTATGGCTAGGATAGAGGAGATTTTCTCCCTCGAGCAAAGGGCTTTTATGAATCAACCTTTTACTGCTGAGGAGGTGCGCCTAGCAGTAAAACAGTCTCCCCCGATTAAAGTACCTGGTCCAGATGGCTTTCCGGCACTCTTCTATCAGAAGAATTGGGCTACGGTGGGTACAGAAGTGGAAGAAGCTTGTCTGAGTATAATGAACGGTGACGGAGATATTTCCAGGTACAATCACACCCTCATCGCCTTGAAAGTGAAACAAGTTCGCAAGGCTACTGATTTGAGACCAATAAGTCTCTGTAATACAATCTATAAGATTATTACTAAGACCCTCGCTAACCGGATGAAAGTGATTCTAGATTCACTGATTGCTGAAAATCAGAGTGCATTTGTACCTGGTAGATTGATATCTGATAATATTTTGACAGCTTTTGAGCTTATGCACACTATGAAAAACAGGAAGAAAGGGAGAACAGGCTACCTTGCTCTTAAGGCTGACATGAGTAAAGCATATGATAGAGTAGAATGGGATTTCTTGAGACATGTAATGGAAAGAATGGGATTTGGGGGTAGGTGGATCGAAGTAGTAATGAATTGTGTCACCACGGCAACTTATAGTCTCATTATCAACGGGGAAACACATGGCCATATTATTCCACAGAGGGGACTTAGACAGGGTTGCCCTCTATCTCCATACCTTTTTCTCCTTGTTAGTGAAACTCTATCACGAAGCATATCTCTAGCTGTGCAGGATGGACGGTTAACTGGATTAACAGCTTCACGAGGAGGTCCTATTGTTTCACACTTATTTTTTGCAGATGACAGCTTAATCTTCACAAAAGCCACAGAAGACGAGATTCAAGTCCTGCGTGACATCCTCCATGACTATGAGATCGCTTCGGGTCAGGTTCTGAACCTACAAAAGTCAACAGTAATGTTCTCAGACAATGTAGACCAAGAGATGAAGATAGCCTTGAGTCAGCGCTGCGGTGTTCAACTTGTTGAGGAGCACGACTCCTACCTTGGCATGCCCACGGCTATTGGTAGGAGAAAATCAGCGGCTTTTGCAAACCTCCCAGAGAGAGTCTGCAATAAGCTGAAGGGATGGAAAGGTCAAGAATTGTCAGCAGCCGGGAAGGAGATTTTGATTAAGACAGTAGCTCAAGCGGTCCCTAACTATGCGATGAGTTGTTTTTTACTACCCCAAAAGACATGTGAGCAGATGGAGCAATTGGTTCGCCAGTTTTGGTGGGGAAGCACGAACGAGAAGAGGAAAATTCATTGGGTAGCTTGGGACAAGTTGAAGACATCTAAAGAAGATGGAGGCCTTGGATTTCGGGATTTCAGGAACTTTAATATCGCCATGTTAGCAAAACAGGTGTGGAGGATCATCACCAAGCCCCAAAGTCTAGTAAGTCGCCTTCTCAAAGCCAAGTACTTTCGCCACACTTCTATTATGGATACTGAGTCCACAAAAAATAGCCAGTATTCCTATGTTTTTCGAAGTTTATTGGCAGGGCGCGACTTGTTAAAAACAGGGATCATGTGGAAGGTGGGTAATGGTAGGGACATTCGTATTTTCAAGGACTGTTGGATTCCGCGACATAGTTCCTACAAGGTCTTTACACCTTGCCCACCAGGAGCTGAAAACTTAAGAGTGGAGCACCTTATCAACGCATCGGATTCGTCCTGGAACTCAACTGTTTTGAGGGAGCTACTTCACCCAATTGATGTCCAGGTTATTGAGGCAATGCAGATTACAAATGAGCAGGCGAGAGACTCACTATTCTGGCGTTTCTCAGATGATGGTCACTACTCCGTCTCGTCAGGATACAAGGCACAATTATTACGAGTCAGTGGTGATCCCTCCTCTTCCTCGGGCCCAGTGTTCTCGATAATTCCCAAGTATAGGAATATCGTTCTAAGTAGTACCCGAGTAAGAACGGGGTCGAATCCACAAGGAGAGGAGGTTTAGATAATGACTTGCAAAACTAGAAAACGACAAACTAAAGCAAGAAACACAAACTCTCAATGGCTTTAAAGCTTGCCAAGCTATTCAAATCCACCAAAATCGATTGATGGAGCAAGTTTGAGATTTGAGTTTAAGAACAAAGTAAACGACTACTAGAGCTACGATTCAAGAAACTAAGCGAAATACCAAGTAATGAGGGCTAGGGATCATCGGTTTCTCTAGTGACCAATCCTCCTATTATATTCAAGCCCGATTCTAAATTCGCATGTGTCAATCCACAAGACAAGTAACTCAAGAAGTGATTGCTCATACAATCCAACTCGCGACAAGAGAAGTGTGTAAATCCAACACGCTAATCAAGCACTAAAGAGGCTATTCAAATGAGATTCTCCAAATTTCAAGTGTTTCAAGCATCAACCATATGTAAACACACATAGATGTTTCCACATGAAAGATCAAGCAACAAATGAGATTTGTAAATTCTCACTCAAATCACCTAACTAGAACTCGATTTCTCAAAGTTAGGATTGACGAGTTCCTCTCACTCAAATGCAACTTCAAATCAAACACGTCAAAAGTACTCGCACATCTACCTATTCAATGCATCAAATACTTCAACAAGAGAAATCCAAACATTGCACTAAGCATTCAAGTGAACCCAATTCAACCCATTCATCCTTGAAGTTCAACTTGAATCAATATGGAGATTTAGACACTAGATAGTCCCAAATCACCCAAGCAAATTGAATTAGCTAGACATAATAGAAAATTCAAGAGAGATTGAGAGAAATTTAACTTTCAATAATCAAAACTTGAATTTATACTTGATAGCACCAATACACTTTTCACTAATTCAATCCCAAACACTTGATTCAAACTACAAATTGCATAGCAAAACAGCCCCAAATACAAGCTAAGCTAGAAACTAATGAAAGAAACATGAACAGAGCTGCTGACTATTGTTGCTGGCCTATTGCTGCTGCTGCTGCTGCTGCTACTGTATCAAAACAGAGCAGAACAGAGCATACACAGCTCACAAAATAGAGTGCTCCAACAGCCATAAAACTTGTCAAAAACAGCCCAGAAACTTCATGAATTTGACCCCCCTCTCTCCCTCTCGTCCTCTTTCTCTGTTATAGCTCAAGAACAACCCAGAAACTCCGAGAAATCGGAGAGCGAGAGAGGAGACGACGATACCCAAAACAGAGGCGTCGTGTGTAGACGGGTCTGTCCAGAAGAGCGTCCAATTTCTTCAACTTCGAGTTATATAGATGCTAGGGTTTGATTTCGTAGCCTCCAAGGCTTTATCTCCACCGTTGAATTCGTCCAATTCCTTCTCGTTCGTCGATTTCATCTCTTCTTAAGAACCCTAGAGAATTGGGGGTTTCTTGTTTGCTTGGTCTTGGGCCGAATTGAGGCTTGGGCTGGGTAGAGATCAGGCTAGGGAGGAGATTGAGACCGTTCTCGCTTGATTTGGTGAAGAAACGAGGCTGGGGTGGGTCTTGGAGAAGCTTCGGTGAAGCTTCCATGGCTGATGCGTTGTTCTTCAGCTTCTAACGTCGGGGAGAGAGGAAGAAACGTGAGAAGATGAGCTGGGGGTGAGCTGGGTTAGGGAAATTGCACCCGGCTCCCCCCTAGCTTGCTGTAATGTTTTAAAAGGCCCCGTTCCTTACTTAAAAGCTTCTGAAAATGGCAATCTGACCCCCAATCCATTAAGTATCCTTCAAATAAGCCATTAAAACGTTTCAAAACTTGCACTTAAGCCCCACTTCCGTTAAAAAATCATCTTTCAAGTCCTTAGAAACTTTAGAACCTTGCATTTTGACCCCGATTCCGTTAGTTTCTTCTCAAACAACCCCATAGATGCAACTTTGGCCTTGTAATGTGGCATCTTGGCTTCTAAATCTTCATTTTTGGCCTCTACCTTCCCTTGTCCTCTTCATTTAAACCCTTGAAACCTCTCTTTAACTTGCAAATTCTTGCTTTGTCTTCAACTTTAGCCTCTTTATCACTTGACTTCTTCAAATTAAGCCTTCAAATTCCTCATTCAAGCTTTCATAACTAGCCCCTTGCGTTCTAAATCACTTCTTTGCCTACAAAATGAGAGAAAACAACCAAAACTACGAAAACAAGCATAAGTCTAGAAAGAGAGATAAAATAGATAAATTACACATATTAGCAAGTTAAGAAGAGTTCGTTAACATACCAAGATATGCAATTTTAATTCATCAACACCCAGCAAACAGAGATTGTCTTCAGAAATTGTGGTCGCTGGACATCCCACCGAAAATCATCTTTCCGGCATGGAGATTGCTGCAATGTTCACTCCCAGTCTCAACGAGGCTTAGGGATCAAGGTCTCCTTGTAGACACGACGTGCGTAATGTGTAATAACGGAATCGAGACGGAAGAACACATCTTTCGGGATTGCAAGTTTGCAAAAGAGGTTCATAGCGAAGTGCTGGGTGCAAACCTTTTTATTCCACGGCAAGGACGGGTCAAAGATTGGATATGCACAATGGTTACTGAAAAATCAAAGCCAAAATGTGAGCTCTTCATAACGGCGATTTGGGCAATCTGGCGAGCACATAACAAACTCAAGTTTGAGGGTGTCCAGGGGGATTCACAAGCTACGGCGAAGTTTGGGAAATATTATATATCCTGGTTTAAAGAGGCAAAACTCAGCGGGAGACTTGGAGATCTTCACAAAACTACTAGTCCGACGGAGCTAAGATGGGTGAAACCGCCTGTTGGTTACGTTAAAATCAATACGGATGCAGCATGGACTAGCCACAGTCCGGCGACGGGTATTGGGTGCTGCATTCGGGACTCCAATGGAACATTTGCAGCAGGTAGATTCAAGAGAACTCCACGAGAAAGGTCACCCCTACTGGCTGAGATGGCAGCGTTAAAGGAGGGTCTAGTGTTGGCGCATGAGCTTCACTTCCAGCACATCATTTTGCAGTCAGATTGCTTAGTGGCAGTGCAACTTCTCAGACAAGGTTTCAGTGGCAAGATGAAGGCTCAAACAGCCCTTACTGAGTTAAGAGAATACTGGGAAGAATGCCGGAATATGATCGCAAGTTTCACATCCGCTGAGATCTCCTTTGTTGGACGTGAAGGGAATTTTTTGGCACACTGCTTTGCAAAGAAAGGATTGGATGAGGAAGACATGTCTTTTTATTCTCAACCACCTGAGTGGGCTTTGAATGTATTACAATCTGATTCTCTGGGTTTGACTCCCCATTTTGAATGATAGATATTGATTTTCCCTCAAAAAAAAAAAAAAAGAGAATGAATAATACGCAAAAGTTAATGGATTTTCAACACGGCCGGTGTTGTACAGAACGTAACAAACTACGTCATTAGTTCCGAGAGCACCTAGGACTATAATTGCATACGGAAGTAACCGTACTTAATTACCTATTATCAGAAAATAACGATATAGGAGGACAATATAATTATATAATTATAGTTTCCAAAACAACAATTGAATAAAAATATAAAAATAACTACACAAAAAATATGAACAATTTAGTTTGATAATTTAACTAACATGCTCTTAACACTTCTTATAGTAAAATTTTGAAAAGAAAGCACTTAAAATAGTAATTCTCGCAGCCTTCAAAAGTAATAATTCGCCAGAATGTGTTTATTAAGTCTGAAAATTATTCAGCTCTACACATGGGCCGCCCTAAAACTTCATGTAGAGACGCATGCGAATGCCATGTACTTAACCTTCTTCATGAAATGTTTCTGAAGGTTGGACCTCTCAAAAGCTTCAAAATTGTAAAACTCTACTGTTTTCAGGAAAAATCGCCAATGCTTTCTTCGATTTGCTTCTTCCTTGGTACTATGATGTTGAAACTGCAAATAAGTTTCAATGTACAAATTACATACCATATCGCAACAAATTTTATATTGAAGAGCTTTGGTACCCCTGAGGAGAGTTTTTCTAATGCTTACAGTAATGTTACCTTAATTGTTTTCTTCTTAAGTTGTCCACTTGAGAAACCATACAGCCACAGGGTCTGTATTGATGGAAATAGCCAAAGGATGCTTTCAACCAACTTGATCGAAATCTTTTCAATACCACTGCGGAGTTCGACTTGGACATGCTTGCAATCAGAAATTTGAGCGATCAACTTTTGTCTCAACTCTTTAGAGAAAACCAAATCCTACAAAACAACAAGAGCAAACGTTTAGTTCATGCTTGCTTTCTACATGTTACAAGGCCAAACGGAGAAAAGAAGTAACATCAGAGAAAATTTGAAATACCTCATCACGAAAGTAAGACAATTTCACAAGCTTGCTGTGGCTAAAGGTTTGGATAATCTCCCATAGTTTGACAAAGTAATTGTCGCTTAAAAATCTAAATATTTCCAGCTCAGCATCTAGAAGATTCATTGGACTCAGTACGCGAAAGGCTGGCTTAGCCCGACCACGGTACTTCAGTGAAACAAGCTTTGGAGTATTCAGTGTGATGTCTTGCGAATCTTGCTCTACAAAATCGCCTTGCAAACAAGAAGGTTCAAATGACAAAATCAATCTCTTGAGATTTTGGTGAGTAATTTCAATCCCACATAAGTCCCAATCCGCGGTACATATTATCAGGGTCTCGAGTCTAAGGAATTTAGGAACACTCTCTTTCAGAAACTCAATCACAGACTCTTGAGGCAAAAACCTTCCTAATTTTATTTCTGTGAGATGATGCATAGTAGAGATGAACCTGATGCTTCTTAGTTCAAGAACATTTAATACCATAACCTTGAGATTTGCTGCTTCTATCTCAATGCTTTTCAACCTGTCATCATATGTTATCAAACGAAGAATTTTCAAGTTGTCATTCACAATCCGTGAATATTTCAACCGAGTGCAGAAAAAGATCTGTAGATTCGCGAGATGGATGAAATTAGGCACATTGTCTCTGATCCAGCTGTCTCTGATGTGGGCACGATGTAAAGTTAGATTCTTCAGAGACTTGGAACATTCAGAAATAGCGATGGTTTTGCACTTGTTGTCCTCGAGGAGGTAAAGATCGAATGTCTCAAGACTAGACGATTCAATTACGACACTTCTCAGCCCAACACTGGAACTGATCCAGATTGATCTGATTCTAGTGCTGGAGAAGTTGAAGTGTTTCAGGCCATAGCAATTAGAGATTTTCAGTCTCTCGAGGGCAGGCAAATGGAAGTCCATAAAATTGAAATAATACAGCGGAACATGTGTTAATTCTAGCGTAGTGATGGAACTCATATGCGGAATGGTTCGAGGTTGAAAGAAACTACTTACCTTGGTACTTACGCTGGTGCCGTAGAGATCGATGGAGACTTCTTTGACGAAGTCGCGTCGCTGGATAGTGCGATTCACGAGGTCGGTGAAATCTCTTACTTCAATCTTAGATTTATTGGAACAACAACTCATGAATTTGAGATCTATGGCTGGGTATGACTTCCAACACGAGCTAAAAGTCTTTGACAAAGCACTCGTCCGAGTCGCGGCTTTTGTGGGAAGGAAGGATAGTATGTGATGGATGATCTCCTGTGGAAGGGCAGAGAATCGATCGGCAGGGATAGTAGATTTCGATCTCTTCATCTTCTTCGTTCCGGAACTGAACAAAGAAACCTCTCCCTGTTGCGTTGTCTAGGGTTGGGGAAAAGACACGTTAGGTTAAGTTCAATTGAACCAAAAAGAAAGGCAAAATTACAAAAACGACACATAAACTATGATGTTGTATTAAAAAGTTCGTATTTTGCAAATAAGTGTTAGCTCAGTGGTAGAGTGTTGCAGTCCCTGCACGACTTTTCGGGTTTAATCTCAGCTATATGATGTAATTTCTAAGAAAAGATGGTATTTCACTATTTCTGAAAAAAATGGTTTGTCAAATATCATTTTGGTCGACTGCATCATACAATTTATTTGCATCCACTATACCTTCGTTGATCTGTATAAAAAACTATCGGGTAGGTGCTCGCTAGTATTATCGTTTTCACAAGGTTAAACTTTGATCCGAAGTCTTATGAGAAAAGCAGTGAAAACCTTAAGTAATGGAGGCTGCCATGGTAGGAGTCTGAGAGATCCGACGCTACCTGTGGAGGAAGAAGAAACAGTCATCTACGACGACAAAACACTGTTGGATTCATCAACTTGGTCCATGTCTCATAGGATATTTTTTTCCTTCCTCTCAACTTCAACGTTTGGGCAACACTGCTAGAAAAATTGGCAAAACCAGGGGGTTCACACCGCCATTTAGAACAAAAAAAACTCTCAGTTTTTAACTAAAAGCAGAATCTGTAGCAGCTCACAAACCGCCATTTCTACAGGCGCCCTATATGGCTTGCAACGATTTCTAAACTGTCACATCAGACTATAACAGTTGAAATTTACTAAACCATTATTAATTAAATTGCAATTAAAAATCCGTTTAGTAAACCGCTATTTAAATTAATTTTTTTAATTCATTTTTTTTGTTTCTTTTTTAATTAAATCTTTTCTAAATAATATTTCTGGTCTATTTCTGAAGAAAACAGGTGAATTATCTCAGATCCAGCTGTCTTTGATATAGGCCCTGAATAACACTAGATTCAAATATCCAATGCATTATACTTAATAATACATTTTTTTCGTGAAGGTCGCTGAAATTAGACTCGTATTCCTGGAAAGAAGATGGAAGCAATATTGGTGGTAGTCAAGAATGAGCAGGGTGCAAGGATTCCGGGTTTCTCACCCTTTGTCCTCCTACAGCTCCCATGTTGCTATTGGACCTGAACACCAGTCTCCAACTTGCTTGCAACCTTGACTGTCTTTACTTGTTTGCTAAAGTTAATAGCAATGCGCGCTCATCAACCTGTTTCACTCTTGCTGGCGCTCTTCTAGTGGTGCCTATTTTGTATGATGCAGAGTGCATACTGTTTGCAAGTGAGATTACTCTGGTCCATGTCCACTAATTATTTTTGGATACAAGGTAGGAAATCTATTACTAGCCTACGTTTATGGGGGCTCAAACCCGAGCCAACGAGGCTCCCTTACTAACTGGGACAGCCGCCAAGCTCGTCCAGGTCCACTATTGTAACAGGGAAGCCCATACAGTTGCTCACAAGCTGGCTGGGAAGGAAACGATCACCTGAAACTCTATTTATGTTGGCAGCACTAGTAGTATAACAAAATTTTCCTTTCCTCTTGAACAATTGCCTGTTTTTTGGACGTTGTTAGAGCATCTTCCACAGTTGATATCAAATTTTACACCAAATCCTATATTTGGTGGAGAAAAATGGTTTGACCTCCCACAGTTAACCCTCAAAACACCATTTCACCATTTTTGGTATAAAAATAGCACTTTTGGTCTCCCACAATTTTTAACAAATTTTACATCAAATAGTCATTTTACAATTTCATCAAATTTAGAGAATGGTATTTTTGGCCTCCCACAACAAATCATCAAATTTACACCAAATTATGAATTTCATAACTATTAAAATAAAAAAAAAATTATTACCGAAATAATATTACACGAAATTGTAAAATGATTAAATAACACTTCAAAAAATCTAAAATTAACCAGTCTAATCTATTTGACCATGATTATAAGTGTGCAATGAGTCTTCTTCTTAGTTCGTTATGAGCTCAGTGGTTTATCAAGTCTCGATGTCGACCTAGAAATTGGATAAATGTTGAATTAATGATATCCCTTGCAACCTCAGCAAGCGGTACAGATGGTGAAATTTTAATAATCAAGATTTATGGGAGTGTGAGAAACATCAAAGGTATAGGTCTTGAGATACTCGCTACGTTCCTCTTCGACTATCATATTGTGCATGATAATGCAAGCTAAGATTAATTATATTAGTCGTTAAAAATATATTTTAACACTAATCAATTGTCTGCACACACTTAATAGTTCAGGTAAGTCTTTCTCTGAATTTGTTCCCACTTCAATCTTATTGGGGGGTGTTAGGTTCAAATTTTCTTTTTAATTATATATATTTGCATGTCATACTAAATGGAAATATGAACAAGAAGGTTACTGAAGTTCTTGAAGTTTAACATCAGTGTATTATGTTCGGCCAAACCTGTTGCAACTACATTAGTTATTTCATTTTATCATCCCGCAGCATGATGCTGAAAATATTATGTAACACACTATGGCTCAAAAGCATATTATACAAAGTGGGAGAAGAAAAACGGATGGCGTATATACTGTAAAGACGAAATGCTACACTATTACATTAGAGCATATTATTACCATGAAAGTAATGTGAAAACATGCCATGAACACTAATTAAAAATTTGGTGTAGATTACACCAAATCCTATTTTTGCCATCAAATTTGATGATAAAAATAGGATTTTGTGATATAGGATCGGATTTGAGGGTACTATGGGAGATGCACTTCACCATTTCACAAAAGCTACACCAAATATAGGATTTGATGATTTGGTTTTTTTTTGGTCAACGATTGTGGGAGGCCTACAAAAAAATCACATTTTTTTTTTTTGTGATTTGGTGATTTGTTATGGGAGGTCGAAAATACCAAATTTTACTATCAAATATAGGATTTAGTGCACTGTGAGAGACGCTCTTAGAGAGGTTTCAAATTTGGTTAAGAATAGCAACAGTTCATCCAAACTTGCTACGAAGCGTCAAAATTCTTGATTTGTTAAGGCTATAGATATTAAGTGGGTGGCGCCGAATGACGGGTAAATTACACACTATAGTGCCTTAAATGGTCGTTATAAACCACCGTAAGAAGGCCCAAAACTACCCTTAGCCACCCTAATCGTAACAGTGGTTGTTAGAACGGAAACCTAGAGGAGCAGGGCATACGAAAAAATGAATTTTTTTTTTGAGAATTACGAAAAAATGAAATGAATCGCCAAATAAAGTCAAATGTGGCGTGTAGAAAAATTCCCTGCAAAAAAATCACAATTTTTCTTTTGTGATTTGGTGATTTGTTATGGGAGGTCGAAAATACCAAATTTTACTATCAAATATAGGATTTAGTGCACTGTGAGAGATGCTCTTAGAGAGGTTTCAAATTTGGTTAAGAATGACAACGGTTCATCCAAACTTGCTACGAAGCGTCAAAATTCTTGACTTGTTAAGGCTATAGATATTAAGTGGGTGGCGCCGAATGACGGGTAAATTACACACTATAGTGCCTTAAATGGTCGTTATAAACCACCGTAAGAAGGCCCAAAACTACCCTTAGCCACCCTAATCGTAACAGTGGTTGTTAGAACGGAAACCTAGAGGAGCAGGGTATACGAAAAAATGAGTTTTTTTTTTTTTTTTTTTAAGAATTACGAAAAAATGAAATGAATCGCCAAATAAAGTCAAATGTGGCTTGTAGAAAAATTCCCTGCAAACTTTAAGTTAATTGACTAATAAAGAATTCTCCTCAAGTCAAAATACTCTCTGAAATCATTTCAAACAATGAAATCATGTTCAGCTAAATAATAGATATTCAATATAAACTGTTGCTTCGTATGATGTGGAAATTTCAATCCATGTTCAATTGTTACCAAGCATCTCCTACTCAAACCTTTATGTTGATGCTCTCATTCAATTCTTCAATGAGCTACAGATTATTTCATGAAGATTTTTCGCTTGGTCAGTGAAATATTTCATCAATATTTCACTACCAACCGCATCAAAGTTGATCAACTCTACCGTTCTAAGGGAAATTTGCCAACACCTTCTTGGATCTTCTTCCTCGGAATTCCTTCCATGTACTGCAAATGGTTTCAAGAAAAAAATTTAGCAATGTGTAGTGAACCTCAATTAAATATTATCATCTTACCTTTATGGATCTTTCGTCAAGACACAGGGTCGTTAAAGAAGGCCATAGCCACAGCAAGGTATCCACTGTTCCCTTGATTTGTGTAGTTATTTATTATCTCTTGCGTGATTTATGGAATCACCCATTATGTTGTTATTATTTGATTTTCTAGTTTTGCAGATTATACCCGTATGTAACTACTCTAACGAATATATATATGGACCATTAGTCCACATAAATAAAATTCACTCATTCAACATTCATATGGTATCAGAGCTCTGTAAAAAAATTTCTACACGATTCCTCTCTCTTGTCGCAAATCGTAAGCCGACTACCTTGCTCTTCGGTCTCGGTCGCAAACCATCACTATCATGACTACCACCACAACACCATCAGTGATCCAACTAAATGTCCCAACAAACTTCCCCATCAAACTCTCCTCCGTCAATTTTCTCGTTTGGGGTCGACAAATCGAAGCCACTCTGATTGGTTTCGATCTGCTAGGGTTCATTGACGGATCCACCAAAGCATCGTCACCCTACACTGATACTGCAAAATCAGAGGCTAGCCCAACCTCTATCTGGTATCGTCAAGATTAGAACATTGTCATATACAATAGAAATCAACTGGTACAAATAAATCTTTACTAATTAATATAGATTGAATCTTCGGTACATTAGATCTTCGGGCCAGGTTGGACATTTAACATTGGGCTCAAAATTCAATCCGTCTAGTTATTGAGGCACATGCCCAATTCTTCAAAAAGTAAATAAATAAAATTCTTTTCCGGCTGGTCTGGACAGGCGTCTCAGTTCATAGGGCCCATGGCCAGCACACCTACTAATCACACGGTTAGTTAATCATACTCTGGAAAGCAACAAAGGTAAGCTTTGCTCCTCAATTCAAGGGCGGACCTAGTAAGAGACCTCTAGGGTCCTAGGCCCCCACCCTTAAGAATTTATGCACTACTACTCGAGTATAAATTGTGGACTAAGTATGGACATGGAGGTACCCAGCTATATTTATAGAGTGATACCTTAGTACTACCTCCGTTTCGTCTGTTTCGTCTGCGTTTGACTTTTTAACCCGTAACTGAATCACTTTGACTTGGTGATTTGGGTTAATTTTTGAACAATTTTTTCATTGTATTTTAGAATAAATTTTTCTCTATAACACCATGCAAAGATTACCAAATTCTTGAATCGTTTTGCTAATCAAATCACCGGATGAAAATAACCCAGTAAATAGTGACAAAAAGTGAAATAGGCTGAAACAGAGGTAGTATTTCTTTTAATTACAATCAAGACATAATATAATTTTTCCTAGCCAAGTAATTTTCTACATGCCCCTTTTTTATAATCAACCTATAACACTTTCCCCTACACAAGTAATGTGAAATTCTAGAGAAAGTGTATAGATCAGTCATCAGTGAGCTAAGTTGTAAATAGAGGAATTTATGCTTCTAGCTATTAAGAGAACAGACTGATATGAATATGTTTGAGTGAGAAAAAACCTTACAAGTGAATTCTAACTATCATGAATGTTACCTTGTCAGAATGTGAGAGTTTTCTTTTAATTTTTTTGTTGAATTTGAGTACATTATAGTATTCTTCGTTTTAATAATAAAATGATATGGTTATTCTACAATTAATAAAAAAAATCCTTCAACAAAAGCATAAAATTTTATGCTCAAGTGGTACATGTGCCCCCACAACACAAAAATCATGCGTCCGCCATCACAGCTAACACTTAACAGGACTACAAGGAAGCGTTCTCATTTGAACAAACACAAGAATATGATCCTTGACTCAACCGCAATATTTACATATTTCACGGGAACTCAGTGTCATGTTCTTACGTACTGACAATTGAGGTTAGGTCTTGCATAACTTGTGTGTGATGTATTGTGCTAGTTTCTCACATAAATAAAGATGGATTTCTGCCGTGGATGTAGCCAGCAATTGACGGTAATGAACCACGCTAAATTTGTGTGTTCTTGAACTTTCGTGTTCATCGTTCTTTCTCGATTCCCGTTATAACAAACATTAGGGTTCACCACATTCAGAGTGTTAGGTTTTGGTAAGCAATTTTTTTTTTTTGCAAACACACAAACAAGAGGTCATCATCAAACACATAAAAAGAAACATATCTACACCGGCAAAACAAGGTTTAGATACAACAGTGCTCTCAGCTGTTTTGCCGATGGTGAAGAAAAGAGGTGCAACAAGCAGCAAATGGTTTGCGAGCAACCCGAGGGTAAATATGCTTAGAAATTGGTTTTCCACCTTTTCTGCTAGCTATTATATAATACAAAATCTAAATACTGGCACCAAACATGTACGAAATTATTTGAACATTGCACATCCAAGTGAATGTTGGCACCAAACAGAAATTGTGTACAACTGACAACTGACCAAACTGGCACCAAAAACCGGAAATCCGGACTAGCAAGTTACGACAATCCTGATCTGTCAATTCACCTATATAGAACCTCGGGTCGTGAAGAAAAACAATGGAGAAAAAGAATTAACTAACTATCCCTCGCGTAGATTAATTCACCTTGATAGAGTCTTGTCAAAGGCAAATATACAGAAAGAGTTCTTGAAAAATTGACCTAGATAGAGTCTCGTCTAAGGCAAATATACAGAAAGAGTTCTTGAAAAATTGACCTGTGAGATGACTTCTTGAAAGACAGGAGCAAACATTGGGCATGGAAAGTTGAAAGCATCAATTGGCACTAGAGATTTCCAAATAGAAGGTTTTGCAATGTTAAATGGCATCAATTACAGATTATGTCATGAAGATTTTTCGCTTGGTCTTTGAAATAATTCATCAATATATCACTATCAACCGCATCAAACTTGTTCAACTCTACCGTTCTCAGGGTAAATCGCCAACACCTTTGTTGATCTTCCTCCTCTTCGGAAATCCCTCCATGTTGAAGCTGCAAATTGTTTCACAACACAAAACAATATATTACTGTAAGTTTAGATAAATAACTTAGCCTTCTATGATGAGCCCCCAATGAGATGTAACCAGTTTTACCTTTATTGATTTTTCATCAAGACACAAGGTCTTTAGGGAAGGCCATAGCCAGAGCAAGCTATCCATCAACTCTGCTGAAATCATTCCTGGCCTGTCAAAGGTGATATTGAGATGATGGCGGTTGTCAAGGGGTCGCCCACGCAATGCTTCTCTCATCTCTTCTGGAACAATCAAATACTGCAAAACCAACAATAGAAAAATGTTTAGCCCCTTGCAATCAGATTCCACAACAAAACTCTAAAAAACAGAACTAGGTAATCAAATAAAAAAACCTTTTCGAAAGGAGAACAAGATAACGTCAAGAATCGACTCGGACGAACACTTGCAATCAGATTCCACAACTTGATGAAGTAGTCTTCATTCATTTTGATATTGCAGTTTTGTATCGCCAATTGAGTATCAAGAAGAGCATCTGAGTTAACTAATTGAAAGGCAATAAAACGCCCAGAGTAGTTGAGCGAAACAAGTCTTGGTGTTTCAACTACGACCTCTCCCAATCCAAGGATTCCATTATTATTTCCCCGAATATCTAGCTCCAAGCTCTTCAGCCGTTCGTGCTTAAACTCAATCCTATTAAAATTCAGGTCTGTTGATAAGTATAAACTCTCAAGTCCAATAGAATTAGCGACCAGCTCTGTTAGAATCTCATCCAGAAACCTCTGTGCTCTTTCGGGATCAATTTTATAGACCCCCAAGTACAACTCCCTAAGATGCTTGTAAGGACTTATAATGATCTTAGCAGCAGAAAACAAATACATTACAAGAGATTGCAGATTTTCTGATCTGATATCGATGCTTCGCAATCTTTTGTATGAATTCACAGAGATATATTTTAAATTATCGTTCCAGAGCTTAGGGTTCTCCAAGTCGTTGCAGTCTATGAGTACCAACTTTTCAAGTACGGAGAAAGTAGGAATGTTGTCGCTGATCCAACCGTCGCTAATAGTGGCATTCGAAAGTGAGAGCTCCTTGAGTGATCTGCAGTTCAAGGAACCGATTTCGCATTTGGATAGGTTCATATTGGGAACATTATCAGTGAAGTCAAATATCTCAAGGCTTGCTGATTCGATCGCGATACTGTTTAAACCAGCGCAGGCTTCAAACTCGATAGATTCGATCGAATTACTTGATAACTTGAAAGATCCCAAACCGCTGCAACCGCTGACTTGCAAGTTCACTAGCCGAGGCCAATTATGTTCTCCAATCTCGCTGAAATTCAGCAGCTCAGCGCCCATTAGACTAAGCTCAGTGACAGAGGTGGGACCTTCAATTGTCAGAGGCAGAAGGTATTCGATCTGGGAATCAAGCACGTTACTCAAATCGACCGTCAAATCTTTAACCCGTTTTTCAATTGCGTAACTAATAATCTCACGGATCCGATCTTGCCGCTCATAGTCGATCCATTCTACTCCTGGGAAGGTGAATTGAAATTTCCGTAGGTCTGTATCGATTCTGCGGCGCTGGATAGTGCGAACGGCGTAGTCAATGAATGCTTCAGATGTGGACGTAATTGGGTATGGGCTGTTGAAGAGATAAAAGTTGAGATCTATGGCTGGGAAACAAGTCCAATGAGAGTAGAAAGTCTTGGACACGAGGCTCGTCCTTGTGGCGTCTTCTGTCGGAAGGAGAGAAAGTATATCGTGGATGATCGGCCGTGGAAGGCATGATATCCGGTCCACTTTATCGCCGTTGCTGCTGTGATTCGATGTAAGCATCGTTCTACCACCACTCCCGCTGTAAAAGATTGAGTGTAATGTTAGGGTTTGAGTCGACTGATGCACACAACACTTTTAGTGAATGGTAAGACGGTTTAAGTGCCTATCAATTTATAGAAGATAGGGGATTGCCCGTGTCCGAGGGCACTACCAAAAAAAAAAAACGTTTCACCTATTACAATGTCATATATAAAATGAGTACTTTTATCCACAAACACGGACAAAAAACGAAGACAACATACATATTTGTATTTGTTGTGAAACGAGAATTTAGAGAGACAGGAAATAAAGAGAGAAACAAGATGTGTAGGGAGAAAGTATTGAGAGGTGTGTTATTCTCCAACCCTAAGCCTCCTTATATAGGCATTAGGTGGGTTTGTGGACCAGAATATAATAATACAAAATACACCCAACTATGTGGTGGATATTCACATCAGTCCAATTACATATTTCATAACACTCCCCCTTGAATATTCACCACTACGATGCCTCGTTAAAACCTTGTCATGAAAAACCCAGTGGGACAAAATCAATGACTAAGGAAAAAGAGTACATCTAGTGAATTCTATTAGCTCAACATAGGAGATGACATTCTTCTGGAACGCATCTGGATAATCTTCGCAAGCCTCGTTAAAACCTTGCTAGGGAAAACCCTGTGGGACCAAAAACCGTAGCGAAGGAAAAAGAGTGCCGCGCTTTTAGCATTTCATTTGATCTCCCCCTCATTGGAATATCCTTGTACCTGACAAACAAAATCCATTGCAAAAACAACAATCTAAAAGAAATAATTACCAATCATGATTGATAAAATGCATATGCACCTAATACTACTCGCGAGTGTACACTTTTGATTTGCTTCAGGCAAATAATATTTCTCATGGGAACCAACCTCCATGGAATTTCACAAATTTGTGATTCGTACTATCGTATTTGTAACTAGTTACATTTCAACCCATCTTTTGTTGTTCCTTAGTCCCCGAGACTAATACAACATTACATCATTCTCACCACGAGATGATTATATTAATGAGAATTTGTCATGACCCATACATCATGTTTCTCATTTTACAAGTCCCACGCTTAAAAGCGGACGTAAACCTCGATATGAGTCCCACGCATTACAGCGGACATATACCCTTAACATGAGTCTCACGCTTAATAGCGGACATATAATAACTACAAAGATCCCACGCTTACCGGCGGATATGTAGTCTCTGCATAGTATGTAATTTCTGCTTCGGGTTGTTTCTATGCTCTACATACTCAAAATGATTATACCCGAGCAGATTTCTATGCACTTGTTGACTTTGTTTTGGCCAATAACTATTTAGTCAACATTTTCCCATAAAATAATCACATGATTTATATAGCGCTTCCTCAATTGTATCATCATTATTAATAGGATCATACTATTGTATTACGGAACCTTTAGCTACTTCCAGAGCTATGAGCCTCTCCCAGGGCTATTCAATTACCAACGTTGGTTTTGATCCATTATGATGATGTATATATGAACCCCCAAGATTTCTCCAGAATCTTGTGTTCTTAATTTGTAGAGCATGTTAACCATATCCCAAATTATTTTGGATGCTTTGATTTATGTTCCTCTTCTGGAGGATCAACATATGTACACAAGCAACCCTTTTATGCTTAAAGTGTATACCCAAACCGACACCCATTTGTCGAGAAGCTATCCATTTTATTGGGATTTTGTATTAGTACATACCCGTAGAGACAATAATAGTTTGGCTCACGTCATGCAATAGGACCCATTCTCCCCCTCATGACGTGAGCAATATGATCATAACCATAATGATACTTTGTTGATGCTTCAGGCATCAATTTGTCTCGTATGTACTTTGTATAAACCAATCCTCAAATTAAAATAAAAACATTGACAATAAGCAATCTCTTGGACGCCGTAGTTCTCTAATCAAAGTTTCTCCCAGAAACCCAAAAAGAGACGTAAATGTCAACACTTTTATTTAAAAGTGAGTGGTTGTAGATTCTCTCTTCAGGGAGATCTTTTGATGTTATTTTATAACTCCGGGTTATAATATTATTTTTCATAACTTCTGGTATGAAAATAACTTTTTACGCATATAAAGTGCGTTTGTCCAATAAACCCTCATGGACTAGGAACATCTTCTGGATGTTCTACTTAAATCAATAACAAGTGTATGAACGGAAAAATACTAGACAAGATTTAAAAAAATAAATGAGTGATACAAGAAATAAACATAATATAACCTCTTCAGGAGGGTGGATCATTATTTGAATTGTACAATCTCTTCAGGAAATAATTGTTTCTAATATTTCATAACTTCAGGTTATGAGTCATAACTGCTGGTTATGACTGATATCATGTAATATGTAACTTCGGGTACATATGACATTGCCAGATTTAACATCGATGGCGATTACAAATGCTCTTCAGGAGGTTCGTTTTTGATCCATAATGAGAGAATAGAAGAATAGAAGTAGCAAAAAAAAAAATGCATAAACAAATAAATAAACTGAAGTAACAAAGTATGACCTCTTCGGGAGGTTTACACGGAAATTATAGGACATCTCTTCAGGAGATGTAACTAAAAGTATGACTTCAGGTCAGAAAATTGTCGTAACTTCGGGTTACGATGAAAATTTATTGTTCCATAACTTCAGGCATGGTAAAAATTGGTTCAATTTGTAATTTACAGACCTCTTCTGGAGGTTTATAAGAAAATTGTATGACATCTCTTCAGGAGATGTAATTAAAATTATGACTACAGGTCATAAAAAGAAACTGATTTCGCAACTTCAGGTTACGATCAATTCTAGTAATAAAAAGCGTCGCAACTTCAAGTTACGATCAAAGCTTCATGTAATAATGTACTTCAGGTACAAGTTACAAGGCTAGATCTAGAAAATATAACTAGAATAAACGATCTCTTCTGAAAAATTAATAATAAAGATTTATGAGTTCGAGTCATAAAGCATGTCGTAACTTCAGGTTAAGATCAAATCAACATAAAATCCATATATTCTGGTATGAACACCATAAGTTACACCTATTCAGGAGGTTCATTATCTTCTCAAAATAAAATAATCAAATATCTTAAAGTAAAAGAATGACACATATGTAAGTAAGAAATTTGTTCCAACTGAACCATTAATGTATTCCAAACAAACTTTATTTTTCCGCAAAAAATAAAATAAACAGTGGTTCTCAAAAAATAAAAATAAACAGTGGCCCTAACTCTGATCCCATCTATACAATGATAAAGAGGTCCTGCGCTATGTTGGATTATTTGTTTCTTATTTCTTTTCAGAAAAAATAAAAATAAACAATTGACTACAATAAACTTGTTATTATATACATGAAATACCAGGTGGTTCATGTTAAATACATATACACGCATATGCAATCCAAAACCCTATTATAATAATTATCTATTTTCCCCTCAAACAAATTACTGAAAAGAGACAAAAAAAAAAATTACTGTAAAGAGATCAAACCATGCAACCAAAACATGCTCTAAGAAACAAGTCATCAAAACTCATCACAATCTTTGACTCACAGGGACGTTTGAAGAAGTCAAATCTAGATCTGACACATGCACTTTATTTTCATACAAGCATATCACTTAAAATGCAATCTTTGACTCCAGGAAGTATAGGTGATCTATACGTACAGATCAACTATAGAAAAAAAAATCTTCGAAAGGTATAACAGAAAACCCAAATTAGACAAAACCCCCTATCCTTAGAGGAAGTTGATAATCTTTTCTTCCATGATTGTGAAACAATAAAACATAGTCTGACGTTTCTGATCGATTAAGAACAACCACGAGCGAAAATCGTATTTTTCGTCAGATTGATTTTCTTTTCTCGATATAAAAAAAAACTATGATCATACCTGTTAATCGCGCAACTCGCTGCTCTTGTAGAGACTATACGTGCTGATAACGTGTTGTGAAACGAGAATTTAGAGAGACAGGAAATAAAGAGAGAAACAAGATGTGTAGGGAGAAAGTATTGAGAGGTGTGTTATTCTCCAACCCTAAGCCTCCTTATATAGGCATTAGGTGGGTTTGTGGACCAGAATATAATAATACAAAATACACCCAACTATGTGGTGGATATTCACATCAGTCCAATTACATATTTCATAACAGTATTAAATTATTAGGAACAAATGAAGTCCTTTTTTATAATTAGGATAAAATGAGTGGGTAGTTAAGTGGGTAGTTAAGTAGTGGGTAGTTAAGTGGGTGGTAGGTAGGATCTAAGGGTTGGGGTTGATTCAATCTAACGGTTGAAATAAAGTCAACCGTTCTATTTTATAGAGTAGATTTTGTTGACAAAAGAAAAAGGCAAAATTGCACCTAATGTACCCATACTTTACTTTAACCGTTAGCTTGGTACTTCAAGTTTATAAAGCTGCAATCACAGTACCATAATTTCAAAAATCTTACAAATCAGTACCATATTTAATAGCCATTAAGTTTTTAGACGGAATTAGATATGTGCCTTGCACGTGTCTTCATGTTTCGTGAAATTTTCAGTGACGATGCCGTAAATGAGGTCCCATAAGGAGGGGATTCTTGATTTCATCATAATCGTTGCAAACTCTCTCTATGAGTTATGGAGGCTGGTCTTTAGCAAGAGATATGAGTTGTGGGTCTAGATGATGGAGTTCCAACATGATCTGCAAGGAGCTGTGATACGAAGTATGTCACAGAAGGAAACTATTTTCAAGATTAACCCCAATAGATACTCGTTTATGTATGCCAATCTTCTTCTTCATCTGGATAAATTCCTCTGTGTGCTTCTCTTCATCTTTTTTACGTTTATTCAATTTCCACCCCTTGATTTAAGTTCAAAGTTTATAATATCCCTACTTAAAAGCTACGTGAAAGCAACGTGTCTAATTCCATTCATAAATTTAAGGACTGTAGCTTTGGGTACATCTGCAAGGTTTTTGAACTTTAGTACCGTAATCGCACCATTTTATAGTTTAAGTATCAAATTCATTATTAAATTAAATTAAACTATAGGCACCTCCAGTGGCGGACCTATATGTAGACCAGTGGGGGCTATAGCCCCCACTCAAATTTTGAAATTTGCAATTTTAATCCTATATTTTGTTTATTTAATTATATTAGCCCCTACTCAAGTTTTGATATTTATAATATTTAACCTACATTCCGTTAATAAAATTACATTAGCCCCCACTCCTGTTACATATTCACCTCAACAATCTATTAAAGTCATCATCTTAATCATTTAATACTTCAAAATTTATCGAAAGATCCGTCATTAAACTTGAATTGTTTTCTAGCCCCTACTGGGCCGAATTTCTAGATCCGCCCCTGGGCACCTCCAATGCAATGTTTCCAAAAATAATAATAGAAGGATTACATATTGGGAAATAACTAATGGACTCTGGTCCGAAAATTCAAGAATTGTCACCGTAACAGGATAGGTCGGTGATTTTTCCTAACAAACCAAAGTCGCCAACTTTGGGCGAGGAGAATAATATTTTGCATGTTAGAACTTGTCCTTTTTACCGACCTCTTTATAATTTGTTATATGTAAGTGCTAGTTTGGTAATGTTGTGATGTTTTAGAAAGCTACTGTGTAGGACTTGCTGTGAAAATCTACAAAAAAAAAATGTAAATTCTACGTATAACCTGCTGCGTGAAGAGAAAGTATTAATTGGGGCTTGCCCCACCACTGTGGCATGCCTGCGTGGTGGGGCGCGCCATTCACTTTCTGAAAAATATGCATTAGTCAGATGGAACCCACCAAATTTTAAATGTTTGTCAGAAGGTGAATGGCGCGCCCACGTAAGCATGTCACAGTGGTGGGGCAAGCCCCAATGAATACTTTCTCCTGCGTGAAAGTACTTTTGACATTTTGTGTTTGGTAATTAGTGTTTTACAATTAATGTAATGTCGAAATGATAATATCAGAGGAAGTTAAGGATAAGAGTACCTGATATACGTCTTTGCTGCAAAAGAATTGGTGAGGATTGTCAGCATTTGTTCTTCATGTGCAAGATTACCAGAAACATATGGCTCAATGTGAGCATACCAAAAGTGATTGGTGAAGCCGCAACTTGCCGTTTGAGTATTGACATTATTCTTGAACCGGAAAAGTTTGATCGTAGAAAATTCTTAGTGACCTGCTGGATCATTTGGGGAAGAAGAAACCAGTTGGTGATGGAGAATAGGCCTTTTGATAACTATCTCGGGGAGGTAGATTTTTCTCTACAAAAATCAAGTACATGCATGCCTCCAATTCAAGACAGTCCTCAACAATGGACTCCACCGCCGCAAGGTTCGCTCAAGATAAACACCGAAGTTGCAGTTGACATTAGAAATGGAGTGGCGTGGGCTGGGTGCGTTGTCATAGATGCTTCCGGTCAATTTGTGCAGCACGAATAGCTCGGATTGATTACCACCCCCCACTTTGATGCGAGTTGAGGCGAAGGCGCTATATAGCTTCGTTGTATGGTTCAGATCCCTCTTAAGCGCGACTTTGATTGCAGAGACGGACTCTAAAGAGCTGTACCAGAGAGTCGATTCGGGGGGAAGTGGCGAAAAATGAGTGGGGGAGCTTCGTTCACCAAATCAGGTCTACTCTTCGCAGATGCAGGGGTGGTCTCCAAGCGGTGGGTAGGTCGGCTAACAGGTTGGCGCACACTTTTGCTAGGACTGGGTTGCAGAATAGCAAAGAGACTACTTACTTGATGGTTCCACCAGAATTTGTGCATCAAATTTTGTATCAGGAGTGTGTAGTGGGCCTAGCCCAAGCTCTTCCACTTGATAAGTGTCTCTTGTTTTTGCATTGGTTTTTGTTTTTATGAAGCTTATCTTTTTTGTATCTGGGGTGGTTTTTGCTCCGTCACTTTTTTACACGTTGGGAGTCCGATTTAATATGTGCAGGTTCATACTGTCCTACCTATCAGGTATGTTCTTTAAAAAAGAAGTGCTGCCATTCCTAATTAAAATCTGTGTAACGATGGACCCATAGTGACAATTACAGACTGAAGTTATAATTACAGCACACTATTATTTGGAGGGACAATAATACCCTTTAATAAATTAAAGGAATTTATTATTTCGCACCGTTTTTCAAAAGATGTTTGACAAATACTCTCACTCAGCTGCTCTACTCTCCGGCAGCGTTGCCATTGTTAGCAACAAGGCTCGCCGGCTGTGCACAAGAGATTCCGGCGGGGAGACCTCCGTGTGCACCGTATGTAGGGGATCGAGGATCGCACAGGAAGAGTGGGGTTGTGTGTAGGGAGAGAGTAAGGCAGTAGCAATGTCTGAGAGAGAGACAGAGGTTTGGCAGAGCTTCCGCGTATGGCCAGTGTGTTCTCCTTTGTATGGAAAGGTTAACGTCCTATATATAGCAGAGAACGTGACCGTTGTAGTGTGGTTAATGCGCCCATTGATGGCGGCTTAATTAGCTTAACCATAACGGCACGTTCGTCCGAGTATATAGGGACCGTTACAGCACGTTGTGCGCGAATACCGGAACCGTTACGAGGTTGACCGGGTTTGACCGGATTGACCGGGTTTATGGAGCTCGTGCCATAAATCTCTCAAAACAGTTACTAAAGGTCGCGTGCGGGCTTGGCTCGCACGCGACAGAGCTTACTCTAGCCTCCAAACCACAAAGTCCCTACAAGTCCCGTGCAGTGGTATGCGAGGGCTCTGTCTCGCAGCCCCCACATGGATCAGCTCGGCTGGTGATCCAGTGTGTGTGGAGCACAATATGGTGTGCTGGATGGTTGCCACGTGGCCAAGATCTGTCAGCTCAGAAAGCACTATCTACATTAGCCCCTTTCTGCACGTGAAGACTCATAGCTGTATAGACTTCCATGCGCGGAAACCAACATACGCGTTGCCGCCACGCACCAATTCTAATACGGGTAAGTTCAGCCCCCGTGCGTGCCATTATGACCTAAAACCCCTAGAGTCGTGCCGTCTGGCTTCTAGGGTTTTAGGCGTGACGTCGGCTTATCCTCTGATTGCGCGATTCGACGGTGACGGTTGCGATTCGACTGCTGAAAGGACGCAACCCTTCATTGTTTTTGGATAAATACTTTGTATCCACTGTTGCAAAGCATCACTTCTTTCTCTTAAAGTGAATGGTACCCGGAGATCTTCGAGAGCAGATTCAGATAATCAATCATCAGTTCAAAATGCAAATCGTCTTCTTCAGTTGTGCATATCCAAGCAGGCTTCAAGAAAACAAGGTTGGCCTTGTTCAATTTTGATTTAAGATACCAATGTTTGCCTTGAACTGCGTTGAATCTGTAAGCCCAGAACATATAATCTGTTGAAACTTGCGAAGAAACCTTGATCTTTGAACCCACTTTTGCTTTAATCCTTCAATAATAAGGGATCCGGATGTGAGATCTTGAAATCGCTGATAATGCAACCCTTAATTTCTGAAATTGATACCAGAAACTGTTCGTCTTTCTTTTCATAATAGATCTCGGATTTCGAACTTTCAAACTGAAGTGTAGCACCTTTCTCCCCCCCTTTTTTCTTGCTCTTCCGCAGGAATGGCCAAGACAAAAGGAACCAAACCCAACAAGGAAGATGAAGAGATACCCGACCTTCCGCAGGCCTTGTGGCGAAAAGCCCCCTATCTAGGTGGCCAAGATTTCTATCATGCGAGAGTTAAGGCGAAGAGGATGCCTGATCCTGTCCCGGTTGAGAGATTGTTGACACTGACTCGCCCAGTTAACTCAGCCTTGCTCGAGTTGATTGGTTCCGAGGATGTGGTTCGATTGGGGGTCGAAAACGGGTACTTTCCCTACACTGCGATTTCTACCCAGGCTTTCGTCCAGAAATTGGACTATATGGATGAGTGGATTGACCACGTGTTGGACAATCATGCCGCGACTCTCGATGAAGCCGGCGTATACTTTGCTATCCGTGCTATGAAGGGTGCTGCCGTGAAGCTGGACCAGTCCATGCTTCTAGACCTTCTGTCCCGCTATTCGCCTGCGACTCACACATTCCATTTTGCTGAGTTCGAGGCTGCTCCTACACTCGAGGACGTGTTGATGCTGTACGATCTTTCCCCCATGGGTGAAGTGGACCCTTTGAGTCCTTTGAGGACGGCTGCGGAGATTGCCTTGTACACGCAGATGGAGGAATGCCTGGCAGAGGTAAAGAAAATCTCCACTCGGTGGACTACTACGAAAGCCCTTCCAAACTGGCAATTGGTTGATACGTCTGCGAAGAACACTTGGAACAAATGGTTGCAGTACTTCTTTCGAGACTATGCGAACAGCAGCATCACTAAGAAGCTTCTGAGTGAGAACCCAGACGCCGAGAATTATGTGGAGGGTAAAGGCTATCACTTGACCCTCTGTGCTGTCCTCTGTGCTTGGTTGTCGAGGTACTTGATCGACGGTCACCCCCATGATGGGGTCTTTTACCATGTTTTGCCACTTGCTGTGAGGCTCGCCCTTGGCCAGAGAGTCGCGCTCGGACCCTTGGTCTTGGGCACTCTGTATTACAGGCTTGATCAACTGGTTTTGGCCATGAGAGAGTCGCGTGGCCGCCTCGATGTACTGACTTTTGTCAATATTTCCTTTTTGACAATGTGGGTCTTCGAGCGGTGGCCATCCTATGCCCCAACTGCTCTCAAACCCGACAAGTGGTGTCCCCCAGGCGAGACGGAGGCGCGCAACAGCGGCAGAGCTGCGAGGTGGTTCGGAGCGAGCAACGCCTAGTGTGTTTGGAGCTTGATATGCGACAAACGGAAAGAGTTCACTGCCAGGCCCTATGCCACACGTGTTGAGAACGTGCGATGGTTTCCAAAGCTGTACCCCTCTAAGGGTGTTGTCTTCTCAGAAGAGCTGCTCTTCGAAGAGGGACCGCATTTCCATGAACGCTATCGCGAGTTCTTTTGCTGGTGTCTACGAGGTTCTCTCCCTGCCCTCGCAGAGCATATTCGTGAGCTCGCGCCAAGGTACGAGAGGATTACCGTGGATGTTGACCCCACTCGAGTTTCTCCCCAGTTTGGCTTTGATGCAGTGGCACCATCAATCTGGCCCCAGTCCATTATCAGAGGTTGCTATAAGCGCTTACTGACAAAAGAGTGTAAGACAGTATTCATGAACAATCTTCCCTTTGAGCAGCCTGCAGGGACCCGCGAGGGTGGTTGTTCTCAGAACTGGCTCGCATACTGGATCTCCCAGCAAACGAGGATTGAAACGCAGTCGGCCGCGCAGCCAAGTAGATCCCCCTTGATCAAGAGAAATTCTTTCGCTTTTCGCCCCAATTGCAGTCTGAGCGAGTCTGAGTATGGTTGTTACTCACTGTTGGATCGCGAGAACCATTTGTGTCCTGACATCATTCTGAAGGAGAAGGTCGCAGCAGTTAAGAAGGGAGACACGCATGTCGTCAGATACAGCAAGGCATTTGCTGAGGTAAGCAATTTCTTCGCGTGCGTTAAGCTTCTTGATTTCCTTATGCTGACACCTTTATTTTGTACTGTTTGCTGTAGTGTCATGTGCGGCGATTCGCATCTGGTGATCGCTCCAAGTCATTGGTTAACGCCATTGTTGCCACCAGAAGACAAAAGCAGTCGTTTCGGCTAGCATGGAGGATGGATCCTGAGGTCGAAACCAAGATCCGGGCAGTCATGAATGCTTTTGCTGACTCGCTGATAGACAATGCTCCGGCTCCGTCACCTCCCGGAGGTGATCCGTCCCCTCCAGCGAGTGCGGTGCCGAGAGCGAAGAGGCCCAGGCAGCAGGGAATTACAATTTCTTCCCCTAGAAGTGCTCCAACTTCTCCTCCGGCGAGGCCCCTTTCTGTCAAGGATAAGGGCAAGAGTCGCATGCCCAGCAAAGTGCGGAAGGAGCTCGCGGTTGAGACCTTCGTTCCATTCAACCAAGGGGAAGAAGTAGAGAAGCAGAAGCCCAGAGAAAGTGATGAAGAAGAAGAAGAAAGAACAGTTGTGATACATGAGGAAGAATCAGGAGGTACCCCCGTCGCATTTCCTTTCCCATTATCGTAACTTCTTTGCACTTCTTTTCTTAAACCAATCATATCTTCGCAGATGATGATGATGATGATGATGATGAGACCATTGGTGGCCTTTTGGCCAAGAGACAAAAGAGAGATACCCATTCTGGCATTCCAGACGATCCCATAAGCGAGGACATTCTTGCTGAGTCCAGGAAGACAGCCGCGGAGGCTGCTGAAAGAAGAAGGCAGCAAGAAGAGGAGGAGCTCGAGCGTGTGAGACAGCGAAGCCTCGAAGAGCAGCATGTTGACGACCTAGTGCGTCCAGTTGACGAGGAAGATGAGCTTCCCGAAGAAGTGGCTCCCCAGGCGGAGGAGGAGGATGCGGTTCCAGAAGAGGATGCAGCAGCCCTGGAGCAAGTCCAAGCGGACTTTGAAGAAATCGCAGGCGGCGATAAAGGTGAGATCTTCAATCTCGCAGTAACTTATAGAGATGTTATTGTGGGTGCGTTAAAGCATGGTGTGTCAAAGGCTGACATTCGCCGTTGGCTAGTAAACAAGTGCGGAGAACCTTCAGGTAATCATTCGAGTGATACGCATATACTAGGCCTTAGCAGCTTGAGACAGAATCATGACTGGTTTATTCGCATCCCAGGTCACGCTCCTCTTAAAGACTTGCTTAGTGAGGACACACTAATAGGACATGGTTCCTCGTCTTTAGTGTATGACGAAGAGGCTTCAATCCCACCTTTGCGTGGAGGTGCTTGCTCTTAGCTTAAGTAAAGATAGCAAAATATTATCTAATGCGAGTTACCTTATACCATGGGCATTTGTATCGCAGGCAATGTTGAGGAACATGCGCTGGAGCAAAGAAGTCAGTCTTCTGCATCCTATGTTCCGATTCCGAGCCCCCATACTGAGAAGCCCATCGCAGCTACTGATCATGCAGGTGAGCCTTTCGAGGACATCATCGAGCTTTCCGACGATGCTGACGCTGGTGCTGTGCTAATGGATGAAGATGCCCATACTGGCGCTGAGGAAATAAGGACAAGTACTGTCGATGTTTCGGCATCCGAGAATGTTCCTCGCCAAGCGACCTCGACTGTCACTTCGCCTCCGGCGACGACTGAGTCGGCAGCACCAATTCCTGCGTGGGGCTTTTGGGGCTCGCAGGTTGGGAATGCAGTCGCAGCTGGTGCGGCCTACACTCTTCCTTCTAACTATGAGGAGTTTAGAGCTCGCAGCTGACAGGAGAGCCATGGAGCAAGGGCAGTCTTCAACGACCCCAGTAATGCGCATTCCTTCTCTTCGTGAGATTCTCGAAGGAACTGGTAAGTAGTGATTCACTGTTTGCATCTCGCATGGTGCATTTGCGAGTTTGATAGCATAACTTAGCTTTGACATTGCTTCAGGTTTGAAGCAAACTGATGTGGACTGGCTAGTCCGGATGCGCCTCACCTACCCCCGATCATTTGCAAGATCTCTGGAGATAGGGCCCTTCGACAGGAGGCTGTTTCTCACCGAAGCCATTTGGATTTTGGAGCAGCTGTCTGCGGCCACGCCTGAGACCATCTCTGTCCAGAGCGCCGAATTGCTTTGTGGCATGTGCCAAAATCTTCTTACCAAAGTTCAGGGCAGACTGGGTTTCAGATTTCTTATGAAAAGAGTCACTCTGATTCGCGCAGCCGTAACCTTGCAGCTCGGCCACCAGAACCTCGCAGCTGAAAAGCAGAAGGTGGAGCAGCAGAAGCGAAAGGCTGAAGAAGCTATGAAGCTCTATCATGATATGAACGCCAAGTGCGAGCAATTGAAGCAAGAAGTGGAGCAGGTAGAGAAGCTGAGCCATCAGTTCGCACCCCATGACTCCTTGATCAAGAATTTGATTTTGACTTTTTGAATTTTGAAAATAGCAAGGAAATGGCTGAAACATTAGTGTAATGTTTGAAACATTACATTAATGTTGCTAGGGTTTCTCCCCCTTTTTTTTTAACAACAAGAATTTACTTGCCCGTTTTGCCCTTTCCGGGATTTGATAGGATATCTCTGTGCATATCCAATTATGACATCAGCAATTGATACTCTGCTTGATTTTCGCGCTAATTTCTCGGAAGATAAGCACGCTTTCGTTGGGAAGTCCATCCGAATCATGACTATCCGTCATTTATTAGGATACGCAACTGAATCGTCGTAGCCTTTAGTAGGGTAATTGATGGATACCGCTTTCCAAGGCGTAAGTGATTGGCCTTACCCTCTTTTCAAATTCTGCTGACTCATCTTTGGCAACTGAAGAGTCTCCGCAAGGTCTATATAAACCCTGTGTTTGCCATTTGGGTTCTTCATCCCAAAAATGTGCTTTGCCGTGAGTCCTTACGACTGCTGGCTTCAACGCTTGTTTTTCGTTGATTCATGGCAACTTCAAGTTGTGAATCCTGAGTTTGCGCTTTGTGCTGTAGAAATAGTTTCCAAGATCCACTTTATGAAGCTTATTGCTCTTTATAACCATCATAAAGAAGATGCAGATGATATCTCATGTGTGCTCGAAGAAATTTCTTAGTGTATTATGTGTGCAGGTCATGTTTCCGGCCGCCTCCCGGTGAGGTGCAGCGCCGAAGTGACCGTGCTACCGTCTCGTAATGAACGGCGGAATTCTTCTCCAGCCTCCCTGGAGAACAACTTGTTGCCCCCACGTTTGTGAGCTCAGGGTGGCGGAACGCTGCGTTCATCCCCGTCTACAAGGAGCCCTTGCCCTTTGGAGCTTCTGCTTGCCTGTTGATCGCTGGAACCGGTGGTTCCTTGGGCAAATGTTATGGGGTGCAGATCTGACAAGGGTCTTGTCAAATACTGGGATCTTGAACGTATGGCTTCATGTGGCTCTTTGGAGCAAGATCCCACCTGCGACAGATGTTCACCCGCAAATCTGCGTATTGTATAGCCGGTGTTGGAACCGGTGGGTTCATCCTTTTTCAGTCGGGATTCCCGCGATGTGTAACTTCATGCCTGTGAGTTACTTTTCGAATGTATTGTAAGCCATGTTGGCTGTGTAGTTAGATTTGAGCTTTTTCGCTTGTAAGCTGCTATCTAGACAGGTAAATTGTAAGTCTTTTCGACTCATAATGATAAATAGCCTTTTGTATTATCTGCTGTCTCTTTACAACAAAATACAACTTCGCATGCGTTTCGGCATATTTCGCCTTGCATAATGCTATGTAATGGTTTCGCATTTGCGATCTGCTATATGAATTCGCGGATGTTTCACTAGATCGTTCGAGATCATATTTTCGCAGCTGTGCCATCCTGGCAGATGGGCTTGTGATTGGCCTTTGTGGATCACTTAAGATCATTTTCACAATATTGCTATCGTAGCAGATAGTCTTTAGTAGATCAATTAAGATCGTTAAGTGGTGCGAGTTGCTATCGTGGAAGATCGGCTTTACTAGAAGATCAATTGAGATCATTTTTCGCATGAGTTGCTGTAATACCCCGTATTTAAGTAAGGGGTTATTTGGTCATTTCGGAAAAATATGTGAAAATTTAGAGAAATTAGTATTTCAAACATATCAATGACTTTTCTTAATTTTAAAGTATAATGGTGTTAATTGACATCTATGATGATATCAATCTTTAATTTGGGGTTATTTTGTAGTTTTTGAAACTTGGATGATACAATACGAAACTTATTTGTATACTTGAGATATACTTGTAGTTTTCTAAAATTTGATTTTAACATTTATATACAAAGTGGTGTATTTGAAATTTTCTGGAAAATTTATTATTTATGAAAATTAACTTATATGTGTGAGCTATTAATTGAAAATTATCTTTTCACCCCTCAATTTTTGACACTTCTCATTTATACCCCTCTTGCATATGGAATTTTGTAGTCATCTTAAATTTCTTGTATTTGCATGTCAACCCTCATTCTCTTGGTAATCCAATTCATACCCCAACTATGGTGTTGGGAGACTTTTTAATTGCATTTCTTTTACCCCTTAATTTTTGGCTATCGATCATTTAGCTTCATCCATCAACTTATGAAATTGATATTTTCATCCTTTAATTTTTGACATCTCTCATTTCTATCCCCATCTAACTTGTTGGGAGATTTTATTTGATCCCTAATTCCTCACCCACCAACTTGGTCAACTCCCATTATAATATGGTTTTCATATACATACTCCATCAAACACTCCCATCTCCATCAACCCAATCACTCCCTATCTCCATCACTTCATTTCTTTACATCTTTCCTCCTAATGAACCTTTATACAAGCTCTCTTCCCTCTCTTTCAACTTCATCCCGTTTTTTGGTGTTGACCACATGAATACACCATCAAAACACCATTTTCTTGCATCCAAAACATGAAAAACTTGAGTCCAAGGGTTGTATCATCATGGAGGGGAGCTCTTTCACCATTCTACTCATGGATTGAAGCCCAATTTCACCATTTTCCCCACAATTTCTTGAATCTTGGGGTAAACTTTCTTCAAGTCTTGAATTCAAGCTTGCATGTCCATCTTTTGCTTTGATTTTTTTTTTTTTTTGACCAACATCTTTTGCTTTGATTGATGAAATGTCATCTTATTTTTCTCCATTTCCATGTTTGATTCTTCATTTTCATGGTTAGATCATGTGTTTGACTTCAAAATTTTGACTATTTCATGAAACCCACATTAGAACCCACATGCATGTTGTGAATGTCATCTTCTTTTCATTAGTAACTCAAGAGATTTTTGATCATTTGTGTCAAGAGCATGTAAAGGTCTTACTGAATGCCTAAAATCATGTAATTTTGGGTGAAAATCAAGTCTCCATAAGTTGCATGTGTCATATAAGTGATTTGATCATGTTTTAAGTGCTCTAGGTGAAAATTTCACATTTCTACAATCTGACCAGTTTGTGAAAAACGTATATTATCTCTAAATTTGTCTCTGTAGAATTTTTAACTCTTTCATATTCAGAAACTAGACTCAGATAGGGTCATTTTGAAAGAAAATTCAACTCCATAGCCTTTTTGGTTAGGGAGATATGCTCATTCTAAGTTGCAAGTTTTCTGAAACTCTGTTTTTGGACAAGTTTTACCATTTTTGTTAAAAATCTCATTTCCAGAAACCTATGGCACCAAATCTTTCTTGTTATGAAACTAGACACATAAGGGATTCATTCTGGAGAATATGGGCATTTTTCCTATTTTCAAGTAGTAGTAATTGTTATTCAAAGTTGAAACTTTCTTCCAAACTTGTCTCTGCATAGCAGTTTTTGTTATTTTTGTAACTTGAGTTTTATAATAGCTATGCATGATTTTCTTGATGTTTCTGAAAGTAGACACATGTAGGTTCATCATACATTAATTTCAAAATTTTAGGAGATGATTTGATATTGTAAATATGGCTCCAAAATCAGAGCTACAATTCTGTCCAGAATTGTAGTTTCACATTTTTTTGAAAACTTGAATTTTTGAACTTCTAGGCGTTTTGTTGAAATTATTTTGATAATTAAACATCTTTATATGTTCATTAGTGACATATAGGACTATGTTACATGTAGGTTTTCACGGTTATTATGCATGTGTAAATTGGTTATAACGAGTACGTCATACGTGTGATTGT
Source organism: Linanthus parryae (assembly GCA_023055425.1). Taxonomy (NCBI): domain Eukaryota; kingdom Viridiplantae; phylum Streptophyta; class Magnoliopsida; order Ericales; family Polemoniaceae; genus Linanthus; species Linanthus parryae. The sequence goes on along the minus strand of JALGPY010000004.1, from coordinate 139,413,195 downwards.
AGACATCGACCTCGTAGGAGAGAGCGGTTGTCGTTGGAGTGCTAGGCTTAGTTTCTTGATTTTAATTGTGCTTCATCTCAGTGGTAAGTACATATGTACGACCTTTTCATATCAAAATGTGCGTATGCGTTCGATGTTTCAAATGAATGCTTGTTATATGAAAAAGTATGAGAATGCATGTTTTCTACTCGAATGTTGTTAAACTATTCTATTCATATCATTTGAGAACTCTCGGAAATTACTTGTGAAATGTTGATATTCTAATTCTGGTTATGTGAAAGAGAAGAAATAAAATACCTCTAATAGACTTAGGACGATGTACAGAGTACTGTTATTAATGAGAGGCGTCAAGCGATCCTCCATTTTCTTATGGCTAAGACCATTGAAGCAATGCTTCTTATTATTGGATAGAACGTTAATGTTCACAAATCCGCCCCCGATGAGCCAAAAGGTATAAAGATATTGAGGCCAAGGGGTTTATAGAGCTATAGAGTGCTACTTATACTTGTAAGGGTCACTACGGTATATGGGTGTCGATACTTAAGGCCTTTTAGCTAATGTTATGAGCGGGGTTGACGAATGGGCTCCCTTAACGCTCGGGTGAAATAGGGTTTGATAGACCCTAGAAGGAACCCTTAGTGATTATTTCGTGATCCCTCTGTCTACATCGATCCTGCTGGTGGCTCTAGACATGCCTCAGCTAAATTTAACGGTTAAATTGGAATTGAAAGAAAGTTTGACTACTTATTAACATTGTTTGTGGCTCTTGATATGCCCTTATTGATTTGAAATGAATTGTAAATCTTGGCTACTCATGAAGTACTATCGTTATCAGTTCAAATGAACTTGTTTTCTCTGGATATTTTACCAACTACTCGTGGTTTCGCAATGTTATTAAATTGAGAGGTTTTTGTTACTCGTTTACTTCCAGTTGTGCCAAATTCTCCAACATGATAGCTTTACTATTTAAATCTCCTAATTTGTTTCAACTCATGCTTCCGTGCCACTCGATGCTTTACATGTCGTAGTATGTATTTACTCAGTTTTTACTGATTATTTCTTCAAAACTGCGTCGGCATTTGCCATTTTAAAACCGCAGGTCGTCAATCAAAGAGGGGGATGGGAACGCTGGAACGAGACGAAGAAGTTTAGCTTAAGTCAGATCACTTAGTAGATCACATAGCCTATTTCAATCCCATTACAAATGTAAACTTATATTCTCAAGATTTTTTTTATTCATTAACTAAATTGTAATATTCGTAACTTATTTCTACTTTTGGTTGTCGATTGTCGCGTTAACCCTGAACCGAGGTCCCGGGTATGTTTCAGATGGTATCAGAGCATAGGTTCTCCGGTTAAAGTGACTTTTCGATTTCCATTAGTAGGGAATAAGAAAGATAACACGATTTCAAAATTTTAAAATTGATTAGGATATCTCAATTTGGTAAAAACAAAGTAAGCAAGCCGCGGGGGATTTTGGGGTACTTACGTATTCTTAAACACGATTTGTACCGCACTTGTTGATTAACTGTTACTTGCTAATTGGTATGTGCTCCATGCGGAATCTACTTGCTTATTTATATGTTTTCTATCCATTGATCATATTTTCTTACTCTATAGAAATGATTTATCATTGTCGTGTGATCCGTATCCGCGTTCGCTTTGTTGATTATGTTATTTTGTCGACGAGAGAGTAACGACGCTTTGACTTAGAAGAACATGAGACCATTCGTTTCATACCTTTGAGTGCGACTCTTAAGATAATACCTTATTTTGTTTCATTTTGAGTTAATTCGACTTGGTCGTTTCCAAAATTAGAAAGTTTTGACAAAAAAAAAGTACTATTTAAAAAAAATAATAAAATAGTTTTGGAAAAAAAATGTTGGGTGTCGAGATACCAAATGCCAAGTGATGTGGACCACTTTGTTTAGCAGTCCGCTGGCGTGACTCTTAGTACAACGGTACTATGAGTTGTACCCGCTGTATAGACTAAGTTGGAACATTTGAAACACATTCGAGTTGTGATGGATAGACACATTGTGTGACGACACATAGTGTTCTTTTCTCCCTCGTATGCGTGGAACACTTTAGGTGATTGGTGTATCTTATCCTATAAAGGTAAGACAGTATTTTTAACGCGGATGAGCCAAGTAAAATGACGTGTTAGTTTCGATCAAATTATTTTGTGTCTATAAACTTCAAGATTTTTTTTAAACGCTTGAAAATTTACGAATTCCTTGAAAACGTGAGACCTTGTAAGTTGGTCTAGACCTTTCAAAATTTGGTGCCGACCATTTACTTGAGCTAATTTTATTTGAGTCCCTACTATTGTACGAGTGAGATGAGAAGTAACCGATCGAGAGCACGTTTCTCGTTAATTAAGGTGTCACATGTGCATTAGCATTGACTACAAGTCTCATGTGCATTAGTTGCATTCTCTTGAAATATGTTTGTAATTTCGCTCAAAATTTTTCTTAAGCTTCGGGGACGAAGCTTCATTTTAAGGGGGATATAATGTAATACCCCGTATTTAAGTAAGGGGTTATTTGGTCATTTCGGAAAAATATGTGAAAATTTAGAGAAATTAGTATTTCAAACATATCAATGACTTTTCTTAATTTTAAAGTATAATGGTGTTAATTGACATCTATGATGATATCAATCTTTAATTTGGGGTTATTTTGTAGTTTTTGAAACTTGGATGATACAATACGAAACTTATTTGTATACTTGAGATATACTTGTAGTTTTCTAAAATTTGATTTTAACATTTATATACAAAGTGGTGTATTTGAAATTTTCTGGAAAATTTATTATTTATGAAAATTAACTTATATGTGTGAGCTATTAATTGAAAATTATCTTTTCACCCCTCAATTTTTGACACTTCTCATTTATACCCCTCTTGCATATGGAATTTTGTAGTCATCTTAAATTTCTTGTATTTGCATGTGAACCCTCATTCTCTTGGTAATCCAATTCATACCCCAACTATGGTGTTGGGAGACTTTTTAATTGCATTTCTTTTACCCCTTAATTTTTGGCTATCGATCATTTAGCTTCATCCATCAACTTATGAAATTGATATTTTCATCCTTTAATTTTTGACATCTCTCATTTCTATCCCCATCTAACTTGTTGGGAGATTTTATTTGATCCCTAATTCCTCACCCACCAACTTGGTCAACTCCCATTATAATATGGTTTTCATATACATACTCCATCAAACACTCCCATCTCCATCAACCCAATCACTCCCTATCTCCATCACTTCATTTCTTTACATCTTTCCTCCTAATGAACCTTTATACAAGCTCTCTTCCCTCTCTTTCAACTTCATCCCGTTTTTTGGTGTTGACCACATGAATACACCATCAAAACACCATTTTCTTGCATCCAAAACATGAAAAACTTGAGTCCAAGGGTTGTATCATCATGGAGGGGAGCTCTTTCACCATTCTACTCATGGATTGAAGCCCAATTTCACCATTTTCCTCACAATTTCTTGAATCTTGGGGTAAACTTTCTTCAAGTCTTGAATTCAAGCTTGCATGTCCATCTTTTGCTTTGATTTTTTTTTTTTTTTTTGACCAACATCTTTTGCTTTGATTGATGAAATGTCATCTTATTTTTCTCCATTTCCATGTTTGATTCTTCATTTTCATGGTTAGATCATGTGTTTGACTTCAAAATTTTGACTATTTCATGAAACCCACATTAGAACCCACATGCATGTTGTGAATGTCATCTTCTTTTCATTAGTAACTCAAGAGATTTTTGATAATTTGTGTCAAGAGCATGTAAAGGTCTTACTGAATGCCTAAAATCATGTAATTTTGGGTGAAAATCAAGTCTCCATAAGTTGCATGTGTCATATAAGTGATTTGATCATGTTTTAAGTGCTCTAGGTGAAAATTTCACATTTCTACAATCTGACCAGTTTGTGAAAAACGTATATTATCTCTAAATTTGTCTCTGTAGAATTTTTAACTCTTTCATATTCAGAAACTAGACTCAGATAGGGTCATTTTGAAAGAAAATTCAACTCCATAGCCTTTTTGGTTAGGGAGATATGCTCATTCTAAGTTGCAAGTTTTCTGAAACTCTGTTTTTGGACAAGTTTTACCATTTTTGTTAAAAATCTCATTTCCAGAAACCTATGGCACCAAATCTTTCTTGTTATGAAACTAGACACATAAGGGATTCATTCTGGAGAATATGGGCATTTTTCCTATTTTCAAGTAGTAGTAATTGTTATTCAAAGTTGAAACTTTCTTCCAAACTTGTCTCTGCATAGCAGTTTTTGTTATTTTTGTAACTTGAGTTTTATAATAGCTATGCATGATTTTCTTGATGTTTCTGAAAGTAGACACATGTAGGTTCATCATACATTAATTTCAAAATTTTAGGAGATGATTTGATATTGTAAATATGGCTCCAAAATCAGAGCTACAATTCTGTCCAGAATTGTAGTTTCACATTTTTTTGAAAACTTGAATTTTTGAACTTCTAGGCGTTTTGTTGAAATTATTTTGATAATTAAACATCTTTATATGTTCATTAGTGACATATAGGACTATGTTACATGTAGGTTTTCACGGTTATTATGCATGTGTAAATTGGTTATAACGAGTACGTCATACGTGTGATTGTAGACATCGACCTCGTAGGAGAGAGCGGTTGTCGTTGGAGTGCTAGGCTTAGTTTCTTGATTTTAATTGTGCTTCATCTCAGTGGTAAGTACATATGTACGACCTTTTCATATCAAAATGTGCGTATGCGTTCGATGTTTCAAATGAATGCTTGTTATATGAAAAAGTATGAGAATGCATGTTTTCTACTCGAATGTTGTTAAACTATTCTATTCATATCATTTGAGAACTCTCGGAAATTACTTGTGAAATGTTGATATTCTAATTCTGGTTATGTGAAAGAGAAGAAATAAAATACCTCTAATAGACTTAGGACGATGTACAGAGTACTGTTATTAATGAGAGGCGTCAAGCGATCCTCCATTTTCTTATGGCTAAGACCATTGAAGCAATGCTTCTTATTATTGGATAGAACGTTAATGTTCACAAATCCGCCCCCGATGAGCCAAAAGGTATAAAGATATTGAGGCCAAGGGGTTTATAGAGCTATAGAGTGCTACTTATACTTGTAAGGGTCACTACGGTATATGGGTGTCGATACTTAAGGCCTTTTAGCTAATGTTATGAGCGGGGTTGACGAATGGGCTCCCTTAACGCTCGGGTGAAATAGGGTTTGATAGACCCTAGAAGGAACCCTTAGTGATTATTTCGTGATCCCTCTGTCTACATCGATCCTGCTGGTGGCTCTAGACATGCCTCAGCTAAATTTAACGGTTAAATTGGAATTGAAAGAAAGTTTGACTACTTATTAACATTGTTTGTGGCTCTTGATATGCCCTTATTGATTTGAAATGAATTGTAAATCTTGGCTACTCATGAAGTACTATCGTTATCAGTTCAAATGAACTTGTTTTCTCTGGATATTTTACCAACTACTCGTGGTTTCGCAATGTTATTAAATTGAGAGGTTTTTGTTACTCGTTTACTTCCAGTTGTGCCAAATTCTCCAACATGATAGCTTTACTATTTAAATCTCCTAATTTGTTTCAACTCATGCTTCCGTGCCACTCGATGCTTTACATGTCGTAGTATGTATTTACTCAGTTTTTACTGATTATTTCTTCAAAACTGCGTCGGCATTTGCCATTTTAAAACCGCAGGTCGTCAATCAAAGAGGGGGATGGGAACGCTGGAACGAGACGAAGAAGTTTAGCTTAAGTCAGATCACTTAGTAGATCACATAGCCTATTTCAATCCCATTACAAATGTAAACTTATATTCTCAAGATTTTTTTTATTCATTAACTAAATTGTAATATTCGTAACTTATTTCTACTTTTGGTTGTCGATTGTCGCGTTAACCCTGAACCGAGGTCCCGGGTATGTTTCAGTTGCTATCGCAACAGATAGGCTTTTAGAAGATCAATTAAGATCATTTTTCGCATGAGTTGTTATCGTAACAGATAGGCTTTAGAAGATCAATTGAGATCGCATTTGCATAGGTTGCTATCGCAACAGATAGGCTTGGATGATCAATTCAGATCGCATTTGCATTGGCTGCTATCGTAACAGATAGGCTTAGAGGATCAATTAAGACCGCATTTGCATAGGCTGCTATCGTAACAGATAGGCTTAGATGATCAATTAAGATCGCATTTGCATCGGCTGCTATCGTAACAGATAGGCTTAGAGGATCAATTAAGACCGCATTTGCATAGGCTGCTATCGTAACAGATAGGCTTAGATGATCAATTAAGATCGCATTTGCATAGGCTGTTATCGTAACAGATAGGCTTAGATGATCAATTAAGATCGCATTTGCATAGGCTGCTATCGTAACAGATAGGCTTAGATGATCATTTAAGATCGCATTTGCATAGGCTGCTATCGTAACAGATAGGCTTAGATGATCAATTAAGATCGCATTTGCATAGGCTGCTATCGTAACAGATAGGCTTAGATGATCAATTAAGATCGCATTTGCATAGGCTGCTATCGTAACAGATAGGCTTAGATGATCAATTAAGATTGCATTTGCATAGGCTGCTATCGTAAGAGATAGGCTTAGATGATCAATTAAGATCGCATTTGCATAGGCTGCTATCGTAACAGATAGGCTTAGATGATCAATTAAGATCGCATTTGCATAGGCTGCTATCGTAAGAGATAGGCTTAGATGATCAATTAAGATCGCATTTGCATAGTGCTATTGTAGCGGATAACTTATTGTTAACAGTTATAGCAAACCAATAAAGTAAAATCGACATCCAGAAATATGAAGTTTCTCATTTGGGAGAATTTTCTTATTATAATGCTCTCATATGGGAGAGATGAGATTACGATCCTCTCATATGGGAGAGGAGATTGTGTAAATCGTAACCATACAAGAGATTAAGCGACGTTATAATAAAACGTATGAAATGAGAGAAGTCAGGGATAGTACTTCTTAATCCAGCGCATGTTGAGTGAACTCGGGGTTGAGGTTGTGCCGTGCAACCTTCGTATGCTGCAATAGCCACTGTCGAAGACTTCTGTGACTTCGAAGGGTCCTTCCCAATTGGCTGCGAACTTTGGGTGAGTCGCTTCTCGCATGCAGTGGTCAGATGCGCGCAGGACCAAGTCTCCAACTGCGAAATCTCTTCGCTGGACTGTCTTATTGTAAGCGCGAGCAATCCTTTCTTGATATCGCTTGTTGGTCCTTTTGGCTTGTTCTCGCTTTTCCTCTAGCAAGACTAAGTCATGATCGCGTTGATTTTCGTAGAGTGCGTGGAAGGCTAGCCTTGTCGAATTGACTCTCACCTCCGCAGGTACCACAGCTTCGGCCCCATAACATAGTAGAAATGGCGAGGCTCCCGTGGGTGTCCTTGGAGAAGTCCGGTAGGCCCACAGAGCTATGCTTAGAGAGTCGGCCCACTTCTTGTGGTCATCTGCGACCATCTTGCTCAAAATTCTCAACAGCGTTTTGTTGGTCGCTTCGGCTTGTCCATTTCCCTTCGGGTAATAAGGGGTAGAACATATCTGCCTGATATTGTACTCCGCTAATATCGCAGCTACCTGGCGATTAACAAAAGGAGTACCGTTATCTGAAAGAATGGTGTTTGGGATTCCGAACCTGCATATGATGCTTTCCTGGATGAAGTTGACCACAGCCAGCGCATTTGCCGTCTTCAGTGGTATTGCTTCCACCCACTTGGTGAATAGCTCAGTTGCGGTGAGAATTAAATGATTCCCGTGCGACGTTGGTCGGATGGGACCGATGAAGTCCAAAGCCCATGTGTGAAATGGCCATGGTGTGCCTAATGCATGTAGATCCACGGCGGGAGCGTGCACCAGGTTTCCTTTGAACTGGCATTCTTGGCAGCGTCGTACTTTGGTGCGGCAATCGGCCTCCATCGTGGGCCAGAAATATCCAATTGAGAGGAGCTGCCTGCATAATTTCGCACCTCCTTGGTGTTCCACCTGATGAGAAAGGTCCATGACTTCTTGTGCTTCTCTGCCGTCTAGACATCGCAGCAAGTTGCCCTCGTGACTTCTTCGCCAAAGCAGGTTTTCCTGTACCACATATCGGGATGCTTTCCTTTTCAATTTCTCAGCTTCTTTTCTCGATTCAGGCACGATGCCCTAGGTGAGAAAATCGAAGAGTGGCTTCCTCCAATCTGTGTCGTCATCGGTTAAGGCGATGAGGAGAGAATCTTTGATTAGCGCGCAACTTTCGCACTTCCCTTGTATCAGGGCTGCAGCTGTTGACATGTCTGGCCAATGGATGCCATATCTCTGAGCTTTTCGATAGATTGACACCTCGCTTTCTCCGCAAGCGTGTTGGTGAATCTTTTCTAACAATAGTTGTCCCTCTCGCTCGGAGACGCATCGCATGAGTATTCCACCAGGTCCCTTGTAGTAAAGGGTGTTGTCATGGATGCAGTACCCTTTTGTGAGTGCCCAGCTTTCACTGCTTGTGCCTTTCGCAATAGCTTGTAGGATTGCTTTTCTCCAGTCTGTGTCATCCATGTGTTCGTCATCGCACGCATCTTCCGTCAATGCTGACGATGTTCGCACTTCAATGGAAATCCTTGCGGGACATTTGTCTGTGCTGACCTTAGATCCCAAGGTTGCTAAAGCGTCCGCGTGCCTGTTGTCTGCTCGAGGCTTGTGCTCGTACCTCACATCGCAAAACTGCTGAACCAGCTTTTGCACTAAGGTGCGGTAAGACAGAAGATTAATCTCCTTCAAACCATATTCGCCCGAGGCTTGATTGACGATCAACTTGGAGTCTCCCATGACCGTCAGATTGCTTACTTCCAAAGCTTTTGCTGCGCGCAGTCCCGCTATGAGGGCTTCATATTCTGCTTCATTGTTTGTGACTGCGAAGTTGAGCTTTGCGGACATCTGTATGACCTCCCCATCTGGTTTGGTCAAGACTATCCCAATGCCTCCACCTTTCCTTGTGGACGAGCCGTCAAAGTGGAGCGTCCAACAGGGCACGTCAATTGCATAGATCTCAGGGCCTTCAAGCTCTTCCTCGATCACGGGCTCGTGGCTGTTATCGGGGAACTGTGCCAACAGATCCGCTACCGCCTGCGACTTGATCGCTCGCGGTCGCATGCATGTGATATCATATTGAGAGATGGTCATGTACCATTTCGCCAATCTCCCGCCAGGAGTAGTGTGAGTTAGCAAATATCGTATGGGGTCGCTCTTGGTGACCACTACTACTTTGTGTGATGCAAAATAGTGTTTCAACTTCTCTATCACAAAGAATAAGGCAAGGCAATGACGTTCGATGTCTGTGTACCTTGATTCAGTAGGCTGCACGATGCGAGAGATGTAGTAGATAGGTCTCTCTTGGCCTTCATACTCTTGAGCCAAGAGCGCTCCTATAGATCTCCTTGTTGATGTCAGATATAGCAGAAGCGGTGATCCCAGTTGAGGTGCGATCATTATTTTCGAGGATGTCAGCAAATCCTTCAGCTTTTCGAATGCGGCTTCGTGCTCCGGAGCCCAGTTGTACATGGCGTCCTTCTTGAGAAGAGTGCTAAAACAGCATGTGATTTCGGCAATCGCTGGGATGAATCTTCGCAGATAGGATAGCTTTCCTAAAAATGTCTTCAATGCACTCTGGTTATGGGGCGGCGTCATGCCGGTTATGGCTGATACTTTCGCAGGGTCAGGCTCGATTCCTTGGCGATGAACTACGCATCCCAAGAACTTCCCCGATGTTACCCCAAATGCGCATTTCATGGGATTCATCTTTAGTTGAAAGCGCCTGCATCTATTGAACACCTTTCGTAGATCTGCGAGGTGATCTGCTTCGTGCTTGGATTTAACCACCAGGTCATCCACATAGAATTCCACCTCTTTATGCATCATGTCGTGGAACAGAGCCATCATGGCCCGCTGATAGGTCGCACCCGCGTTCTTAAGACCGAACGGCATCACTGTGTAGTTGAACACTCCCACCGGAGTGATGAATGCAGTTTTCCGCGCGTCTTCGGGATCCATCTTGATCTGGTTGTACCCGCTGAAGCCGTCCATGAAACTGAACATGCGATGGCCCGCTGTTGATCGATAAGCACATCGATATTGGGCAGTGGGAAATCGTCCTTGGGGCAGAAGCGATTGAGATCTCGGAAGTCCACGCAGATGCGGAGCTGTCCGTTCTTTTTTACCACTGGCACGATGTTGGCCAGCCATGTGGGATGGTGGTTCGGCTCTATGAACTTGGCATCTAGGAGTTTGACAATCTCCTGCTTGATTTTCACGTTAAGCTCCGGCCTGAAGCTCCTTGTGCTCTGCTTTACCGGTTTAGACCCTGGGATGATGTCTAAACGGTGCATGGTGATGCTTGTATCCAGACCTGGCATCTCATCATACTCCCATGCGAACACATCCTTGTATTCAGTTAGGAGTTGCAGCAGCCCTTGCTCCTCTTCGCTTGTGAGGTCCGCACTTAGAAAGACTGGCTTTTTCTTTTCCTCGTTCGGGCTGAGGAACACTTCCTTCAGCTCTTGCTTTTGCGGTCTGGGCCTGTCCTCCATGCATTCAGGCGCTTCTTTGAGCTTCTCATCTGGAGTGTTCTGCATTGGCTCTTCTGTTAGCGCAATTTGCTCGATTTGATTGATTTCCCAGGGATATCCCCATGCCCGTGTGAGGACATCCCCGCGCACCTTCATATGCGATAGCACTTCTTCCCATTGGCGTAGAAGCTCTCTATCTCCTTGCCCTCAGGGTCATGCCTTGCAATTCGTTTCAGGGTATACACATTCTTCCGATGGTATGCGATACGTGGCGCCTCTTCGCGTGTAGGCGGCTTATCCTTGGCATCTTCCCTTGTCACCATTACTCCCGCAGGTGACTGGTCCTTGATGTCCTCCCAGAGAGGCAAAGGAGTAGGGTTGGATGGTCCCGGTGTTTGCTCATCCGCCATCTCGGTGAACCACACCGCCTCGCTGAGATGTGCTTCGTCCAGGTTGAATGGGTTCGTCGAAGCCGGTATCTCAACTACTCTGTCGTTCCAGATAGCTTTCATAACCTGGTGAGCTGTTGAAGGAACCGCATCAAAGCGATGAATCCAGGCTCGACCTATAATTATGTGGTATGTAGTGTTCGCGTCTATGACATAGAACTTTACTGAGCACTTGATTCTGCCGATCTGAACGCCCAGGCGGATCCATCCGATCGTCATTCTAGAGTCACTTCCGAATCCCATCAGCGGAGATGGACGCCTGACGATCTTGTGCTCAGGGATCCCTGCTAGCTTCAGTGTGTGGAGCGCAACGACGTTGACCGCTGCTCCGCCATCGACGAATGCTCGTTTGAACTCGACGCGTTGATGATGGCTGTCACGTACAGAGGCCTCTGGTGGCTCGCATCTGTCTTCTTGTCGCTGGCAGAAAAGGTCATTATCTTTTCTGTAGAGCGAGACGCCCTGATGACTTTCCCGTTGGATACTACAAGATCCTCCTCGTAGTCTTCCGCTATTCTCAAGATCGCTTTCGTCATATCTGTCCGGCATTTCTCCGAGAAATTCATCTCGTCGAAGAATCTGCTGAAGCCGTGCGACCCTTTCATCCGGTCGGCACGTTCATCCTCCGTGTCCATGCTGTAGTCTTCGTCTTCATGGACCTCGGCAACGATTGGTAGACCATCCTCAGCGACTTCTTCCAAGTCGACGATCGAGATCATGGCGACCTCTTTGCCTTTCGAGCCCTGCTCCGCATGAGCAGGAAGCGAGTTGTTGCGCACATCCTTCCGGTGATCGCTGACGATAAACTCGCCGTTCTTCATCTTCTAGTCGAACGCGAACCTGAGCTTCTTGCATTCAGCCGTGGGGTGCATGACCTTGCCGTGGTACTCGCACCACTTGGGGTCTCTCACCATCTCCTTGGAGGGTATCTCCTCGAGTGGCGGTAGGACACCGTCCTTACGCCACTGCCTGCAGAGGTCGCTTGCCTCCTCTACCGAGCATGGTAGGGGTGGTACGTCGAAGTTCACGACCTTCGCTTGCTTCTGGGGTGAAACTGTATTGACCTCAGCTTCGCGTCCCCTCTTGTAACTGAACCTCCCGATCTTATAGGTGGTGGCGCTCGGAGGTTGCTCCGGAGCGTTCTTCTTTTTCTTCCTCTCGACTATAGGCTCGATGTTCTTCGTGCATTCAATTAGCTTTGAAAACGTAGGTGTTTGCAAATTAATGAGCATACCTTTGTATTCATCTCGCATGCACTGCAGGCATATCTCTACGAGCCGGCTTTCGAGCATTGGATCTTTGCACTCCAAGGATTTCGCCCTGAATTTCTTGATGAAAGTGATTCTGTCCTCCTCGCGCTTCTGATACATCCGCGATAGATGAATAATTGTCACCTTTTCTTCCATCTGGAAGAATTTGGTGTAGAACTTCTGGACCATGTCGTCCCAAGTCTTCACGGATCCAGCTTCCAACGTTCGGTACCACTTGTACGCCACGTTCCCTAAAGATTTTGGGAACTCTCGCATCAGCAGTTTGGAATCAGCTCCGTATGGCCCCATGACATCAATGAAACGCATGAAATGCTCATGAGCGTTTCCGTTGACATCCTCGAACTTGTCCCATTTGGGAGCTTTGTACCCCGCCGGGTTAGGCATGAGATAGATCTCTCGTGGAATGGGTGGATCATTATCCAGCTTCGGGATTATGGTATCCGCGAATGACTGATGAGCCAGAATAGTGTCCATGCGCTTCTGCAGAGACGTCATGCATTCTGGAATGCTTCCCTCGGTCGTTGAAGGAGGGGTTGCCGCAGGCGGAGGCGACACATACGCCGTCGAAGGATTGGGGACATATGGACTGCTCGCATTGCCCCAGATCGCCGTTGGAGGAGGCAGAGAGTACTGCAGAGTCGGGTTAGACGCCAAAGCCGAGGGCTGAGGAGTGTGAGCAGTGAGAGGCAACATCTGAGCCGTTGACCCTTGAATCGAAGGCGGCTGCGCGGTCTCCGGTGGAGTTTGCAGGTTGGGGTTGGGAGGTGTGGTTGACACTCCCAGTCCCGGAGCGGTAGGGGCTCCTCCTCCTTGAGAGACGGCGGTGGCCGACGAAGGATTTGGTGCAAGGGTGCCCAGAACGGCCAAGATCCGTTCTAGCTGCTCGGATTGGGCCTTGAGAGCTTTCGCCTGGCCTTGAACAGTGGCGTCCAAAGACTCTAGCGTCGGTGTCTCACTGGGAGTGTTAGGAGTACGGCGGGTCCCCTCTCCCGAGGCGGTTTCGGTGGAGGGCGATCTGTTGCTGATATCATCCTCCTGAGACATGGTTGCTTTTGCTGGTAAGTTCACGTCGGGTTCACCAAAATGTGCACAAGAGATTCCGGCGGGGAGACCTCCGTGTGCACCGTATGTAGGGGATCGATGATCGCACAGGAAGAGTGGGGTTGTGTGTAGGGAGAGAGTAAGGCAGTAGCAATGTCTGAGAGAGAGACAGAGGTTTGGCAGAGCTTCCGCGTATGGCCAGTGTGTTCTCCTTTGTATGGAAAGGTTAACGTCCTATATATAGCAGAGAACGTGACCGTTGTAGTGTGGTTAATGCGCCCATTGATGGCTGCTTAATTAGCTTAACCATAACGGCACGTTCGTCCGAGTATATAGGGACCGTTATAGCACGTTGTGCGCGAATACCGGAACCGTTACGAGGTTGACCGGGTTTGACCGGATTGACCGGGTTTATGGAGCTCGTGCCATAAATCTCTCAAAACAGTTACTAAAGGTCGCGTGCGGGCTTGGCTCGCACGCGACAGAGCTTACTCTAGCCTCCAAACCACAAAGTCCCTACAAGTCCCGTGCAGTGGTATGCGAGGGCTCTGTCTCGCAGCCCCCACATGGATCAGCTCGGCTGGTGATCCAGTGTGTGTGGAGCACAATATGGTGTGCTGGATGGTTGCCACGTGGCCAAGATCTGTCAGCTCAGAAAGCACTATCTACACCGGCCAACGAACGTAGTTTAACTCTCCTAATGTATTTTCTTCCTTCAGCGAGTTTCCAGGGCCCAAGTACCCAACAAACAGCAACTGGTGTGGCGGCATCACCCATCATCGTCCGGCACAAACTAGAACCGGGATGAAACTCCACCCAACCTCGAACCCAAACACCTATCAGAGGAAAAACACTAAGTCTTTGGAGTGAATTAGAGTCCGTAATCTCAAAGGCTGTGCCCCTTTTTTCTTCAATTCTTGATTTGCTGTTCGATTTGCAATTAGGTTAGCGGTTGTCGAGCGAAGACTTAAGAACAATAAATTTTGATTGATTATAAAATTTACAAATTGGTGGGTTTATTTGTGACCAATGTTACATGTACCAACCTACGTCCCAACAACATCCCAACTTGTCAGTTGACAACATCACTTACAGAACCCATCACTATTTAAAACACTTTTCATTATTAATTTATTATATATGGCAAGTATGAACATTGTTGAGACACCAAAGTTGAGAAATATAGCATTTTTTTTGTTTGAATGATAGGATATCTATCTCGAAGAGTTTGAATGATGTGTATTATAGATATGTGAAGAAACCTTCAAGCTATACAACAATGGTGAAGAAGGTGAAGAAGAAGATAAAGAAGAAGAAGACAACAGAAATGAAGAGAGAGAGAGTAGAAAGATTCTCATTAGCATTAACTGAACTGAATTACACTATTAATACATAGTTAACAAATCTAACAACCTTTCCCTCTCTGTTACAAAGTCTTCACTAATTGCAGAATAACCCCTATAGTCTTACATCCCCCCTGAAACTGAAGTTCCTTGCTAATGATTTTGAAAATTCTTGTTGGAGCTAAAAGAACTCAAGCACAGCTGAGGCAAGACATTCTGGAAAGCAGCAATTGGCAGAGCTTTAGTAAATACATCTGCAAGCTGGAGCTGTGAAGCAATGTGAGCTACTTGTAGCTGTTTTAGTGCTACCTGTTCTCTGATGAAATGAAAATCAATTTCAATATGCTTACTCTTTTCATGGAAGACTGGATTAGTGCTGAGCATAAGAGCTGAGATATTATCACACCATAGCTGAGGTTTCTGTGAGGAGACAATGCCCAGATCTCTCAGAATGTAAGTGATCCACTTGATCTCTGCTGCTGTAGCTGCCATTGCTTTATATTCAGCTTCTGTGGAGCTTCTGGAGACAGTGTTTTGCTTCCTAGATCCCTTGGAGATAAGATTGGTGCCTAAAAACACACAGAACCCAGTGGTACTTCTCCTATCTTCTGAATCCCCAGCCCAGTCTGCATCTGAGTAAGCTGTAACATGAAAATCTCCAGGAGCAAAGTGAAGGCCAGTGTTCAAAGTACCTTTGATGTACCTCAGAATTCTTTTTACTCCAGTATAGTCACATTGTCTGGGGTTATGCAGGTGCTGACAAGCCTTGTTTACAGCAAATTGAATATCTGGTCTGGTGACTGTAAGATACTGCAAAGCTCCCACTATACTTCTGTACTGGTGAATGTTGGTGAATGGTTGAAGTTCTTCTGCAGTAAGTATGACCTTTGGAGAAATAGGGGAAACACAAGGTTTACAGTCTGTCATGCCTGCTTTTTGTAGAAGATCAGAAGCATATTTGGTTTGTTGCAAATAAAAACCTTGACTAGTAGTGCTGATTTGAATACCCAAGAAATAGGACAAAGCACCAAGGTCTTTCATAGCAAAAGTGGTGGACATATGATGAATCAAGGAATCAATGTAGCTTTTGTGACTACCAGTGATGAGAATATCATCCACATAGATGAGAACCACAACTGTAAGATTGAATCTTTTGAGCACAAATAGAGAAGCATCAGACAAACTCAATTTGAATCCATTTCTGAGAAGAAAAGTAGATAGCATTGTGTACCATGCCCTGGGTGCTTGCTTGAGGCCATACAAAGATTTGTGGAGTTTGCACACCAAACCAGAGTGAGTCACAAAGCCAGGTGGTTGTTCCATGTATACCTCTTCATCCAGAACCCCATGAAGGAAGGCATTACTAACATCTAATTGTCTAACTTCCCAAGATTTAGACAGGGCTAAAGAGAGAACAATTCTCACAGTTTGCTGTCTTGCCACAGGACTAAATGTTTCTGCATAATCTAAGCCAAATTGTTGATGAAACCCCTTGGCTACCAGTCTGGCTTTGTATCTAGAAACAGTTCCATCAGCATTTCTTTTAACTTTGAACACCCACTTACACCCAATAGGTCTTCTGGAGGCAGGGAGAGGCACCAGAGACCATGTTTTCTGAGACAGAAGTGCATGATATTCCTCAGTCATAGCCTTAAGCCAGTGGGATGACTGCATGGCTTCTTTGTAAGAGGTTGGTTCAGTAGCAGATAGATCACAGGAATGCACCTGATATCTGGGGTTGGGTTTGTGAATGCCAGCCTTGGATCTGGTTTGCATAATGTGAGAGACAGGTAATGGTGGTGAAGAAGTGGGAGAGGAGGTAGGATAATGTGCTAGAGTAGTAGGAGTTTGAGAAGAGGTAGGTGTAGGGCTAGATACATGTGAAGGAATAGAAGTGGAAGTAGCAGGTGGAGGAGAAGATAATATAGGTGTATTGAGAGTTTTGGTGTGAAAAACAGGTGGGAATTGAATCCAAGAACTAACATAAGATGTATTGTGTAAATTTGAAATGGAGGTAGGAAGTAGAAGTGGAATGTGATTGAAAAGGAAAGATGTTTTCAAAGAATTTGACATGTCTAGAAATATAGATAGTAGAGGAGGGTATATCTAGACAATTGTAGCCTTTAGTGTTTGTACAATGACCCAGAAATACACAAGGTTTAGATCTTTGTTGTAATTTGTGTTTAGTGTAGGGTTTTAGCCATGGGAAGCATAGACACCCAAACACCTTGAGAGAAGTGTATGGGGGACTGATTTTATAGAGAAGAGAATAAGAAGATTGGAAGTTAAGAGATTTCTTAGGAAGAATATTGATAAGGTAGTTAGATGCAGCAACAGCTTCTAGCCAATATTTAAGAGGCATAGATGCATGATGAAGAAGAGCTAGAGATGTTTCAATTAGTTGTCTGTGTCTCCTCTCAACTCTACCATTTTGTTGAGGAGTATGAGGGCAACTAGTTTGATGAATAGTACCTTGAGTTTGCAGATATATACCAAATTCAGTATTAAGAAATTCAGAACCATTATCTGATCTAAACACTTGAATATTACTGTGAAATTGTGTGTGAATAAGAGATGTGAAATTTTGGTATGCTGCAAATGCTTGATCCTTTGTAAGAAGGGGATAAATCCAACAGAATCTAGTGCAGTCATCTATGAATAAAATGTAATATTGAAATTTTGAACAAGAAGCCACAGGAGAAGGGCCCCACACATCAGAGTGAACAAGCTGAAAAGGAACACTAGCATGAGATTTTGATACAGGAAATTCAAGTTTGTGAGCCTTAGCAACTTCACAAGAGATACAAAGTGATGAACACTTAGTAGCAGATACAGGTATAGTGTGATATAATTGGGGGAGAACTAGAGCAGATGGATGTCCAAGTCTTTGATGCCAGATGTCCTTGGAAACAGCTGTTGTAGCTGCAGGTTGTGGTGAAGAGGGTGTGTGAGCAATATAAGCAGAATGGGAATGGGCATTGGAATGAGAAGCAGATGTACTAACCAAAGTGGTTGGAACAGTGTAGAGTCCATTTTTACAGAGGCCTTGATACAGCAAGTTGTTGTTCAAGTCCCTGATTTGTAAAGTCTTGGCAGAAAAGATAACAATACAATTATTATCATGGGTTAATTTGGAGATAGAAAGAAGATTTGAATGCATAGCAGGCACATATAGAGTGTGAGGAAGACTAAGATTACCAGTGGGTAATGGTAAAATGCCATCACCTTGATGAGTAATAGGCAATTTGGATCCATTTCCAACTGTCACATTATGCAAACCATTATAAGGCAAAGTGTGATGCAAAAGAGATGCATTATGAGTAACATGTGTATTAGCTCCAGAATCAAATATCCAAGACTGCAAACCTGAGTTGGATGTGTAAGTTGTATAAAATGCCATTGGAGAAGATATCTGCTGTTGATCTTGATCAGAGGAATAATAGCTAGGAGAGCTGAAGTCTGGAGAATATGTGGAATTTGACACATTGCTGTATTGAGCTTGATAAGTTGGCTGTTGTTGTTTGTAGTGGAATTGATGATTCTGAGGTTTGGAGCTGCTGTATGTGGTTGTGTCAGTTCTAAACCAGCAGTTAAGAGCTGTATGTCTGCTCTTGCCACAAATTTGGCATACAACCTCATTGTAGTTGGACTGATAGCCAATGCCTCTGCCTTGTGACCACTGTTTTTGACCCCTTCCATATTGAGAAGATCCTCTAGAAAAACCACTATGTCCTCCTCTGGAGAAGGTACCCCTGCCTCTGCCATTAGGAGGCCTGAATGCTGCATAGGCTGTGAGAAGTTCAGAGGATTGTGGAGATGATGGTAGTTGATAGGAGGAAGTGGTTATAGGTTTAGAAAAGGAAGAAGGAGGTTTAATATGAAGATATTCAGAAAGAAGAAGAGCAGACAGCTCATTGACAGTTAATGTTCCAGCTCTAAGTCTGAGATTGGATTTGACATGATCATATGAAGAAGGGAGACCTTGTAAAATAAAGAGAACTAGGTCTTCATCATTTATGGATTCTTGAACTTGAAGTAACTGATCAACTAGATTTTTAGCATGATCCAAATATTCTATCATGGACTTAGAACCTTTGTGAAGACTGATCAACTGAGACTTGAGTTGATGTATATGAGACCTAGACAGTGAAGTATACCTCTGAGCTAAATGAGTCCAAATGGCATAAGAAGTTGGCAAATGCAAGATGAGAGGTAGAACAGTTGGTGAAATAGAGGCAATGAGGCAAGTTTTCAGATGTTGATCAATGTGTTTCCAAGAGGAGTATGCAGAATTAGGCACAGATAAGCCAGAAGCAGAGAGACACAGTTCTGAAGGTGGAGGAGTAGTAACAAACTCTTGAAGATCATTTTCTTGCAAAAGTGCTTCTAATTGTGCTTTCCAAAGCATGTAATTAGTATTATCAAGCTTGAGTTGAACTAGAGACCTCAGATTGGAAATTAAAAACAATAATCCAACTGGTAATGATGTTTCCATGACAGCAGAAGACCAAACACAGCTGAAAATATGCAAAACTCGGTACGAATCGGTCTTAACTCGGCAAAACTCGGCACGAAAGGAATAAACTCGGCAAAACTCGGTAAATCAACTCGAATCCAACTCAGTGCAGTAAAGATGAAATCCACCATTAATGAGGTACAGAGAACGAAGATAGAGATTGAACCTTTGTCCGAAGAAGAGGAATCGCAGAAATCAGCGACGAAGACATCGAAGAACAACAGCGAAGAACACAAGCCCTAGGTTGAAGAGCGAGACCAGTCAGTGACCTCCGGCGAGAATCGGAGAGGGAGAGGATGACCGGAGACAACCTCCAGTAGTCAATAATCGGCGGCGATGAGCCTTGCTGGCTCTGATACCATGAAGAAACCTTCAAGCTATACAACAATGGTGAAGAAGGTGAAGAAGAAGATAAAGAAGAAGAAGACAACAGAAATGAAGAGAGAGAGAGTAGAAAGATTCTCACTAGCATTAACTGAACTGAATTACACTATTAATACCCAGTTAACAAATCTAACAACCTTTCCCTCTCTGTTACAAAGTCTTCACTAATTGCAGAATAACCCCTATAGTCTTACAATATGGAGTCAATTGGGTCGTCTTCTTGACGTCTTAGAATGTTGAGACTTCATCGAGACCTTTTTAGATAGCGCCTTGGACATGTAGATGTAATCATATCGCATGTATACATGTGAAAAGCCTTTCTTTTCTGTGTGTTTCATACTTCATATCCGGAAGCAAGTCTATCCATTGCAAGCCCTAATAATTGGGCTTTAAGAACCTCATAAACCAATACTCGTGCCTTAATCGCCTTCCAATGCTAAGCACAACAACGGGATTATTAGAAATAACAGCTCAGATCTCCCCTTTATGGGATTATTAAGATTGCTGATTCCAGTCATAGTGTCACATTCTACTGACCTTAATAAGATATCACTGTGGCACTCCAGCTTTCGAACACCATACTGGATAATTTAAAACCCTTACAAAACATTGCAAACTTATTTTTTTCAAAAGGGATTTGTTTTTTATAGACGAAAAAAAGATAGGTTCAACAAGCATCTTTTTGAACTAGGTTCAACAAAACTGGATTGACCAAATTCCTACATTACTCACAAGAATTCCTTTTACCAGTCTAACAATCAAATCTGCAGCAGGATGTCTTCTTTAATGGTGAGAATTTGCCAGTGACAAGGAATACTTTCAAACAGCATAGTTGTCAAAATCTTACGATTCACGATTTGTATCCTACGATTCGACTCGATTCGGTTCACCCATGAAACGATGTGAATCCCTTAGTGAATTTTAAGTGGACAAAAAATTATTTGAATCCCGATTCAAGAATCTGATTCTTACGATTCATTTGCGATTCAGACTGATTCTACGATTCACCTTCGATTCATCTAAAGGTCTAATTGAATTGCAGCATGAGCCTAAGAAATAATACTTGCTACATTACTTACTACATTTATGTCTGTTTTGCAGCATGCATTTGTTTTGAATTACTAATGTATTTTCCTCAAGTCCAAGGCTAATAGTTTTCTATTATTTTCAATTTCTTTGGCATCTTGTAGTTCCTTGCTCCACATGCCTATCTATATTTAGATTATTCTTTATCTTTTATATGTGTAAAACCCTAATCACTCGTTATTGATGCAAGTTTCCGATAATTTGAGCATTCTTTTTGTAAAAATATGAATATTTTGTTCTATAATGTTATAGCTTTATGAAATATTTTATTATGTCAACATAAAGATATTGCAAGCTGAATCTTTACGATTCACGATTCGATTCGATTCGATTTACGATTCAGTGAAGGTGAATTTCGATTCACTGTTTGAATCCCGATTTCACAACTATGCCAAACAGTGTGATACCGAGCATTTTGGCTCCTAATCACATTTTTTTTGCCCATCTTGCTTTGGGCGCGCAAGATGTCAGCACCAAGAAACCCATTCGACCACCACGAATCAAGATCGACACTACGCAAACGTTATATCCTCCAAATCTACGTCCACCGGCATCATAAGCTGAAATCCTAATAACATTCTTGATAATAGAATTTTGTACTGTAACCACCAAAAACCAACAATTGCATTGAAAAATTAAGAGTTGTACAAATATTCTCCGCTAGCATTGTCAGTGCATAGAAAATTGAAAAGATAATGTGAAAATATACGATTTTGACTACAATAAATGTCATTTATATAGAGTTTGCAAAATTTTAATGGCTAACAAATGCCATGTGGACAGTTGGAATGGAATCATAGTATGACATGTCTTCTCGAAAGTTCTGCTAAAATCATATGTGGCGTAAAGAGAATGAGCATCTATAACACACAAAAAGATATCTTTCACCAAAATGCCTCCATCAATATCATATAAAGTTGTGCTGCTGTACTTCCCTCCAGATCTAGTTGACTCCAACACTTAATGTACAGACGCTTGCTACATTTTATGCCATTGTCTGGTACCACTCCTACCTTCGATCGAAGTTGTAACTCTGTTATCCATCGCAAAAGAAATATTGATCAATAAAAATTTGTCGAGTTTATGCCAAGGAAATAATCTATAAATTATTTAAGAACTAGGAAAAACTTGTACTGTATGGAGATGCGTGATAAAATGAAATAACTTACAGTTCAATGGTTCAAGAGACCTTGGCTTATTCTTGAAATGTTTCACAAAGGCGGCACTCTCGTCTGGATCAAAATTTTCAAACTCTACACTTTTAAAGAAAAATCGCTTCCGTTTTTTTGGGTCCACTTTATGGCTGGAGCTGCTTTTACATTGATACTGCAATTATTTTCAATACACAAGTTACATACAATATGGCCACAAAGTTTAAAATTAATGTTCTTCCAGAGCCTAAGTAAACTTCTCTAGAGCTCCTGTGTTACCTTAATTAATTTCCTCTTATACCCTTTGGGTGAAACAAAACACAAGGTGTGAAGAGAAGGCAATAGCCAGAGCAAATTGTCAACCAATTCAGCCGAAATTTCTCGCCAATCTTTTCTGAGTTCTATCTCGACATGCTCGCAATCGTAAATTGGTGTGCCAAACTTTTGTCTCAAATCTTTTGGTAAAATGAAATACTGCAATATTTAAATGAGAAGACGACAAGTTTCATACTTGATACGTAACAAGACCACCAAAATATAATGAAGTATCAAAGTAAATTTGACTTACCTGATGTCCGGGAAAAGATAACTTCAAAACTTTGCTAAGGCAAAAGGTTCGGATGAAATTCCACAATTTGACTAAGTAGACATCGCTAACAAAGTAAGATCTGTCTATTTTCAGCTTAGCATTGAGAAGTTTCATAGAGCTCAATACGCGAAAGGGGTTAACTAAACCACTATACTCAAATGAAACAAGCTTGGGAGTATCAATTGTGATGTATCCCATATCCTTAACTAACAAAACCAATCTCTTAAGATGTTTGTTACTAATATCAATCACACTCAAGCCCCATTTCTCGGAAGATATGTTCAGAGTCTCGAGCTGAATGAACTTAGCAACATGATCTCTTAGAAATTCCGTCACAAGCTGTCGAGGTAGATCAGATCCTAAAGTTAAATCCCTCAGATGCATAAAAGAGTTGATACCGATGTTGCTAGCTTCCTTAACATTTAATGATAGAGACTGGAGATTTGTGGCTGCTATCTCAATGCTCGGTATTGTTCCAAGATGAGCATGCACATGAAGAGTTTTTAAGTTGTCATTCACAATCCGCGGGTTATCCAACTGCACACAATTACCGAGCTCTAGATTCTCGAGGCTGGCGAGGATTGGTAAATTATCTCTGATCCAGCTATCTTTGATATGGGCTCTCCATAATGTGAGATTCTTGAGAGATTTGCTACATTTAGAAATATCGATGCAATTGGGTTCGGAATAGCCAGTAAACGCGAATGTCTCCAAACTAGATGATTCAATGACGACTCCATGCAGTCCAACGCAGTCCTCGAGTGTGATTGATCTGATTTTCTTACTGCTGGAGAAGTTGAAGTGTTTCAAACCACTGCAATGACAAATGCTCAATCTCTCGAGGAGTGGGTAGTTGAGGTCATTGAAGTGTTTCAGTGGCAGGTTTGTTAATTTAAGGATAGTGATGGAACTCATATGCGCAATCGTTACAGGTGGAAATAAACTGCGACCTCCCTTGCCACTGAATATTTTATCATAGCAGCCAACGACGGTGACTTCCTTCACGAGGTTGCGCCGCTGGATAGTCCCATTGACAAGGTCGAAGAACTTGCGGCCCCAGCAGCGCTTGATGTGATGATAGTTGAGATCTACGACGGGGAAGGAGGTCCAGGAGGAGTAGAAAGTCTTTGACAAAGCACTCGTCTGAGCCGCTTCTCTTGCCGGAAGGAGGGATAGTATCTGATGGATTATCGGTTGCGGAAGATCGGAGATCCGATCGGCAGTGATTGTTGATTTCGATCTCTTCTTCTTCGACATCCTTTCTCTCAATGAAGAGGAAAGACAGAAACCTTTGTTGCGGGAATTAGGGTTTGGGGGAAAAGAGAAGTTGAAATACACCTCAATGGCAGTAGTAGGGCAGCTTAAAACAAAGTGCCCTGTATTGTTAAATTCTTATGTTTGACTTAATTATTCAATTGACACCCTCAATTTGTCAAAACTATCATATTATAACCCCACATTAAAATCTCTTATATATTTTTGTTTTTGTTTTTAAATATATTTATGTTTTTTGAAACTGTGATTGCAACATACATTTTAAAAAGGCTAAACTGCACTGAAGGTATCCATAGTTTGAAAAAATGTGAATTAAGTATCTTTAGTTTCAATTTTAGCGCTCATGTTCCTAAACTTTAAAATTCCATGGGCCTTACTTTTTGGTAGTACCCAAGAAATCAATGAATTGAACGTTGGGTGTGGGCACAACAAGATGGAAATCGCAGAGGAACACGAAGAGACTGCGAAATGTCTCACCTATAAAGTCGTTTAGTTTCAGGTTTGAGGACCACCGGCGTCATATGGTCGTTGATTTGACCCATTGGTTATTCTGGTTGCGCCAACTGCATCGAATCATTTACAAACCTCATCGCCAATTTTAAAATCATGAAATTAAACGTTTAATGGAATAGATCGTCTAAAAGATTCTTCAAATTCAAGTTGTAAGATATGAAAAGGTATTTAAGAAATGTTACTCCCGCTCAATAATTTACAATGTTGTTAACAAAAAAAGGTATGAGAATAATCCTAGCGTGTACCTGTTACAGACAAGAACAACCGACGTTGCACAAAGATAAAGAGAGTAAGAAGTTTAGTGAACAAGAATAAGAGTAAGTCAAGTCTGTTATCTGAGAGAGAGATACAGTAAGCAAAATGGGTGATGATCCAAAAAGATCCGAAACTCTATCAGAAGATAACCCTCCTATATCTATACTAATATAAAAAGCCAACACTGAGTTTGGTAAAATCAAAAAGTGAAGCCCGTCACATTTTTAACCTCACGATTTTGCCCTCCCAAATATGTTGTTAATTACCATGTGAAAAATAAATGAAGTACTTATCACATATAAGGGCATAATGGTCAAATTGTTTTACAAAATCCACATCCCCAATGTCACGTAACCCACACCCCCCCCCCTCCAATTTCACGTAACCCACTCCCCCCAATTACCGCAAGCTGAGGAGAATATTTTGGGATCGATTAGTTGTTCTTAGGACTCAAGTAAGTAATTTTAGTTTTCGATTTCTTTCTCCCAATTGATTCAATTTCTTTCACTGTTTTACATAGGTTATGTTCGTGCAGTCGGTTTTTGTGGCTCCATTTTTTGTTCTTGGGGTCTATTAGTTGTTCTTGGCACTCAGGTAATTAATTTCTTGTATATTAGTATGAGGACAACCGTTATGAGAAGTTATATAATTGCAAAAACGGTTATATAACTGTCTCGCATACGTGTACCGTCGACCATATATATAGACTGGTGTTTCGCAAGTCTCTCAGATAACTGACAAAGTCGCAATAATTGTAGCTCCCGTGCGACGAACCTTACTCTAGCCTCCAAGCCAAGCCCCTTAACTCACGTATGGTTCATGTACGAGGGGGGGGGGGGTATCTCACAGACCCCATAATGATGTGCAAGAACAAAGGTAATAACTATATGCTACTCATGGAGTTTCGGTAAGCTTTGCCTTTGGATGCCACGTGGATAACAGTTGGAACAACTATATTGCACTATCTACAAGTACCAAAATGTTTAAATATTCTGAGAACCCGTTCGGTATTTCCAGATGCTTAGGAGTAAGCGAAAGTCTTCCAGATACATACACGAGTACCACGTGTGTGAGTTAACATATAGATGGAGGACATTATAATTAAAAAAATTCACTACAAGAGATTATGCCAACAGTGACAACTTACCTATTGACAATTGTAAACTTGTCACTCAAATTGGGGTTTCATGACAACTTCAAATGTTGTCAAAATTTGGAGGTGTTATGTGACAATATTTGGGAAATCGTCAGTTAATGGGTAAAGCGGGGTCTTTTTTATAAATTTTAAAACATAAGGGCTAAAAGTACAATTACGAGAAATTTCTTGGTATAAAAATCATTTTGTTCCCCTCTCCAACCAATTACTTTCTCCGCTCATTCTATCGAACCCTAGAAAGGGGGCTTCCACTACGGAGCTTCCTTCTCTCCGATCCCGTCGGCGGTCAAAGGGGCTCCTTCCACAGACGGTTCTTCCGCACCAGTCGAGGAACTAGAGAAGTGAACCAGTATCTACATCCCTTGATTTCCAGGTTAGTTATGGATCTTCTATTGTCTCGATGTCTAGCTATATATGTGGATTTCATCGTCCTGTCTACTGTAAGATGGAAGAATTTGAATAATTTTGTCTAATCGAGTATACATACCTATAACAATTCAATATCTAGTGGGCTAAACGATTCCCATGATAATACAGATTGTAATACTGATGGGGAAGACTGTGGTCTGGCTAAAGAGTGTGTGTGTGTGTGTGGTGGTGGGTGTGGGGGGGGGGGGGGGGGAGGTTGAATGTTGCTGCTTTGGTCTCCCCATAATTGGAATAAATCTTGGAGATCAATATTTCGTATTGTCCCAATTGTGTCATATAGGGCCCTTGTTAAGGGCACATATCTTATATTGCGCAACAAAGGTATCAAACATGTGCAATCTTCAAATGTGATACATGAGTAGAAGACATGAAGAATCAATTAGTTGGAAACCCTCTTGCATCTGCAAAGCTGTTAATGGAAACTCCCCTGGCATTCGTACAAGCAAAAATCTGAAAAATGAACTATACTCCTCTTCTTCCTATACTCTGCTTGCATTTAAAACTGTACTTTGTTGAAAATTTGGCTTTCATGTTTATCAATGTAAGCTTCCTACTATGCAGTGTATGGTTGTTAAAGTCACCACTTATATTCCCATAATTCCATAATTCCCAGTCTTATGCAATGGTGAATGATTTATCAGGTGAAGGAGTCGATCGTAGTCTAACAATGTCAGGGAACCAGAAAGTTGAAAGGCATCCTATGTTGGAGCAGACAGAGAGCGAGAAACCGAGGCTTGTTACTGAAGTAAGAGTGTCTTTTCTTTCTGAATCAGGCTGGTGTAGGCATCCTAATATCTAAGATTTTCAAATCAAACACTAGGTAAGCTTCTTCCCGATCCCTCATCCATAACGGCACATGAACTCGCGTGCTTCCAGAGTAAAGGAGAAACGAAATGGTTTACTTTCCATCTCGAGTATTAAAGTTGCCTACAATACTGCAAGTGACACATCA
This sequence comes from Linanthus parryae, assembly GCA_023055425.1. Classification (NCBI taxonomy): domain Eukaryota; kingdom Viridiplantae; phylum Streptophyta; class Magnoliopsida; order Ericales; family Polemoniaceae; genus Linanthus; species Linanthus parryae. The sequence goes on along the minus strand of JALGPY010000004.1, from coordinate 139,386,180 downwards.
ATTTTTGTTTCCTATCTTTCTTTGGGGGTTCTTCCCTGTTTTTAAAATTTCCCTTGTATCTAAACACCATGTCTATGCCTTGATTGCTGTAATTGTTTATTTGTACCTTGGGTGTACTCCGCTTGTCAATACCTTTAAATTCAGCATGCTTCATTTCCAATATATAAGCATTGTCAATCCATATGTTAATAAAACAATTGATACAGTGGCCTATGATCTTCTGCACCTTCTCCCGTGTGTTATCCTTTTGTACTCCTTCAATCAATGTGACTATAGACATTGAATCCACATGGACTCTTGCACCATATATTTTCACTTTATTTGTGTCCATATGTGTATTGGCCACCAAGATTTGGCATTGTCTGTACATGACGACTCTGGGAAAGAATTTGTTTACTCAACATAGTCATTGCAATCTTCATCAAATGTGATCTGACTTTCCCAGAGCCGTCCTTATTATATGCATATAGCTCTTCTCCCAAATGCTAGGCAGGTGTTTGGACTTTATTTATGATAATATGAGTTTGTTTGTTAAGATTGGTTGGGTCAGTTTAAACTATATGGTATATAGTACTTTCACATGTGCGATCAATTATTCAAATTCAATTTTCACATGTGTGATGTGTGTTTCCCACCTCTATTTTGTAGTGTAATTGTGGTTGCGTTTCCAATGGGAGGGGAGGGATGCTGCTAGAGCTGCCTATGTTTTTTTGGTTCTGCTAGATCGCATGCTCTGCAAGGGACAGACTCAGCAAACAATGAATACCTTGGTATATCCATGTCCAGGTGAAAGGTTTCTTACAGATTACCATTTTTTAAAAATGAAAACTGTTTGTTCATCTGCTTGTGCATTCGACTTGAAGTCTCCCCCACAATTTCCAGCCAAATCCCCAGTTTGCTTGCGAAAACAAGCCCTTCTTTGAGGCCAATTTCTGTAACAAGTCACAGTAATTTCATGGGCTTCTCGCCACCATCAACTTTTCAATGTTGACGGGTTTACATAAGTGGTGGACTCGATATTGTTATTCCCAGAGGATTTATTCAAGAATAGAGCGAGAGAGAGAGAGAGAGAGAGAGATAACCTGGTTCAATTTCAGGTTCAAAGGAATCGTAATTTTTCCTTATCATAGTAGTTGGTGTAATAGGATAGATACGACGAAACCAATATTGTACTAAGTTTAATATGTAAGTGAACTCATTGAGACTTGACAATGATACTTCAATGTTAGACTTTTCTGGTATCCGTTTTGCGTGATGGATTCGGTTGAATCAGGGCTCCAGTTTTATGTTTGGTGGAGAAAATATTGGCATTAAAGCAGGTTATATTTATTATACAAGTATTGGAAAATGTTGTCACAAAAGTGACAAAATATTGTCACTGATCAGTAGAGCAGAGTGACAAGCAGAATATTGTCACTGAATTCTTCACATAAGTGACAAAAAATGTTGTCACTGATGACTTGTGCATAGTGACAAGTTATAATATTGTCAGAAAAACCTCTATTTTAGTTACAAAATATACGTGTCATTAAATGTTGTGACAAGATAAACTTGTCACTAAAGTCTTGTACTTTAGTGACAATATCTTTTTTGTCACTTGGCTCTTTGGTGGCATATTTTTAGTGAAGTGACAAACATAGTTTTGTCACTGAAATCTTTAGTGACAAGGAAATGACATATAGTGACAAAAATTATTGTCACTGAAGAACAAATCTGTTGTAGTGATTATAGTTTCCCTAGCAGCAACCAAAATGTAGTTTGATAAACAATCTAAACACACACGTACAAAAAATAAAAGTTTCACCAAAATGTAAAGGTAAGGTCATGAAAAATTATTTAGCACCACTCAGGGCCGCCCCATATAAAACATCATGGGTAGACTTCTGTATGCTCCAATCCCACTTTCAATATTAGGAACATAACTCCGGTTGACATAGTCAGGCACATACCACTTGTTTGCTGAAACTGTAAGAATGCATTCCCAATTTCTAAACTAGTTTAATCCATCGCGTAGTTGCAATGTTGCTGTTAAAATGTAACTGGGAACTTGATTTTGTTACAAAATGGACTATGAAGTAAGTTTTTAAGATAATTCAGTGCTTTTAAAGCTGCAGTTGGTAGTTGATAATGGCAAGATGAAATTGCCCACTGCGTCCATCACGTTGGTAAGAAAACTTTACCCATTTGGAATCTCAAAGCCACATTGTAACTGGGAGTTTGTTCAAAGCTGGAGATGCATTTTGTGAGTTTCAGCGAATTGGGGGTATGTAATGAGTAATGAACCCTAAACTAAATTACTTACCGTTTACTGCTTCTAGAGACTCGGCCTTCTTCAAGAAATATTTGTGAAGCTTGGCCCCCTCAACCGAATCAAAATTGGTGAACTCTACCCTTCTTAAGGACAATCTCCAACGTTTTTTCGGATCCCCCTCTTCTTCTTTGATACTACGATGATGTTGAAACTGCAAATAATTTAATGTACGAGTTATGCACCATATCACCACAAATTAAATTAAGGTACTTGAGGAGCCTAAGAAAACTTTTCAAATGCCTGCGTTAGTGTTACCTTAATTGATTTATAATTCTTTGAGGCTCCACATGAGATAAAACACAGGGTCTGTAGAGACGGAAATAGCCAAAGAATGCTGTTTACTAACTTGACGGAAATATTTTCCCAACCTTTTCTCAGTTTCACTTTGACATGCTTACTAGCAGAACTTGGAGCAACCAACTTTTGTCTCAACTCTCTGGAGAAAATCAGCTCCTGCAAGAACAACATGAGAAAAAAAAAACGTTTAGTATGTGTTTGCTACGCATTATGTGACCAAACCGGCAAAAAATAATACAATACGAGGGACAAATTGAGTTACCGCGGGACTGAAACAAGATAATTTCAAAGCTTTGCTGTCACTAAAAGTTCGGATCGACTTCCGCAATTTGACAAAGTAGTCATCGCTTTCATAGTCATGTCTGTCTATTTTCAGCTGAGCATCTTGAAGATCCATAGAACTCAATATGTGAAAGTCTGCCTTAACACAACCACGGTACTTGAGTGAAACAAGCTTCGGAGTATTCAGTGTGATCTCTACCAAATCTTGTTCCACAAAGTCTGCATCGAAGAAATAATCAAATGACAATACCAAGCTCTTGAGATGGTCGTTACTAACTTCAATCCCATCTAAGTCCCATACTATGGAGTATATCTTCAGAGTTTCTAGTCGAATGAATTTCGGAACTTGCTCTCTTAGAAACTCTATTACAAAATTCGGAGATGATACTGACGTTGATGGATTTAATGTTATATCTGTGAGATGCATAAAAGAGATGATATGGACGTTGCTGGCTTCCAAAACATCTAACTTCAGAGACTGGAGACTTTTCGCTGCTATTTCAATGCTTGGTATAGTTTGACCTTCTGTATACACAAGAAGACTCTTCAAGTTATCATTCACAATCCGCGGGTTTTCCAGCCAAATGCACTCAATCAGCTGCAACTTCTCGAGGTGAACAAAAACAGGCAAATTATCTCTGATCCAGCTGTCTTTAATTTCAGCTAAGCATAAAAATAGATTCTTCAGAGATTTACATTCTGAAATATCAATGATTTTCATCTTTTAATCATAGAGGCGGTGGAGGTCGAAAGTCTCCAGACTAGGCGATTCGATAACTACACTATGTAACCCAACGCACACAACAATCACAACCGATTTGATTTTATTGCTGGAAAGGTTGAAGTGTTTCAAACCATGACAACTAGTGAGGCTCAAACACTCGAGGACAGGCAATTGGTGGACGACGCGATTGAAATGATTAAGCGGCACGCGTGATAGTTCTAGCTTAGTGATGGAACCCATATGCGCTATGGTTTGAGGTTGAAAGAAACTACTACTTGCCTTTGTATTTCCAGCGGGGAAGAAGCAGGTGATGGAGACTTGTTCGACGAGAATGCGTCGCTGGATATTCCCATTGACAAGGTCGATGAAATCTTCGCGTGAACATCCCTTGGAAGAGGATTTGTTAATCTGATGATTTTCTAGTTGTATGACTGGGAAGGAGGTCCAAGTGGAGTAGAAACCCTTGGACAATGCGCTGGTCCGGGTAGCGTCTTTTGTGGGAAGAAGCGATAGAATTTGATGGAAGATCGCCTGGGGGATGCCGGAGATCCGATCGGCAGTGTTGGTAGTTTTGCATCTCTTCGTTTTGGACATGGCTCTTGAACGGACGGGAAGAAAGAAACCCCTGTTTCGTAAATTAGGGTATGAGACGCGGGCTGTGGAGTCGGGTTTATAAAGTATATTTATTTTGTTGCTTCTTAAAAAAAAAATTAATTATCTAATACATACCATTCAGCCCTAAAAAAAAGAAAAAACTAATACATACCATTCTCTTTCCAGCACTTTCTCCTTAAGTTCACTTTTTAAGACTCGTATCGAGGTTACTTTAACCGTGTGATCTATATAGCAAAACGATGCGATTTTTTATCGTGTTACAAAACAACTTATACCCTACAATAACTATGAAAATATTGCCAAAAAACTACACCATTTTGCTATTCAAATTACCAGGTCAAAGTGACTCAGTGAAAAGTGATGAAAGTCAAATTGAAGAGAAAGAGATGAGATAGAGTGGTATCTTAGTTTGGTAAAATAAGTAATATTCCCTATTAAATAAAAACGACGATACGAAACTAGACAAACTTTTCCGTCCAGTACTTAATCGAATAAGCAGTTACCAGACGAATACATCATTTTCATTACGGGTTAAATTGTCATATTTCTTTTTGTTCTTATTTTTTATTTTATCTTCTTGTTTTTTTCTCATTTTTGTTTCATCTCTTCTTCTTCTTTTTTATCTGAAATATAAACTACGTGTAAATTCTAACTTGATAAACATACCGAAAGCGTTTATTATTTACTTCTTGCGGCATGATCCTCCACATATGATGTCCTTCGATCTTGTGCGCTTGCGTTCACATATTCCGTCTCCTAGCAGCGTGTGTGCACCTCTTGGGCAAACACAATGGTTCACAGTCCGTCCCACCTCCTTGGATGCGTGTGAGAGAGAAAAGGTGTTATGCGGTATAAGTATCCAGAAAAATAATTATCTATATGGATTTGTCTCTTAAGTAGAAAAATTCCAAGCTATTAGCAGCGTACTCCCTTTGAGTTTAAATTATTGCGATGCAGCCTCCTGGCACTCAACACAATATTTTCAACATCTCCCACTCAACCAAGTGGCAGACAATGAGCCTGTTTGGTAATGCTTCTGCTTTTTAAAACGCTGATTTTTGAATTCTAAAAGCAGTTTTAATGTGTTTGGTAAATTTATTTTTTTATGCTTTCTGGAAAGCAGTTGCTTCCCCACAGCAGCTTTTAAAAAGTCGGGGAGGGGTTGCTTTTCAGGACCTGCTTTGCGATAAAGTGTATTATTTGACATTCTTATTCGTTAATAAATATAAATACTTATTTACTGTAACAACACTATTAATTATTTCATGTATGATATTATCGTTTCGGCAATAACAACAACTCTAAAACACTAATTACCAAACACAAAATGACAAAAATGCTTCCTCGCAGTAGCTTAAATACATAATTTACCAAACATTTTCCAGATAGATTTTCACAGCAAATTTCTCACAATACTTTCTACGTAGCAGGTTTCTAAAACGCCACAACATTACTAGACTAGCTCTTAATATCTTTTCATATGTTACAAAGTTGTGCCCACACACAACGTTCTTTTCATTGATTTACTGGGTTCTACCAAAAATTAACGCCTGTACTTGATTGCATGGATTTTTAAAGTATGAGAACGTGAGCATGATATTGAAACTATGAATATTTAATTCATGGTTTTTTTGAAATTATAGGTACTTCCGGTGCAATTTAACCTTTATTAAAATGCATATTGCAAATAAGAAATGCAATCACAGATTTAAAAAATATGTAAATAAAATCAGGCATTGAAGTGGTGGTTATAATGTGATGGTCTTAACAAATTGAGGGTGTGCATGGAGTAATTAAGTCAAACAAAATAAATTAATAATATAGGGAACTTTGTTTTAATCTCAAAGAGGAGTATTTAAACTTCTCTTGTCCCCGTCTCTCAAAAAAAAAAAAAAAAAAAAACACAACTTCTCCTGTCCCCCAAACCCTAATTCCCGGAACAAAGGTTTCTTTCTTTCCTCCTCATTGAGAGAAAGAATGTCGAAGAAGAAGAGATCGAAATCAACGATCACTACCGATCGGATCTCCCTTCTTCCGTAAAGAGAAGCGACTCAGACTTAGTGCTTTGTCAAAGACTTTCTACTGCTCCGGAACCTCCTTCCCAGTCGAAGATCTTAACTTTCACTCCATCAATTCCTTTTATTCCAAGCGCTATTCGCTCCGCAAGTTCATTGACCTCGTCAATGGCACTATCCAGCGGCGCAACCTCGTGAAGGAAGTCACCGTCGGTGGCTACTATTAGAAAATAATTAGTTACAAGGGATGTCGCAGTCTTTTCACCTGCAACAATTGCCCACATGAGTTCCATCACTGACCTTACATTGGCAAACCTGCCACTGAAACACTTCAATGACCTCAACTTCCCACTCCTTGAGAGTTTGGACATTTGTCATTGCAGTGGTTTGAAACACTTCTAACTTCTCCAGCAGTAAGAAAATCATATCAATCACACTCGAGGACTACATTGGACTTCAAGGATTCGTTATTGAATCATCTAGTTTGCAGACATTCGCGTTTTTCGGCCGTTCTGAAGCCAATTTCATCTATATTTCTAAATGTAGCAAATCTCTCAAGAATCTAAAATTATGGAATGCCCATATCGAAGATAGCTGGATCAGAAATAATTTACTAATCCTCCACAGCCTCTAGAATCTACAGCTCGGTAATTGTGTGTAGTTGGATAACCCGCAGGTTGTGAATGACAACGTAAAAAAATCTTTATGTGCATGCTCATCTTGGAACAATACCGAGCATTCGGATCGCAGTTAATGCATCGAGCATATATGTGAAGTACTTTGAAGTACTTGAGATGTCTCAAGCATCCATGTTCGTATAAGAACGTTATATTCAAATGTCTGCACCCTTATGGTTGAATGTGTGAGACTATTGAAAGAGAAACATGCTAAATTTCAAGCAATGCCCAAATATTTCTCATGGTTATAATTATAACCTACAAATCCTCTATTTCATAAGAGTGTTTATGATATTTCGTTTAGTCTTAAGACTATGAATATGAAAGTAACTAGTTACACAAAATGATCGTATGAATCACTATATGTGAAATCCATGGGAGCTATTGCCCATGAGATCTACTTCTTTGCTAAAGCATATCAAAGATACACACTCGCGAGTAATTTAGGTGCATATGCACACTATTTAGTATGACGAATGTCTCATGAGTATATAACATGTCATACTTATTAACTGATAGTTTTTATTACTATCTTGAATGATCATGTTGCATCATATTATGTTAGACATTATGTATTTTCCATAAATTCACTTTCAGGTATGAAGTGTGGCATCAAGATGATGCAAAGAGGGGAGATTAAATTAAAAGGCACTGTAATCTTTGTCCTTAGCTGAGGTTTTTATCCCACATAATTTTTCCAAACAAGGTTTTAATGAGGCATGCAGCCAAGAATGAGTCGAAGACTACACCAAATCTCAAATCATAAGATGCCCTTTTTTCTTTGTCAGAGCTTTTGTCCCAACAGGTTTTGCTTGACAAGGTTTTAACGAGGCATCGTATTAGTGAATATTAAATGGGAGTGTTATGAAATATATATTTGATATGGTGAATATTCACAGAATATTGTACTACCATGTATAGATGATACTGATTGACCCCATACCCTATATGAAGGGTGGTTTGATGGAGAATAATACATACATGATATTCCTCCCTATATTGCCTCTCTCTTTAATATCTTCTTTTCTTGAATTCACAACAATGCTAATAGTAAGAGATTATTTTCACGGTACTAGACGGAATTTGAAGAAAGATTTAAGACAAGTGGTGAAGAAATTATAGGAGACATGGTTTAAATAACTAGTCACACCCCAAAAAGTGTACAAATGTCTCAAAAACCTAAAATGTAGGAAAATCTAACGATAGCGATGGAATAAACATCGTCAAGTTTGACTATAATGATGCATATTTTTTGATTTGCATAATAAGATGCCTAGTCTATTGGACTTCTAATTTTACTCAACTTCATTAAATTTTGCCTAAGGATACTAGTTTATCTAACCCATTGAAAATGCTCTTAGCTACTCAACACATACCCTCAATTTGTCAAAATTATCACATTAAACCCTCCACTTTAAAATTCTGATTTGATTATTATTATTATTATTTTTTTTTTTTTGTAAAATTCACGAGAGGGTCTCTACACTGCTGCTCTCTCCTTGAAGCTACTAATCCATAAGGGTTGTTCTTTCCCCATTTCCTTATCTTCAATACATTTTTTGGGAGAGAAAATATAATTTTTTTGGGCCTGAAGGCCTAAATCATGTGAGAGAGTACAACTAGCAGCTCAATTGGAGTGTAATTAAACCAACAACCATTAGAGCATCTCCAACATATGAAAAAAAAAACGTTCCTTGGCCTATATTTAGGTCATATTTGTCCAAAACCAGCTCCAACATCTGATGTAAAAGCTGACTTAAATATTCACCACTTATATTTTCTGGACAAAACTAAATACTACTATTAATGGTGGAAAACAAAAAAAAAACAGGTTTAATTTTGAGCCACAGATTATTTGATGAAGACAACTAAAAAATAATAAAATAATAATGATGGCTTATATTTAAGCATACTGCTGGAACAACAACTCAAAAAGTGTAGGAATAAAATTTAAGGCAGCAACAAATTTAGCACAAAAAACGTTTTGTTGTTGGAGATGCTCTTACCACCCGTTATAAGATCAATTTTGGCGAAGCGGTGTGTAGATTCATTGAACTGACTTGGGACGTGTGCAACCACCACGCTTTCTCTGCCATCACTGATTTTTTTGAATCTGCCATCATTGATTAATTGCACCACTTCTTCCAGTCCTCTAGAGGCTTCGTTGACCCCTTCGAAAACTTCATTTCTCATTTGGTTGATCTCTCTGATGACCGAGAGAGCATCACCTTCCACGATGAGATTTGAAGCCTTCATCTCCATGGCTAGCTTGAACACCTAGCTTGAAAGCTCTCAACTCTGCTTCTCTTACCGATTTCTCGAAATAGATTTCGGCCACTTTTCCGGAAATGAAGACACCCGTAGAGTCTTTGATGAGGCCTCCGGCGGCCGCTCTCCGGTTGGTCTGGTCCCATGCGGCGTCTATGTTGACTTTGACCCATCGGGTCTGGTGTCTTAGTCCACCTCTTCATCGGCGCCGATGCGGTCTGAGCCGGAGCACCTCTATAACTTCGGGTCCCATTGAAATTATATAAGTGTTGTGCCAATTCGCTTTTTTCTTCATTTGCTTTGCCTGTCTTGTTTAAGAACACTACTTCATTTCTTCGCTTCCAGATCAGCCATATATTCGCCGTTGTTTCTCTCCTCTTTGCCTCATCAAGGCTTTCAAAAATCTAGGGAAACCAGTTAGTAAAACCTTCAATGTTCCATGAATGAGTTTGTCTTCACACTGGTTAAATTTCAGATCTTCTTCGCTGCTCAGCATTTTAGTAGGATATCGGTTGTTGTCTCCAGATCTGTTCCACACATCGTACAAATGTAGACAAGGTCTAGACCCTTGTTCTATTAATTTGTCTGCACTGGAAGACTATTTTCCATCCCCCTCCACACGTTATGATGCATATTCTTTGGAAGATTCTCTTTCCAAAATATATCCCACCAGTTATTGTGATTTCCAATTTCAGCTTTCTCCTATTTGCACAGATGACCTGTCTCGCTGTAATGCCAAATTAGGCGATGTGATGTCCTCTTACCAAAAATATCTCTTTAACTTGTCTCTGTTCCGTTGTCTACTCTCATCCTCAATAAGATCCAGAACTCGCAGTTCGGTTCTTGAGATATTGGGGGTAGTCGGTTTGAATGTGCTATGTCTGAGAAGCCACAGGTCTGTAAAAGAATCAATGTTTTCTTCATGTCCTAGTCTCTATTCTCAGAAACTAATAAATCTCTTCCTTTCAAAATGCTCTTCCAAATAGCTGAACTTCTTTGATCTGCTTTTGCTTTGATGTCATAATACTTATGTCGAAGGATGGAAGCAGTTAAGGAGTCTGGCTAGATGGGAAGACGCTAAAATTATTTTGCTACTAATGCAATGTTGAATCTCTATAAGTCTCTGAAATGCAACCCCTTCTTTTTCCTTGATTGATTCATTCTATCCCAAGAAACCCAGTGAATTGGGTTTTTATCTTCTGTACCTCCCCAGAAAAATCTGCTACACAAACTTTCTATTTTATCACAAAGTTGTAGAGGAAGCAAAAAAACCTCATTGTGTCTCCTATTTGTAAATTATGTATTCATAAATATACCCTTACTCTGCAGTCAGTGTTTTCCCAGTTTCACATTAACATGTATATTACAAATAGGAGACACAATCATCCAATTTTAGAAGTGGAGCTGCGATGTATTAGTTTAACTAACTAACTGGGTATGTATTAATTAATTAAGCATTTCTTATAACGTGGGAACACGTCCAGCAAACTAGTCTAATGAAGTTTTGGCTGTGAACTTGTAGTCCAAGTTTCTCGAGCCAATTTACATCCTTTGTGTAGCTTTCACGTTATTGCACTACAATGGAGTTTTACCGAGTATGTACCTTAACATTAGCAACCATTTCTGATTCAAATTTTGTAAAAGAATATTAAAAAATGACGTTACATAACTACGTATTTGGTTTCTCATGTTACATTGTGTCTCCAAATCAAAGCACCGATCAGACTTGCAGAATAGGGATGGCAACGGGTCGGATCTGGATCGGATCAGACACATCCCAATCCAGATCCCACCAGGAGAAATGTGATCCATATCCGAACCAGATCCGTTCGGATCGGATTGGATCGGGTTTCATTCAGCTGATCCACATCCGATCCGTAGATCCATATAGTATGTATTCGAATCAGATTCGGATCGCATCAGGCTCTGATTTTCAGTAAAATAAAAAAAAAACATAAAAATAAACACTAGGTCATACGCTAAGGCATGTTTATAAGTTACGAAGTGTAAAACACAAAAAAATGGCTTTGTAGGTTTGAGTAATTACTGTATTCGTCTTGAAAATATAAGTAGGGAGGCAATAGGGTATATTTTTGAAGCACACATATAAGTCGGATCGGATCGGGTCGGAACCCGATGGATCTGTCCTCCGATCCAAATCCAGATCAAAATCCGATCTGGTCAGGCTTTCCGGATCTAAATCCGATCAATTTTCAATTGGATCGAATTCGGATCCGATCAATTCGGCCCGGATCACTCAGATGTCAGATCGGATCGGACCATATTGACATCCCTAGTGCATATCATTGTCATAAGAACATCGTGTTTTTCTTGACTAGTCACTCAAAAGTTAAGTAGAACCAAAGAAATCAATGAAATAGAACGTTGGTGTCGGCACAACAAAAGGGAAATTGCAGAGGAACAAAATCTCGTAGCCTCCAAAAAGTAAATCAGATTCCACAACTTGATGAAGTATTCATCGTTCATTTCGATGTTGTTGTTTTGTATTGTCAATCCAGTATCAAGAAGAAGATCGGAGTTAATAAATTGAAAGGAAATAAAGCACCCATAGTAGTTCAGCGAAACAAGGTTTGATGTGTCAACTACGACCTCTCCCAATCCAAGGATTCCATTATTATTTCCCCGAATATGTACTAATTTAGGACTGTTGACAAGTATAAACTCTCAAGTCCAACAGATTTAGCGACCAGCTCTGTAAGAATCTCATCCAGAAACTCCTGAGCTCTTTCATGATCAATTTCATAGACTTCTATGAACAACTTGTTAGCAATTGGTGCGCCCATGTGGGGTGCCCAATGTAATTATCGTAACCTTATGGGGTTAGTTGCACTAATGCACAAACTAGAGGGGTTAGTAGCTAAGGCTCAAACCCTAGGGGTTTATGTGCAAACCTAGGAGAAGTTTTGCCTATATAAGGAGGCAGCCTCCTACACATTATGGTGTGACTATAAGGCTATTCTACACAGTAAAGTTATTCTGTCTAGATTCATACTAGTTGTAGAGAACCCTAGTCTCTCTCCAACTTCATCCAAGGAGGTGGAACGTGGTGTGGAAATCAGTGTTCGTCCTCGAGATTCACACTAGATTGGTGGGAGCAAGATCAAAGAGGAGGCGCGTGAAAGCAAGCTACACAACGATCATCCGTTGCATTAAGGAGCTTAGGAAGACAAGGTAAACACATGAATATTCCGCTTTAATTCATGTTGTAGATCTGAATGTGTTAGATCCTTCCTGCCCTTCATTGGTATCAGAGCCATAGGCTTGTTTTTCGTGCCTCGATAAGCGTTCCCAAACCTGTATTAAAAATCGCGTTTCTGAAATTTCATAACCAGTAGACGAAACCTATATGGTTAGGTAGGGTTTTTCACGAGGATTCCAGATATATAAATTTTATATTTTTTGGATTTACGGTGAATTGGTTATGAATTTTCAAAGTTTCGGAACTGTATTAATCTGGACTGCTAGATCCAATAATAGAACACGTTTTTCAAAAACTTGTTAAAATTGGATTTTGACCACATAATCGGGATCAGGACGAAGAGACGATCACGGCAAAATTAATTTCGTCGCGAACGGAGCACGGGAAGGCGGCGCGTGGGCTTCACGCGCCACCGACGCCGCCCCCACGCGCCCAAGGGCTGGCGGCGGCTGCTGACGTGGCCCTAGGGCTGACGTGGCAGATGACGTGGCGGTGCCACGTCAGCAAGTGGCTGACGTGTCAATGACGTGTCAGCCACGTGTCAGCTGACGTGGCAGATGACGTGGCGGGCTGACGTGGCAGCTGCCGTCAGCATAAGTGCTGACGTAGCATGCCACGTGGCATGCTGACGTGGCGCATGGCCGACGTCGGCGCGTGGCGGAGGCGGACGCGCCCACGCGCGGCGGCGCGTGAGGGCGCGTGCGGCCTCCTCCCACCGTCATTTTTCGTCCGGTTTTTTCATAGGGACTCCAAATTAAATTTCCTATTTTGTGGATATTTTTTCATAATTTTTGGAGCGACGGAAAATTTTAGTAATTTCCAGATTAATTAATTAGTGTTTAGCACACTTCCCGAGGCAGTTTGACGACCTTAAACACACTGTTTTGAGCCCAAATTTTTTCTGGAGACTTTGGTCAATTTTCCCTACGTTTTGCCATAGGTGGTGAGACCCTAAGTGGTAGGGAGCAATTTTCGATCTTTTTAGTTGATTAGATTATTGCTTATTAATTTCCAGTAATTATTGCTTAATTCCGGAAATTTCCAAAAAATTCCAGTATGTTTATTATGTTGTTATATGGATTGAATGGATGTGTTTGGTGCATGGATGTGGCATAGATGTTTTATATTTTGGTTTTGGTTTTGGTTTTTGAATATGTAATCAAAATACGGCCTGCGTGTCGTGCCTCTCTATACTCTAGTGTCTTCTCTTCTCATCCACTCGCCTCTATGAGGTTACTTCTTATTAGGAATAAGATAGTTAGTAGAGATTGAAGATTGAAGCTTCAAGAGAGGTGGCCAAACCAAAAGCTATGGCGCAAGGTGCATGGAGAAATTAGACGGTCTAATGGAGCCTCAAGCTTGGAATCCTCAAGTAGGCGAGATGGCATGAGATGGAGTTCAAGACTTGCTCAAGAAGTGCTCTCAATAGTGGGAGTGCACCTTAGGGGCCACATCCATTGCATATTTATTTAAGCTTATGCTTGTTTTATGTTATAACTGCGTGTGATTGGCTATATATGTTTAACCTCGCATGCTAAAGAACTAAAACAAAAGAGCTCACATGATGACATGATTAAAATTGATAGGAAATCACAAGTGATGAGATTTGATTCCTAGGATATACGCTAGGTTTTGGTGGAGTCCTTGTGAGGAACTATTAAATTTAATCGATGTCACATGTTATTTTGGAGCTAAGTAAATGCTAGTGATTAACTTCCACAATGTCTCTATCAATCGTGTCTAAATATAAACTGTAAAGGCTAAATGGTGACAACAACGACATGATAAGTCGTCGTACTATGTAACCATCAGTTGGACATAAGTTGTCGAACCACCTACAAACATGGTCGAACCTGTGATGAATAAGTTGTCACAGCAGCACATGGACATTATCTTTAGGCTCACCATTAGTGGGAGGCAACAGTCAAGATAATGTCATAGAGCATGCTATGAAAAGGTGGGGAAATGACATCATCAGCATGTTCATGACCACTTTTAAAATTTGTAGGAAGCCAAAGAGGAATCTTGGATCCACCTTAGCCATTTGCGTACATAAATTGTGAGTAGTGACTCATAATAAATCTTCCTTAACTATGAGTTATGGCTCATGTCATAATTTTGAGCACTCGACTTTAACGTCTGAGATTGATGCCATGTATGATGAGAGAGTTAAGGGTTGTCAGGTACAAGCTATCCGATTTGCAATTTGTTGCAATCTCTGCCACGTTTCATGAAACGTTATATGACACATTTTTGTAAGTGTCAAGATGTTTTGGATAAGGCCAAACATCACACTGTTCTAGGATCTAAGCAAAAAGAGTTTGCTAAGAATACTAGTCCAGCATACTTCGGATGTCTAAGCAATATATGATTGCTAAAGGCTATTGAGAAGTATGATCATACTTAGTGAAGTATGATAGGCAGATATAGTCCCTAGCCCGGTATTAGGACCAAGGCAACAGGTGGGGCAAGGATAAGGAAATTTAGGGGCAATATTGGTATTAGACCAAACAGCCCAAGACTGGCAAACGCAAATGAAGAAAAAGGACTTCTCCTAAGACAAGAGAAAGGGCCAGACCTGGCAAATAACTTCTCGTCTAAGGATCTGTAGGATTATCTTTGAGGGAGCAGCCACCAAAATTTGTTTTGGTCACACTTTAAACTTTGGATATGGTTATATCATGGTGTTTGCGTTCTTAAGATTCTAGCATGAGTAACGCCTCAGTATTCTTGGATGTCAACTTATGAGTATGACTTAAGATTCTGATATGTGGCGCGCTAGATTAAGACACACGATGATAGGAAAGGATGTTCAGGCTAGCTAGGGCAGGCCTGCTTGGATTTTGCCCAAGGTACCCTTCCCTGTGTGTAGTTCTTGCCGGACATGAAAGGCAAAGCGCAAATCATCCAGTAGAGCATTAAGGACTAATGAGTCTTTATACATTATTCATTCTGTTGTTATGTTCCATTATTTGTTAAAGCTAAGACATGGTGCTTACTGTTCCATCACATTCGTAGATCATTGTCCACGTCTCAACTATGTGTGCTTGGGCCACATAAGTCTGAGGCACAAGAGTGCTTCAGACAGGTCTCTACAAAAGGTAGAAAGCCGTCTGGATAAAAGGATATGTCCTTGGCCAAAATAAGACTGGAAGTATCTATCTTAGCAAGAGCTAGGTGATGGAGAGAAATAGTAAGGCAGTTGGCTATTCCCACGCTCCAGCAAAAGGCTGTAGAGAATAAGAAGGAATACGTTACTGTAAGAGATGGTCTGATGTATGATAGAGCGTGCAAAGTACAAGTTCCCTATTCGGAGGAGACACTTTGCTAAACGACTATCAACATACGCAACCATAAGACCACCAAGTCTGTAGCCACTGCACCCTACGAGATATGGACCAATAGGCAACCTATATGAGGTCACCTTAGGCCATGGGGGATCGGCAGATTATGTACTAACTAAATTTCAAGTCAGGTAGAGGTTCGTTGAGAAGTAAGTCTCTACGAAACAGAAGTTTCACTGGAAGATACCCCATCCCAGAATGATCAACAGGAAATAGTTCCCAAGGATCTTCAGGACAGTGGGAGTAACGTGCCTAGTGAACAGCCCATCATAGATTATGACTATGTGGAGGAACCATCTTTGCGTAGGAGCGCTCTTTGGAGCATATCTCGTCGATGAATTGACATTGAAAGGAAGACCATAAGGGTCACCACGCAAGACAATGATGAACCTAGGATATTGTCCCAGGATATTTCATCACCTGACAAGAAGGAATTTGAAGTTAGACCCTAGAAAGAAGAAACGTATCTCCATGGAGTAACATATCTTCTCATGCTATTCGGAGCATCCTAGGGGTTGCGTATTTGAAACGCAATAGCCGATAAGTAGTGTAACATAAATGGATTCATGAGATATATGTTTTCTCATAGGAGATGTCCATAATTACGGGATATGTTCGTAGAGATGATGATCTCCACGAGCATGGAGGATACCGCTGGAAGATACCCGTTCATTAAATCGATTATGAGGAATTAGTCCCTCAAGGATCCTTTGGACAGTGGGAGTGACTTTCCAAGCAGGATGCTCCATCCATAAGGGATGAGAGCAAATGATGATCCTCCTATGCATAGGAATTGCTCATAGGAGCATACCCCATCGACTACTTGAGATCGAAGGGATGATCATAAGGATCACCTTGCATAAACGATAGGATAGAATCCTAGGCCTTATCGTTCCCTAATTATGAAGAATGAATAGTAAGCTTTACAGGATAAATTAGAGTCTATAAAGGGCCAACCAAGTTTAAGGCTAGGTTGGATTTCCAACTGGATGGAAGACTATTGGAGATTAATGGATTTCCAAGGTCAATCAGAGACCCAGACGGAAGCGTGGTAAGGCATATGACTTGCGTAGAAGCGAATAAGTCTACACTCATTCTGAGAGTAGACATCGACGAATTTGGGTCGATCCGACGAATTTGCGTTGGTTCAACGAGGTATCCTTCCCAAGGCTTTGGGTGGTAAGGATTACGTTGATTCGCTTGGTAGCATCAATAGTTGTGGATCCATTCTCGATAGACGTGACGACTGAATTTCTCAATGGAGAAATCCTAGAGGTGACTAAGGTCAAATGCACAGAATGTGTGCAAGCTAACTAAGTCCATATGGGATCTTAGCTAGTCCTCTGGACAATGGTATTTCATCAGGGATCGTTTACTATATGTTTACGATAACAAATGGAAACCGCTGTGTATCACTCTTACTAGTAGAGAGTTGAAGATCACGTCACTTAATATCGATGACACACTATTGGCTAGTGGAGCTTAGGGATTGTTCGAGTCCCCTAAGGAGTATATGTACTCCTGTAGCTCAGCGCAAGACTTCACGAGCCTAGGAATGTGCCCTAAAAGACACCATACTAGAGTAACCAGATAACCAAAGTGCCTGATGCAGTATGAGTCTTCTATACACTATGGTGTATGCTCAGACCTAGCGGACGCTATGCAATCGGAAGAATTGAATTTCAGGATAATTCCAATTTAAGACACAAGATTGTAACCAGGATACTCTATATGATGGATCACGTGCTATGACTATCGAAGAAGATGCTTCGACTAGTTAGCCACATATGCTAACTAGGGTGGGGACCTAGATGCACTTGGATCCGACTCAGGCTATCGTCCATGCTCGATGATAGACTCGCATGGAACAAATGCAATATAAGTGTTGCATGATCGTATTAGACCGCTCCATTGACCATGGAAGCGAAGCACGATTGCCTGTTCTGCCATAGGGCAGAAATGTGTTTAACTGAGAAGGTTTCTTGTAAGCTTATGAGCTATCAACAAACCTATTACCATGAATAGTGTTAGCGTACGGCTATAACATTGCGGTAAAGACAAACACATAAACGAGGGTACTATTTCACAAAAGGTGAAATAACTACCTAGAGAGTAACCCTGGAGTGGATCGACTATGGGCCAGGATGCTGGTCCATCCCATTCCTAAACCACATGAGAATCGTCCTTGTGGGTCTCTTTAGAGAATTGGGACTCGGTTGTCGATACCTAGCAATATGATTGATGAGCGCACGAGACATTGATTGACTGGATTTTAATTGGATTTGTTTTAAGCAGCATGTTGTTTTGATACATGTATGATATGTTACATTTCCTGTACTAGCATAGAGCATGTCACGCAGACACTAGGTTGGCTCACTCACACGAGCAACCGCCTTCGCAATATCCTGGATATGTCTGGGTGTGGCGGAAGATGAGACAGAATCCCGATAAGCGCTGAAAGCCTGCGATATGATAAGAGATGCCTATCATACGAGCATATGGCCTATGATAAGAGCTAGATGTCTATCAGTAGAGCTAGGAGCCTGTCAGACGGATTTAATTGTCGCATTGGAAATAAGTTCCAAGGTGAGGTTGGTTATGGCCAATCGAACATGGTTATTACCCCGAACCATGTATAGTCTGTGTAGAAGAGAAAGCCAGATGCGAGAGCTGATAATTGTTCACAATAGTGTGACGCCGCAGCACTCGGGCTGGTGGCCATAAGGGCTTCCGGATAGACATCTGCATAGTGGTCCTTTGCAAGGATAAGACATGCGCTCTGATCAGAGTCTAAACACTATGGCGCATATTCCCCTTGAATAACGCGTGCTTATGAGTGACCATGAGGTGATGAGTAGAATTAGTCCCTGGGATTCCTCATCGTGTGAGCCTCGTCGATCATAGAAAGATGATTGACACTGTATACCCTTTGTACTTACGTCTGTGTCATGAGGAGACGGGTCGGTGGTGCTACTTTGGCGTGACACCTTACGTCTATGGATGATTCGGCCTTCCGGACACTGCTGGGAAAGCAGCTGAGCCGAATCTGAGTGACACATGTATGTAAGGAAAGATTCTCGTTGCATCGCTCTTTATTATCTTCATTGGGCCCACCTACAAGATCTTATGGGATCATGCAGGATATGAAAATATAAAGGAGATGTGGACTCATTGGAGCATGGCCTTCGGGACAAGGCAGGTGCTCATGATCCACGAGATGACAATCGGAGGAATCTGGGGGATACGAGAGTTACGGAGAGCATTATCACTGTTTTATGTTTTAAGGGTGCCTTCCTGCGCTGGCTATACGAGTTTGGTATGTGGATCTCCCGAGGGTGCCTTCCCATGCTGGCTATACGAGTTTGGTGTACGGATCTCCCGAAATGCACGTACTCTCACCGGTCACACGCCACGGCCACACAATACTCTTTTGTAGATGATAGAAAGTTGGAGATTGATGGAGACTAGATGAATTGTGCAACCCCACTGTGCGAGTGGGAGATGTTAGCAATTGGTGCGCCCATGTGGGGTGCCCAATGTAATTATCGTAACCTTATGGGGTTAGTTGCACTAATGCACAAACTAGAGGGGTTAGTAGCTAAGGCTCAAACCCTAGGGGTTTATGTGCAAACCTATGAGAAGTTTTGCATATATAAGGAGGCAGCCTCCTACACATTATGGTGTGACTATAAGGCTATTCTACACAGTAAAGTTATTCTGTCTAGATTCATACTAGTTGTAGAGAACCCTAGTCTCTCTCCAACTTCATCCAAGGAGGTGGAACGTGGTGTGGAAATCAGTGTTCGTCCTCGAGATTCACACTAGATTGGTGGGAGCAAGATCAAAGAGGAGGCGCGTGAAAGCAAGCAACACAACGATCACCGCTGCATTAAGGAGCTTAGGAAGACAAGGTAAACACATGAATATTCCGCTTTAATTCATGTTGTAGATCTGAATGTGTTAGATCCTTCCTGCCCTTCACAACTTCCTAAGATGCTTGTAAGAACTTAGACTGATCTTAACAGCCAAAGAAATCAAATTCACTGCAAGAGATTGCAGATTTTCTGATCTGATACTGATGCTTTGCAGTCTTGTGCATTCATACACAGAGATACATTTCAAATTATCGTTCCAGAGCTTAGGGTTCTCCAAGTTGTTGCAGTCAGCGAGTGCCAAATTTTCAAGTACGGAGAAAGTAGGGATGTTGTCTGTGATCCAACCGTCGCTAATAATGGCACCTGAAAGTGAGAGCTTCTTGAGTGATCTGCAGTTCAAGAAACTGATTTCGCATTTGGGAACATCAGTGAAGTCACATATCTGAAGGCTTGGCGATTCGATCGCGATACTGTTTAGCCCAGTGCAGGTTCGAAACATGATAGATTCAATCACATTACTTGACAACTTAAAAGATCCCAGACCAATGCAATCTTTGACGTGCAAGTTCACTAGCCGAGGCCAATTGTGTAATCCAATCTCGCTGAAATTCAGCAGCTTTGCACCCATTAACTTAAGCTTAGTGACAGAGCTGGCACCGTCAATTGTCAGAGGCAAAAGGTAATCGAACTCGGAATCAACCCCGTTACGCAAATCGATTGTCAGATCTTCGACGCGTTTTCCGATTGCGTAACTAATTGTCTCACCGATCCGATCTCGCCGCTCGTCGTCAATGAACTCTGCTCCTGGAAAGGTGATTTGAAATTTCTGTAGATCTGTTTCGATTCTGCGGCGCTGGATGGTGCGAACGGCGTAGTCGATGAATACTTCAGATTTGGATGTAATTGGGTATGGGCAGCCGTGGGTGAAGAGATAAAAGTTGAGATCTATGGCTGGAAAACAAGTCCAATGAGAGTAGAAAGTCTTCGACACGAGGCTCGTCCTTGTGGCGTCTTCTGTCGGAAGGAGAGAAAGTATATCGTGGATGATCGGCCGGGGAAGGCATGATATCCGGTCCACCTTATCGCCGTTGCTGCTGTGATCTGATGTGGGCATCAATCTACCACCACTAAGAGCATCTCCAATGGTGTTAGGTATTTGTTATGTAAATTATAACTAAAATCGATCTTTTTGCATGTTATGAAATGATAATTTTGTGTTTGTTCTCCAGCGGTAGTTAGGCAAAAATTGAAAACTCATATAATTTTGGGTGCTGATAATTACAACACAACAATTTATACTTACAGCACAATTTTTTGATTAATGACTTTATTGCCCCTGACTATTACTTTTCTGATTCTTGAATGATGTTCTTCGTCTCTATCTTCTCTCTCTTTGATTCATCCACCCACCACCGCCTCTCTTCCCCTAAACCAGTACCCCAACTGTGAAATTCACCCAACACAAAACATTCTTTTTCACCATAGTTCTTTATATATTGAGACAAAACCAACCTAGTAGAAGCGAAGGTCCATTCATTGATCTTAATTGACGACGGTCATTTGAGGAATTTGATCCTTTCTTGGATTGGGTCCCCTCACTCTTCAATCTTCACTAATTCATGGTATAGAGAATGCTGAAAAGAAGAATGAAAAGTGAAAACTTAACAAACAATGTGGTTGGATGTTCTCAACTAAAGAACAACTAAATTCAAGCCAAAGCCAAAATCTCAAACTCTTCAAAAACCAAACCCAGCAACAAAGAAAAGAATAAAATCCAATTTTTTTGGTGAGACCTCTAAAATAGAACCCGAAATGTGTTGATCCCCTAAAATCAACCTAGACAAGTATACATAGAAGCAAATCAAAATCGAGAAGTAGATTTTCAAATCGAGAGAGGTGGAGATGAGGGAGGGGGGGGGTGAGATTTTCAATTTATAGTTACAGCACATTTTTTTGTTAAATGACTTTTCTGCCCCTACCATTAATTGTCTATACTAGCAAGCGATTGTGAGGCTTGTTTCATCTCTCTCTCCAACTCCTCCAGCCGCCACAACCTCTCTCTCTCCGTCAGATCTCTCTTCACCCCAGGCCCCTATCTGCCTCTCTCCCGATCGACAAGAGCAAGAAACAAATCAACAACATCACTCTCTATCATCGCCAAGTTTGGCGATAAGGATGCAGATTATGTATTTTGCATAAGTGGATGCCTAATCTATTGGAGTTGTAATTTTACTCAACTTCTTTATTTTTTTGCTAACAAATCAAGTTTGCCTAATGCATTGGAGATGCTCTAATGTTAGGGTTTGAGTCGAGTGATGCACACACAACCCTTTTAGTGCATGGTAAGACGGTTTGAGTGCCTATCAATTTATAGAAGATTTTGTTGACAAAAAGAGAAAGGCAAAATTGCACTGAATGTACCCATTGTTTACCTCAATCGTAGGTTTGGTATTGCAATCTTTAAAATAGTGAAGTCACAGTATTATAGTTTCAAAACCTTACAAAACAGTACTCAAATTTAATATCCGTTTCTTCTAAAATAAATTAATATCCGTTAAGTTTTTAGACATAATTAGACATGTGGCTTGCACATGCCTTTTACGTGAGGATATCATGAACTTTAAAAATAAATAAATGTTTATCTGGAAGGAGGAGGAGGAGGTCGCATTCAACCTACCCTATCCATGTCAACTAAAATACAAAATCTTGAGAACATATGATGTCAGAAATTCAGAATAACGTGAACTTGAGCTATTAAGAGTGCAAGAGAGATATGAGCCCGTAAGAGTACTCCAATGTCGCCGCCACACTTGGCGAATGTAATATGAGACCAAAGATCGTAAATCACCACAATTTTGTAATTGGTTGGGTTACGGGCCAGTTTGGTAATGTTGTGGCGGTGCTAGAAGCTGGTGTGTGAAAATCATTGTGGAAAAGTTGCTATGAATTCCAGATAAAATATTGTTTGGTAAATATTACGTAAAAGTTGTTGTGAAATATTGATATAGTAATTTTGTGTTTGGTAAATCAACTGCGAACTTGCTGTGAGAGGGTAAAATGCAAAAAAATATGACACGTGCCATTTTCATAAAAATAGCTATTGATATTTTTAAAAACTCTAAGGTTAAAATCGATTTTAGATACATTAATCAAAAGCACTTTCTGGAAAAAAAAACATATCCCCGTTGCTTCTTGAAAACTGTTATGGGACAACAACAATTGATCGAAAAAGCAGAAATTTTATTTTTTATCAAACGCATTAAAAATGCTTCTGTTGTCGAAAAATAGTTGTGCTGGCAGCAGCGGCATTCCCAAACTGACCCTACGAATCAGATCACCCCGTTGAAATTGCTGTCTTGGCCATAGGAATAGCCCTAGTTGGGAGGCAAATTGAAGAAACACACAAGGACTAAACACGTGAAAATATTCTTGAGTTTCGTATAGATAACCATCTTTGGGCGAGCAATGCATCTGCTGCTTTTCCCTAGCTGTAACCATCTTCCCTTGTTTTCAATTTCGTGAAACTTTTCAGTGACAATGTTTCAAAATGAGATCCCATAATGAGGGGGTTCTGTGATTTCATCAGTCGCTCCAAATACTCTCGATGATGAGTTATAGATGAAGGTCTTTAGCGAGAGATATGTGTTGTGAGTCTAGACGATGGAGTTCCAAGATTTGGAAACTGCTGTTATACGAGGTATATTACAGAAGGAAACTCTTTTCAGGATTAACCCTAATAGATACGCGTTGATGTATGACTATTTTCTTCTTCAACCAGATAAATCCTTTTGTATGCTTCTCTTCTTCTTTTTTTTCGCCTGATTTTACCCGTGCCAGGAGGCGGAGGCGGTCACGGAGATTTCTCCATCCGCAATCCCCGGCACGATAAGGCTGGTTTTACACGAGGTGAAATGGCAGGAGATCCAGCATTCAGCTTGCTTGTTTCCTTCTTCTTTGCTTTCTTCGTTCTCTTCCTCTGTCACCCGGCGAGTTCCCAGCTGAATCCGAACTACTACGCGGACACTTGCCGGGAGGCGGCGGCCCGCAAAGTGGTGACGGAGATGTCTCGATCCGCAATCCCTGGCACCATAAGGCTGATTTTACACAGTTAATTCAATTTTCACCCCTTGATTTAAGATTAAAGTTCATAATATCCCCACTTAACTGCCATGTACAAGCAACTTGCCTAATTTCGTTCAAAAGTTTAACGGCTCTTAGTTTTGAGTCAAGGGGTTTGAAACTTTACTACCATGATAGCACCATTTTAAAGTTTGAATACTAAATCCACGGTTAAAGTAATTTGTGGTTATCTCCGATGCAATTTTGCCAAAGAAAAATTATAGAGGAGTGATTATATTGTTAAATACTTATGGACTTCAATCCGAAAATTTAGGAACTGCGCTCTCAATAAAAAATTACAAACTGCCACCATAACAGGAATAGGTCGTTAATTTTGCCTAAAAACCAAAGTCGTCAACTTTGGGCAAGGAGAATAATATTTTTCCTATCAGAACTTGTTATTTTTCACCGCCTTCTTTATAATTTGTTATGTGTAAGTCGTTTGTTAAAGAGAATTTTAACCAAAAAGTATTCCTAATTTTTTTTGAATTTACTAAGTTACCCTTACACAAAGCAATGTAAAGATTAAAATATTCTTATCCATTGAACAATGGAGACGGAATAGACGCGTCTTTGTGGAGACTGAATAGATACATAAGTCTTTTGAAGTTTTATGTCTATTCATTCATTCACAGAATCACTTTGGAATATTAACAAAGACCAAAGGAGCCTACAGGGAGAGCAAACGAACAAAAGTTGCAACATCTGGATTTTACAGAGGTCGCACGACCTGGTCGCGTGTCTGGCGTCAAAATTCCAACAGAGTTCACCGAGTCCTCACGAGTTTTGCAACTCCGAGGCAACTCAGTCCTCTCTGTTTCCGCCGGAAGTCATCAATCAGTAGCCATCGTGTCACAATATTGCCAGATCTCTCACCGTGGCCCTCCGAGTCCAATCTGCGGTGATTTCATGACTCGAAGCTTAGCTTGGGCCCCAGCAGTTCATGTACATGGTTCGCTTCATGGATTCGTCTGTTTGCTTCGTTCGGTCTCCTCTGTTGCTATTCCCGACAATCCCGCCAAGATCGGTATTGAAATATATAGGTATATTTTGGGGTTTTCTTGTCCTTTATATTTCTTAGGGGTTTTTTCTTGTCTTTTATATTTCTTACTTTCTCTAAGGCTACTATATAAAGCCAATTGTATCTCTGTTGCGTTTTCATCAATTCAATCTACAACTTCAATTTCAGCTCTAATTTTTCAATATGGTATCAGAGCGATGGTTGGGATCGAGACCGCATTTTCTCCGGAATTCAACATGAGTTAGATCTAATGGCGGTAGACGACGATGACGAAGCTAGGGTTACAGTCATCGTCAAGTGGTTTAGAGACGAAAAGGGCTTCGGATTCATCACTCCTGACAAAGGCGGCGGATATTTGTTCGTCCACGAGTCGTCGATTCAATCTGAGGGTTTCTGCAGCCTTGGAGAAGGCGAGCAGTTTGGGTTCGTCATCGGCGCAGGTCATGACGGCCGTACCAAAGCGGTCGACGTTACCGGACCTGACGACACTGGTGTATACGGTGCTCAATTTCAGTATGCTTTCGTCCACCTGAGTTTCTCATCGTCAGATCTGACATCGGGGACTCTCAATTCAGAATTGATCGAATGGATTTCAAAGGTACATGATCAGTACTTGGACTTTGTAACCCTAGAGGGTAACTTGTTTTCTCTTGCGCACAACTTCTGTTATGTTCAATTGAATGACCCG
The DNA here is from genome assembly GCA_023055425.1 of Linanthus parryae. NCBI lineage: Eukaryota > Viridiplantae > Streptophyta > Magnoliopsida > Ericales > Polemoniaceae > Linanthus > Linanthus parryae. Next base: position 139,360,724 of record JALGPY010000004.1, on the reverse strand, counting down.
TCAGTTGGTAATCGTGGAATTGAGGTCATATTTGAGAGGATTGTGAGTGGTTTGTTCCTTTTGTTGGCTACATCTGCTGTGATTTGGTGTTTCTGGTTCAGTGTTTCCACTATTTGTGGATTTTTGGAAGATATTGTGCTTCTACTTTTGTTGGCGTTGGAGAGCTCTGCTATCTCTCAGGTTGCCTTTGGTTTATATCAGCTGGTTGCTGATTTTAGTCCACAATTTGTGGTTGTTATCGAAGCTTTTGTGCTTCTTCTTTTGATGGGGTTGGAGAGCTCTGCTATCTCTCGGGTCGCCACTTGTACACATCAGTTTTATGATGATTTGTGTTTGTTTCCACCATTTGTGGATGTTATTGAAGCTTTTGTGCTTCTTCATTGGATGGCATTAGAGAGTTTTGCTATCTCTCAGGTCGCCGTTTGTTTACAGCTTGATTGGTTGCTAAATGTCGTTTGTTATGCGTTCTTGTTGTGCTTCTGTATTGAAGCATTCTATGGGTGTGGTTATCCTGACACCTCTAGCGATTTCTTGATGCAACTTGTTCTAAAGAAGATTCAGGACTTGGCCGGTTCTTGTGCTGGTTTGAGCTCGCTGAAAAGTTTGTTGCTGATTAATGTTCGTTACACATTTGTGTTCTACTTCAATATTGAAGTTCTTTGTGGAGGGTGTGGTGATCCCTATTTGTGCAGCTATTTGTTGCTGATTAATGTTCGTTACACTTTTGTGTTCTACTTCGATATTGAAGTGCTTTGTGGAGGGTGTGGTGATCCCTATTTGTGCCGCTATTGTTTGATTCGAGTTAGTTCGATGATAATTGAGGATTTGGCTGGTTATGGTACTATTTTCACACGGTGTTTCGTGTTTATGATTTGTCTGGAAGACTCGGTTGCTATCCATCCTATGATTATTGGATGTTTCATGAAGTTTCTACTGAAGAGGAATGCTGACAATGATATTCAAGTTCAGGGTAGCGATGTCCTGAAGGTTTTGGGGTATTTTAGTATGAGAGCAGTACAAGAGACAAACTGCTATCATGATCACGGTCACAAATCTAAATGTGAATCTGGAAATGAGATAGCACCTCAGAATATGAAAGGGGGGTTTGGTTCGGTAAATCAGCTCTCTGCCACAATCAGCATAATGCTGGCTTGTTTACTGGGAGTTTTTGTTAGTTTGAGAGTACGTGCAGTACTTGGAGCATTGTCATGTCTCATATTGATATCTGGTTCCTTTTTCCTTCCGGAATCGCCTAGGTGGTTGGCCAAAATGGGAATGATTGAAGAATCTGAAGCTTCTTTGCAAGTTTTGCGATGTTTTGATACTGACATCTCTATTGAAGTGAATGAAATCAAGCGACAAGCAGCATCATCATCTACTAGAAGTTTTGCAATGTGTTTCACAGACCTGAAGCAAAGAAGACATTGTTTTCCTCTGATGGTTATTCTAACAGTAATAGCAACTTGGTCGGTTGACAGAATGGGCCAAACGACTCTTCTCATAGCAGAAGATTCTACGCTTCCAGGTATTTTGGATTTCATACCAGCAATTGGTGTTTTCATGGTTGCTTTTGCAGTCCTAATATTTCTCTTCTTGGGCTCTTTTGAGAGCTTTAGTGTTACGAACCAGTCCTGCACCTACAACAAGTATAAGACGTGCAAGCCAGACCTTGTTACTGCTTTGTTCAGCACCATATCCTTCGTGCTTGGTGCTGTAATCTCTGTAGTTTTAGGTTTTCTTAGGATAAAAATTGTTACCTATGCCAATGCCAGGACTACTTTGGAGGCAAGGAAAGGCGCTGCGAAAGCTTTTGTTGTTGCATTCAGGTATGGTGCAATCATGGGATTTCTTCTGGCTGCTAATGGCCTCTTGGTACACTACATTATCATATCGATTGCATCTGTGAAAAGGCTGAAACTGTCAATTAGTTTGGCTCCAGACCCACCGTCCAATGCGATTGGTGACGAGAAAAAGATAATGCAGACACTCTTAAATATTGTTGGCAATGTCTTCAAGTTCACAATAGAGGGCTACAAGGTTGATGGTCTTTGCGAGGTGATCAAGAATGTTCTGATGGACAAAGTTGAGAATGTGGTTGTTTATGACCACATGGTGAACTCTCCCTACTGTTCGGTGACTGGAGAGTATTGCTGGACTGTAAACATGGATAGAAACATGAAGGCACAATATTGTGCTGGAGTTACTCTTATATTTGTGCGAGATAGGAATAGACCTACTGGTATAGGAGAGGTTGAATTTCACATCACATGTCACATGTGGGTCCAATGTTCAAGGCCGTTTCTGTCAAAGAAAGACTCAGCAAGAATTCGATATGGGTTACCGCAAGAAGAGGGGAACAGCGTGAAATACTAGATGGTCGAACTTTGCTTGATTACACAACTGATGAAATCGGAGATGATATTGAGTTTTATGTATTGTACATTGGGGTCTCTAAAAGAAGAAAATGTTCTTTGGGGATGGATAATGTGAAGTGGATGACACCTTTAGCATTCTTTGAAGTAACAGGAGGAGATCAAAAATACTTATTTCTCTATGGTAGCGGCATGAAGACCGGTGATCGCTTTCGTTTCTGTTTCTCAGATTCAAGTATCATCGAATCTTCTAGTAGCATTATCTCTGGAAAACTAAAACAATTGAAGGAATATTGGAGTCATGTTCGTGTTTCTGCTAATGCTAATGGCCCTGAAAAGGAAGTTTTTGGAGGTATTATGTTCTGCTGTTGTGGCCGCGGTGAGTCATTCTTCAACCACCCATATGTTGATAGCACCCTTTTCCTGGAGAACTTCCTGGGGTTCCATTGTCAGGAACGTTTTTGCAGTGGCAAGAATGGATGTGGTTCTTCAAACCTGTATAATGATAAGATCAGAAAGAGGGATGAGTCTGACACGAATGACAAGTCAGAGAAGAAACTGGTTCTGCTCTTTGAGACTACACTGTTCACTTGTGGATTCAGCCTAGATGTTCCCAACACATTTGGCATTTGCATTCACAGGATAATGAAGCTTGACCTGAGCATTGATGAGGGCGCGCCGGTGATGCTGATGATGATATGAAGGTTATGTACCGGGTAATACCTTAGTGGTTCAGCTCTTAACTGCACTCCTTATCATGCAGTTTGTTTTTTGTTTCATTTCCTCATCTCCAAGTTGGGTGTGATGATCATACACACTCCAACTTGAGGGGGATATTGAAATATATAGGTATATTTTGGGGTTTTTTTGTCCTTTATATTTCTTAGGGGTTTTTTCTTGTCTTTTATATTTCTTACTTTCTCTAAGGCTACTATATAAAGCCAATTGTATCTCTGTTGCGTTTTCATCAATTCAATCTACAATTTCAATTTCAGCTCTAATTTTTCAATAATCGGACTCTAGGAAGGCGACCACTGGCCGGAAATCGATCGTGTTTCCACCGGATCCGGCGGAGGAGAAGCGTTTGTGGCTGTGGTGGAGGGATTTGAGGGCGGACTTAAGCTTGTATCCCTGATCGGAGGTGCCGTTGACGACGGCAACACTCGCAGCAGCCCAAATTCTGTTCAAGTAACTCATATTGATCGTATGATTCTCGAGAGAAGGAATTAAACTGTTGGATGGAAGAGAGAGTGTGATTGTTTGTTGAGTGTGAAGTACTGAAGTGTGGAGATAGAGATTTGATTGTGAAATGGGAAGTGGTGAGTATAAATAGAACAGGGGGAGGTAATGGTATTGGGCGATGGGGAAATACTACTACGGTGGTTTTGTGAAACTAGAAACCAGTTTTGTCGTTTGTTGAATCTGGAAAAGAGCACGTAGCTGTAACGAAACAGGTGTCGACCTTATCGGGGATAACCAACGGCGACGCATCAGCGTTGTTAGCCAACAGGTTTATCCGTACTCTCTGCAAATTCGTTCCGTGTGGTGGGTCTCAAGAACTTTACTTGTTTCCATAAAGCACATGGGTAATCTTGTCTTTTTCCTCGTAGGCATTATGGGTCTCTTCTGATTGATGGAGCTAGACAAAATACTAAAATAGGGACGCGTGGGATGGCAATGCCGAGCCAGTGGCTTGCGATTGCTGCATTCTTAGGGGCATGGTTATACTCACTCTCACCCATGGCCTTCACGTGCTTCTTTTAACTTTTTTTTTTTGTAAATACCAGTCCGTCCCGGCTCTTTCTTTCCATCTGACTTTTTTAACTCGTATCTGGGTCACTTTGACCGGGTAATTTGGATAGCAAAATAATATGATTTTCTTATAATTGTTTCACCATATTAGAGAGCAACTTTTACTCTACAACACCATGAAAAAATTATCAAAAATTTTCTTCGATTTGCTATTCAAATCACCGGGTCAAAGTGACTAAGTGAATAGTGACAAAAGTCAAATTGGGAAGAAAGAGCTCGGACAGAGTGGTACTTCTTTTAACTTTCGAGTAGTCCTCGCTAATGATGTTTTTAGCGGACATTTTGATTCCGTGATTCAGTTAGTAAAATGTTATAAGAGCTTGATAATTTTTCCGTCGTGTTGTATAGCAAAGTTAATTTTACAACATCAATAAAAATATTAATAAATTCTTGCATGTTCTTAATGCCCGTTTGGTTTTTCTAAATGCTTACGAGTAAGATAAATTTTCACAGAAACATACACCCGTACCACATGTGTGTGTGAACATATAAATGGAGGACATTGTAATCATAAAATTCTAGTTTATGTAGCAGCAAGTGAAATGTAGTTTGATAAACAATCTTGACACACACACACAAAATCTCGTAGCCTTCAAAAAGAAAATTTTCACCAAAATGTATAGGTAAGGTCATGAAAAGTTATTCAGCTCCACTCAGGGCCACACCCTTGTGAAACATCATGCATAGACTTCTGCATGCTCCAATTGTTGACATAGTAAGGCACATGAATGTTAGTTAGTGCACAAATACCCTCTTAAGTTTCTTCCCCTGCAATTATGATTCGTCAAGAGCTTGCAAACATCAAGAGCATATGTCATGCTAAATCAAAGGCTTGATTACTTTTTTACATACCCCGTGTTTGCTGAAACTGTGAGAATGCATTCCCAATTTCTAAGCTAGGTTGATCCATCGCGTAGTTGCAATTGTTGGGTCCAAGCCCAAGTGTGTAGAGGCAAAGTGGGGCGGTGATGAGTTGATTTGGTCAACACTTGCTTCCTTTGGCAATAAGGCAGCCATGTTTCCTTTGTGGAAACATTCCACCGCCACTACCCACTATATAAGCCATGCACTCAGATGGCTTAAAGGCATCCTCTCAATTAGTCGTTGTCTTGTGTCAGTATTTGTTATAGGCTATTTGCGTGTTCGGCACAAGAGGAGAAAGGGTTCCTCGCTTCCGTCAACGCGTGACGGAGAGAACGTATTTACCGCGACGCGATCGTTCGCGACAACAACGAAGTTTCAGGAGCCAATACCTGGTAATTCGTTAGCAATTAGTTTGCTTGGTTTTCGTCTAGCGGCGAGGTTTAGTCTTACCCGTTTTATTAGTTTGTAACTTGTTTACCCACATTCGTTATGGAAGATCGCCTACCCATTATAATTGTTATAGTGGAAATTTAGTGGGTCGTTTTGTCCCTATCGATTAGAGAGTTTTTCCCACGTTAAATTCTTGTGTCCTACATCTTCTATTTTTCCGCACTTGTTCGTGTTGGCATTGTTTACGCGTTCTAGTTCGTCTGATTCAGCCCCGAGACCTAACAACAATGTGGCTGTTAGAATGTAACTGAGAAATTGATTTTGTTTTGTTACAAACTTAACGGACTATAAAGTAAGTTGTTTAGATAATTCAGTGTTTTTGAAGCTGCACTTGTCGTTGATAATGGCAAGATGAAATTGCCCACTGCGTCCATCACGTTGGTAAGAAAACTTTACCCCTTTGCAGTCTCAAAGCCACATTGTAACTGGGAGTTATTATTTAGCTTGTTCGGTTGAGACAATATTATTTTAGTTGACTAAACTATCTATTTCGAATACACTGTTATAGGTTATTACATATACTTTATACAATATTTGTTAAAATAGAACTATGTTGTGCAATTATTTTTTATTTGAATAAGTACTATTTTTTTTTTTTTTTTTACTTCTTGATGATGTGAAGAAGTTAAAACAACGGTGAAAGCAATATTTTCTTTCTCTTTGGTCAACAAAATCTTCTATAAATTGATAGGCACTTAAGCCGTCTTGTGTGTGCATCAGTCGACTCAAACCCTAACATTACACTCAATCTCTTACAGAGCCAGTGGTTGTAGAACGATGCCCACATCGGACCAGAGCAGCAACAGCGATAAGGTGGACCGGATATCATGCCTTCCCCGGCCAATCATCCACGATATACTTTCTCTCCTTCCGACAGAAGACGCCACAAGGACGAGCCTCGTGTCCAAGACTTTCTACTCTCATTGGACTTGTTTCCCAGCCATAGAACTCATCTTTTATCTCTTCAACCACGGCTGCCCAAACCCAATTAAGTCCACATCTGAAGCATTCATCGACTACGCCGTTCGCACTACCCAGCGCCGCCGAATCGAAACAGACCTACGGAAATTTCAAATCAGCTTTCCAGGAGCAGAATTCATCGACGACGAGCGGCGTGATCTGATCGGTGAGCTGATTAGTTACGTAATTGGAAAACGCGTCGAAGATCTGACTATCAACTTGCTTAGCGTGGTTGATTCCGAGATCGATTACCGTCTGCCTCTGACGATTGACGGTGCCAGCTCGGTCACTGAGCTTAGTCTAATGGGCGCGGAGCTGCTGAATTTCAGCGAGATTGGAGAACATAATTGGCCTCGGCTAGTGAACTTGCACGTCAGCGAGTGCAGCGGATTGGGATCTTTCAAGTTATCAAGTAATTCGATCAAATCTATCGAGTTTCGAAACTGTGCTGGACTAAACAGTATCGCGATCGAATCACCCAGCCTTGAGATATTTGACTTCAATGGTGATGTTTCCAACAGTGACCTACCCAAATGCGAAATCGGTTCCTTGAACTGCAGATCACTCAAGGAGCTCTCACTTTCGTATGCCACTATTAGCGACGGTTGGATCAGCGACAACATTCCTACTTTCACCGTACTTCAAAAGTTGGTACTCCTAGGCTGCAAAAACTTGAAGAACCCTAAGCTCTGGAACGATAATTTAAAATATATCTCTGTGAATTCATACAAAAGATTGCAAAGCATCGATATCAGATCAGAAAATCTGCAATCTCTTGAAGTGTGTTTGTTTACTGCCGCTAAGATCAGTATAAGTCCTTACAAGCATCTTAGGGAGTTGTCCTTGGGGGTCTATGGAATTGATCATGAAAGAGCACAGGAGTTTCTGGATGAGATTCTAACAGAGCTGGTCGCGAAATCTATTGGACTAGAGAGTTTATACTTATCAACAACACTGAATTTTAATAGGATCGAGTTTAAGCACGAACGGCTGAAGAGATTGGAGCTACATATCTCGAGAAATAATAATGGAATCCATGGATTGGGAGAGGTCGTAGTTGATACACCAAGCCTTGTTTCGCTCAACTACTCTGGGTGCTTTATTCCCTTTCAATTAGTCAACTCAGATGCTCTTCTTGATACTCGATTGACAATAAAAAACCACAATATCAAAATAAATGAAGACTACTTCATCAAGTTGTGGAATCTGATTGCAAGTGTTCGTCAGAGTCGATTCTTGACATTAGATTGTTCTGCTTATGTAAAGGTTGTTTACTTGATTGCCTAATTCTGTTTTTCCAGAGTTTTGTTGTGGAATCTGATTCTAAGGTGCTAAACATTTCTATTGTTGATTTGCAGTATTT